>OU612045.1:11271518-12471518 GCA_914767935.1 Coremacera marginata
TGCGTTTATTCTATGCAAAGAATGCTGCAAAGATAATCAAGAGTATTTTCTTAGCAGTTCTACACTTTCAACATTTACTTTTTACATTTTTAGCGCAAGCTAAAAACTATTTCTAGCCATGAATTCTATGAATTTCATATATAAGAAAAGATTTTTCCACTACATACAAACTGATATTCAAAAGTTTTGATTCTAATGCTAGCTGGAAGGTAAAAAGAAAACTTTCTTCTTTTCAACAGAAGCCGATAACAAGTTGGTTCTAGGAACTTTTAAATTATCCCTAATAACAAACTTTATGCCACTCTTCAATTCCCACTCTCTGGCACATCTACATTTATATCTTACCACTCAGTTGCTGTGTGGATATTTTCTTGCAAGGCTCTCTTCTAAGAAAACAATTATTTAAATTCAGTCAAAATGTTTACAGGCAGATAAGTTGTAGGAAAAGCACTAGCAAAGCCATTTAAAATTCTTGGAAATTTGAGATTCTTTGAGAATATACAATTTGCTATTTTCAAATTATCTCAAGATATATGCCAAATGCGTGCTCACTTTGAGCTTATTAAACATATTATAACAATAACGATCTCAATGTTGCCAGGTAGAATATTTAAATTAATAATGAGATCTACTTTCAATTTGATATAAATTTAATATTAATATTAAGAGCAAATAGAGCAAATAAGAGCATTTAATATTAATTTCTTGCAAATTAAATATTTTTGGTTTGTTTTAATAAAAGCTCAGAGGCAATTAGTGCAAATTATATTAATCTACGAGTACTATATGTATACGAGTTCTATATATATATATAAAACTGGGACAAACATTTAGTCTTTCGCCGCTGCATGCCAAAATTCGCTTTATGGAGCACATTTTAAAGGTCTCGTATGACTTGGATTTTGATAAAAGTGGCACCATTATACCATTATTTAATGCATGAGGAACAAAAAGGGTGAGGTGGGGTAATGAGTACCATGGGGTGATGGGTAACACGGCGATTTTTCGTAGAAAATATTAACATATGAGTGATTGAACTACTGCGATATGTTTCTTTTGACAGCATCTAGTTTTTTATAAGTGTTGGAGGCCTTAAAACTAATTTAGTGAAATTTACTTTTCAGAGGGACAATGTCATCCGTCTTCATTTTGAACGGAAAAATATCACCGTTCACTATAAATTGTTTTATTAACACCAGGTCACGCAGTAGTATTTGCTGCGCTTATGAAGGCAAATTGAGCGAATCTTCAACTGATGAGTATCAAAAACTGGGACATACATTTAGTTTTTCGCCGTTGCATGCCAAAATTTGCTTTATGGAGCATATAAAGCACATATGAAAGTGGCACCAGTATACCCCCCTACACTGCACAAGGTTTTAATGCATGAGGAACAAATAGGGTGAGTTGGGGTATTGTGTACTAAGTGGTGATGTGTAACACGACGATTTTTCGTCGAAAATATTAACATATGAGTGAATGAACTACTGCGATATGTTTCTTAAGGCAGCATCTAGTTTTTCATAAGTGTTAGAAGTAGGCAGACACACATTTCATTAGAGTTCTTAAATAGCGTTTTTTGAATTTACAAAAAAAAGCGTTTCGGATAACATTTTCTTCAGATTTTAAAATATAACAAAAGATTTTAAATTTTTTCATCTTTTGGTAAAATTTCATCAATGAGAAAAAGGTGACTTACATATGAGTAATGTGTAGCACTCATGGTGGGGTGATGTGTAACACATCTTACACATTATAATTGGCATTAAAGAGGTAAAAACGTCCAACACTGAAATGCAATCACATCAACGGCATTAAAATAGATCGGCCCAGTATACACTATTCAGTCCAGACTAAGCCCCTATCGTGGTAGAAAGTCAATGAAAAGCTGTGTTCTAATAACGCCACAGACACGTTTACAGGTGCAGGTTCAGGAGACTTCATAAGGTTCTCATCATAATACTTTTACTAAATGTAAAAAGCAAAAAAAAAAACATAAACAATTAAAGTACCTGGTCTTTAAACCAACATTTTGTTGATGTTACACATCACCCCACCGGTTTGAAATTTTCGTCCTATTTCATCCCATGAAAACACTCACTTCGAATCGGTTCTTCCGCAAGGGATAGGCCTTGAAACTAATCGAAAAGTCAATTTCTTAACACAATTATTGTAGCAATAAAAACCTGTTACACATTACTCCACTTCAGCCTAAGTAATACCATATCCTACCAATCGGAGACCTATCTGAAAAAGCGCAAAAGAAAAGAAATAAGTACTATAGGAACTATAGGCAAAATAACACCCCAAAGTTTTCAAGGCCGAAAACAAATGAGAACCTGTTTCGTATGCTTCTGGTCTCATCTGAACCATTTATGAATTCTTTAAAAGTTTCAAAGAAAATTATACAAAGTAACTTTAGTAAAGAAACGATTGAATTAATTATTCAACCAGTAGAGGATTCGTTTTGAAAAAAACCGATATTTAACAACAATTTATAATAATAAAAAATAAAATACAAGAATAAAACAAAACAGTTTTTTTGTAAATTTTCAAAAAACCAATTGCAATAGTCAATTCTTTCAGATTTTTTGAGACATTTTTGGCTTTACCCAAAAAATTACCCTATTCGAAAATCAAAATATGTTTTTCAAAATTCTGAAAAATGGACATGTATTCTTAAGTTAACTCTAAACATTTTTTATTGCATAAAATTAAAATTTCTTCCTTCTAAATTTTAGCATTTAAAGGGTGACAGAAAAAACTTAGTACGTTTTATAACGTCAACCACATTAAGTGAGCAAAAAATAAACTGCGTTGACCTTCACCAAAGCTTAGAAAGTATTTATCATAGACATGTTCATTACAGTGCCACCACTACGTAGATAGAGTATAAAAAGGAGAAGGGATAAAAAAATTAGTAACAAACGTGTTCATTATAATTAAGTCAAGTTCTACAAATGTGCCTGGTATGATTGTATCTGCTGAGCTATACGTGTACATGTGAGTGTGCGTTCTAAGCAGTGTTATCTTAATTAATATTTGCTATATTTTGTGAATTATGCAAGTTTTCCAAGTGTTTTTTGAAGGCTTCTTTTGGCGCTTTGATATAATTTCGGCGCTGCTTCGTTTGCATACTAGAATTAATGTTGCGTATACGCCACGCATGACTGCACAGCAGCTGTTTGAAGCATTTGTTGGAGTCGCTTCTGGTTCTGGAAGTTTATGAGCATTTAATAAAAGTATCTTAGAGAGTAGCTCATAATTGAATTGAAAAAATTTAAACTTTATTATCATAGAATTGTTTCATTGAATGACGCAACATCAGACAATAAACGCACAGGTGCAAACATAAAGCAATTATAATAAAATTATTGTTGATGCTTATCAAGAATGAAATAGGGATGGTAAGCACACGTGTCTTGTTGATACTTAAGATGTTCTGCAAGCTATGCAAACAAGCTGCAATGAAATGTTAAAACTTTGGTAATTGAGACACTCGCTAGCGTATTTCACAGAAGAAGACAGGTATGGAAATATAAATTTTTAAAAAAATATAAAAAAAAAAACCTGCATATTACGTGACTATTCCTAGTAACAAACTTGACTTTTAATTTAATCAAAATTTTACAAGTTACAAAAAACAAAAACTTTACCCAATAAAGCACGCAAAAACAGTCAAAGCAACGCCCACGACTGTTTAACTTCACACACAAGCAAGCTATGATTCATACGAACAACTAAAATAACAACTAAATTAAAGGACAACGAATAATTCAACCCACTGAAATACAAGCTTGATGATGACAAACAATAACATGCGTCTTTGTATTGTAGGCGGAACAATACGAGAACTAAAACAACGCATACAAACATTGACACAGCATGACAGACAATAAGAGCAGCAGACATCAAACACTCTGCTGTTGAAAAATAAATTAAAAGCAACGTAACGTAACGCAACGTAATAGAACGCAACGCAATACAAAGTAATGCAAGTCAGGCATTCTTTCAGTTATACGTGAGCTGTTCAACATTGTTCTGGTCATGTGCTGTTGGTGTTATGTTTAGTTTTTAATCAGTTGACATGATATGTTCTTTTTTTTTTATTTATTTATAAGCTACTCGTTATGAAGTAATAAATTATGTTGAAAGGAAAATAATTTTTCTCTTTCTCAGAAAATGAAACAGCGTAGAAAAAGCAAAAAAAAAAATAAGAAGCATGACTGACCATTTTAAAAATATCTTATTTCACTTTAATAATATGTCACTCAAAAAATGTGACGTCTTCAGTTCTTTTTGCTTAGAAAAAAAGGAATGGAACTTAAGAATTTATATATCTTGTAAATATTACAACATAAAATTCTTTGATTGAAAATCACTATTTAAATATTTCTAGATTTTTTTTCGAAAGCGCTCGAAATTTTTTTTGGCCTAAATTTTAAAAAAGAATTCTGGAAAATCAACATGTTAAAAAAGCCCACTATGTTATAATAATGCTTTATTTAAGAAGAATAAAGAAGTTTATTCATTTCACCGTGTTAATAAATAACAGGTCATTCAATGAGCCGTAGGATAAGTAAGAAAAAAATAAAATTTTGATAAAACTCGATTATATTATTCAACATAGTTGCATTCGAGAGCGATACAACGAGTATAGTGATTTTCCAACTTTTCGATACCACTTTAATAGTACGATTTCTCTTTCTCGTCAAAATAGGCCTCAGTTTCAGCGATTACTTCATCATTGGACTTGAATTTCTTTCCAGCAAGCATTCTCTTGAGGTTTGAAAACAGGAAAAGTCGCTGGGGGCTAAATCTGGAGAATACGGTGGTTGGGTAAGCAGTTAGAAGTCCAATTCTTTAAATTTTGCCATAATTTTCATCGATTTGTGTCACAGTGCATTGTCTTGGTGAAACAACACTTTTTTCTTTTGCAAATGTGGCCGTTTCTTGGCGATTTCAGCCTTCAATCGATCCAAAAGTGCACAGTAATAGTCGCTGTTGATGGTGGTTCCTTTTTGGAGATAGTCGATGAATATTATTTCTTTCGCATCCCAAAATACAGACGCCATTACCTTACAAGCCGACTGTGGGGTCCTTGCTTGCTTTGCATTCGGTTCGTCGACTGCTGTCCACTCAGCTGTCTGTCTTTTGGATTCTGGTGTGTAATAGTAAAGCCATGTTTCATCCATTGTCACATATGGACGATAGAATTTGATTTTATTGTAGTTGTACAGCGCCAAACACTCCTCTGAAGCATCAATTCGTTGTTGTTTTTGGTTGACTGTGAGCCCACGCGGCACCCACTTTGCACAGAGCTTTCACATACCCAAATGTTCGTGTAAAATGGTAAAAACACTACCATCTGATATATTTACAATGTCAGCTAGCTCGTGCACCTTCAATTTGCGATCGTTCATAACCAATTTGTGGATTTTTTTGATGTTTTGTGGAATAACAGTCTGATTTTGGCGTCCACTGCGCTCTGCATCATTTGTGCTGGTACGACCACGTTTAAATTCAGCAACCCACTTTTCTACCATTTGTCTGGATGGAGCAGAGTCCGGATAGTGTTTATCAAGCCATTGTTTGGTTGCCACTCTATTTATTTTCATCAAAAAGCAATGCTTTATCAAAACTCGAAATTAATTTTTTTCCATTTTTTTTTTTTTTTCAATAACAATAGGCACACTAAATGCTATAACTCACGAATCAATTGTCAGATTGTTGTCAAATTTTTATACGTATCGTTTGAAAGTTGGTACTAAATAAAAATCATATGCAAAAATATCTAGTAACGCCATCTATGTGTCATCCTATGGACTTTTTGAACGTACTGTTACGACAGTCACATACCGAGGTGCTCACAGTTCCAAAAATAACAAATGCTATAAATACGCTTTGTTAATATACGTTTAAGCTGTGAAATGCCGAAATATTATTAGCATTATTGGGCCATTTTCAAATAAACCTACTACAATAAAACCATATCATTTAAGGCAAATATTAAAATAACTACGATATAATTCACATACGAGTGATTTCACTCATGCGTTAATCAATTATTTGAGTTCAAAATAATGGCGCCAACTAGCGCTAAAGTTATTTATTTTTCTTAAGCACTACTTATGTTAATATAGCATATTCGGTTTTTTAATTGTATAAAAAAACAAAACAAAAAAGGACATCAATTATTTTGACAAACTGTGACAAATTTAATTTCATTCAGCTGACGACAACATTAAAATAAAACTGAAAAATGTTTCACAAATCAACAAAACTCATTTAATGATGATGATATTCGAACAATGCAAACAACACAGAATGGATTTATTTTGCTATTGTTATTGTGTGAATTTTGACCTTGTGCAAAATGCAAATGTCAAATGCAATGTCAACAAAGATAAATGATATAATGATGTTTTTCGAACATTATGGCAAGGAAACAAATAAATTTGTAATGCTTGCGAATTAACAAAAGAACTCTTACACGGCAACAGAGCGTAAAACAGCAACATTTTTGTTGTGTATGCATGCAAATCTTATGTGTATTGTATGAATGAATACCTTTTTACTTATACTTGTAAACAATTTACAGCTCTGCAAATAAGTGTTTGCAGTTTCGATGTAAATATGTATATCAAGTATTGAAATTTATACATTAAGTTTTAAGCTTTGTCCTTCACCATGTTATTGGTTACCAAAGAGTTGTTGAACTTGTTGATGAAGGACGCATGGTAAGCAACTCACGTTCTTGTAAACAAATGAAATATTTTAAAGATATATAACAGACAGACAACTGAAGCGAAGGCACTCACAAATACACACACACACACATACATGAAAGAACAAATGGTGCTACATTGTGCGACGGAAATGCATTCATGCATGCCAATAGTGTGTGCATGTGTGTGCATGTGTGTGCATGTGTGTGCATGTGTGTGCATGTGTGTGCATGTGTGTGCATGTGTGTGCATGTGTGTGCATGTGTGTGCATGTATCTGCATGTTTAAGCATGGGAGTGTCTTATAACCCAGTCGGCAATGGCAGAGGTGCGATGCGTTACCAACAGATCCTCATTTGTCATTTGGCAATAGCGGAGATCCAAAACGCTACTAGTAGGCTTTCACATGTATTTCAAAACCCTTTTACACTCATAAACTTATTAGTATACAGTAATTTTTATATGAACTGGAAAAATTTATCAGGCCATCCGTTCTTTCTAATAAACGCTAATGAAGCATTTCTTAAGAATGGCTGAACTAAGGAGTTAACCCCTCTGTTACCTTAAGAAAAACTCACAAATGTGACTCTTAGGTCACGAGATGACCTGAGACATATTTTATTGAAATTTATATGGAAATTCAGATCTTATTTTAATTTTTTAAGGCGGTCTTCTCATTCAAAACCCGTTTTTTTGACCCTTTTTAAAAAAATTCTCATTTGAAAACGCAAAGAATAATTGAAAACTTTTTTTATTTATTGTATTACAAAAGGTTCAAAGTAAATAAAAAATTTTTTTTGCCTCGATACGTGGGCTGTTCAAAAAGTAATGAGACTTCAAAGTTGGTGGTGAAAAAAAAGGTGTCGTCACGGCGGCCACGATTCCGGGTCTCCGGAGCGTCAGAAATGAAAAAACGAAACGGGGTTATAATCAGTATAGATGTAATTCTCGGGTGAACCTCAAGCTTCATTTTGTGATTTTTTTTGACAAAATGGCGGCCATTCAAATAAAAAATTTCAATTTCGGGTTTTTTTTTTGTAGTTTAGTGTAAAAAAAAAAATAGTAAAAAATTTTTAAAAATTATGGTCGAGGTTCACCCGAGAATGGTGACAATTCTGCGTCGATTCCATTTTGTTTCATGAAAATCGGTTCAGTTGAACTGGAGATATCATGGCCGCCAGTTCGAAAAACGTGGGTTCGAGATAAACGCGTTTAAAGTTTGAAGTAATTTTTTTGGAAAAAAAAAAAAAAATCAAAAATGTTTAAATGCAGTTTTAAAGAGCTCACAATTTTTACTTACAAATATTAGTCGGCGATGCCAGCTCCATACAGGCCACCTTCCTCTTTTTCGTAGAAACTGCTTTCTGCTGCCCTCTCTGCTCTGCGAGCCGTTCTGCCAGCTTTTGATGATGCCGCAGCTCGAGTCTCTGATCGGTTCAATCTGTCTTCATTGCGAGATAGTGCGTATTCGTATGCGTTTTTGCCAATCGCAATACCCATCAAACCCATAATTTTAAGTATGGGTATAAAACCGTCGTTGAAGAGGCACGTTGCAATGAAATTGGCCACTTCGATGGTGCGTGCGCCTGAGTTGATGTGTTTGGGCGAAAGTGACCAAAGAACAGAATTGTAGGACTCATTGGAATTCTGAGTTTCAGATCCAAGGCATCTTTCAAGCAAATTATCTGCCGACAGCGCTTCGTAAGCTGGTTTTATTACCTCCATCACCTTCTTGTCCATCAGACCTTGCTTCACAAAAAAGGCTGTATCTTCTAAAGTATTTCGAATTTCTAAAAATCCTTTTAGGGGCATATTCACAACTACCCAAGCTATAAATAAATGCAAAAAAAAAATGCAAAAAGTTGAAAAAAAAAGTTGCTCAATGAGAAGACCCCCTTAAGGCAGTTTCAATATTTTTATAGAATTTATTTGGTATGTTCATGACAATAAGTTGTTGAGATTGTAATTGTAGTACGATGTTGCGAGCATACCGGCTTCTTGCAAACGGTGCAGTGTTCGTATGTTTTGCGACAAATTGATGATGGACAGACGGCACATGTGGCTCGTTGACTGGCTTTCCTTTTTTTTTTTACAGCACCTGTAGAGGTAGTAGGTTGTTCAGCTTCTGTCCCCACTGATTGAACAATAGCTACAGATGCTTGAGTTCTTGGCAATCGTTCTCTACGTCGAATTAATTCGTGAACAAGATCACTTCCAAGCTGTTCAAGGTAAGTTCTGCGTTTGAATGTCTTTGAAGCATTCCAATTTGGTGCGGTTTCCGTCTATAGTACGTAGCCGTTGAGTGCAGAAATATCAATTATATTTGAAAATAGCGCTACTGGCCAACGATTGGTCTGCCTCTTACACGTGTACGTTTTCACTAGCTGATCAATTGTGTCGACTCCCGCTTTTGTAGAATTATAATATTCTCTAATCTCTGGCAACTTTTTTGGATGATTTTCAAGTACATTTTTATTGTGATGCAGCGAGCTTAAAACTGTAACCATCTTGTACTTTTTTGGAACATACTGAACAATGGTAATATTTTCGTTGAAAAAAAATCTGCTCGTTAGCACAGGCAAACGTCGTAATTCTTGCTTAGTTCCACAAATCGGAAGGAATCGCTTATTACTTCTCACGGTTCCAACCAAAGTCATATTTTTCCTCAATAGTTCTAATGCAAGATCTCTTGTAGTAAAAAAATTATTCGTTGTAATATTCCGTCCACTATACTCGCCTACAAGATCCAGCACGACTCTTTGGCCTTGATTACGCTCCGGCGGAGCAAATGCGCATTCTTCCCCCAAATATATTTGAAAATTGAGACAAAATTTTGTTCGCATATCTGCAGCTACCCATGCCTTCATTCCGTATTTGCTTGGCTTGCATGGCATGTACACTAAAAATCGACATCTACCTCTAAATGGAATGAGCCTTTCATCAAGTGTAATATTTTCATAAGGATTAAATAACAGTTGGAGGTTCGCAACCCATTTGTCGTACAAATCGCGAATTGGGGCAAGTTTATCGTTGCTTCTACTAATTCTGCGATTTTCTCTGTTATCAAATCTCAAAACACGACTTATTTCCAAAAATCTTCGCAGCGACATTACAGCATGAAATATTGGTCGACCATGAGCTTCATCCCAAAGACTGCGGACACTTTCTCCATGGGAACGATATACTCCTGCAATCGATGTAATTTAAACATATGGATATTATTACAAAATAGGTATTGTTACGAATGCAAAAATTAAATTACCTGCTACAATCAAAATTCCGAGATATCCATCCAATTCAATTTCGTCTAAGTGTTTGAAGCTTTCACCGATTTTTTTTATTCCCACCGATTATTGTTATTCCACACCGGTTGCAAATTAAATTATCTGTTCTTGAATTAGAGGTGCTTGTTGGTTCCGTTGACCACACAACATCTCTATCTTTATCCCAATAAGTTGACAGTGGGGCTTCATTCATATCAAGCGCTGCATCAATACTGCTCTCGATATCAGCATCGCTATCAATATACCCTTCAGAGCTTTCATAGTCCTAAAGCTCCTCTGCCACGTAGTCATCATCCCCATCGTCAAAAAATGATCATATTCTTCATCTTCCTCAATGATTTCCTGAACTTGGCTTTCGGTGAGCCGCTGCGATCGCTTCCAAAAAGTTGATTTCTTAGCGAAATTCAACAAAAATATCAAATACTTACCCAATGACGTTCGTTTTGCATTTTGCAATTGTTTTTAATTAGTGTGTTTACACAAAATAAGGCGGGAAATATACTATGGTCATCAGCTGACCTTATGGTGTATACACGTAAGTGTTGGGATTGTCGCCTAGTTGAAAATGTGAAACAATTTTTTTTGCTGTTTTTAGATGTGCATTAATATAAGGAGATATCAGTGATTCAATGATAAAAAGGTCACGAAATGACCTTTAGGTAACAGAAGGGTTTTGCTTCATTAAGGTAACAGAAGGGTTAAGCAAAATTATAAAAAAAAAAATTCCTTTCTTCTATTCTATGTTTTTATAACAGTGCTTTTTCAACACATACTATCCAGAAAAATGTTCAGCCTGAAAGTATGCACATTCATTTCATACAACAGAAAATTCATTTGATAATTATCAGTGACTAGATGTAGTTTTTACAAGAGTATATTTTTTTTCTAACTACTTGTTTTTTTTAAATGAATCCAAACCGTATATATAACATATTATAACATTTAACGAAAGAGTAACCGCGAAATATATGCAGAACTTGTCTTTGCAGGGAAAATATTATTGTTGTGCTCCCTAAAATTAGGCCTAAGAGAAGTGCTTCCCTTGCAATAAGGAAGTTATGTGTCTTGTTGCCAAAAGTGGTAGTAAATGCATGCCTTCCTTCGATTCGATCTAGTCACATTGCCTATTGGGTAGCTTTATATGCTACAATAATATCTGTGAAAAGCAAAAATCTTCTTGTTCAATTCAACTTGAAAATATTTTATTTTCAAAAGATTTTCTTATGTAAACAATACATATCTAAATAAACAACACGAGCGATGTGTTGTTTTATGAATAAGAAAATATTGACTTTCAAAAAAGGCTTTGAGAAAAGAAAAAAACCAACTCTTTCCATCAATCATTTCAATCATAAAAAAAATCATTACCAACATCATTAAATTTATCCTGAATACATCCTGTTCTAAATACATAAGTAATAACAGTATGCAAGACAAATAGATCTCTAGGCAATTTTTCATCATTTCCCTACTGTATTATTCCTGGTATTCTATAAGTCCCAAGAGCGTTATTATCCCTCTCAGATAAATCAATATCTCGAGTCAATTTCTTTAACTTAAATTTTAAGAATCAATTTGTCAAAATACATAGAAAATTACTGAGACATAACAAATTGACAACAACATTAAAAGAAATAAATTGTCCCTTTTGCTAGCTGCCAGCGATTGGCAACACATTCAAACATATCAGCAGGAGTTCAATTTTCAGTAGCCATGCAGCCAATTCGCTGGGGCGGGGGTAGCGTTGTTGGCGACAATTACTCGAAGGTATTGTTTGCAAAAAACATGAACTGAATACATATTACGTTAACTTTACCACCTAAATCAATGTTGCATATACTTGAAGGTTAATGGGAGTTCAAGGGGTGAAATGGTGAGTGAGAGTTAGTGTGAAACATGCACACATCTAACAAAATAAGTAGGTACACACAAAGTGCTATCAACTGGTACCAAGTGTTCAGCTTTCAAAAGGTTTCAACATTTTTCCAAGTCATAGCACCATACAATAGAAGCGCTTATCAATTTACTGCTAGTGCACAGATACATTCGCATACACGTCGTCTACCTTTATATGCTAGCCCTGCAGTAAGTAGCACTAGTGCTGAACTAGTGGTAAATCCAGTTACAATTTTAATAAGAAAGCTTAACATTTTTACGTTTATGAGACTTACGAAAATTTTCAAATTTTGATGACGTCACTTTGTATGGGAGGTTAGACGTGGTTTTCATCCGATTTTGTCAAATACCATAGAGATGGTTCGTATTATATTCACCGAGAAAAAAGCTTATGTTAAATTGAAAAAAAACCTAGTATAATTTATAAGATGGCTTTGGCAGTTTTCAGCCTCCCAAGTATTTCATCAAAACGCCTTAATTTTACATGTTGACTTGTCAATTTTTATTTGGGTGAAAAATTAACCAATAAATTAATTTGGGTGTTCGAAAGAAAAGTTCTTCGCAAAATCTTCGGTCCTGTTCGAGTCGACGATGACTTCAAATGAACCACGAGCTGTATGAACTCTACGAAGACATTGACGTAGTTCGGCGTCACAAACACAAAAATTTTACATTCGAACCCACAACCAACCGATACCAGTGTAAATGAAGCCACTACAATACTCATTGAGCCTAATTCCTTCGTTACGCGGAGGGATTTATTCAATATTAATAACAACTGAAGCTATGCTGCAGCATAACACAATAATCTATTAAAAGATTTTTGTTAAATGGCTATCAACAGAATACTGTGACCTAGTGCATCTGTTAATACAGCATCTGTTAAAACAGCATCTGTTAACATAGCTGCAGTTATGTCAGCAAATAGCAGGAAGGCTGCTTGGATCAGTGGGTAGAGCGATGAACTGGCTCCAAAAGTTCCAGGTTCGATTCCGCACGGCGGGCAAAGAAATTTTTTTTTTCTTTTCTTTTTTTTGATGAAATGTAATAAAATTTACTGGTGTGAATATTAACGTATGTTTTTTAATTTACTTTATATTATTTTTGTATTTAAAAGTAGTTTTATTACAAAAAAAATCATTAAATTATCAAATCTATCCTTCTCTCGTGTGTCTAATGACGCAGCTGTGTTTTTTTTTTTGCAGAAAATAGCTCAAATCTATGCTTAAGCCATCCATGCTAGTTGTTTTTTAATTTTGTATGTTTGGATTTTAGGCGTAGGTGAATCAAATATTTTTTTTTTGGCAAGGTATCGAAGTATGTGCTTTCAAAGCAATGTATTAAACAATAAATTGCTTAGGTGAATAAGCATAAGTTTATAATACCCATACAATTTTCTTTACCCAAGGTGACCTATTAGGTGATTTACCTATTGGTTTTTTTCTCGGTGCATGAACATATATAATCATGTGAAAAATTTCAAGACATTTCTTTAATTTTTGTAGATTTTTAAGAGATTTTAAAAACGATTTTTAAGACGTTTAAAAAAAAACCAATTTGTATGGGAGGTATGCGCGGTTTTCATACTATTTGTCAAATATCAAAGTGATTTTCTTCATTAAATATCAAAAGCCTATGTGTAAAATTTTAAAAACTTTCTTTAACTAAAGCTACTTTGCATGGGAGATAGGAGTGGCTTTCATCCGATTTGGCTTATTTTCGGCCAGACGGATAGACGGACAGACAGACGGACACACGGAAATCGACTCAGGTGGTGATGCTGATCAAAAATATATATACTTTTCTATAACTGCCACGCCCCCTTATTGGCCTTACAAACAGAATAACAAAGTTAATATACCTAATATACCCCTTATGCAGTGCGCGTACGGGTATAAAAATTACAATTTTTTAATGAAAACTTTTTTAGGCACGTTCAGCACTTTTTGGTATGGGTAAAAGCTATTATGAGGCTTTTAATATTTCGACATTTTAGATTTCGACATTTGTTTTTTTTTTGACATATCGTACGACTCCAGTTTTTGATCAATAAAGTTTTAACTAGCTACTGTACGAAGGCTTTAGTGGTACACTGTATTTTGAAGATTGATTTAATGTAAATTGCAGCTCAAGTTTTCAAACACTTGTGCAAAAAATATGATTACGTCTTGTTTTTTCTAACCCAAAACCTAACCTAAATAAATCTGTTGTTAAAAATACAACAAGGTGGTTGGCCATTAAAATAATTCTGTAAATATACATAGACTAGTACAAAAGCCCTTCCCACGATGGGTAGGAAGCATTAACGATCAAACTGTAATTATTTTTTGCCATTATTACAGTGCTTTTACAACATACTGTTCTGAAAAATATTAAGCCTGACAGTACGCGCAAACATAAAAGGCAATCATTTCACTATTAAGTATCAAATGAATTTTCTGTGCATACTTTCAGGCTGAACATTTTTCAGGACAGTACATGTTGGGTAGAAACTGTAATAATCGCAAAAAATAATAACAGTTTGAGCGATATTAGGTGCAGAGCATTGTCCTTGCCTTCTATATATTAAGATATGTGAGTAGAAAAAATATCTTTGTTTTGCCTTTGACACCGGAAATCATTTATTGTAGAACTAAAAATAACCTTTACTCTCTACATAATCCGTTTTTATTGTACAAAAAGGGTTTAAAAATAGCTTTTACAATACACAAATAACTTAAATTGACACTTTAACATTAAGACAGTGACACATAATGTGTGCACAAAGTACAAAATAAATTACATGAGCTGTCAATAAACTTGTTCAGACTTTGAGGCAGTCAGTAGTAATACAGATAAATGATTTAACCTACGTATCGAAGAACGAGAATTGTTGGTTGGGGTTGGTGGTATCTTTTATATAGTTAGGATTTAATACAAAAGAAGTAGGCGAAATGTTATTTGCAAGAAAGTTGTTGGTAGATAGTATTAAATAACATCAATGATACCTACCCTCAACAGGAAGTTCAATTCACTCGATAATACAAAAACAACAACTGAAGATAAGCTATTTGTTAGCTGCGCATATTTTAGTCAGAGAACAGTAATTGTTGAGTGTTAATTAACAATCAGCTGCGATTAGTTGGGTAAATAAAATGACTGTTGTTAATGAGAACAAAGAGAAGGCAATTATGTGATCACAGAGCAATGACAAAGTAGACATGAAAATAAGTAGTATTAATTACCAATATAAGAATATTTGCCCAAACGATATATCCGCTGTTTTGTAAACATTAAGGAAATTAAGAGTTCGACTTTCCACGAATTTTTGTTCAGGGAAAAAATTAGCTTTCTTGATTGCATAAATAAAACACTTCCAATGAGACGAGTCAAATAAATGTTTGGCATGAGTTTGTTTTTAAGTGCTTTTATTTCTGGTATTGCTGCTTAATTAAATAAGCAATTTTATTATTTAACTTATGTGCAAGAATAACGTTCATGAAAAAGTCTTAAAAATATTTTAAAAATCACTTTTAAAACCGTTTAGCTCTTATAATATGCTGCTTAATCCTTTTTTTGGTTTCTTGCTTTACAATAAATAAATAGCATTCCAAGGGCAACTTTATAAGAGTAACTTTATATTTCATTTGAACGGAAATAAAAGTATCATGATTCGATAACTATAACTTTATAAAATTATTTATAAAATTATTTTCTCAAGTTCTTCATTTCTTTGAAACACTTTATGATTATATTTCGACTCCTTCATTGCCTTATCTTACCTCCATTTAAAAAATTTAAAATACCATTGTAAGCAGAAGATACAATATCGAAATAATTATTCAAAATGCTTCATATTATCAAAAAAACCATGTCAAAAAAACTTTTTTAAAGAGCCTATATTAACTAATGTATAGTCAGAGCCTTGCACAAAAGTTCGTTCGTTCATTCGTTCGTAGAAAAAAATAAAAATATTTTGTGCGTTCGTTCGTAGAGAAACAAAATTTTTTCGTTCGTTCGTTCATAGAAAACACGTAGAAAATACGTGTTCGTTCGTAGAAAATAGAAATGATAATTTTCATTTTCATCATTTTCAAAAAGTACAAGCACAAGTACAAGTAGAAGTACAAGTAGAAGTAGAAGTAGAAGTAGAAGTAGAAGTAGAAGTAGAAGTAGAAGTAGAAGTAGAAGTAGAAGTAGAAGTAGAAGTAGAAGTAGAAGTAGAAGTAGAAGTAGAAGTAGAAGTGGAAGTAGAAGTAGAAGTAGAAGTAGAAGTAGAAGTAGAAGTAGAAGTAGAAGTAGAAGTAGAAGTAGAAGTAGAAGTAGAAGTAGAAGTAGAAGTAGAAGTAGAAGTAGAAGTAGAAGTAGAAGTAGAAGTAGAAGTAGAAGTAGAAGTAGAAGTAGAAGTAGAAGTAGAAGTAGAAGTAGAAGTAGAAGTAGAAGTAGAAGTAGAAGTAGAAGTAGAAGTAGAAGTAGAAGTAGAAGTAGAAGTAGAAGTAGAAGTAGAAGTAGAAGTAGAAGTAGAAGTAGAAGTAGAAGTAGAAGTAGAAGTACAAGTACAAGTACAAGTACAAGTACAAGTACAAGTACAAGTACAAGTACAAGTACAAGTACAAGTACAAGTACAAGTACAAGTACAAGTACAAGTACAAGTACAAGTACAAGTACAAGTACAAGTACAAGTACAAGTACAAGTACAAGTACAAGTACAAGTACAAGTACAAGTACAAGTACAAGTACAAGTACAAGTACAAGTACAAGTACAAGTACAAGCACAAGTACAAGTACAAGCACAAGCACAAGTACAAGCACATGTACAAGTACAAGTACAAGTACAACTACAAGTACAAGTACAAGTACAAGTACAAGTACAAGTACAAGTACAAGTACAAGTACAAGTACAAGTACAAGTACAAGTACAAGTATATGTACAAGTACAAGTACAAGTACAAGTACAAGTACAAGTACAAGTACAAGTACAAGTACAAGTACAAGTACAAGTACAAGTACAAGTACAAGTACAAGTACAAGTACAAGTAATTATGGTAAACGTGTGTAAAGCTGACAGCAGATCAGAAAAACTATTTTTATTGAAGAAAAAATTTTTTGTCAGATAGGATTTGAACCCAGGTCTACCACGATTCCTTGGCATACGAGCCATTCATTTTCACCATGACACCATAGTTACCTCATACATAAGCATTTTATACTTTAAAGTATTTATCACCCAATAGTATGCCAAGGGGAGATGGGTATTTAACAATTTCATTTTTTTTTTAATTTGCATGAGTACATAATCGGTTTTAGTTAAACATTATTTTGTATCTTTTTTCTCTTAAGCTATATTGCATGGTCTATATGGAAATTGACAAATTCGTTGATTAATCTCACTTATATTTTATATAGTCATTTATATCTTATAAAATTTAGACTTGCAACTAACTTGAAGGCTATAATTTTCATACATGACCAGCAATTGCATTTCAAGTGTATTAGTTGTATGAGAGGTGTCATGTCCTATAAACCATTTATGCATATTTTGTACAATTGCTATCTAGTATATACTAGCCGGCCACAGTGTTCCACTACCTCGCCACGTTCTCACTTTTCGGATTGTTCGAGGCTGATTTGTTACGCTTATTTTTTCGAGGTTTTTTTTTTGTGCTGCAATAGCTGAGCACATAAAGAGAAGAGTAGAGAGACACATGTAGTTTATTGAAACTATTGCAATACAATGAAAAGAAAACGATTAAGTAATGCGTGGCATCGTGCATAAATTCTTAAAAAACCTTGCACTGTAATTAAATATACCTATTATTAAGATTTCGAAAAGAAATTACCCCTATACTGTGCAGTAGCACAAATATGATATTAAAAAACTTATTTCATAAAAATCAGCCCAGTACTTTTGATGTTTACCTGGTAACAAAAATTTGCACTTAAATTTGATACCTTTCTTCTTCTTCTAATATATAAAAATCTCGTGTCACGGTGTTTGTGGCCGAACTCCTCCAATACGACTCAACTGATTTTAATGACATTTTTTATATTTTTGGTAGGTAATATGTAAACGTGATGGCCGTGGCGTATTGGGTAGAGTGTGTGACTCTTATGCCAGAGAACCCAGGTTCGAATCCTCCATCTGACACAGAAAGTTTTTTCAATTGAATTAATTTTTCTGTTCAGCCATCACCTCTCTGCAGAGAATGGCAAGCCTCAGAGAGTAAAAAAACTGACATGGAAAGCTTCTTGAGAACATAAGCAATGAGTATATATATATATACTCATTGACATAAGCCGTTCGGAGTCGGCATAAAGCTGGTAGGTCCAGTTCTCGATCATTTGTGTTCAAACATTTCACAACACACACAACACAATTGATTATAAGAAGCTCTGTTAAAATTCTTTCAAGGGCTGAAATGGCCATTTCGTTTTTTCTTTTTTATGTAAAACGGGAGTGGCTTCGCCCATACAAGTCACTTTTTCAAAACAGAATAGCTATGGCAGCAAAAGTCGCAGAACATTGAAATTCAGAATGGAGTTACCACTTGATGATGTCCCTTCAATGGAAAACTTGGATGGGTATTGGACAAGGAGGTGTGACTCTGCCCATATAAGTAAAATTAATGATATCGAATAGCTATGGAAGTAAAAGTGACAGAACATTGAAACTCAGAATGAAATTACTATTTGGTGATGTCTTGCTAACGGGAAGCTGGGACGGGCATTAGACAATGTTCGTGGTGTCAAACAATGGGTCCAATAAAAGTTTTGAATATATATTTATTATTTTCCAATATAGTTGCCGGGTGTCGCAACGTACACCGGGTATAAGCTAGTAATAGAATAGATATAGACATAAAAATCAATTTCTGTTGGTGTATCTTTTACAGACTCGGATACTATCCGTCCGATTTACTTCAAACTTTCAGAATACATTTGTCTCGGCTTCTAATCTCCAATAGTTCCAATAGGTGGCGCTGAACATCAAAATTTGCAAAAAAGCTATTTCAATAGACTTTAATTCTCATTGAATCTCCTTGTAATGTGATTTGATTTGATAAACAAGTTTTGCGATTTGAAAATTGGAACATATTGATATATTTCATGTGATTTGAATTCAATATGTTTTGCCGAAATGTCTTTTGTCTTATCTCAAACACCAGAGGGCGCTGTAGTACAAATACCTCAAAAAACCGTGAAACACAATGAACGTACACATAACAATAGCTGCAAATAAGTGCTACCAGCGATTTTTCTTATACATGTGATCCATGTAGCAAATTTAAAGATTTTTGCTTTTATATGTGCCGAGTTTTTGCTTTTAGAATGCATGCATCATAGTACATAAGATACCACTCCCTGTAGTTCAGTTAAGATAACTTTTCCCCATAATATTGTATTGCCAAGTAAATTAAAGTTTTGATTGTTAAACCTGTAACAAAAATAACAAATTCTTAGTATAATAATGTTTCTGAAATTCTTAATATATTATTTCACTTCATGTTAGTGTTATTTTCTTTTTAAGCTTTACACTTTCTCCCTGAATTGTAGCTTATTGCTTGTTTGTATCAAATTTACAGAAGCTAAAAAGTTCTTCAACATAACCGCAAAAAAGTTGAAGAGGAGGAGTAGTAAACTTTTAAGCACGTAGTACAAGGCGTGTACGTGTCCAAGCTAATAAATCTAATTGATACATTCTTTGTTCTTGAAAGTAACAAAAAGATAGCATGTTTACGAAATACTTTTATAGTTGATAAAATAAATCAATAACTCAATAAATTAATAAAAAAAAACACCGATAGATGATAGATGCAAATGAAATTAATCATTATTTGAGTAACGAAAGTCTAAAAGTAAAACTGATGATAAAAAGAAAAAAAAAACTATCAAAAGATGATTGATGATTAATAGCGGTGCATAGTTAGTATAGCGTGTTATGCATAAATAAATAAAAATAAAAATAAAAACAAAAAAAAACATATACAACAAACACTTTAGCAAGCAATCAATATTGTGCGATAACTGAGAAATGGAATCCTAGTGCAGCACCTTGCTTCAATAGGTGTTGGCTTAACATAACTTTCTATCTTAGTTGATGGCTTAGTTAAGGGCCTGGCATGACAGACATACTTGATGGCTTTATTTATTGGCATTGGTATGGTATTGCGTGTTATATTCTTGCTGGCTAAAAAATTAATTGGCACTCATATTTTATGTCATGATACTCGTACTAATAATTATAACTCCTGAATTTAATTTCCATTACTACAGGTAAGAGCGAAGTGGTAATAAAAATAGAATTACTTTTTGCATAATTGTAGCTTTTTAGTGAAGAAGAGGTAACACAAGAAAAGCTGACACAAGAATGTACAGAGCAAACGTTATAAATTCATATTTTATGACCAAGTATTTAAATTGAAATAAAGCGCCTTAGACAATGTTTGCAATGACTTAAAGCTAAGTGTTTTTTTACGTCGAATACAGTTTAAATTTTTTGTTTTAATGCTTAATAATTGACATTTTGAAGCACTTAACTATGAAAACGTTAGCAAGATTTTTATAAATATTTTGCCACACAACCAGAGTATAACACAATTCAATTACTTCAACTTAAAATGTTCTTTCTGATGATGATACGTTTCTCTGCTTTTGTCTTTACTGTTTTTGTCTTAAACCTTAATAAAGTTATTATTTTCAGCCTGCTGAGCCTACAAAATCTGCCCCAACTCTCTCGTTTTGGGCATTTATTTTTAACTTTACGCTGTCCTTGACATGAGCTATATATAGATTTTAAATAGGTTTTTTTTTCCATTTCCGTTGTGTGGGTTTTCAAAAGTTTGCCGAAAATTTTGTAGAACTTTTCCATATAATCGTCAAAAATACTTTGGGATTTGGTTATATTTTAACGGTTGAGTTGAGAAAATTAAAAGCAAGAGAAATAGAACGAAAGAAATTTGAATATGATTTATTTAAGGTTTGCTTTCTAGTTCTAAGTAAACATTTATTTATGCCTTTATTTTGAAGAATTTTATGGAAATTGTTAAAATAAATACAGATATGTATAGTTAAAGTATATATTTCTGACATTACTGAGTATAAGTTATGCTTTATAAGCAGAGAAATTAGAATAAAATTCTTAAAGCTTAGGATATAATGGATTTAATTCTACTATAAATTCTACTCAAAATGTTTAAGGCGGTCTTCTCATTCAAAACCCGTTTTTTGGACCCTTTTTAAAAAAATTCTTATTTGAAAACGCAAAGAATAATTGAAAACTTTTTTTATTTATTGTATTGCAAAAGGTTCAAAGTAAATAAAAAAATTTTGTTTGCCTCGATACGTGGGCTGTTCAAAAAGTAATGAGACTTCAAAGTTGGTGGTGAAAAAAAAGGTGTCGTCACGGCGGCTACGATTCCGGGTCTCCGGACCGTCTGAAATGAAAAAAAAAACGGGGTTATAATCAGTATAGATGTAATTCCCGGGTGAACCTCAAGCTTAATTTTGTGATTTTTTTTGACAAAATGGCGGCCATTCAAATAAAAAATTTCAATTTCGGGTTTTTTTTTTGTAGCTTAGTGTAAAAAAAAATAGTAAAATATTTTTTAAAATTATGGTCGAGGTTCACCCGAGAATGGTGACAATTCTGCGTCGATTCCATTTTGTTTCATGAAAATCGGTTCAGTTGAACTGGAGATATCATGGCCGCCAGTTAGAAAAACGTGGGTTCGAGATAAACGCGTTTAAAGTTTGAAGTAATTTTTTTGGGAAAAAAAAAAAAATCAAAAATGTTTAAGTGCAGTTTTAAAGAGCTGACAATTTTTACTTACAAATATTAGACGGCGATGCCAGCTCCATACAGGCCACCTTCTTCTTTTTTGTAGAAACTGCTTTCTGCTGCCCTCTCTGCTCTGCGAGCCGTTCTGCCAGCTTTTGATGATGCCGCAGCTCGAGTCACTGATCGGTTCAATCTGTCTTCATTGCGAGATAGTGCGTATTCGTATGCGTTTTTGCCAATCGCAATACCCATCAAACCCATAATTTTAAGTATGGGTATAAAACCGTCGTTGAAGAGGCATGTTGCAATGAAATTGGCCACTTCGATGGTGCGTGCGCCTGAGTTGATGTGTTTGGGCGAAAGTGACCAAAGAACAGAATTGTAGGACTCATTGGAATTCTGAGTTTCAGATCCAAGGCATCTTTCAAGCAAATTATCTGCCGACAGCGCTTCGTAAGCTGGTTTTATTACCTCCATCACCTTCTTGTCCATCAGACCTTGCTTCACAAAAAAGGCTGTATCTTCTAAAGTATTTCGAATTTCTAAAAATCCTTTTAGGGGCATATTCACAACTACCCAAGCTATAAATAAATGAAAAAAAAAAGTTGAAAAAAAAGTTGCTCAATGAGAAGACCCCCTTAAGTATTTGACCACCATAAAGAAGAAGAGGTCAGTAAATAAATAATTGAACACTGTATGTTTGAACTTCTATCCATATAAATATATTATTTTTGTTGTTTTTCTTATTGTTAAGCCCCGCTGTTTTTATGAGTTTATTTGAAAATCTTTGTAGTATGCCATCTGTTGCCCCTTCAAGGATTGCAAAGCCACAAGCACCTTTTGTTAATATTGTGCTTTAATCTAAATACTTCAATGAGTATACGTATCACATGTTATATGTTGCATTGCCTTTGTTCTTTTCAGACTTAATATTAACATAAATGAGCTAAAGCCAATTCAATTAATTTTTCAAGATTATTCCCAGCCAGCATTTTGTATCGCGTAAGAGCAGAAAGCTAATCTTCTTCAAGAACAATTTTTCGCCGGCGAGCTCGCTATCTTATCGCTTTCTGCTCTCTCGGGGGAGAAAAAAGTTCATCTTGGCGAAATCTTCTAAAAGAGCAGAAAATTATTCTTACTGAGCAGCAGAAGACGAGTCTTCCTATTGAGCAGACATTTTTGAAAATGCCTCAATGATATTGCTTTTTCTTCGCCTAGACGAATAAAAAGCGAAACTGTGGTGTTTTGATTATGCAAAAAAAATAAAATGTATCACCCAGAAGTAACGATAGCGAATCGCTTTCTTTCCGCGCAAAAGGGATCTCGCCTAATATATCTTCCAAAAGTATCGCTTTCAGGCGTTCAATTTATCTTCCAAATGTTGGCTGAGTTAAAGTACATAAAAACCTTTTTTTTTGTTTTTGTGATGTCATTTGTGTATATGTGACGTTGTCATGAAGCGATGCTTAAAGCGTAGGACCATTTTGCTTGCAGAGTAACATGATCTGTAATCATCCGAAAAAAAAAATTATATATATTTGTAAAGTTAACACTTACGCCGAGGTAGTGACTTCACACTTTTTTTTAAAAATGAGCCTGAAAATAAATTTACAGCTCGTTGTGAGCTCAAATTTACACCAATTTTCTAAAAAGCAGCTTGGAAGACACTGCAATAATCGGGGAGGAGCCTGAAGGCCAGATTAATGTTCAATGTATCAGAGTAGACTTCTCCTCCAAGCTTGCCATCTAATTTTGATCCATCTGTATAGATTCTGATGACATTGTTTGGTGGAAGGTTTCCAACCGCCCACTCTTGGCGGGAGGAAATGGATACATTAAATTTCCTGTCAAAGAAAAGTTTTTGTGTGATGTAGTCTACGGATTTGGGTATCGAAGGAAGGAACTTCCTTATGCTAGAGTGTCCTAATGTGCCCTCCCTCCATTGAGAGGTGTCTTCTAGACGGATGGCTATATTGGTAGCCATGTGTTGTACTAGAATATCAAGTGGTATAAGGTGTAGCATAGTATCTATCAGAGACCTGCAGCGAATATTTTTTTTACGATTTTAAATCACTCGTCAAAAACCGAGTGCGAGTGCATGCGGTTACGCACAACAACAACAACAACCACTTCCACGCGAAGCATTCTCATAACAGCGAAGAACGACGAGTGCCGCTGCTTTCACTCATCGCTCATTAGAAAGACTGCTGAATTCTAAGCATATGATTCTAAGCAGCCTCAATGACTCTGGAGTCATTGAATGATTTGCATGCACTTCAGTTTGGCGTGCGTTTTCCTTGTTTTACTTTTGTTTTGTATTTACGTGTTGATTAAGATAAATAGCCAGCTTCGAAGTTGAGAAACGCTAGTTCAAATAATTAAATTGTAGCAAACTTATTTTATACTTGTATGTAGTCTATTATTTGTTCCTTGTTGTTATTGATGCCATAAGGAAAGCGGCAATCTAAAATAAACAGGATTGCTGCTTTTAAAAGCTGTAATAGTGTTTATTTCTTTCATTTATTTAAATAGAATGTTAATTATAAATGTCATATAAATGTTTTAAACCTGCCCTTTAAACCAAGTTGTTTTTGTTGAAAATATGTTAATATGTAAATCAATAATTTTTTATGTATGTATTTATATTTTAATAACTTTTGAATGAATTTTTTAATTATTACTTTTTTTTAATAATATTTAAAATGATTTTTATAGTTTTTCATTGAAACAATTATATTTAATATTTTAATAATTCTTAAACATTTTTTCAAAAAATTTTTAATATTTTTTTTTCAATAATATTTTCACAATTTTTCACTAATTTCTATCAATAAAATTTTAATTTTTTTTTTTTATTAAGTATATGGATTTAAATATTTTTTGAATACTATTTTAAGATTTATTTCCATACATTTGCCGAGTCCGCTGGTATTATATGTATATAATAGTAAATTTGTATATTATATGTAAAATAAAATATGCCAGCGGTAACAGTGAACGCGATTTCCCTTAATGACTCTAGAATCATTGGAATCATTGAGCGGCATTCTTATGAGCGATGAGTGAAAGCGGCGGCACTCGTTGCTCATCGCTGTTATGAGGATGCTTTGCGTGGAAGTGGTGGTTGTTGTACGAAACCACACGCACTCGCAATCGGTTTTTGATGGATGATTTATAGTCATTCGTTCGAATCATAGACTCGTTGCAGTTCTTTGGTATCTAATGCATCTGTAGGAGTGGTTATTAATGCTCCACCAATACAACAACACAGCTAAGTAATTTATAAAAAACACAAAGAACAAGCACGGAATTTTTCGTGGGTATTTCTTAAGATACGGCAGCACTATATTTTATAATTTTGACATTAGAGGTCGGTGTGATGAACTTCCTTACCCTACCTTATTATTGTAGCATTCCGGCACCTATCTTAAAATCATTCTGCCGATCATAAAGTACATTGTTTCTATCTAAGAGATCTGTTATTTATAAATTATAAGTTATTTTTCAGATATTTTGTCGACGACAGATAAGACTGAGATAAGTTTTACTTTATGTGTCTTTAATATATATGGATTTTAGGCTGATTCAATAAAGTCGACTGTTTTTTTTTAAAATCCCTTCAGAAATAGATTCAGGGAGGAGAGAAGAGCTATGTGTAAGAATCGGAACTCTTAATATTAATATTTAGAGGTCACGCATCGCGTTTTTTTATTTCCCATATAAATAACTTGGTAAAAATTATTTTTCAACTTTGATTTTTATATCTTAAAAGCCGATAGACAGATGTAAATGCCTCAAAAGTATCTTATAGGAAATTGAATTTTCTACAAAAATGTCTGTAATCATTTTCTTAATAAATCTACTCGTTCAAAACTTATTCAAATTCAAAGTTAAATATGTATGTATGTTATAATTACACTTTTTGCCCAGTTTTCGGTAAAATCATTAAAGTTATCATTAAAGTTAGTTAAGTGGGGATTTAAAAAAAAAATAGTCAACTTTTTTGAATCACCCTAATGGATATACTGATTCCGTAATCATGCTATTAAAAATATTTGCAATAGTATTAGATACTCGTACATTATTAATTTGTATTATTTATTTATTAAAGCTGATTGATTTTTCCTACTGGGCACATTTTTAGAGTTGCATAAGTATGATAGGGTTAAGTAAATAAAAATAAATGCCAACGATTCATTGATTTTTGACACCACCGAAAATTGTTAACAAGAAATTCTTGAAAACCATTCATGTGGGCGGAAAAAAAAAATAACTAAGGCAACAGGATATGCAGCCAAAATCTCAAAAAGGTGAGCTGCTTAGAATATATAACAGATAAAAATATTTTCAACGTTGTTTGCACCAATGGCAATTGATGAATATGTACATAAAGTTCTTTTTATGGCTCGGTTAAAAAAGAAAAAAGTTTGCAGATGTGAAAAAGGTTAAAAGTCTATAAGCCGGACAAAAAAAAAAAAAAAAAAATCGACTCCTAGTTGCTTGCTCGGACTGGTGCAGTATAATGAATTCAATTAAGGCGTTGAAAAAGTTTTTATTTGTATTACCACAACATTTATTCCACAACAATTTTTGCTAAATTAAATTAAAAAGTTGAAAGGGAAAAATGAAATCATGAAAGCATACCTTTTCAATAGCTTAAATAATTTTATTATTGAGCCGAAGGCCCTGGCGGCTAGTGCTCCTTTTTTTTTGTATCTTTTGTAAATTTATGATTTATCACACTTTTTCTTGTACTAAATAAAGAAATAAAAAAAAAAATTTTTTATTGAAAGATAAAAAAAAATCAAGCCAGCTAAAAATGTTGGTCAATAAAACCAGATTAAACGAACATTCAATTAGGTGTGCATATAAAAAAAGAGCAAAAAAACCAAAAAGAAAGCACATCATTAGGAGCAAAAATTGAGGACAAGCCCTTGGCATGGACGTGTTTAAGTTCTATTTCAATGCCCCTCCCTGCAAATATTTAAACATTAAAATATCACGAATTCTAGAGGCATTAATAGCAACAAAATAAATACAGATATTCGTTGAAGGTCGTCACCAAATCAGGTGTGGAGAATGGGTGCCACGTAAAGGACTTCAGGTTAAGAGCAAACGACAAGTGGTACCCACTACCTCTGCAGGTTATCTCAGTGTGCCACTCGTACAGCGGTTAGAAAAAAAAAACACACACAAACACAAAAAGGAATAAAAATAAAAAAATAAGCTACCGAACAACAAGCAAAACATTAAAGTCCTGCAGGACTTTTGTTAGCATTGAACTTAGTACAAGTGGACACAGGAGAGACGACTCGTATCAATTGAAGTAGGTCGCAGCTGGTCTTTATAGATATTATTATGGTAGAAGCAGAGACCATTGTGTGGTTGTGTGCTGTCTGGACAATTAATCCCAGCTTAGTGCTATGATAATGTTTGTGTTGGTGTGTGTGCAGCTGTGTATAAATGCCTCAAGAAATTGCCAATAAGTTGGCATAATTATGATGGCCCACACATAATTTGCTTTGTCATGTTTTTGTTTGTTTTTACCATCTCATAATATTTTAATAACATTCTTACTTAATTCTTAATTAATTCTTGAAAAATATCTTCAAAAGAAACAAAATGAACCTCGCCTTGTCAGCTGCCTTGTTTGTGCCATCGTCTATAATTTTTCGGAACTTAAGCTGAAGCATTTTTTTCGAAAAAATATCGACTAATTTAAAAAAAGTCATATTTTCTAGTCGTACATAATTTATACTCCTACTTAAAGTCAGATTCATCCCCACGGAGAAAGCAGATAAATTGTTTTTAAGTGACTGGTCCAGTGATATCGCAAATTTAACTTATCATAAGACAGGCTCGATATAATATTGTCACGGGACAGATTTCATTTAACTTAGCACGGAACTAATTTTATATGATACAAATGGAGACTATGGGGTTAAAATTAAAGCTGTATTCGCATTGTGTTGAAATTCGCAGATTAAAAGAAAAATAATTTGCATCTGCCACAAAATAATTATTTATTAATTATTATTATAAATCCTTGAAATTGTGAGGACATGAGTTCGAATACGGCATTGGGCAAGTTTTCTAAGTGATACTTATAAATGTATATAATTACAAAAAATTTAAAAACGACGAGTCAACTTTCCTTTAGTATTTTTTTCAGTCTACTCTCGTTTTGTCTCATTTTACTGATATTATACATGAGTATCTGTACAAAACTTTTTTTTTAAAAAAATATAGATATAACAGATAAATTTTTAAATTTTTCCAACTTTAATATCATTCAACTTTAAACAAGGCTGCTGTTGAGAAAACTAACGTAACACCCAAAACCACTGTTAAGCTCTTTTTAAGTTTTGTATGTATTTTTTTAACTTTTTGCAAAAGTGCCTACGATTTTTGTCTTGAGTGTTATACCTCTAAAAAGTGTTTAAGTCTTTTAAAAATTACCAAATTTTAGCATTTGATAGTTTATCTGTCTTAAACTGAAAATTTTCAGAAGAATTAGAAAAAAGTTTTGTAATTCGGCGGCATAGACGTTGGTGTTGAAATAACACTAAGTACAAAAATTTTGTTGAAAAAATTCTGCACTTAAATCTCAAAATATTAGAAGCAGTTAAAAACTAAGCAATCACATACAAACACGTTTTTTTTATTTTAAATACTTAAATACTAATAAATGCAAAATCATAGACAACACTCTTGACATATTCATCTATACTTACCATAATCTGCTGATTAAACTTTAATAAACACTTTAAAGTGTCACATATTAATTAAAACTGAAAACGATAAATTGTGTGTTTTCTTGTAGTTATACACTTGACTATCATAATAGCAACTAAAATTAAGATTAGAACAAATAAAGTAAAACCTAACACTCCTGACACGAAGCGGCGACAGCACATATTCTGCAAAAAAATTACTGTTATGTAAACTTTACAAATTAAAAACACCAAAAACTACTTTGAATTTATACTGGCATTGTAAATCAATGGATATTCTTTTTATTTTTTCCTCTTTTCGTTTTATTTTTCTATACTGAATAACTGCAGGTAAGAGTGGAAACATAAGCTTTTCTATGAAACAGGTAAGAGAATAGAGTAAATAATCGCTTGTAAATACTAAACTATGAAATTTGTTTTAACCATTTCTGGTACATTACTTTGGTTGCCTGCTTAGATATAGAGGGAGCTTTTAATAATCACAATCAATACGACGAGCATTAGTCAGACTAGGCGTCAACAAGATCATTACAGAACTAGTAGACAAGCTACTCTACAGTAGAATAGTTCTATCTGACCTGGGCGCATACAGCCCGCCTCACGGCACGCCTCAAGGTGGTATGTATGTGTGTATGTTGTGTTTAATGTAAGCCCTGCCGTGTAGGCTTAAGTTTACATGTTCCATAACATTGAGACCAAGATATTGCGTAGGTCAACGCCCATTTGAGGATGCAAAGGTACCAAATTAGCTCCATGTGGTGATGACACTTCGCAACCCTTGATGGGGTTGGAGGCCTATCTAAAACCTCTTCCATACTATGGGATAGCCTCAAGGTGGTGTTCTCTCTCCACTTCTCTGGATTTTGGTAGATAACCATGTACTGCTATCTCTTGAGAGAGATGGGTGTGTAGTAGTAGTGGCAGGCCGATGACCTAGCAATTGTAGTCAGAGGCAAGTCAGAGCAAGTTTCCTAAAACTCTATATGCGACATTATGCAAAGGGCTCTTTGCAGCCTTGAACAATGGGCCAAGCCTTGTGGTCTTGGAGTAAATCCGGCTAAAACAGAGCTGGTGCTATTCACCAGGGAATATAAAATTCCGTCCTTAACACCAATCACACTAAATGGGTCTGTTCTGTCCCTTGTGGATAGCTCAAAGTACCTGGGACTAATACTTGATAGAAAGCTTAACTTCCAGTTACAACACAGCAGAGCGCACTTAAAACACAGCCACAGTGGTACTTTATACTTGCATAAAAGTCATAGGGACAAGATGGGGGTTCTCGCCTCGTATCGTTCACTGGCTGTATACTGGGGTCATTAGACATATTCTTCTGTATAGAGTAGTAATATGGTGGACGTTCTTAGACAAGATCACATATATGAAACAACTCGAAAAAGTGCAGAGAATGGCATTTATATGCATCAGCGATGCTCTGAGAACAACACCGACTGCAGCCTTAGAGACCATACTTCATCTTCTACCACTGGACCTGGTTGCCAAACAGACAGCAGCCTGTTCGGCGATAAGACTTAAAGAACTGGGTGTATAGAAAAGTCTGACAACGAGTTACTCATCCATACTTAACAACTACAACTTCATTCCATCAAGGACTGATTACTGCAAGCCCTCGCTTTCCTTCGAAGGAAGGTATGGCACGCTAATGCCGCCTACAACATACTGGGTCAATGGTGCGCCATGGAAACGAGGGTGTCTATATTTCTATACCGATGGATCAAAATTAAACGACAAGGTCGGGTACGGGGTCTACTCAAATGAGCTTGGGGTATCTCTGGCTCGTAGGCTTCCTGACCACTGTAGTGTGTTTCAGACCGAAATGAAGGCAATAGAATAGGTTGCATCATGGCTTTCAAGCAACGTTGTCTCGAAACGGGATATTTATATCTTCTCAGATAGTCAGGCTGCGATAAAATCGTTGAAACAAGTAGCCACAAACTCTAAACTACCCAAAGAATTACCGAACTATTTCAACAACAACCTTGTATAGGTACCTGGCCATAAAGGCATAAAAGGTAATGAAAAGGCAGAGGAGCATGCTAGAAATGGGACACGAGCAGCATCAGTAGTGCTGAAGCCACCGGTTATCCCGTTAGCGACTCTCAAGCTGCTAATCAGTAACAATATCATATCGAAAGCCAACACTAGGTGGGCTGAGCTCTCGACGTGCAGAGCATCAAGGCTAATCTGGCCTACACTAGATCCCAGGCGTTTGAGAGCCCTTCTCTCACAGGCAAGACTAGAATTAGCCACAATAGTAGCTGTCATCACAGATCACTGCTTGATAGGCAGACATGCCTGCAGGTTAGCAGTTATCACAAATGACTTTTGTAGAAGCTGCAGGGACGAGGAAGAGGAAGAAGCATCTCCCATTTTCTGTGTTCTTGTCCTGCGCTAGCCAGAAGAAGGCACAAATATTTAGGCTATTTTTTCTTTCATGAGCTTGACGACCTGTCAACGACTGATGTCAGACGTTTAATAGGGTTCATCAGGAGCTCAAGGTGGTTCCATTTTGACCTATCTGGTCTAAGTGAGCTGGTGCATGTTATTCTATATACACCGGCTGCCGCCTCTACCTAACCTATTACTGGTACACCTCAAAAAATGTAGTTACAAGTTTATGTTTTTTTTCAAAGAACGCCTTAAATAACAATACGACTGATCAATGCGAAGCCATGCACACACCTAAAAACGTGAAGTGTACTGAGCGTAAAGAGAATGAATGGCGGAATAATGAGAAAAATATAATGTTTCCTTTTTTTATCATGGTCCCACAGACCAAGTATACCAGTTAAGGGTTAACTCCAAATGCCTTATTTCTTATATATTATATTATTATACTACTGTTTTTTTTTAAAGTTAAATTTTGTGCTTAGTTTTTGAGAGAAAGGGGAAAAAAATAAGGGGCACAAAAAAGCCGTTTATTTTGAAATTCACCCATATGCAACTTAGAAGCATTTTTTAACTTTTAAAGTTCATAATTTTTCAGTGTGCGCCGGGTCAAAGTAGGACTGGTGTCAATACTCATACTCATGCTCATACTCATAAATATACTCATCTTAGTATTGATCTTCATTCATGTTCCAGTTAAATGAGTTTTATCATGAACGTAGTTGCTATAATTTTTCTTTTAGTATTTTTTTATGTTCACAAGACGGTTACTTGAACTCATTATTTAAAATATAACAACAACTCACATATTTTGTCTACTCTCATGCATATGCATACATATGTTTACACCATTATTATTCTCAATTTACGGTTCTTTTGAACTTTTATGACTACATAAATTTTTCATGAATATGCTTGACCATTAACTATACAAAATAAAAAAAAAAAAAATTCTTTTATGAAGCGCCTTTCAATGAATTTCTAATAAAATGCCTTCACTCCTTGTCTAATTTCCATGCTGATTTTTTTTTTCTTTTTTGTGGCCCATCAAAGTGTCTGCTCCTCAACAGCGTTCACAATTGATGACCTGAGTGTCTGCAGATTTTTGCTTCATTTGAATTTTATGGCTAACAACGCTTTAAATCAGTACTTTTTTGTATTGCTTTTACACTGATTTGAAAGCAGTTCAAAAATGTACAAGCTTTAAGTGACCTATAAAAAGTTTACTAGTCATTTAGTTGGATATAAAAATTGTTTAAGATTATTTCGAAAATTAAACAGACACAACACCAACAACATGCTATAAAAGCTTTCGAAGTGCTTTTGAGGTTACATTTTTAACGATTTGAAAAGGTGTGTGCCAGTTGGTGGGTGGTTTGACACGCATTTAATGCGTTTATAACTTTATAAGCACTAACAACATAGTCATTAATGAAGATATGCTGATGTTACAGCTTTAAAGCAATTTTGTCCTTTCAATTTAATAACTTTTGCATGCGGACCCAATGAAAAGTTCGAAATTGCAAAGAATATGAGTGAAATTAGCAATATTTAAATTTAAATTTTTTAACAGTGAAAAAAAAAAACTACTGGAAATTGCATTAGACTACCAAATTTGTATATAAGTAAATTCATTAAATAATTTTCGTAGCTTTACTTATGTAGTTATTTAATCAGCAGTGGCAGCCATAAAAATCAAGTGCTGCCAGCAATAAATGGAATGTGACACAAAATTTTCTTAGCTGTATGAAGAAAGAAAAGCACAAAAACGGTTCAAATGTAGTAATAATGCGACAACAGGTGGTCAGAAATTGATTATTTAGGCTGTGTTGTTGTAGAAATGTCTGATGAAAATTTAGGAACCTTTATTATTTTTTCAGATTTAACAGCTTTAATAAGAAATGTGTTCCTTACAGCAACATTAATATTCAAGCTTTTATGTTAATTCCTTTCTGTTAAGTGAACTTCTAACAGCTTTTATGTAAAGCTTACAGCAACTTAAGCCAAAGCAAGCTGTTAATATGCTGGTTTGTGTCTCTGCTTATGGCTGACTTAGTTTAGCTCTACTGCTGTTATGCATAACAGTGTACGTTAAAACATTGAAATGACCAGCAAAACATAAACATTTACTCACTTTAAATAAAACACATTAGAATTTTATTTGGAAGCTCTGGTATATACGAAGAGCACAATAAAACTTTTATTCAAATGTTTTTTTCGTTCAGATAGGTAAACATTAAAAATGAAAAACACATTTTTTCCCGATATAAAAGAAACATGAACAAAATGTAAAGCCGCACACAGCAGTGTTGAGCAGCTTAGCTGTTGTAGAGTTGAATGCGAGGGTGGAAACAAGCCAGAAGCTTTAAGGGCTATGTTATGCTGGCGGTCATGGGCATGCATTGTTGTTGTTTTAATGTAAATTGAAAAATTGAGAGCTAGAGTGAGAGAATACATTTTGCCCACCACGGTCACCAAATGATTCGATAAAAATATAAAATCATGGGATCAAAACAGTGTTGCGTTGTTGAATTATTCACAACAACTGTGTTTTAGCATTAAAATATTACATTTTCAGTACGAAATGAAGGCAGTAATGAAACCTGCTTAATAGCAACACTCAACCATGATCAATGATGATATTTTTTTCGGAAAAAGTACTAAAAGTAGCAAAAAGTGTACAATGTTTGGGGATCATATGACCGTCATCATAACATACTTTGGGCCATGGCAGAATTATAAGGTAGGCTCAAGTTGGAGTAAAAAGGAAGCTGTATGCCAAAAGCGGTTGGTCGAAATTTAGTTTTCTTATTGTTGTTGTTGCCTTTATCATTTGACATTTAGCGTTTTCACAGCTTTGTTGTTGCAAAACTTTTGTTTGAGCAGCCATATAAATGTGAGCCTACCTTATAATTGTGTCATGCTTTGGGCACAGAGCTCATCAAACGAAAAAAGAGCGTAAAAAGTGACGTGACCAGAGATCATTTGACCGCCAGCATAACATCACCCTAACACATGATACAATGATAAGGTAGGGCCGTTTCGCTGAGTGCTCTCACGCGTCAACGAAGAGTGGATAATGAGAAGCAACATATATGTCAAAACGACGAATTTCGTAGAAATTGCTAATGAAAAAACTATTTTATGTTTCCAAGTTGCAAACAGTGCGGTCGCGGGTGTTAAATTTGTGTTAATTTGAGTGAAAATATTATAAAAAAAGTGTGTTTTTATTTCACTTTTTGATAAAATGTGAAAGAAGTCTTAAAATTGCAAAAAAAAACCTGTAACAGTTTTAACCTAAAAACAACTGCGAAAGGTGATCATAAAGAAATTCGTGATGAACAGCTGATTTTGACACCAATCTAGCTTTATTCTGCTTTCTACTCCATTCCTCTCCGAGTCGACCCTACCTTATAATTCTGCCATGCCCTAACAGAGCTGTGTGGTTGTTGTTGCTGTTTCTTTTCTATGTTCTCGGACACACTCGATCAGCGTTGCTGAGACAAAACAAAATAAAGGGTGTCTCAATAAAAATGCATGTTTTTATGGAACCATGGAACAATATGCACGAGAGCCATGAGCGTGCTATAATAGGACATGGCTGAGAGCCGCCAACAAAACAACACTGAGCGGAGAACTAATTATTTTTGAGAACTATGGTAGCCGAGAAAGAAAGCATGATCAGAAATGATGCTTGCTGTTAGCAAGTTGCTACCTTTTTTTCTTCTGCCATGGCCATGAATACTAAAAATAAATTTTTTGATTGACGACTACGGCTGTTAAGGCACCACAGTGAATGGCATTTTCCCTTATTACCGACGAATACAAATATGAATGTAAAAATTTCATAAACTAGGAACATTTTTTATAGATTGTTAATTACAACGGAATATATTAAAAGTCTTTATATAAGGTTTTCAAGTTTTAATTATTCAGCGACTTATAAGTACATGTTTCTTCTAAAATTTGAACATCAATTTCCATTTCTTTGAAATATACACACGTTTATTATTATCTGTTTAAGAATCTTTTCTTATCGTTTTTATGTTTCTTTTCAAAATAGCAGCACTTTATGATTTTTTTTACAATATTATTTTATTGTTTACATTTTTCGGATGTCTAAGGGGGCAACTTCACCCCTGTACGCATGCAATCGCTACGCCCATGTGATTTATTATTAATTAGAATCTTTAATAAGCTGCTCTTTCTGTTAGCTATGTAGTTTATTGTGAAACAAACTTTTCGTTATGACCTTGACAACTTGAGATAAAACACTGTAGTAGACTCTAATATCAATAAACTCTATGATGAATGCACTTAATCATAAGCTTGCAATTATTTTTTAAAAGCTATTATAAAAATTATCACTCTCAGCTGTTTACACATACACAAAAAAAATTTTTTTTCATTCATATACGTATATATCTGCAAATGAATTATATAAATTCTTACAAAATTTCTCAAAATTGTTAAGAAAAAATGTAAAAAATGTAATTTGACAGCTTGTCTCGAGGCATGCTACGCAACTTGCTGTCAAAGTATTGACATTAATTAAGCAAAGAGCAAAAAGTAAACAAGTATAGAAGCGAGAAAATGCAGGCAATAATTTGCAACAAATGCAAATACAACAAAGTGTTGCAAAATATTTGTAAAATTGCCATGTTTGTAAGATAAATCAACGCGAGCTGTTAATTGAAGTCAGAGACGTAAAATTCAAAAACTGTTGAGTGGAGGAAACCGGAAGCAATGCGTTATAAACAAAGTTAAGAGGCGAAAAAGTTAAGAAAATAAATGCAAATTAGAGTTACAAATATAAGCCAATGGAATTTGAGTTCTAACAAAAATAAAGCAATACAAAGTTGTCTGAATTTTATTCCTCGTAAATAAATGGAGCTGTCAATGCATTTCCGTCATTTTCTATGCGTTGCATACGCATAAACACAGCTTGAACGAACTCATTTATATATATCGATTACTTTCAAGTGTTAAGAAGTGTTTAATAAGAAGATAAAAACAACGCACTAAGCGTGCACACATGTTGTTGTAATTGTTTTTAAGTCATTATGTGCACCACATAATAATTGCGTTCGAAATAAACTGCGTAGTCTTTATATGGAAATGAGAGTTAAACAAATTTCAACTAGTTTAGAGGTGTCAGCATTTAAATAAAATGCGTCAAAAATCTGTTTTTCTGTCTCCCTTAAGAGTGGGGAGGGGGGGGGGGGGAGAGGGGATAAGGTTAATTCTATACAAAAAAGCCTATTTCCGAAAACTTTTGACGATACAGTTAATGTATATTTATTTCTATAATTACTACATACTGAATTAACATTTGAAGAATATTCTGTGAAATTTTCATTAATTTTTAAGAACAAATAAACCATTGACAGCGAACGTACCCTAACGTCTCCCAAAAAATAAAAGTTTCATTGCGCTGCCCCTCAAAACTCATCATTGGATCATCTGAAATCAAAAAACTGAACTGATTATTAGTTGATAATTTATTTTTATTACTGATTTTTCAATTTTTTAAGTCAAAATATCTATTTTTCATCAAAAAACCGAAACTGTTGTTAGTTTAAAATGCGTTAAAATTGAAAAACGTCGGCATCATTATCTCGTCATTTATATAAAGAAAGAGTGTGCATAATATTAAAAGGATTGGCGCAGTAGATTTAGAGCTGTAGTGGGCACGGACTCTAAGAAGTTAAGTCCGAGAAAGACCAAAAAGTCAATGCAGCATTCTCAAAATTAGAAAAATAGTCGAGTCGCATGGGTCTCGCAGTGAACGCAGATAGTACGAAATATCTGGTGTCAACAAACAAACAGTCTCAGCGTATTGGCACCCACGTCTCCGTTGACAACACCTCCTTCGAGGTTGTGAAAAACCTCGTCTACATGGGATCCAGCATAAACTCGACCAACGATATCAGTATTGAGTTTAAACGAAGGTTAACTCTAGCTAGCAGGTGTTACTTTGAGCTCAGTAGGCAATTGAGAAGCAGAGACCTCTCTCGACGAACAAAATTCACGCTTTCTCGTACAAGTCGCTTATCATGCCCGTCCTGTTATATGCAGCACAAAACTGGACGCTGAGCAGCTCTGATGAAAAGTCTTTGTTAGCCTTCGAAAGAAAGATCCTTCGCAAGATCTACGGACTAATCTGCGGCAATGGCTACTACCGAATATGATGGAATGATGCTGCATGAGCTCTATGCCGACGTCGACATAGTCAAGCTCATAAATATGGAGCGGCTTCGCTGGCAAGACCATATTGAGCGGATGGAGTATGACGCTCCAGATAAGAAAATATTCGGTTCAGTATCTAGTGGCGGTGAACGCAGAAGAGGACGACCACATCTCCGTTGGAAGCATCAAGTGGAGGAGAACCTGACGAAAATTGGAGCTTTCAACTAGCGCCGGTAATAACAAAACAAAAATGACTGATGAAAATTCTTGGACGAGGCCAGAACCGACATACGGTTGTAGCTCCATCTAAGTAAGTAAGTCAGGGAGAAAACGCGTTTAAAGTTTTTAAAAAATTATTTACACTAAATCATCGATGATTTTTAGCTCCATAAAGCAAAGGGCGTTTAGCTAAGATGTCTAGTGTAACTTGCTGCTCTTGTCTTCGTCGAATTGTATCTTCTTTGCTTTCTTTGGCAACCTTTTCCTCCAATCGGCTTATTCGAATGTTGTCTACTCTATGCGCCCATTCGTGAGAATTCCCGTTGTAGTTCCCATCTCTTGCGTAAATGACAGCAACTCTCTTGCATAAATGACAGTCGGATCCTAAAAGCTTCTATAAGTTCATCAATATCAAAAGAAAATCTGACAACTACCCATCTACCCTTATTTTTTCGGGCATTTCCTTAGACAATCCGGAAATAATTGCAAACCAATTTGCAAATTTCTTCAGTCAGTCATTCACAAACCATAACGATGAACTAGACTACGAATATTTTTCATCATTAAGGAACTGTGCTCAAACGTCGCCAACTTCTGTTGATATTACACTAGCTGATGTGTTAGGAAAGATATATAATCTAAAGGATGATTATTCTCCAGTACCTGATGGGATGCCTGCTATTGTCATTAAAAAGTTTGCGGACTTGTTGGCTCATCCCCTATTGGCTCTTTTTTAACTCTCTATTTCTGGTTCAGTTTTTCCTAAGTTTCGAAAGTATTGTTTTTATAAGTATTATATTATTATTTTTGAAAGTATTATTTATGATATTCTCTTTTTCCATTGCAAATCTATTTTTCCTTCCAGTCAACACGGCTTCCTCAAGGGAAGATCGACTACCACTAACCTTACAGTATTTGTTTCAAACACTTTATGCTCGTTGGAAAGTGGGTACGAAGTTGATGCAGTTTCTACCGACTTTAGTTAAGCGTTCGACAAAATCTCTCACACTATCATCCTTCCTAAGCTTAAAGCCTTTGGTGTTCCATCACTGTTTATATCATGGATTCAATCATATCTTGAAGAACGCCGTTATAACGTTATCTTTAGATTTTCCAATTCAGAGCCTTTATAGCTACCTCCGGTGTCCCACAGGGAGTCATCTTGGTATTTTGTTATTCGTCTTAACAATTTCTGATGTAGATGGAATCATCAAAGCATTCAATCTTTCTGTGTATGCTGATGATATGAAAATCTATCGGCGCATACAAACCAGCGCTGATTCTCGCAATCTTCAAGACGATCTGGTTAGTTTTTCCACTTGGTGCCAAAAAAATTTTCTTGAGATCAACGACTCCAACTTCCTTCGAGAACTTATTACTTACTCGGCAAGCCAGTTCCTCCTGTAAGGTCTCATATTGATAATATGATTGATAGAGCCAATTCAGCACTGGGTTTCGTGAAACTCTGGTCCAAAGAGTTATCCAATCCTTACATGACTAAATCTCTCTACCTTGCCTTTGTTAGATCCATCTTCGAATATGCCAGCCAGGTTTGGTCTCCTATCTACAATACCCATTCTGTGTGAATCGAAGCCGTTCAACGAAGATTCATTCGGTTCGCACTTAGCTGCCTTCCTGGTTCCAACAGTTTCAACACACCTCCTTATGCAGACCGCCTGAAGTTGATCAACATGCAATCTCTTGCAAACCGAAGGGAAATTACCGATTTACTCTTTATTCATCAACTTGTATGCGGAAGCATAAACTGCCCAGCACTGCTTCAATAAATATCCTTTAATACCAACCCATGAAACCTTAGGTCTATACCTCTCTTCCATCTTAACTTTCACCGCACCGACTATGGATGCAGTGAACCTGTAACCAGGATGCTTCGTGTAACTAACAATTTGATCAGTGATTTCGATTTTCATTCGAGCAGATCTCAACTCGGATTACGCCCACCACGATTGAATATCTTTCGAACACCAAAACAAGAAACAGAGAGAGAGAAAAAAACCCCTGTTAGAATAAGTTAATCAGCTTGTATTAAGCTTAATGAAATAAATTAATAAATAAACGCAAAACAATATTTGAGGAATTATTTAGAGTTTTTGGACTTATTTTCCAAATGAATTGGTTGAGACTCTCATTATTGTTTTAAGTGAAGCTCCCAACACATCGCTCCGAAAGGGCGTCCTTACACAAGTCCTCATAAATACGCTTCAAGGCATGTAAAACATTATCTGGAAGTACAGTATAACTTTGTTTGAATGACTCCAGATCTTTTCCAGCTGCAGCTTTATGCCATTCACACCATGAGTCTGTGACGCTCGGACATTTTGTTGCTTTGAACTCTCGTTTGCCGAGCTGCAGTGTTATTAAGTTGTCCAAATGCCATCTCTCATATTCTTGACAGAATCATGATTTTGTCAAATGGCTGAACCATAATACACAGTTAATTTATCAATCATTTTACCTGTAAGGTTACCTTTGCCAAAAAGGCTTCTTTCTTTTTACAATTATTCCCATCACATAAGGTTTAGAGTTTAAGACAGCGGTATACTTTGTTAAGTCTCCGTCGCCAATATAGTTGCGATACTTTACTCCATTATTTGAGGAACGTTCAAACATAATTTTAGTTGCATCCACTTCTATGTTTCCAGAGGGTTCAGTATGATAAGCGTGGCATTTATTTTCATTTGCATGAGCTTCATACCATTCTTCATACTGTGCAGAATACAGTTTGTTTTCCCAAGTTTTACAATCATTACAATCGTTGTTCACAAATATCCATGACTTTTCCAGTATAATGTCCGATCAAGAGCCACGCCACCTAAGGAAGAGAGTCTTCGTTTTTTCTAGGCTCTGTCACATTATACAGTTAACTCTGATGTATTTTCAATATTATTTTTTCCCACGTTGTTTTCTTCTGTTCTTGCGCAGCCAAAGAAAAAAATTTACTCGCAACATATGCTATATGGTATTCGAGCACGTTTTTATTACATATAAACTGTACGTTGGTTTTGATAAAAATGTGCTTGACAAATCCAAGAGCCCGTTAAACTTTTCACATCCAGCTAACCCCAAGCCTAAGATTCGCATCACTAAACTAATCGATTAAATGTACTATGTATACCAGATTGAATTCTTTCAGCAGATGGAATAAAGTGATGCTTTTTACATTTTTCATATGTAACTTTGATGTTGAATCCAAAACTTTCTTTTTGGCATGACTGCAAAAAAATTTTCCATTACACTTTATTAAAGTTGAAATGGTTGAAAAAAAAAAACAAGCAAAAAATCCTTGATTCTATAATGTTTTTCAAAATCTTCTGAAACATCTCGAAACATGTTCATTTTTATATATTTTTTTGCCAACGAATTGCTTGCTTCTACATCGTCTTTCCTGCGTTTGTGACATGGTGTTTTACCGATCTTCTCTACAAATTTTTTTTTTTGGCATTTCACAAATAATAAATGTAAAGTCATAGCAGAAATTAAAATAAAAATTAACCACACGTGTACAACTTTTCGGGAGAACGGACAATTTTAAACTAAGCTTTCTTTTAAACACAGACTTTAAGGGCACAGGCAAGGTATATTTAACAAGGTAGTGTCGTTTCGGAGCGGTGGGTACCGCAGCTGTCAAACACATATAATATTATAATATGCAAATTGTGTTATTTGTTTTGCTTTTATTCGTAAAAACCTGTTTTTGACAGGTGCAGTACTCAGCACAAGAGAGAATTTGAACTACTAACACGACCTTCTCTTATTCTACCATGGGCACAGGTACAAGCATTCGCATACGTTCACTCTTTCACTCAGAGAGAGAGATTTGAGCATTTGACAAAAAGAATAGAGCGGCTGCTAGAAATTTCCAAGAACATTTCCTTTTGTTTGCGCTGTCAAGTAGTTGCAGTGCGAAACGGGCAAGAGAGGCTAAGACTTACAACTCTATATCTCCGTTAGTTTTGCTCAATGTTCATTAATATAGGTTAAGTCACTTGAGAGAAAAGCACTCCTTTTCTGCTTTTGCTCGAACTGTCAAAGTAGCTGTTAGCTAAAAATTGTACAGATTCAGGTTTTGTTTTTCTTGATTTCCTTTTATCCATTCTGACAGTTCGACCGAGCTTCTCTCAAGTGACTTAACCTGAATTAATGAACCTTGGTTTTGCTTCAATATACTTCAAATTATCACACAATAAACTTAATAGTGTTGGTTCGGAAGAAGGATGTTAGTTAACTGGACGGTGCGAATATGAAGCAGTGGAATCTTAGTTTTAAATATCAAGCGAATTTAGTAGAAATCGATGAAAATAGTAGGTATGAATAAAAGTATAGTTAGTATGAAGGTAGTGTTCAGTTCTTAATAGTAAGAAATAGTATTTCATAATTTTTTTTTTTTTTTAATAAGCTTTGTTTGATAAAGACTTAAGAAAATCGTACATAGTATATTTAATTCAAAAAATTAACACACACTGTTATTGTGTAACAAAAGCCTTTAAATATCTGTGCTCGCTTTTTAACGTTCAGCTGTTTTTTTATTTGCCTCATTATTGCAGTTGTTGCGACTTTTTTCTCGATTTCCGACATTCAATTAACACCTTGCTGTAGAAATAACAAAACAAAAATCACTGCAACTGCAACAACATCTAAAGCAACAACAACAATACAAAAGATAGGAAAACAGCCACACGTCAATGCGCGACATTGTACTGCAATTGCAATTCAATGGTTGTTGTATTTCTCTATTTGTTTTTTATGGTACTGGCACTTAAAGGTGCTTGCTCATTGCCCAGTAGGAATCAAAACAGGCATATTAAGAACTTACTTTTATAATTCATATTAAGAACTATATTTTTTTTTTATATTATATTTTTATTAAATCTTTGATGGATTCTAATATGAACTTTAGCTTTATCCCTGATAATCAATTTGGTTTCAAACCTGGTCACTCAACTGTTCACGCTTTACTAAAATTACGTGATGACGTTATAAGCAATTTGAGGAAAAAATCTTGTACAATTGCAGTATCACTGATATAGAAAAAGCATTCGATAGAGCTTTTCACAAAGGACTTATTTACAAATTGATTCATATTGGATTTGATCCATTCATTATTAAATTGTTTTCGAGTTTTCTTAGTGATAGGGTTTTTTATATTCAAATAAATAATTTCAATTCAAATTTTGGTTCTATTAAAAGTGGGGTACCACAAGGTGCTGCTTTAGCTCCCCATCTTTATAATATATTAATTCATGATTTTCCTCGCGAAATAAATGGATCAAAAAGCATTCTTTATGCTGATGATTCTCTTATTTATGCTCATGATAAATCTCACGCTGATGCCCTCCGGTTAGTTAGAATTCATCTTAGACTATTAATGCCGCAAAATCACAAGCTACGTGTATGAGAAACGCTTCAGGTAAACGCAATAAAAAAGTATTTCCAGAGAGCAAAAGTCTAAAATTGAGCTTAAATGGTGCTGATATTCTTTACCAAGACAGTATAAAATACCTTGGAATCACATTTAACAAACTTTTAAAATTTTATGAACAAGGTAGGTAAACTATTGGAGGTAGAATTATTTTACTGCAAATCACTTAGTCAAAAAACTAAATTATTTATTTATAAGGTTAGTATCCGCTCTGCGATTTTGTATGGTTTTCCCCATCTGGTTTTCAATCTCTCCATCAGTAGCTTAGGTAGTAGCTCAGTAGTAGCTATTACAAGTCATCGCAAGAAAAATTCTTAGATCTTGCGTTGGCAAGAACTTTGAATCGCCTACTAAAAGATTTTCCAATAATTACATATATAATGAAGCTCTTGTAACTTCTCTCTGTGGCTATGCTTTTGATCTTCAAAAACGATTTGTTGACAGATTTGAATTTCATGAAAATTATCTTATAAATGAAATTTATAATCGAGAAAAGGAATTTAATTGGTCTGATTCTTGTTACCTTTCTCTGATTGGTATCTTAAATGAGACATTGTCTAATTCCAACTCCCCCACCGCTTTACCCGAATTTTATAGAATTAAGCTGCCTAGCATGCGTAGATGCTAATCTTTATAACCTTAATATTTCTCATTTATTACTTTAATTCATTACTTATTGATTCATGTTTAAATACGAACACTATAAATGTATAACATTTTAATCTTTTGTATTTTTGAATTTAGTTTTAAGTTATATATAGTTGATCATGAGAATAATTCTTCAAAGTCAACGTACAAGTTACGAGCAAAACTTGGTCACTCTAATTGTCGCAATTATAAAACATTTTATATGATTTCTGTTATCTATAACACTCTATCCTAAGCACGCCGCCTCTATACATTTTTGCCAACTAGCATTAGACAATACACTATAGTCTGTTATTTAACTTGATAAACACGATGCAATGTAATTATAAAAAATTGTAAGTCTCATTAAAAAAATAAAAAAAAAATGAAAAAATGAAAAATTATATTTTTATTATTTTTTTATTATATTGTTTTTTAATTGTGTACTTATTTAAAGTAAAAATAATTTACTATTCTAATTCTTTCTATTAATAATTCTAACTATTATCTATATCGTGTTCTGATTTTTTTTATAAAAGATATAGTTCAATGTAAAGGTTGTTTCAATAAAATAAAATAAGTCTTAGAAGACTCTTATATTTTAAATTTTTGAATAAAAGTCAAAAATGAGGAATTACTTTTAGTCTTAAAAGTAAACGTTTGCTCTTTACTTATATTTTTATATATATAAATTAAAAGTAAATTTGAACTTGTATGATTAAATGAAAAAGTAACAGTCAGACTGCTCATAGCGAGTGGTCCGGAAAAAAAATAGATATTGATATGGTTGAATTTTGTCCTCACGCGATACTTGTTATTATAATTAGTTATAAATTTACTATAACCTTACCATGTCTGGAATTGAAACTGAAGTAGTATTCCAAACTGAAGTCTGAATACTAGACCTATACCTTATCGTTTTGGCTATCGCATTTTTTTATTTAGTTTTTTTTTTTTAAGTTTTCACTTGAAAATTTGGAAATTAATTTTACTATTTTTTATTTTTTGATCGACTCTTTTTCATATTAATTTAAAACAACTATTCACTTCAAGGGCACAGAAAAAACAACTAACTAAATACAGTTTTGTATATAAATCAATGAAAAAAAAAAATAACCAACAACAACAACAATACACTTGTATAGAAAAACAATCACACAGCAGACTAGACTAGACTAGACTAGACTGTTCCGTTGGCCGCTACACCAACTCATCAGTAGCCTTGCATGATAGCAGTGATCCACTTAGCTGTTTTTTATTTATTTGTTTCCGTCAATGTTCAAGTAAGTTACTTCGAACTTAAGAACGTGGATACAAATGCTATGAAGCAGCTTAAAGTTCTTCTAAATTTAGAAGCATACTTATTTGGCTTTTTTTTCGAAGATAGATCTAAGCTTTTTACTTCTCAAAGGCATGTTGAGGTTTAGTTATTGTTGTCTTCAGAAAACAACTCAGACCTTGAGCTCGAAAATATAACTCTTAATTAATAATTAAAAATTTATTAGAGTTATAAAACAACACAATATAAAACTTATTTAAAGTAAATAAAATTTATAGATAAATGATAAAAAAAAATTTTTTTTGAAAACTTATGGTCAACTTTTATTTTCTTCTTTTAGTTTATTACAAGTTTGTTTTTCCAAAAAACTTGTGATTCGTTTACAGTCTGGTAAATAAGAGCGTGTACGACATAATTTATCTAAAAATTTATTTCAGAAAATTTTTCTTTACATACATTCATTATACATATTCCGAAGCACGACGTAATCATATTAATAAGATGTCCAATCACCACCAGCGTTAATAATCCCTTGACATCTGCGCGGCATACTTTCCACTAAATTTTCGGCATATTCGACAGGAAAAACTCTCCAAATGCATCAAATTTCTCGGGAAGCTGTTTTAAAGTCCCCCAGACGCTTTCGATGGGACTACCATCAGGCGATTGGGCAGGCCAATCTAATGTGACGATGCCTTTTTCGCGTTTCTAGTCAATGCAGAGCCGCCTGCGGTGTGTAAAACCTTCTCATAAATTTTGACCATTCTGGCAACATTTAGGTTCTCCGTAAAGAGGCGCAAAGTGCCGAAACTCTTTTTTGAGAAGCATCACCAAAGATGAATTTTACGTATATTTACACCAGCTCATAACAGGTGTATTCGATTCTCCAGAACTTCTTTCTCACATAAATTTTAACACTAACCGTAGAAGCAGTAGAAACGCTAACAACTTAATTTATTTGCCATTTAGTAGAACAAATTATATGGCTACTGCTCCTTTAAGTCGCATGAGTTCCTTTGTTAACAATTGTAGCGTTTTTGATGTTAATTTGTCAAAAGGTCAACTCAAAAGTAGATTAAAATTAGTTGTGTAATTAGATCTATGTATACGCATGGTTAGTTGTTACGTCTTGTGTTGTCCCTGAGCCCAACCCATTTATTGGTGGGTAAAATTTTCCCACATTAACTTGTTTGTGGTCACGGGTATCCATAACATTGATATTTTTTTCAATGATTACTGGGTAGTGGCTTTAGATGGGTTAATGCTGAGGAAGTGCGATAAAGCTGTAGTAGCTGAACTCTATTGTTATTGCATGTATGAGAAAAAAAAAAAAAAAAAAAAAAAAAATGGGATGTTTAACGATGCGCTGGACACATTTACTTGACGACGAAGACCAAGCCCGCGGTACGATCGAATATCCCCAAACAGAAGATTCGTCGGAGAAGAGTATGTTACTTCAACCGCGATGTTGTCCAAGCCATTCTTTTAATTCTTTTAACGTGTTTTTCGGACAACAGTGGTTTCTTCATTGTGCTTCGCCATTTCAAATTATTTGCACGCAAATATGTACGAATAGTTACGTGACATATTTAGACATTTTTTTCAATTTCGCTTGCCTTTGGCGCAAGCTTAAGCCAGGATTCCGCGAAAACAAGCTCACTATAATTTTTTGATCCTTCTTGGTTACGTTTCCTGTTGAGCCACGATCGGGAAGTTCATCGACGTTTTTAGATTCCTTAAAGCGTTGCACGCACTTCTGGACAAAAGCCTTTAACTTTTTCAAATACTTTGCCGCCGCTGCATAGGTCATTTTTGGTCCTTTGTGATGGTTGCAGAGGAAAACTGCCTCGAAGCGTTCTGTGTATGCAGCACTCATTATGCCTAACACACTTTTCTGACAAAGTTTCGACTTACATTGTTACTTTTTGACAAGTGCCTAAAGTGGTTAAGTGGCGGCAGTGGTTATGTTTAATTGTTGGCAAAATTTCGGGGTTGCACTATTTATCGACAGCGAATAATGCCGTAGATGGTCTTACTTAGCAGACTGCATTTGCACTTTTATGTGCATACTTTCAGGCTGAACATATTTCAGAACAGTGTGTTGTTGATTTTAAATTTCAGGCTACTAAAACTTTTTGTTTTATTTTAAAAAATTTAAAAAAATTTATATATATTTTTTTTGCTAATATTTACATGAATAATTTCAAATATGACTTACATTAACGCGAAAATAGTTACAATTCTACAAATTCTTAAAAACGTTCTGTCATCACCAGCTTCATTACCTGCTGGGTAAGCGGGAAATAAATAAATCTTACCTTACGCTAACAGAAAGCATTGACAAGTGTGTTTGCACTTTTGCAACAACATCTGTAGCAACAAAACAAAAGTTAAATAATATTTAGAAAAATGTAAACAATAACCAGAATAACAGCAACAAGTGCAACAAAAATAACAACAACAAACTTAGCACATCTACACAATGTTGCATATTTATGTGAATTGTGAAAATTTGCAAATATTTTTTTAAAATCTTAAATAAAGTGTTCGTGGAAGAGAAGGCAAATGGAGGTGAAAAATGAGGAATTATGTGAATATAACAGAAAATTGGCGTAGATGCTAGACTAAATGTATCAAGATAGATTGACGGACGGACGGATGAATATAGAGGCATTCAAATATGAAAATTGCACAAAAACAGCAATAATAGCACAATTACAACAACAACAATAAAAAATAAATAATACACAACATTTGTCATTTTCTAAATGCACTGGCCGGCAAGCAATAATTCATGCCGCTTCTAGGTGGTCATGTTTTCATGCAATTTTTACAGCCACTTGGCAGCTGTTTTTCAGAAACTCTTTAAAATGGGCGACACTTTTTTGTTCTTTAATTTAGACACTTGAGTCAGCTTATTAAAAATTTAATTGGACGAAATTTATGGGCTGAAAATGTGTTGAAAATTTATTAAGATTGAAGAACTCTTCAAGATTTCAACACAAAATTATTGAAGAGTTGACAAAGAGAAAGAGAGTGTAAAAGAACAGTATTGCCAGAAAAATTTTTGAACTCGAACTTTTGTACTCAACTCAATGGATTTTTTATCCATTTGTCCGCTTAAATCGGAATAACGATAGCAACAAGTTCAACATTTATTTTTTACAGACAATAAATGTGAATCCAAACTTGTGATAAATTACACAGTGTGACAGTCACAATGTGAGTAAGATAACGACAATGGCTTTTTATTAATTTAAGGCTCATTCAGTCAACCAAATTTATCCATCATATCTATATGAGCTATAGGAATTCTGCGACTTTGCCAATCATGGCTCTTTCATTAACCAAATTTTCAAATTTAATTTCCAAAAATTTCATTAACACTGTTTTGTTGGCCAAAAGCATTTTCGGACTCTCATTTTTCGAAGATAAATCTGCTCCACCCGCAGAGTGTTGAGCAGACGCTCTTGACTAGGTGTGTTATCTCGAACTTGCCTCGTATAAGAAACCTGTCCATTTTCCAATCGGTGAAACTTATTTTTTGCAAACTTAAAAAAAAAAAAGAAAATTAAAACAGCTGGCGCGACGAATGATAATGACAATTGTTGGTGTTTAAAAGGTTATTGCAGGCGAGAAAAAATTATGTTAGAGGGTTTTTAGACATATCCAGTGAAATGCATGGGCTTTTTTGAGATATTTTTTACTTAATACTCTAATTTCAGTGTGTGGGTAGTGCTACCCACACCTTTCACCGGCCCTGATTATTAACCTTATTTTTAAAAAATTTTGAAAATTATACCTATAATTTCATTGTTGAAAAACAATGCCTCTTCAGATGCTTTGGCTTGAAGGCTTTCAAAATTGTCTAAAAGATTTTTTAACGTTCCTAAAAATTCTTGAATTCGCTAAGAATGATGCTTTTATATGTAAAAATCCATAAAAATGACTCAAAAAATTACCTTAAGGGAGTATTCCTGGTTGCCAACAATTTTTTTTCGATTTTTTTTTTTTCATATTTTTATGGCTTCGATGTTTGAGAATATCGTAGTAAAAGGGTTTTTTGAAATTCGAAATACTTTTTACTTTTAGATTTTGTCCAGCAATGTTTTCGCCAAAATGCGATTTGCCTAATTTGGCTACTTTTTGAATGCAACGGCTTGAAGCAACCACCGAATTTCGTTCAACGCGTTCTTTAGTAGGTAATAACTTGTTTATTTACGCATTTTAAAAATAAATGAATACACATTTTAGAGCTTACGTATTCGAATGTTGTCAGCGTTTAGTTCACTTTGAATTGAAAAGTACAGTTTTGATAAAAATTTTTGTTTGTGCTAAAGACAATGGATGGAAAAAGTAATAGAAATAAAAATAAAAGAAACACTGGTAGCAATCGAAAAACTCGTACCTTGAAACGCCAGTTTCGTGGTAACCAACACGAAAGAGATGAGGACACGCACTATTGAGATTGCCAACTATATTGCATATATATTTAACGAAGGTTTTTTACCAATACTTCAAATAATGAACCTACACATATGATTTCGCCATGTCTTGGAACGAAGAACGTTTGAAAAGGTCTGAAGACAGAGCTCTGGTCGCATCAAAAGAAGGTAGAACTGCCCGAAGAGCACAAAGAGCCGTTGAGTCTTCATTTTTTGAAGAAGAAGAAGGAGTTCTTTATGGGGCTGGCATTGCAGATTGATATATGCAAGTTTTTCACAAAAAAAAAAAAAAAATGTTTTATTGCCTAAAATTTTCTTTGAGTTTTTTTAAAATCACGTTTTTGAACTTCGAAGTCACTTTTCTCCGGTTCTACTGAACCGATTTTGATGAAACCAAGTGCCATCGACGCAGAATTGTCATTTCAGAAATTTTTCATTTCAATTTGTTTTTTTTGATGCAAACTTATACGCGTTTATCTCGAACCACATTTTTCGATCTTGCGGCCCAGATTGCGCACGTAGTTCTGAACCGATTTTGATGAAACAAAGTGCAACCAACGCAGACCATTCTGGTCTCTATCTCAATCAAAATTTTAAACAATTTTTTACTATTTTGTTTTACACTAAACTACAAAAAAAATGACCCAAAATCCGTTTTTCATTTTTCAATGACCGCCATTTTGTAAAAAATAATCGCAAAATTATGATTGAGGTAAGGATCAGAATAACATCTGTATTGAATCTAACGCCGTTTAATTTTTTCCATTTCAGATGATCCGAAGTCGAGTTATTAGGGCCGCAAGCAGTATACCTTTTTTCCGACGCCCAACTTTGAAGGCCGACAACTTTTTGAACAGCCCTCGTACAAAGGAAAATAATTTTTTTATTTAAGTTAATATGTTCTTAATACAATAAAAAAACAGAATTTAAATAACTCTTTGCGTTTTCAAATGAGAAGTTTTTCAAAAAGAGTCCAAAAACAGCCTTCCAACCAGGAATACTTCCCTAAACTATGGAAAATTATCTTCAAAATAGAAATGGTACCTTCGGAGATTATGAATGTTGTTTTTGCATCATCAGAAAATGTCTATGTAAGAGCAAAAAAAATGTTGACATGTCAAAAAAATCCAAGCCCTAGTTATGAGTAAGCTTTGTTGGGACTTTATGAAGGCCTCAGTACTTTAGTATAAATGATAATTTTTTATAAATTTTGAGTAAAAGTTAAATTTTGAAGAACTTTGGCAAAATATTGGATCATCGGATTCAAGTCGCAAAATCATAACAAATCCGATATATCAGACTATATGGCAGTACTCTTTGTGACATAAATAATAACAAAAAAAAAAATATCACACACTTTTTGAAGCGAAGCTTTTTACTCCTCGTTCTGTGATTTGCTTAGAGTGAAATCTGAAAAATTTTCGACAGATTTTTTCTCAGAATTTTATAAGGTTTCTTTGTTTCTGTGTTTTTTAAAACAAGACAATTTAATATATCAAATATAAAAAAACTTTCCCCGCCCGCCGTGGTGATTTGAACCCATCAACCTATGACTGCAGGTCTGTACTCTATCCATTGAGGCAATCACCTTCTTAACGCAGAAGCATTAATTTAGTATTAAGTGCAATTGAAGCTATGTTGCAGCACAATCATTAACATATTAATGCATTTGTGTGGTTTGGGTAGCTGCTAAACCACTTGCTACAAGAATCATCAGTATTGCCACTTTTCCACAATTGTGGTAAATCAAGCACTTTTTTGGTTTCTACCACTATTTGAATTTTTTTTTAAATCTATCACTTTTTAATATATTTATATAAAAATGGCTGCATTATAATTAAAACTTTAGAAATTTTATTACTATAATATATTATTTATTATTGCATATAATATTTCATTTTAGTGCTTTTTCAATAACATTGTACGAGAATTATTTGCAATAAAACAAATTCAGCGTGAAAAAATTAGCTTTATGGTATACTTCTCTTATGATTTGTTTTGCTATTGGAAATCAGTCGAATTTTTCCTTTAGAAGAAAAATATATTCCGTTTTTAAAAATTCACCACTCATTTTAGACTCAACCTACCACTACCTAAAATTTCCAAGTGACAACACTGGTCATCATCCTCAATTTGGTAACGCCATCTGTTAACAAGTGTTAACATAGCTGCAGTTTTATATTTAATATTAAATCAACATTAATCATAACAGAGCTGTTTGGTTCGGTGGAAAGATTGTAGGTTTACTAATCAATGTATCATGGGATCGATCCTCACGGGGGGCGAAGTAATATTTTATTTTGAAGCGAAGCTTCTTACTCCTCGTTCTGTGATTTGCTTAGAGTGAAATCTGAAAAATTTTCGACAGATTTTTTCTTGGAATTTTGATGGTTTCTTTGTTGTTAGCGCTTATTACAACAACAAAATTTAATACTTTAATATTAAATACTAAAAATATGTTTTGGTTCACTTGGGGATCGAACCCGTGTCCTCTTAAGTGATAATCCAGCACTCTACCCACTAGGCCACAAAGTCTTGTGAGATACAGTTGTTAATTTAATATTAGTTATAACAGAAGCTATGCTGCAGTAAATCGTCACCATCTATCAATAGACAGAGGATTGTGTATTTGCTATGCTACAAAAATTTGCTTTTATTTGCCACAAGGTGTCTCCAGCATCGGTGTGTTTGTATTGTGAATGCGTTTGTGGCGTTGTTGGCATAGAGTGTAAATTATGATCTAGAGATTGCATCAACTCTGCTTAATCTCTGGCATGTGTTAACAGAGGTTAACAGAGTTTTTTTTCTTCGTGTTTTTAAGTGAAAAAACTCTGTTAACACATGCCAGAGATTTAGCAGAGTTGATGCAATCTCTAGATAATAATTTACACTTTATGTTTTAAGTGTCAAAAAAATAGATGATATCAATAAATATGGAATTAACAAACGCATGCATGAAATCGGCAAGGTATCTAAAACGTTTGTTATATTTTGTTTCGTGTGCGTTCTTTAATATATATTTTTGAAGCGAAGTTTTTTACCCCTCGTTCTGTGATTTGCTTGGAGTGAAATCTGAAAAATTTTCGACAGATTTTTCGCTACTGCGTAGTTGAAGGAAAAAATTTGTTCAGTGCAGCCAAGTTCACAACCATGTGTGGAGAGTTAAAATAGAGAGTCGCTGGCATTATATGCCCGTATATGTAATTGGCGTGGAAATTTGACATTCAACAATAAAAAATAAGCCGTAAATATGTTTTCTGTATATACATATGTAATTCATTTTGTTATTTTAAATTTTTGAATTTAAAAGTTAATTTATTAAAAAGAAAAAATTATTAAGCTATCAAATCTATGTAACTGCGAAAAAGCTTCGCTTCTCTCGTGTGTCCAACGACGCACCTGTGTTTTTTTTTTTTATGTGAATGCGCTTGTGCTGTTGTTGGTACATGCTTTTATTTTAACAATGACTGTAACATGTAATAAAATAATAATGAAATGTAATAAAATTTACTGGTGTGAATATTAACGCGTATTATTTTAATTTATTTAATGTTGCTTTAAATTTCTGAATTTAAGTTATTTAAAAAACCATTAAATTATCAAACCTACACACAGAAAAATACCTACGGCGTTTTGCATAAAATGACTTGGGTAATTATTTTTGTATGAAGCCTAAGAAATTTGTGCAAATTTCGTAAGTTTTTTATCAACTTGGTCATGCCAACATTGATTAAAATGCCAAAGATACTTGGGCAAAAGCAAATTGGGATTCTTACAATCTTTTCTCTCATTGCTACTTTTTCTGTCATACGCGGTCATTATTTGCTTTCCTTTTCTTATCATTTTTACGAACGTGCATGTATTTCGTAGCAATTTATTCGTTACACTGACGAAACTAGTAGAACATAAAACTGCTAAGTGTACCACAGCGGAAACCACGGAAGACTACTGATGAGTTAGGAAATCTTCACTAGTATAAATATAACGTACCTAAGGTTATGATACCCAAGTTCCTTTTTTAATATTGCATTAAGTCTACAGCAACCCATTTTAGGAGAAGGCCTTCAACAGAACACACAAGTTCTAGCATAAATTGCCTAATGGCAAAATAATGCGATTGCCTGAATTCCCTTTGTTGTATTAAAAAAATACTTAGATAACCTATTCTTGCCGAAGGTCTTAGGCAAATTATACCCGAAAATTTTATAATTTTAAATGTTTCCTCTGTGTGTATGAAACTGTGAAAAAGCTTCGGTTCTCTCGTGTGTCCAACGACGCACCTGTGTTTTTTCTCTTATCGTGACAATTGTGGCCAAATTCGGATATAAGTTCGAAAAAGTTTATTCACAGTCTTGTTTAGCTCTGTGCAAAAGGTTGATTGTAAAACTTTTGCTCACTTTGACAGAGGTACTTGGATAAAATTGCTTATGCCAGTAAATAGGTCAACAACCGGAAGTTTACTTAAATTGTTTTTTATAGTTGACCTTTGATATAAAACAAATATTTTGGATACACGATCATTGCGACAAATAAATCTTTTAAATTAATGTTTATGATTGTAAAACAACATTGCCTTAAATTCTGAAAAACATCAATAAACATTTATTTGAAGATAAAAATGTTTGATTTTAATATGCAAATGATTTAAATTTTGTTGAAAAAAAATGTCTTTTAATGTTTTTGTCATAAAAAAATGATCTCGTTAAATCATCAAAGCGAACCAGCAGAAAAAAGATTTTGATTTTTTTTTTGTGTTTTCGTTTATCTTGCAAATAGTTCACATTCAACAGGCATAACACTTAAAATGATGTCAGCGTAGCCTGGTTAATCGAAATTCAGAATTCGAACTTGCTCAATTCAAAAAGTTATACAATAATGTCTAACAATATTGATTAAAACTGTTATAGCTGCGAGGAAAACTTTGTTAACTGCCTTTTCAACACGTTAAAACACTAACATTCAACTCAATTAAAGTGAGCAGTAAATCAACTTCATTTAAGGTGTCGATAATGTTTTCATAAAAAAATTTTCATTTCGGTGGTGATAAATAACTACTGTCATTTTAACTAATTGCATAATAACAAAACAATATTTTTCCCTACAAAACACATCAATTTTCTTAATATAATACCATTAAGTGTTTTTATCTATGCATCAACTGTTTTTGCAATTCACAGTTTAATGATTTTCACGATATTTATTAGTCGAATTTGATGATTATTATTGTTTTGTAACTATTACTGCGGCATTTAATATATTTGAAATTTGGCATCTATAAAACTTTATTAACTTTTTTTTTTATTATATCTGAAAGTTGGTTTTACTTCCCATAAAGCAACAACGACTGATCGTTAGAATCTCTTTACTAACAGTGCATGTTTATTTTCTACTTAATTTTATTATATCTCTAGCAAATAAAGAGTATAGTAATCGACCAATAGCTGCAAAATTTAGCGAACATTTTTTGTTTTTATAGCATTTTAGAATTAATGTTTACCAGATAAAACTAGAAATTCTAACGGGTTTTACTATTATTGTTTATTGATGTGGTTTTGTTGTTGTTTTTCACAAAAAAAAAAAAAGGTATAAAGCCAAAAACGACCACATATAAACATCTAGGTTGCTAAAGCGTCATTTTGTTATGGAAAAATTTAAGAGAAAAAAAGTCATGACAAATGATTTGTTGATCACAGGATGAGCGCCTTTTTTTATTATGTAGTAAAAAATAATAATTTTTCCCACCAAGAAAATCATGTGGAAAATTTACTAAATTTTATGAAGAAGTTGGTGAAAGCGCATGCAAAATACAACAGAATCTTGTAGACTATGTTAGAGAGAGAGACAAAATTTTAAATAATTTTTATTTATTACTGTAATGTTTTTATTTTTGATTTTGGCAGAAAGCCAAACATTTTTAATTTTTGTCTTATCCCATTTACGTGCATGTTTTGGGAAGAATTTTTTTTTTTTGGGCTATCAACTTTTGCATTAAAATTTTTGCCAAATTTGCCAAACAAAATATTTAGATATATTTCCCTCAATCTTGTTCTAACCTTGGTCCCTTGTCATTTGTCTTAACAAATGCCGATGTCAATAATTTCATTAAATACTCAAATCTTTCTGACCATGCTGTCGATATACGAATACATTCCAACTCGTACTCGTGCCGTTTTTAAAACGATTTCATCAGTTTTTCCACTTGGTGCTAAAAAAATTTTCTGGAACTTCACGTCAGCAAGTGTCAAGCAATCACATATTCGCAAAAGAGACGCCAACCTCTCTTAAGAACTTACCACACATTTGTCGAGTTAGTTCCCTCAGTTAGTTCTTTGTGAGTTTTTGGTATAATTTGCGATAAAGAACTCACTTTTCGATCCCATACCGATAACATTATTAGCAGAGCCAACTGTGCACTTGGTTTTGTAAAACATTCGTCAAGGGGTTCGTCCCACCCACATGTTAAAAACGGTCACATTTGAAGAAAAAGGATCCTCTAGAAGAAGGAAATTCTCTATCATCACGAAATCGTGTCTTAAATGGTTCCTCAGCCACCATGTACGTCAGACCTGACTTCCAGCAAACTTCTACCTGTTTCATAACCTAAAGATTCCAAACCTAGTACGTGCTACAATGATAATTGTAACGCCTGGGTGAATTTCCTGGTAGAAGATAGTAATGTGATGAATGGTCATTCTAACCAAGAGGGTTTGTATTTGGATCAAAGCTTAGCAGATGGCTTAAACAAATATTATTACCCATATTAAAGAACAGAAGTTAATCGCGGTGAACAAGTTTTTTCTACACGCTGAAAAAAATAGGCCTTCCCAAACATAATTTGCTGGAAGTATAATATGTTTCTGCATGTTTCTTGGAAACAAGTAATCATAATTGGTTCCACATATAATATGATTAATTAATGCAATTTTTCTTTATATATATATTTGCATCTTAACATTATTTAATTGTACCTTAGCACTTGTTGTTTGAATATAAAAGCAATATAATTTGTTTTAAAGAAAATAAGTTTTCATATAAATATATTGTAATTATAAATGAACTAAGAACACTTTTAATCTATTACTATTTTTCTGCTTAGAAATATAATTCAGTCAAGAATAACATTAAATATCCACGGACAAATATATATTAATTGGAGAAATCATTATTTAATTGCAGTTAAACAATTATTTTCAAAACGATAATTAAGAACAACATAATATATTTACCTCATTACACTATATTTACTTGGAAACATATTTTAGCAAAAGAAATGCCAAAAGTTTTTCACTGTGATTACAATATAATTGCTTAGAAGTAATTGTTGGTTTGAAGCAAACAAAATATGTTTAGAAAACAGTAAATACATTTTTCTCGGATTTAATTATGTTGAGAAGTAATCATATTATGTTTATCCGACATTACATTAATTTTTATAGTCACACATAAGTTGCTTCAAAACTCACCTATTTTACTGCTGAACCGCCTTATTTTTCTTTTATTTTGTTTTTTATTTTGTTAATTTGAAAACACAAACACTTTTAATCTAAACAAACATTTTCAGAAACACTTTTCACAAGAGCTAAACTTTTCAACACGTTTGGCACGGCAGCTTGAGACTTAAAATGACGCCAAGACTTGGCAACTGTTTAAAGCAAGTGTATAAGAAAACATTTAAATACATTAAATGTCTTTTAATAAAGAACAATTATATAACTATTTGCTTAACTCTAAAAAAAAAATTAAATTTGAATAATTACATTTTCAATGTCTTTTTTTTTATAATAAAACCAAACTTCTAACATTCTGTGATGTTTTTTTGGTCATCGCGAGCGCAGTTAGTCACCCCGCCCGTTCCCCCCACTCAGCCGACGTCATTATTTCTTTTTGAAATTGTACTTTGAAAACAAACTTCTTAGAATTAGTATTTCACCTGTACGAAATTAATTGAATTGAAATGGGTGGAGGGAAGGGGGGGAGAGAAATGGAAAAATTAGAAAAATTTACTCATTTCGTGCAAGGGAAGCTTATCTTCTGGGAACAGTCCAAAAAGTTTAGAGATTTTGCATTTTTTTGGTGAATTTTCGTATTAAGCTCTTATGCCATTATTCCAAAATTGTTAAGGCTTTTGTTTCGTTTTTTGTTTTGGGTCATTTTTCATTCAATTTTGGGTCCTATTTGTTCATTTGACCTATTTTTATTCTTCCAATAACGATAGGGAAGTTTGAAAAAGAGATCTGCACTGGTAAATGAATTGAAGTATAATGAACCAGTAGCCGTTTGAAATTCCCCTTTCCAATTTTCCCTTTTGAAAAATTCACCTTCGAAAAATTCCGTTTCGATAATTCATTCTTTTCAAAATTTCTCTTTTTTTAAAATTCTTCCTTACAAAATGCCTCTATGAAAAACACCCCCTTTAGGACATTTCCCCTTTACACAGTGTACCTTTAGAAAAAACCTCTTCTTTTCCAGAACTCTTAACTTTAAGAACAAAAACTAAGAAAATAATGAATGCATAAAACTTAAGCAAAACATTTTTTTTATTAATTTCAATACAATTCCAAAGCACAACCAAACAAGTAAAACAATTCCTTATCTTAAGCATGGAAGTAGTCAGTGGAGGGACCAGCACGCCCCGGCCCCACCCTAAATCTTTGACCCAATATTTTTTTGTTTGTGGTATCTGCGTTATGTAAATAAGTAATTTATTACTTTTTAGTGAACCCTCAACTGTATCAATGAAAAAAACACGAAATGGCTATTTTAGCCCTTAAAAGGAGTTTGAGCGAGCTTCTTATGACCAATTTGTTGTGCGTGTTGTGATATGTTTGAACACAAATGATCACAAACTAGTTCAATTGAAACAACTTTCTGTGTCTGGTGGGAATTGAACCAAGGTTCTCTGACGCACACTACCCACTGCGCCACGACCGCCACATAACTGTATCATATCATTATTTTATTCAGGCCATTTCAATGTGTTTGAAGTGAATTATTGTTTAGCTTTGCCTCTACCTGTACCTATGAGGGTAAAAAATCTCATCATCATAATTATTGTCGTCTTCAAAAATAATCATATCTTTGTGTTGGCTTAACAATTTTTCTATAAAGAAGGCTTAAGCAGTTGATTTTTTTTTTATTAAAGAAACATCTTTTAACTTCATCCTCATCAACAATCAAGTATGCTTTGGATTTGAAATTTTTTTCAGTTCTGCTTGAAGTCGATGTATTCTGCTTGAAATCGGTGAAGAAATTATGTTGTCACAAGCATGACAAAATGATCAAGGTAGTAGTGAAAGTAGGCTATTTCTCATAAACGGAGGTCCTAGGTTGTAATTTGCCTGAATATTTTAGCTTTTTATTTTCTTTTAACTTTTTCGTTCTCTGCTTTATACTCGCCGAGCAAAATATCACTACTCTCTTGAGAATTGTATCATGGCCGCACGCGTTGGGTTGCTTGAACACCAAAAAAACTATTCCGTTACTTGTTGGATGAATATGTTAGATCTATTTTTATACTATTTTCGTCACTAATACCTTGATAATTGTATCATGGTCGCACATGTTGGATTGTTTGAATGCTCAAAACTTCCCGTTACTTGTTGGATAACATGCTACAGCATCGTTTGACAGAAGCTATTGATATTTTAATATCTAATTAGGTTTTTTTTTTTTTTTGCAATTTTCAGTTTGTTTGATTTCGTTGTTTTATAAAATTTGCATTTCAATTTTAACAATTTTTTGGGGAAAAAAACATCCCATATTAATAAAATGGATATACTCAAGTTTTTTAGCGTTGAGAGTTATGTATATAATTATGTACCAAAAACAATCGTTATTTTTAAATTTTTTAATGAGAAGATCGTATAAAAAAGTTTTGGTAATATACATTTCAATATAGTTACGTGATGCCTACAAGCTGGAGAATTCGTTTCTGACATGATTTTATGTGCCATGATTTTTATTTCATATATTTATATAATAGTTTTTTGGATTCCTTATTTACACAGTTTTTTTAATTTTACAACGATATTTGGCGGCAATACATAACCGACTATCTATGTCTTAATTCACACATTGTTTATATGTATCTTTCAGGACTTTGCGAATGCACCCCACCCTATAGAAAAGTCTGGCTACGCTCATGATCTTAAGGTTAAACTGACTAATAACTACAAAAAAGTAATTGGTTGTACCTAAAAATAAATGCTAGTTGAAATCAATTTTACAGAACCACTGAGCGAATTTGTAGGCCTCATAAAAAAAAAAGTAGGCAGTGGGGGGACGCCGACTGAGGTCAAAACTTAAAGCTACGAAATAACATAGCTGTTATGATGTTTTGAAGTAGCTAGAGTCGGCAAATTTATGCGCTATTGAAAGTATAAACTACTATTTGTTAATGTTTACATAAAATATATTTATAACGCAATATGTTTGGTTGGGTAATCGGTAATTGGCTCGGTATTTGGTTGGTAATCACTTCGGTAATTAGTAATCGATTGGTAATCGCTTCGGTAATCGGTTGGTAATCGCTTTAGTAATCGGTAATCTCTTCGGTAACTGGTAATCGGCTGGTAATTGCTTCGGTAATCGGTAGTTATTTCGGTAATCGATTGGTAATCGGTTCTGTAATCGGTAATTGAATCGGTAATCACTTGGTACTCGCTTTGGTAATTGGTTAGGTAATCGCTTCGATAAACGGTAATTGGTTCGGTAATCGGTTGTTAATCGCTTTTGTAATCGGCCTGGTAATTGCTTCGGTAATTGGGGATTGGTTCGGTAATTGGTTGCTAATCGCCTCGGTAATCGGTAATTGGTTCGGTAATCGGTTGATAATCGCTTTTATGTTGGCCTGGCAATTGGAAATTGGTTCGGTAATCGTTTCGGTCTTCGGTTTGGTCGATGCTGGGTATTCTCAAAAAAAGAAAGCTGTACAACAATAATTTCTGTTACGCTAACAGCGTTATGATATCGCTAACAGCGTGATGATATCGCGATTCTATAGTTTTGCTCGCTACAAAGAAGTGCTCAACGCGCCTAAAGAAGTTTTTACTTCAATAAGTTTGATAAAACTTTTTCAAAGCAGTCTACGAGAGGATTTAAAAAAGAAAAATTTAATTTTTTTCAGAAAAACAAACGAAATGGTTATTTTCTCTTAACTTAAGCATAACAGGTCCGATCTTAAATGTCGTTGAAAAAGACTTAAGGCGCACTACATTTTTTCTTCAGAGCATTTGTACTTCCGAAGTCATATTCGACCAGAAAGCCTCGTAGCGCGATTTACCCTTCCTTAAATTCTTTTTATTTCTTATAATATTAAAGTCTTTAAAATTTGTTTAAACTTTGTTCAAAAAAAGTAATTTAATAAGTTCCAAGAACACGAAGTTATAATAGTTCAAATATTGATATCTTCGGATGCTCAATTAATTTTGAAGTTTTTTTTTCCATTTTTGGTTTTTTTTTTAAAAGTTAAAACTTCTTTAGGCGAGTAGAACACTTTTTGGCAGAGAGCAAAACTATAAATTCACGATATCATAACGCTGTTAGTGATATCATCACGCTGTTAGCGTAACAGAAATTATTGCTGTACAACATGCTTTAAGTTCTAGCTTTGGCCGGCATCCCCCTCTGCCACCCTTTTTTTGCCTGCACGTGTGCCGGCAAGATCCATAAGATCCCGGAATTTTTCTCAAATATACCGATATTACTCTAATTGGAATACATATACCAAAGAATGATCTTTATATTAATGTGCATGCATAATATCAAGGCACTCGAGGTCTTAAAGCTTTTTCCTTTTAATTATAATAAATAATTTATTATTATTTATTTTTTTTTAATCCAGCTGTTTCAACCTTAACTAGATAAATTACTTTTAATATACATATGTATGAATAAAAGAATGCTTTAAAATTCTAATGAATATTTACTTATGCCACGATTTTCTTATATTAGCAAATTTTTAAAGGGATTTTATTTTATATTATTAATATGTATTTCGTTTTATGGTTTTCGCATTCAAATTAATTCTAATTGATGCATAGCAGTTGAAGTAAGTTGGCATAAATTATTTAGTGTTGGCATGAAAGCATGGTGATACAGCATAAAATATCAGTTTATTTTTTTTTCAACCGACAAGAAAAAAATTTATTATCATCATAATAAAATAACTTACAAATAGATAATGTTAAAACATAATAATTTATAACCATTGCGGTCAAGTTAAGAGGAATGAACTCTTTGCTAATGACTTTTCAAACATTATGAGAAACCACAAAATTAATGTTTTATGCTTTAAAAATACCCAACAGGAATTTGAACAGCAGCAACATTCTATTTAAGCATTAACACAAGCAAAATGTAAGCAATTAATTAAACGTTGTGCTTGATAAAATGACTTGATATATTAATTTTTGCTTGCAACTACAACATATCTTGCGCCATAACATTTATTTAATGAAATGCTGAGATATTTGAACATTTTAAGAATAAATTTGCACACGCTATTGATTTGAATTTCTCAAGCTAACTACAAAAAGAAAAACAAAACCTCATCCGACAAATTTAAGGTTCGCTTCATTGATGTTGTTTTGGTTCTATTTGCTGATTTGATATAGTAAAAGCCGTAAAAAAATTACAAGAGGAAAAAATAAATTTGCATGAAGGTGATTTGCGGGTCGTTTTTTTTTTTTTGATTTAACAGAACTACTTGTTCATGAAAGTGATGCCGTTGAAGGAGCTTGATTTCATTATGTGAACTTTGGGAGAGAGAGAGAGAGAGAGAGAGAGAGAAAAAGAGAAAACGAGTTTAAAGATTTATAAGATGCATATATTGTTCAGAGCTGCCTCTGTGGGAAAATCAAGCATTTAGGTTGAATATGCATATCATGGCGCATAGTTGGAAAAATTTTGACAGGTCAAAGTAAAAGCAAAAAACAACTTTCACTAAAATAAAATAGTAAAAATGTAAAACAAAAATCGAAAATTTTGCAATAGTGCCAAATATATTGGTTAAAGCTGTTTTCACCTTAAAATAAAACGTTTCAAAATCAACATGTGTCACATTTCAACTTATTTTTTTAGCTGTTTTGACAAATATATGAAACAAATGTGAGTTGCACTTAGAATTGTGATATTTCTGACACAAGCATTAAAATTCAACTCTTTGAGATTTAAATTAAAAATCCATTCATGCCACAAGATGTATATTTTAGTTAGGTTATTCCATGAAATATTGGTAAAACAAAAATAACTTTTAGACTAAGAAAGATATACCAGATGTATGCACAAGATTTTTTCGTTTTTTTTTGGATAAAAATACTCAATTTTCTAGGGAAATTAATTTTTTCTTTTATTTCAAATATTGGGAATAAACTTCTAAGCATTCCACCCATTTTTCAGGTATTTTATGGATAGCATGAAAGAAAAACTGCTTGTCTTGTTCATTGTTGTTAAGAGCTGATAGTCAGCCAAGTCTGGCGTCCAGATGTCCCATCCAAGCGATTTCATTGTATCTTTCACTAGTTTTGCTGTCTGCAACAGTGCATTGTCGTGTAACAAAATTACCTTGCCATGTCTTCAGGCTCATTCCGGTAGTATTTCGATTAATGCGTGGTTTAAATTAATCATTTGCTTGCGATAGCGTTGTGTATTAGCGGTTTCGCCAGGTTGCAAGCGTTCATAATACACAAAACCGCTCTGGTCCCACCAGACACAGAGCATGGTCTTCTTGTCGAAGCAATTTGGCCTTGGTATTGAAGGATCGGCCTTGCCAGGTAAAAGCTAGCTTTTTCGCTTCGTGTTTTCGAAATAAATACATTTTTTGTTACCCTTCATAATTCGATGCATAATTCATTCGATTTCATTAAATAAATGATTTACTTTGGTGCGTTGAAGCAGCATTTCTCAAGTGACTTTGCGATTTCCGTTTGACGATCACTCAAATCGTGTGGGATCCATTTACCGAGTTTATTGATCTTCCCCATGATGCAACTAACAAGGTGGTAGTGACAGCAGGCTATATTCACATAAACGGCGATCATAGGTTGTCATTTGTTTTCTCCTTTTTTTAGTTTTCTACTTTGTACTATTTTTGACTACCTATGATCGCCAAGTAGTTCTTAGCGGACCCAACTTGAGTGTGTTAGTAGTTAAATGTCAAACGAAGAAAATGACGTATGTTTCAAATTAATACGTGCTTTTCGCTGGCGTCATCTCTTAGTCAAACCGGAAAGTGCTTAGGAATGAATATACTTGATAAATTGCAAGTATTGAAAAAATGTGAAAAATAGCTTACATCCCCAAAAATATCTTCAGTATATGTCAAGGTGGTAACAATTTTAAATATACTACAAGGGCTGAAAAGTTCCATAAACATCCATCTGAGTAAGTTATAACATATGCAAAGCGACGCCAATATTCATCCAATACGAGCTCATACGGCGCGTGCCGAAGAATCCATCGACACTGTAGAGGTGAGTGTGGCCGTGGACTCAAATTTATCAACTCAATGCCGTTCTCAACAACTTAGCCTTTACCTGATTTTGAGGAAAGACCCGTGTATACAACCGCATAAAATCCAACTGGTGCAGGAATTGAAGTCATCAGACCATCGTTTGCGTCGTGCGCTTGTTGAATGGGCTGAAAATCAATTTGAAATTTGAAACATCATTTTTACAGTGAAATCGTCTTCAGCGATGTGGCACATTTATAGCTTAGCTGGTACATACCATAAATAAGTGACTCTCTAGGTTACATTCAGATAAGTTACTGTCTGGAGTGGTTTGCTTGCCGATGGCATCATTGGTTCATTACTTTTCAAAACTGAAGATGGAGCCAACGTTATCGGCAATGGTGAGCACCACACAATATGATTCGTGACTTTTTGGTTCTCCACGTCAATATCAACTATCTAAGTGTTAAACGGTTCAACAGGACAGTGCAAGGAGCCATACAGAGCATGAAACCATTACTTTATTTGGAACAAAATTTTTGTGACCGAATCATATATTGACAATTGGCCATCTAGGTCATGTGATTGACTCCATTAGACTGATTTTTGTGAGGGTACGTCAAGTCATTGGTCTATGCTGATAAGCCAGGTACGACTGACCAGTTGGAAACCAATATTCGGCACGTTATTGGCTAGAAAAAGTAGGCTATAATGGAAAATTGGACTGAGAGGATGGTCTTCATAAGACGCATATGCCCGAAATTGTCTTAAAACACGAAACTCCATAAAATTCAAGAACTTTCTCCAAAATATTGGCCATTTCGTTAATTCTTCTGTGTTTTATTTGAAAGAAAAGTTCTGTGCCTCTAAAAACAACACCCTATATTTTTTTGGGGGAAAACTTGTCTGCTTTATTCTTTTGTATGTTTTCACTTATTAATTTAAATTTCACTTTTTTTACACGGTTCCACAATTTCAATCGTTTTTGGTGGACAGAAGTGCTGTGTGACGTCATGTAGTCAAATGAGAGAGGGAGAGAGAGAGAACATAATATTACGGTACTACGTATTGCGTAATTGCAAGGTTGATTAATATAGGTTAAGTCACTTGAGAGAAGCTCGGTCGAACTGTCAGAATGGATGAAAAGAAATCAAGAAAAAAAAAACCTGAATCTGTGCATTTTTTAGCTAACAGCTACTTTGACAGTTCGAGCAAAGGCGAAAAAAGAGTGATTTTTCTCTCAAATGACTTAACCTATATTAATAAACCTTGGCGTAATTGTATTTCTATTATTCTTGGCTGAGTCCCAACATAATATGAATATTCGGCTGCATAATATGAACAGTGGCTGTTTTTAACAAAAAATAAGAATTTTTACAAAAATTTACTCTAAAGTAATAAATATGAAGAGCCTTATACATTATTTGATTTGTTTTATATTTTTCTTTGAAATAATTTCCTTAAGTGAAAAGAACATTTGAAATACAGAAAGCAAAATAAATATAAAGAAGTAGGCAGTAGAGGGACTGCCGATCGAAGTGGAAACTTAAGGCTATGAAATAACATAGCTGTTATGAATTATTTTGGTTGGGTAATCGGTTGGTAATAAACCAAAATGAGCTCAGGCTTAAGTTAAATTATATGTATATAGTTAATGGTATGTATACCACATTTAAGCATGCCCTCTCTAAATTTGCTGGATATAAGTACTGTCCAAGTCTCTCTCTCATCCTAGTTAACCCCATGACATAATAATTTACAATGTAGCCTTGACAACCACCTTTTTTCTCACGAGCGGCGATCGGGAGTTGTCAAATCAATACAAGTTTAACTTTTCATCTGTTTTGCTGCGTCTTCGTTTTCTCTTTTTCAATGTGTTTTTGACAACTCCAAATCGCCAAAAGAACTGTCACTCCTACCTTGTAAATCATTATACCATGGTTAACCCAGCCTTTGATCTTCTCTCTTTTCTTCTCTTCTTTCCAGTATGTAAGTACCTTTTACTCTTACTTTTCATTTTCTTTTTGCCTCTCCTTTTTGACGTGTTCGTGATGTCATTTAGGTGGGCGGATTACGCTCACTTAAATTCGTACATCATTTTACAAGAAATAAAATAAAAATAAAATAAATATAAATTAAATTAAGTTAGAATCAGTAAATTGCCTTGTTTGGCCAATACATATATAAAAAAATAAATAGCTTCGGTAATTGGTAATCGGTTGGTAATTGCTGCGGTAATTGGTTTGTAATCACTTCGGTTATCGATAATTGGTTCGGTAGACGGTTGGTAATCGCTTCGGTAATCGGTTTGCAACCACTTCGATTATCGATAATCGCTTCGGTAATCGGTAATTGGTTTAGTAATCGCTTTGGTTATCGATAATTGGTTCGGTAATCGGTCGGTTGACTCCGACCATTATCTTGTTGCAGCCAAGATCCGCATGCGATTATGCAATGCAAAGAACATACGCACAGGAATGCAACGAAAGCTAGATGTCGCTAAGCTGCAATTACAACGGACTGCCGAAGCCTACTCCGCTCAACTCTCGGTTAAGCTCAACCAACCAACCTCTGGACTCGACGACGCCGGTGGACTTTGGGCGCATATATCCCATTCCATGCGCGCTGTCGCTGAAGAAGTCATTGGTTTCCGGCGTCCGCAACCTCGGAACCAATGGTATGATCAGGAGTGTCGCATTGCGACTGCAGTAAAAAACGCCGCTTATAGAAAAACGCTGCAGTCAGCTGCAACGCGAGCCGTGCGAGAAAACTACCGCGAAAAGAGGAAGGAAGAGAGGCGCCTTTTCAGACGCAAGAAAAGAGAGCAGGAAAAGCGTGAGCGTGAGGAACTAGAGGTATACCAGGGCAAGAAGGATGCACGAAAATTCTATCAACAGGTTAAGCGTCTAACCCAAGGTTTCAAGCCCGGAGCATCCACTTGCAGAGACGAAAATGGAGATCTGAATACGGATACACAGTGTGTGCTTAGATTGTGGAGACAGCACTTCTCCAATTTATTTACTGGCGACGATTCCACCAATGCCGCCCATCAAGAGCGCAGTGCAGTGCCACCAATCGACGATGACGGAGTGGAAGTATCACCACCTAGCCATGAAGAGGTTCGAGTTGCTATCCAACGACTCAAAAACAATAAAGCAGCGGGTGCTGACGGCCTGTCAGCTGAATTGTTTAAAACCGGCGGCGATGAATTGATAAGGCGCATGCATCAGCTCATCAGCAAAATATGGCTAGCAGAAAGCATGCCCGACGATTGGAACCTCAGTGTACTGTGCCCTATACTAAAGAAAGGAGACCCTACAATCTGCGCTAGTTATAGAGGTATCAGTCTTATTTCCATCGCATATAAGGTTCTCTCAAGCGTACTGTGTGAAAGATTAAAGCCGATTACAAAAACACTGATTGGACCTTATCAGTGTGGCTTTCGACCTGGTAAGTCCACCATAGACCAGATTTTCACGCTACGACAAATCCTGGAGAAAACCCACGAAAATCAAATTGACACACACCATCTCTTTGTCGATTTTAAAGCTGCGTTCGATAGCCCGAGAAGGGATTGCCTATACGCAACAATGTCTGAGTTTGGTATACCTGCAAAGTTGATTAGACTTTGCAGAATGACGTTGAGCAACACACGCAGCTCCGTCAAGGTAGGAAATGACCTCTCCGAAACCTTCAATACCGAAAGAGGTTTCAGGCAAGGCGATCCACTGTCTTGCGATCTCTTCAACATCATCATGGAGGGGATCGTACGAAAGGCCGGTGTGCATCGTAATGGCACCATTTTCTATAAAGGTGTCCAGCTCCTTGCGTACGCTGATGATATTGATATTGTTGGCAGAACCAAGAGAGATGTTACCGCTGCTTTCGCCGCTATCGAAAAGGAATCAGCCAAAGTGGGTTTGTCGATAAATGAGGGTAAAACAAAGTATATGCTGTCTACAAACAAGGGAGCGCGGCGTTTAGACTCCCACGTTTCATCCGGCAGCTATAACTTTGAAGTAGTCAAGGAGTTCGTTTACCTTGGCACCGCCATTAACACTAACAACGAAATCAGCCTGGAGATAAAGCGAAGAACAATAATTGCTAATAGGTGCTACTACGGGCTCAGTAAGCAACTAAGTTCCAGAGCCCTCTCTCGATCGACAAAACTAACACTCTACAAGACGCTCGTTCTACCTGTGCTGCTTTATGGCGCTGAGGCATGGGTAGTTTCGCAAACTGACGCAGCCGCTCTGGGGGTGTTCGAGAGAAAAGTTCTTCGCAAAATCTTCGGTCCTGTTCGAGTCGGCGATGACTATCGCATCCGAATGAACCACGAGCTGTATGAGCTCTACGGAGACATTGACGTAGTTCGGCGTATAACTGTGCAGCGACTACGCTGGCTGGGTCATGTCCATCGTATGGACGACGAAGCTCCAGCGAAAAAGGTGCTCGAGGCGAGGGTCGCTGGTCAACGACGACGAGGGAGACCATGCCTCCGATGGATGGACCAGGCTGAGGAAGCCCTAACCGCGCTTGGTGTATCCGATTGGAGAAGGCGCGCGCAAAGCAGAGGCGCCTGGCGAGAGCTGATGAGGTCGGTCGAAATCCGGACACGGGTTGTCACGGCCACCTAAGTAAGTAAGTAATCGGTTGGTAATCGGTTGGTAATCGGTTGGTAATCGGTTGGTAATCGCTTCGGTAATTGGTTGTGTAATCTGTTGGTAATCGCTTCGGTTATCGTCCTGGTAATTGGTATTCGGTTCGGTAATCGCTTAAAAAGAAATGCTGTATAGCAATAATTTCTGTTACGCTAACAGCGTGATGATATCGCGAATCTATAGTTTTGATCTCTACCAAAAAGTGCTCAACGCGCCTAAAGAAGTGTTTTCACTTCAAAAAAAAAAAAAATTTTGCAATTCACACATAATTTTCCTACCGGCCCTATAGCTGCAGCAGCTCCACAATCCACAGCGAAGAGCAAAAAAAAAAAATTGCGCGCTCCACTGAGTGCCAACATCGCACTAACGATCAGTCAGCACTCACTAGTCGACGCGTTCAGGTAGAGCGCTAATTGAAATTTTAAACGGATACAATTTTTGTTTTCGCTGATTTCTAAACGAATCGAACGAATACCAGAAATCGTGATCGTTTGAGCGGTAGAGAAGAAAAAAAGAAAATAAAAGATTAAGAAAAATAATAGAATTCAGTAAAAGAAGTGCTAAAGAAAGCAAGCAAACCGAAAAAATAAAATTAAAAATTTAAAAAAAAAGAAACTTTACAAAAAGCATGAGTTGATATCGTGTTATGTGTAAGTGTGTTTTTTTTTCGTAAATGTGAAAAGTCAATAGCAGTAAAAGTAAAAGAAATAAAAGTATCAAATAAGTTGGTCATAAAAATAAATGTGCCCTAATGGAAAATTAAAGCCAACGAAGCACAAATGTTGGCATTTTTTTTTTCGTATTTCCTGTTTTTAGCAAAGTGAAGAAATCGCATTTTTAATGCTTTTGTGTTGCTTTTAATTAAAAACACATATAAAAGTAATAACAGTTAAAACAAAATAAAAAACTGTTCAACAAAATAAAAGAAAGAGAAAAAAAATTTATAACTTAAATGTGGCACTAGATAAAGAAAAAAAAGAGAAAAAAAATATATTTGTTTGAGTAACAAACAAAACTCTGTTGTTTCCTCTTGATTTATACGCCTGATGATAACAACGCATTGCGTTAAAAATTAAAAAAGAATAACTGTTGACAGACAGTGTGACATGCTGACAGAGTGACTGACACATAGCGTAATCAATATAATACAAAGCATTTTTGTTTAATTTTGCAAGCTACAGTCAAATATAACTTAAAAGAAGCAAAAAAGCAGCGAAAAACTTTTCAGCTACATATTGCCTGGAAAAACGTATCTTCATAGCACACTAATCCAGTATCAAGCGTTACAGCACAGACAGCAACAAAGGCAAAAAAAAAAGGTGAGCATCGCTTTGGTCTTAATTTGCTACTGCAAATTCTCTGCAGACCTGATTTACACTGATCCATGGTAGAATAAATAAAGGTATTTGCACGGTTGAGAGGCGACCACCATAACAGTAAAAAAAAGCCAAAACAACACTACGCGTAGACTCAGAAGTGACAGAAAATATTTGCATTGATTTTGACACTTATGGTAGCTGAGAAAGAGAGCATGATCAGTCTTGAAAATACCTTCTTTTCTTTTAACATGCACTGATCAAACCTTGAAGACAATTTTTTGTTATTCTCTTTTAAACTTACCCACTCTCACGTTGAGCTCCGCGTCTCTATAAGCCGACCAATATAAACTGGGACTTTAGTAATATACAAGAATACTCGGGGGCATGACAGAAATAAAAGTTGATTGGAGTATACAGGGAGCTGTGTGTCAGAGCCAGCTGTTGAAATTTAAGTTTTCTTATTGTTGCTGTTGCCTATATCATTTGACGTTTATGGCCCTCATAGTATTGTTGTTGCAAAGTTTGTCGTTTGATCAGCCATTTAAAAGGGAGCCTACCTCATTACCCAGCCCTGAATAATTTATATAATAGTATTGACTGGAAGATAGTCTTGTACAAGAAAGCATTTACTAAAGGTTGTCGCAGGGGTTGATCCCACTCTCTTCTCAGTAACCATAATTGTCAAAACCAGCCAATTTGGCGAATGACTACGAAAGAAAAACAGATGATAATAGAGAGCACTTGCAGATTTTCTATGAACTGTCAACATCGATTTGACAATTATGGGTACTCGCTCTCTCCCTTGCGACAACCTTAGAAATCAACCTTAAAATGTACTACATTTTCGAGAAAGTCTTAAGCGAAAGTTTTTCTCTTTATGTACCTGTAAAACGTAAACGTCAGAACTTCACGAACTTCAAATAACAGATTTAAGAAAACAAATTCGCCCGAAAATTGGTCGATTTTTACTCTTCGAAGAAAAGAATACGACTTTCTATCAAACTTTCTATATAAAAAATATTTGGTTTCCGTCGAAACTAACATTGCACATAATCCAAAATCATTTTGGACTTTTTACAGCTCAAAGCGAAAAAGCTCAGGTATTCCTAAAGTGATGGAGTTCCAATGAAATTTAGCCAAAAATTCGCAAGAAATATGTGAACTTTTCGCGAATTTCTTGGGTTCAGTATTTAATAATCAAGACCCTGGTGTAAGCTCACTCGACTTCTCCAAATTACAGTAATTCTGTAATCTCGGCTCTTTAAAGTTTTCTGAAGATGAGATATATAATGCCCTAATTAGTCTGAACCCGAAGAGGGGTGCAGGTTTCGACTTGGTTCCTCCGAGACTTCTAAAATGCTGTGCATCATCTTTATCTATACCATTAACCTCTATTTTCAATATGTCCCTTTCTAGCGGAATATTCCTAAACGATTGGAAGACTGCATTTATCACACCTATTTTTAAGGCCGGCCAAAAGGGAATGATTGAATATTACAGACCAGTAATAAAATTATCAGCTATCCCTAAGGTGCTCGATGCCATTGTAAACAAACAACTTTTGCTTGAAGTAAAAAATTACATCTCAAACCACGTACAAATTTGTCAATATTTTCAAATTTCACCATTAATACGGTAGAAAGTGGCCTGCAAGTCGATGTTCTATACACAGATTTCGTTAAAGCGTTCGACAGCCTTCCACACAAAACTCTTTTACTGAAATTGGAAAAATTGGGTATTCATTCTAGTTTATTGACATGGATATCTTCGTATCTAGCAGATAGAAAACTTATGGTTAAGGTTGGTGATTGCTTCTCGCGTATTATTCACGCAAAGTCAGGCGTACCGCAAGGGAGCCATATAGGACCTCTACTGTTTATATTATTTATCAATGACGTTGTCGAAATATTTAAATACTGCTCTGTGTTGCTTTACGCCGTTGATTTGAAAATGTATGCAGGAATACTCACGTTGCACGACAGCACGGGCTTTCAAAAAGATATTATTGCTTTACTATCCTGGTGTGCTTTTAATGGTATGAAACTAAACCTCTCGAAATGCAAGCTTTTAACGTTCTCCCGAAATCTCGCACCTATTTTATTTAACTATAAGCATCATACTCTCGCATTTGCCAGGGTGTCCCTAGTTAGAGATCTCGGAGTCTACTTTGATTCAAAGCTTACATTTAGCCCCTATAGGGACTATGCAATCTCTAGAGTAAATTCATTACTCGGTTTTATCAAACGAAACGCAAAGGAATTCAAGAATGCTTTCACACTAAAAACTATATTCATCTCTCTGGTTAGATCAGTTCGTGAATATGGGGTAGTAATTTGGCACCCGATATATCAAAACGATATCGATCGGATTGAGAGAGTACAAAGAAATTTCACAAGATTTGCAATTCGTCGGAATTTTTCAAAAGACATTATGCGATCGTATGGAGTGAGATGTCACTTCCCTATAGGAACAAACTAACTTGTTTTTAAAAACAACTAGTTAAAAAACTAATTTAAAATAAACCAGTATATGAACTACTTTGAATTATATTAAGGCGGCATCCACTTCAATTCTAAATTTGTATTGCATTATATATGAAGTAATTGAAATACTATTTAAAAACAAGTGATTGATAAACTACTTCGAATTATATTAAGGCGGCAACTACTCTGATTTTGACATGTTTTAATTGCAAATTTTTATTAGATTACAAGTTTATATACATTTAACCATGTTATTTCATCAAATATTATTAACTTTAGGCCATCAGCAATAGTTTTCGATTGGTTATTTTAAAGTAATTAAAAAAATAATTTAAATATAACTAATTTAACAAGTAGTTGAAAATATATGCAGTCGAAAGTCAATTGACTTATTTAGCGGACATCACCATACAAAATATGTTAGTTCGTTCTATGGAAAAAAGTCAGAATTTCAACTAGTTGTGGTTGATAAAAAACTACTTTATCAACTACTTTTAAATTAGTTGATTTTCCTACAGGGATACTTCTCCTACAAAAGCTTTCAATTAGATTCAACATATCGGGTGTTTTGTTTTTTAAAGATATACTTAGTGGGAAAACTAATTCACCCGAACTACTATCTCTTATCCCTTTTCATGCTCCTGCTAGATCACTTAGAGAACATTGTGCATTATTTGTCAATGTTTATAGGACTAACTGCGGTCGGAGCGATCCTGTCTCCCGATGCCTTACTCTGTGTAATTTTCTTAATTTGGATCTAGACCTTGAAAGACTAGCTTTAATAATAGTTTTGAATGAATTTTTGAAGTAATTTTAGCCTTCACTGTGCTTTTGTTTTAATCTTATTTTATAATTATTTTTGTATTTAGAAAATAATTTAAGAAACAACTGTAATCTGTAAGGACTCGACCCGGTAGATTTAAATAAATAAGTAAATAAATTGTATCATGCACTAGGCACAGTGACCTAGGTGAAATAATTTTAAATTGCCTGTAGTCTCTAAGTTCCAATAAAGTTAAAGTGAAGTTTTAATCCTCTATTCTCACCTTTTTGCAACTTCTCTGCTACAGAGGCTTATCTCTTGCTTTTTACCTCCCATTTTTTTTGTTGTTTAGCAATTAACTTAAGTTATTTGCTCTCCCAAAAACTACCCTGTAGGAAAATCAACTAATTTAAAAGTAGTTGATAAAGTAGTTTTTTGTCAACCACAATTAGTTGAAATTCTGACTTTTTTCCATAGAACGAACTAACATATTTTGTATGGTGATGTCCGCTAAATAAGTCAATTGACTTTCGTCTGCATATATTTTCAACTACTTGTTAAATTAGTTATATTTAAATTATTTTTTTAATAACCTTAAAATAACCAATTGAAAAGTATTACTGGTGGCCTAAAGTTAATAATATTTGATGAAATAATATGGTTTAATATGTATAAACTTGTAATCTAATAAAAATTTGCAATTAAAACATGTCAAAATCAGAGTAGTTGCCGCCTTAATATAAGTCAAAGTAGTTTATCAGTCAATTGTTTTTAAGTAGTATTTCAATTACTTCATATATAATGCAATAAAAACTATTTAGAATTGAAGTGGATGCCGCCTTAATATAATTCAAAGTAGTTCATATACTGGTTTATTTTAAATTAGTTTTTTAATTAGTTGTTTTTAAAAACAAGTTTGTTCCTATAGGGTAGTCACAACATCACCAATATTTTCACCCTTTCTTTCGCCTTCTTTCTTTCTTAACTCGAACTTTACCCTCTTTTTCTTTCACTCTGCTTGTTCCGCAACTGGATCGGTTAAGTTTTGATATTTCTAGTTCTCTGTCTAATGATGTTTTTATGTAGTTGATGTTATTAAGAAACAAGATATTTTAAATTGTTTTATGACAAGAATTTACATTTTTTGATTCGAGTTTAAATTTTAATTTTTATTTTGTTTATCTCGAATTGTAGAATTAATATTTTTTTTTTTAGACAACCAGTAAAATTGTTGTTTATTTTGCTTCCTCTTATTTGAAATTATAAACTTTTTAATTTAAATTAATAATTTTTGTCACCCAAAATTTGAAATTACTTTAATCAAAACAGTTATTTGTATAATTTTTTCACACCATAAACATGGACATTTTCTTGGTGTGTTGAAAAAGAGGTTGCTTTTTCCAGGCAGGCATCACTGTTAACGTCAATAATCTGAAATATGTTGACGTATATGTCAGTTTTTGTGCTTTGCTTTAAAAACAATAAAAACAAAAAAAATTAATTAAATTTTTCCTGCTTTTATTTCGAAGTTGTACTTTGAAAGTGTTTTAAAAATGGAGAACATTGATGATTATATGAGCGATATAAAAAAACAACTGAAGCCAGACATAAATTAGTGGAAGCTTATGGCGAAGTTGTGATTAAATAAAGAAAGACAATGTCAGAAGTGATTTGCACGTTGCCGTAAAGGAGATATTTCAATCATTCTGGTAGTCCCACGGAGGTTGACGACGATCAAATCAAGACGCTAGTGGAGCGTGCAATGCTTTGCGTCAAACAAGCATTTGACATTCAGAGAAATTGCGTGTCCGTTGGAAAAATTCACAATCATTTCAAAAGTCAACTGGTTTCATTAAAAAAATTTAATGTCTGGGCCCAGAACGAATTGAAGAATTTCACAAAGTCAATCGAGTTGACATTTGCAATCGGGCGATGAAAAGTAACAAAGCGATTCATTTCTCAGGTGCATGATTACGGTTGATGAAAAGTTGATTGGCTATAACAATATCAACAGAAAAAGAAGTTGGTCCAAGAAAGGTAAAGCACTGGGTAGGCAAACAAATGTAGACATTTACCAGAAGAAGGGCCGCTTCTCAATCTGGTGGGATTGAAAGGAGCCTATCTACTACAAGCTACTCCCACCGAATAGAATCATTAAATCTGAAGCCAAACTGTGGGCAACTACAGAAATTGACCGATGCCATTCTATATTTGTGTTTATAGAAGATCCCTGCCGTTAGGGCTCTAGTCGTTTTGGCTCCATGACCACAAAGTCGATAATTCATGGAACCAACAACCAGAACTTACACACACACACTCAGTGTTATACCAGTAATACACAGACCTGTATTCTGTGTTACAAGTTCGTATAAATAAGTAAAGTATTCATAGCACCAAGAAAAGCAAATGTACTGGATGCCACTTCCACAAACACAAAGCGAGATCTGCGCCCTACTATGTGAAAGTAATATGCAATAAAAATTCCATATTGTTCGCGTTACTTCATCTGCCATATACTGGTGGAGACGAGACCTATCCAATCTTTTGTATATTAAGGGATATACCAGTCCGATCATACAAAGCTACAGACTTTACATAAACTACAACCAGTATAAGACTCCCCGAAGGGCCGCTTATGATAGTCACCCGGGCAATGAGCTGGCATTCTACCTAGTTATCAGGTCAGAATAAATAAATCCATCACCAAAAACTAGGAGTGCCTAATATCACCAAACTCCATTTTTTGAAGTTAGCATTAAGGATTATACGTCTCTTACGCTTTGACATAAAATAAAAATTGTTGGAGAAACATCAGATCCCAATGTTCGAGATACGAGGGTAGTTCCATAAGTACCCGACCGAACAAAGAAAACACAAAGAATTTGGGAACAAATATTTTTATTTTTCAACATAGTTTTTTTCAGCTCGATACACTTTTTCCAGCGATGTCCAATAGCTTCGATAGCTTGTTTAAAGCGAGAACCGTCGAGCGCCTCAAAATAGCCATCAACCGCAGATTTCACCTCTTCATTGTTGGCAATTTTTTTACCACTGAGCCATTTTTTTCAAGTTTGGAAAAAGAAAATAGCCCGAGAGGGCTACATATAGCGAATAGGGTGCGTGGTGAAGCAATGCGAACTTTAATTCATTGATTTTGGCCACCGCGATAGTGGATGTGTGAACTGGTGCATTGTCTTGATGAAAAAACACTTTCTTTTTAGCCAAATGCGGCCGTTTTTTCTTGATTTTATCACTCAAACGCTGCAATAAGTTCGCATAATACTCGCCGTTGATTTTTTTCCTTTTTGAAGATAATCAATGAAAATTATCCCAAGCGCATCCCAAAAACTGACGCCATGACCTTGCCTACAAAAGGAACTCTCTTCGCCTTTTTTGGAGCCAATTTTCTCCTCTCAGTCCATTGTTTTGACTGTTTCTTCGTCTCTGGTGTGAAATGATTGACCCATGTGTCATCAATGGTTATGAATCGACGCAAAAACTTGGCTTTATTGCTGTGGAAAATCGGTTGAATCGGCTGTTTTTATTCCATTATGAGCAAACCCGGCACGCATCTTGCGCACAGCTTTCTTATGTTCAAATTTTCAGTCAATATGCGATGTACAGCACTTTTTGGAATACCTACCATGTCTGCTAGCTCGCGCAGTTTCAATCGACGGTCATTCAATACCATTTTGTGGATTTTCTTTACCATTTCTGTCGTGGTTACCTCATTTGGTCGGCCACTGCGATGTTCGTAGTGGCAGCTCGTATAGCCTCGCTTAAACTCTGCCACCCAATATTTTGCTGTTGTAAGCGAAGGAGCAGACTCCTCCAGAGTTGAATTTAGCTCGGCTTTGATATTGGTTGGACTTAGACCTTTCAAATGAAAGTATTGTATCACGTAATGCTGCCAAGCAAATACTAAACCACGTAGCGTCTTAAAACTTGAAACTAAAGCTCTATAAGGTTAATACTTTTTTTACCATAGTAGTTTTATAAGCAACAGCCACTATCTATATGTCAGGTCGGGTACATCTGGGAACAACCTCGTAGATCAGGTCCCCTCATCTTCGTGTATTAGACTATCCCCGTGTTAACAAAATCAACTGGACAATTGCTATTTCATTCACATGCGCGTGTTAAAGTTAATACCAACTTTTCATACCTGATTAAGGATGACTTCCAACGCCGGGCTTCAAGGTAGACCTTCAATTTTACATGGATAAGACAAGACTACTTCATGCTAGCAAACGTGTTTCGCCTAACTGGCGGACTGGCTAAACTGGCGGAGTTAGCGATGACATCAAATAGAAACGCTTTGACGTAGTCATTCGGGAGGGGTGGCCTTCCACCACTATAACGCCAGACCTCATATGAGTTTGGTGACTCGCCAAAAATTTCTCGAGTTCAATGGGATGTTTTGCCCCATCCACCTTGCACTCTCACATTACCATATGTTTCGCTCCCTGTAAGACTCACTGAATGGCAAAACTATTAATAATGAGGGCCTTATTAAATAGTACCTTAAGATGTTCTTTGTAGAAAAAAGTGAAGACTTGTACCTGCGCGAAATAATGGAGCTATCACAGAGATGGGAGAAGGTGAACGAACAAAACGGCGAATTTATATATAATATTATAAATAACATTAATAGTAGCTAATATTAGATCTCCCCTCGATAATCTTAATAGTAATCAATACGTAATATTCGTGGGTGACTTGAACTTAGCTGATATCAAAAGCAAACCTGTTCGTGATCAATTTTACCTTGTACCGTTTAATATTAATTATGCAGTCGAAGCCAATTAGTTGGTTTCTTCGCTCAGTATGATCTTGTTCAAATTAATAATCTACCAAATGTTCTTAACCATATTCTGGATCGGGTATATATTGATAAAGATTTCCTGGTTCATCTGGACTTACCTTTTTGTTCCATTTGCAATGAATCTCATCATCATGTACCTCTCGAAGTTGACTTCTCATTATATAAAAAAAAAAAAAACGAAATGGCCATTAAATATTTAAATATATTGAAATATTTTGTTCGTTCGTTCGCTCGTAGAGAAACAAAATAAATATTTTGTTCGTTCGTTCGTTCGTTCGCAAACAATAGATGTTCGTTCGTCCGTTTGTAGAAAATAGATATTTGTTCGTAAAAAATGATTGTTCGTTTGTTTGTTCGTAGAAAACAGATGTTCCTGAAGTAGAATCACAAATAACTTCTAAGTCTGTGCGATTTTTAACAGTCGGAATGTTTGTCCGCTTTCTCTTTTTCTCTTTTGTAAAGAAACAAAATAAATATTTTGTTCATTCTTTCCGCTGAAAGTAGTTGTACGTTCGTAGAAAATAGATATTCGTTTGTTCCAAGAAAATAGTTTTTCGTTTGTTCGTAGAAAATAGTTGTGCGTTCGCAGAATTTTTGTTCCGAACGAACGAACATATGAAAATATTCAGCCCAATTCTAAATAAATTCTCCCGGGGGAATTTGTTCTCATCTCCCATTTCTCTAGTTTAAACACTTTCGAATTTGTCAAAAAACATTTTTGGGAGAAAAAAATAAATATGGGAATTTTAAAATTTTTTGAAAAATTTTTGTACCTAAAGAAATTGTTAGGGAGAAAAAAAATTGACTTTAAGAAATGATGCAAAAATCAAAAATTATAAGTAAAATGAATTTATTTGTAGTATTTTGGTTCTTATAAAATTTTAGAACAAAGACAAATAATAAAATACAGATGGACATTCTTCTCGAGATGTTGGGGAGGACCGCGGGGCATTGCTTGTGGATTCCAAACAAGACAAAAGTCGGAAAGTTTTAGAAGCAGGCGGAACAGTAGCTTAATGCTGCATATATACTCAGCCTAATTATAAAACTTTTTCTCCCGGGAGTAGTAAAAGGGAGTTTCCGCTTTTAAGATAGCAGATAAAGACATCTCATTTTTGTATTTTACACTCATGAATATTGACGGTTGATGAACAAATTTGCATTACAAATTTCTAAAAAGTTTGTAAACTTTGTCTTAAAAACTGAAACTCCCTTTTACAACTCCCGGGAGAAAATCTTTCATAATTGGACTGAGACTATGTTAAAAAAAAAAATTTCACTTAAACGTGAATTCTTCGAAACTGTTATTTGAGCTTCCATTTTGGTTCTCCCGGGAGATTTAGAATGGGAGAATTTTGTTCCCGGGAGAAATAAAATTCGAGGGAATTGAATTTTGCGGGAGTATTTAGAATTGTGCTGATTATGTTAATGCAATGCTCTGTCTAACGTATTCTTAACATGTTATTATTTTCTCTGTATATTCTGCTTTATTATTTCAAAAGAACGTTACCTACGCTAAAACCTATCCTATAACTACTGTGTTGAGTACTTGCTACGCAAACATTACAAAAAGCACTGTGTAAATTTTTTGTGGAACAGTACAATATGATAATGTTTATGTTAATTTTTTATACGTTTGTAGTGTAATGTATGTGCTTGTGTTCGTGTACACAAACATATACGCTACATAATTTGAAGTTCTACACTTTACGTTACACTTAAATAGCGTACTATATATATTTTTGCCCATTGTTTTGGAGTAAAAGTTCAACTGCTCTTTACCCCTTTCACTTGGAAATTTTTTGCAATATCTTTATCTCCAGTAAGTAACCTTCAACTATTTTCCGCTTAAGTTTTTTTTTGCTTGTATTTTTTTTTTCCTTAGCGCTTATTTTGAAGCCGATTCATATCTAAATATTTCGAAGCGCAAAAAGGCTGAACTATTTATTTGTTCTTTGCTCGTGCTAAGATTCTATTTTTTTTTGCCCACGTTTGTTCGTCGTATAATTTGCAATTTAGATTATTTTTTTTTTTATCTGCTCACAGTAAATAAGCGTGTCTTAAGATTGTAGCTATAGAAAATTTTAAAGCTGTATAAATTAAGGCTACGTTGTTGAAAAGAGGTATATAGAGGTGAAACTTATGGTTTTGGCGTGTTGGACAAACAAAGACGCAAACGGCAAGGAAAACACCGTTACTAACATTTAACAATAGAATTATTTTAATACAGTATCTGCATAAGTATGTGCTTAGAATATGTATGAATTAATTATTTCATTCAATATCTTCTGCAATTTCAATACTAATCTGTGCTGAGCTCTAATTAGGCGCAAATAATTGTAATGTAAGCACCTCATTTTGCTGATAAGAGCTTCATAATGAAGTTGTACAAATGCAATCACATATCTGGCACACTATTCCGCATTTAAAATTCGAGTCTGAACTTAAACAAAAACTTAAAAGATATTCTTTTGTCGAACGGTTGTTTACATTTTCAATAGACTTTAAAGTGCGTTTTTTTGCGCCTTTCGATTTTTTTGGGCTTGTGTACAAGTATTGAAAGCTCAATTGACGTACAGTGGCTCACAGCTTTTTTCATCCTTTTTAAAGCAAAAAAAAAAAAAAAAATCAACACAACCTTAATGTCAATTTGTATGTAAAACAACTGCAAGAAAATTCGTAAAAGAAAAATCATCAGAATATTTCTGCTTGCCCCGCAACGGAGGGAAATAGAACCAAGCAACCGTAATTTAACGCATAGTTTATTTCAACCAAAGAATTTTGAGCATATTTGAGATCATTTTAGCTGTTTGCAGCATATTATAAAATCATCATAATAACGTTATAAAAACATCGATCAAACCGATTTAATTTTAATTTTGACACTACTGACAAACTGTTATTAAAATTCCAACATTATAAAAATTATTCTCCACAGCAGCTACGTGTTTCAGGCAAATAATCTGTAGTTGTCAACTTAATTTGATTCTTGCTGCTGATCTTTGAGCTTTTTTAATCTTTATTCCTACATTTTTTTTCTCTCTTTTTAATTGATTGCTTTCAACACTTGCGTGTTAATTGTGAATACGCGCGCCTTTACAACAACGACAACAAAAGAACATTGTCATCCGTACCAGTTACCGTCATGTTGCGCGTCACTTTTTTGCACTCCTTAATTGTGATTTTTGTTATTGCTCACCTGCTCAACTTGCTCAACAGAAGATGATCGATAACAAGGTGCTAACAGTTCATGTATTATCGTTGTTGTTGTTTTGTTTTTTTTTTAATATTACTCATTTCAGTCCTTACAACAGTTTATTAAAATTAACTGCTTAACAATGTAAAAAAAAATAAATTTTATTACATTATATTTTGTATTTTTTTATTTAAATCCATAAAATTTCTTCATTTGTGAAAATAATTTAAGACATGAAAAAAAAAACAAAAAGTGACCATAACATTTTGCACACCTTTCTGTCTTTTTAATGCTAATGATATTGTTTTCAAAGCAAGTGACTAAGATTTCATTATTATTGACGTTTTAAGACCTGATGATAGAGCTTTTTCCTGTTATTCATTAACTGTAGTTAAATATGTTTACTTTGCTTGTGTAAAAAAGAGCTTACTGTGAAGAATTTCACAAATTACTGATGATAAAATGAATTCGCTCGAAGCGGCTTTTATGCCGCAAATAATTTTTTTGTTGATAAGAATGTTAAAAAAAATTAAGTAATGAGAAAAGCAACTAAAGTTTAACTTGTGGCTATATAATTTTTTTTATTAATACATTATTAAAGAAAAGAAACAAATATTTTTACTGGATTACTATGAATTTCTGTAATTATTTCCAATAAATTCTTTATAATTTTCGAGTATTTAATGTATTTAATGATTTATTTAATTGTTTAATTATTTATTTATTTATTTATTTACTTATTTGTTAATTTATTTATTTATTTATATTTTATTTGTTTATTTAAATATTTATTTATTTTTATCATATTTTATCTATCAAAGCAGCAAAAATCTCACAGATTTATTACCTTAGTACTATGATATATTAATACAGGCTCATTCATTCCTTCATTATTTATTCATTATTCTCTTAAAACAAAATAGTACAAACTTAGATTTTAAGCTAGCATTGAACTATAGTTTATAAAGAATAGTTAGTGGCATTTGGTTTGGTTTATATAACCAAATAGTGACAAATACTAAAGAGCTGCACATAACATTCTATTTGCGACACTTCACTAATGTACACTACTTCAGTGAAGTGCATTTCACTGCAGCGTTGATATCGCACACACTAGTTCTATGCTACAACTCAGCAAGCGAAACAATCGCGAAATTCATCAGTTAAAATCAGAGTTCGTAAATACTTATCATTGAGGAGTAAAATATTCCTCACTCACCTCAATGCAAGTCAACTCAGTGCATTTCGTTTTATTTCTTTCATTGTTAATGAAAAACAAACGAGCGATCATTCGTTAATGTCCGAATGAGCGCGCGAATCGTTTATTTGCGTTTATCTTTCGTTGCTGTTCACAGCATGCGCTTTTGAAGCGCTCTTTTTTTTCCTCACTCAGATTATTTGAAAATGATGCACTCTTTTCAATGTTAGTTATATACAGTGAGACCTGCTTGAGTTTCATTTTAATGTTATCATTTTTTTATCATTGGTTTCTATTCGAGTTTGTTTGTTTTCTGTTTTTTTACTAATTCAGTGCTGGGGCGAACACTAGGTATAATAGGTCGCTGAATCCTAATCCGAACACAAGTAGAGGGGTCTATCTGTACCCCATTTGACATATTTTTAAGGGGAAAGAACACATATTTGACTTACAATTTGACTTACAGTGGACAGTTAAACACGTGTTACGACGTTTCTCCCCCTAAAAATTGGGAAATGGGGGATGATAGACCCCTCTACTTGAGCGTCTCAGAAATGCTACCCCCTTAGAAACACCCAAAAACTGGTTAATTTTTACCTATTTTGATTCCCCTTCGAGATATGGCACTTTTTTTTTTTTTTCGAAGATTTTTCTAGGATTTTTGGATATCTTCAATTTTATGTTGTCCCATATCTCAAAGGGGAAGCAAAATAGGTAGAAACTAACCATTTTTTGGGGGTTACTAAGGGAGGAAGCATTGTTGAGACACACAAATAGGGTGTCTATCTGCCCTCCATTCACCATCTTTTTAAGGAGGTGCCGAAACACGTGTTTGACTTACAATTTGACTTACAGTGGACAGTTTAAAACGTGTTTCGACGTACCCCCCTAAAAATGTGTAAAATGGGGGATAGGCCCCTCTATTTTTGTGTCTCGAAAATCCTCCTCCCTCATAAACCCCCCAAAAAATGGTTAATTTTTACCTATATTGCTTCTTAATACGTAAATATCAAAATGATAAATGATCAATATATTTATCATTGATGAAAACAGGGAAAAGAGGGATGAAAACAGTGACTCTGTTCTCACAACGATGATCGCTCTTTGTACATGGACGAATAACCAATACAAGTGTTTGTGGAGCTTATGCGAGAGCGTAGCGTTTAATGAATTGCTCTGAAGAGATTATTCATTGCTTCTGTTTTTATAAATGATAGCTCAAAAGAGCGATAACAAATTTTGAATGCTTTACGCACTCTGGTTCAAATGCTTTTCGCTACAGTTACAACCATTGCTTATGTTATGATGCAAAACAGAATATCAAAACAAAAAGCGACATTACAGTGAAGTAACAGTAAATCATAGAAAGCATAGCGAATGCTTGCTGCACTGTCGATCTTTGTAAACTTTCTCTATTTGTAATAATTTTATTTGTGTTAAAATATTTTTAAGACTTTTTGGTAGGAATCTATGAATGAAATGTAATAAAAACAAAACTTAATGCACTCGAATCGTGCTGAACAGAATATAACATGGCAAAAAAAAAAAAATAAACCATTCGTTTTATCTGTAGGCACTTCAGTGACAGTGCAGTAGGTTCTACTTCAGTTTTGTTCAATTGCACTGTTGCTTGAATGCTCTACTGTCTCTTCGTGCAGTGCTTGTTTGTACACCAAAACCTTTCTTTACTAAAGTGCTTGTTTTGATATGAGAGAGAGTAGGTGAGCGGAAGTAGTTGAAAGCAGAGCTGATGACTTGCAAGTCATTTGTACAGTGCTTGTGCAGCTCTTTAATAAATGTGACATCCAAGTTTCATTAATATAGGTTAAGTCACTTGAGAGAAGCTCGGTCAGAATGTATATTTTCTACAGAATTTTTAGCTAACAGCTACTTTGACAGTTCGAGCAAAGGCGGAAAAAGAGTGCTTTTCTCTCAAGTAACTTAACCTCTATTAATAAACCTTGATGACATCTATCTATATCTACACTAGTATATAAAATTGAAGTGCAAATTTTTGTTTCCAGGTAAACTCCAAAAGTATTGGGTCGGTTTTTATGAAATAAGTTTAAAAATGTCATATTTGTGCTACAGCACAGCAAAGGAGTTTTTTATTTCGAAATTTTACGAAAAAGTATGTTTAATTAAAATGTTAAGTTTTTAAAGAAATCATCCAGAATATCAATAAACTTCATGTTGTTCTCTACTCTTCTTATTTTCCGTTGAGTCAGCAGAGCACAACATAATAAACAGATGAGCTACGCGCAAGGCGCAAAGAGAGATACATATCAATGCAGTGCTGAGCTAAAAAAAAAAAATAGCAAAAAATGCTTTTTATTTCGTTTGACATGCATTGTCTTAAAGGCTGATGTCACACGGTGATCGTTTGAACGGCGTTTAAAAGTTTTTGTCCGATGAAAAAACGTGTTAACGCTCTATATTGACATAACAAAAAAACGTCCGTGGCGAAGCCACTGTCTATCTACAAAAACACAACTTTTCAGGAGAGCGTAAAAACTGTTTTATTCGCTAATTAGCGACAATTTTGTTGAACCTATTTTCTACAATATTGACAAAAAATATAAGTGTCAACGCCACAATTGAAAACTTTGTAATATCTAGCATTATTTTATCATTTTAGCCATTTTTAAGTCAAGGAGGTTGTTTTTATTTAAACATTTTTTAATTTTATATGAAATTTAGTACAAATATTAGAAGCAAGAGAATAGAGAAAAAGTAGAGATGCAAGCAATACATTACATTTGCAAAACTCTTACTTCGCCTGTGTTGCGCTTATGTAACTCTTCTCTACTAGTTTTTTCTCAACTGGTTGAGATTGTGACGTCATAATGACGTTATTCTCAACTAGAGTGTTCATAGAACTGTGGTGAGTTGAGTATTGTATTTTCTACTAGTTGAAAAGTTCTCGTCAGCTTTATACTTGTAGAGTCTGTCAATTTGCGATTGAGAATGGATGGTGTTGTAAGTATGATTTTTATTTCGTTTAAATTTGTTAAAATTTTTTATTTATTTCGGGTGACTGAAATCAAAAACAAAAATTAAAACATTCTCTCAAAATTATTATTGAAATTCAACAATAACGATTACTAATAAAATCATCAACTGCATTGCTAAAATTTTGTATTGGTTTTAAGAATTATTTTTCTTCAATTTGATTTTTCTCATATTTACACCCCAACTCGTACTGCGTAAGGGGTATATTAACTTTGTCATTCCGTTTGTAACGCCGAGAAGTAGGCGTAGAAAAACAGAAGGTATAGAAAAATATATATATTTTTGATCAGCATCACCTCCTCAGACGATTTCCGTGTGTCCGTCTGTCGACACGATTACAGCCGTATTTTTAAAGCTATCGCGATGAAATTCAAAATATAAGTTTATTTTTAAAAAAGAAAGATTAAGTTCGAAAATGTCGAAAAAATCAGATGAAAACCACGCCTACCTTCAACACAAAATGACGTCATCAAAATTGAAAATCTTTCGTAAATATATAATTATTGTGGTGGTATTTTAGCTTCTGTACCCTGCCGAAGCTTCATTCGTTACTAGTTTGATATTTATTTTAATTTTTTTGACATTTAATTTTTAACATAAATTTAAATTTTTTCGATTTTATTCACTTTTTCTATTTTTTCGAGTATTTTTCGATATTTAGCGATAAAAAGTTCGAAAAATCTTCGGAAAAATATAAAATGCTACATATCTCGAAGGGGATATTGAGATATGAAGTAATTTCTTAATTTTTTGTTTGGGGAGCCATATTTTAAGCGCCATATCTCGAAGAAGAGAGAAATTTCATCATGCTTTGAATGGTTGTCAAATTAAATTAAAAAAAAAACAGTAAAATTTTCCCTGTATCGGGTATTTCCTAACGTCAGATCTCCGTGAACGTACTATTTTATTTGTCTCCAGGCCCGATTGCAGTGTGCTGGTGCTCGGTGCTAGCATGTGGGTGCTAGGCGATTTCTGTTTGAACTTTTTACATGTGTTTGCTGTTGAGAGTGCTGCACTCTGTATAGAGCTCCGGTGCTGGGGCTTTTGGGTGCGCACCATTCTGAATCCCGCTGGACAGCATCAACTACATAAGCGACAGTAAAGCGCTATCAAGCATTTCAATACAAAAAATTAAAGCCAATTTTTCAAGGCTGAAATTCACGCAAAAAAAAAAAATCATTACAAACAATTTTCAAATTAAAATTATACAGTTTTTACCTTATATATTGATCTAGATGCAGTTGAGATTAAAAATTTCGTTTTATATTTACTTGATTGGCACAAATTTTTCTCAAACAAGAATACAATTCTCAATTACAAATGTCAAATTGTCAATCCACCATGAATATCTCAATTGGTGAGTTTCATGATATACATAAACACTTGTTTTCTATCAGTAGAGTTCAGCAGAGTGATTGAGCATGACGTCACTACCAGTAGAGAATTTCTCAACTAAGTTACATGAACGCACCACTGGTTAAGATTATCGTAAAAGTAGTGATACTTGGATTTAATTACCACCTTTAGAGCCATAAATGTTTCCAATTGTTTTGCTAGATTGGTTCTTAGTGACCTGAATACTTCTTAGTTCAAGTAGGTAGCTAAGTGTAATCCTGATCGAAATCCACTTTGAACTCAATATTATTACTTCGTAAATATAAAAGAGATCTAAGTATGTTGGGATACTGTCGGATCAGTTTTTGCTCGACCAGTTTTGATTGACCAATTGATTGAGAAACTTGGCTTTAAAACTTGTTTTAATTTTTTTCAAACTTTGTCATATTGTTATTGACATATTAATGAAGGAAATTAAATAAAAAAAAATTTTCCAATTAAAAAATAGATGGTCAAAGTTCAAAATTTTTAACTAAAAACCTAAAATTTGAACTTTAGACTTAAATATCTCAGAGAAAAACAGCACATACAAATGTTTAATACAGCATTGGATAGCTTATCTAATTATCTGTCCGATGACATACATCTTTATATGAAACAGTTTAGTTTCTGGAATGGAAAAACTGGATAAAAGTCTAAAAAATGCATATCACCCTGTATCTGAAAAATTACAGCTATTAGGAAAATACTGAGTATAGATGTAGAATCAGCATAAAAAGCTCTTCTAGAAAAGTATTTCAGGTCTCTGGACAAAAAAAATTTGCTCTGGGCAAAAAAATTTGTTGACTAGTGTTATTTAAGCGAGTATGAAGCGGCTTTTGATACAATAAACGATCGTTTTTTATAAACTGGCTTCTATAGCAGCAATTTTTTTATCTAAAACAAATATTTGAATTTATCAGTACGGCGATAAATTGATTTTGATTTTCGTTGATAGGTTTTTTCATATCATGATTTGTATCATTTTAGAATTTTTTTTTTATACGTTAATATGAATAAATAAAAAACTGCTGTTTTTACTATCATATAATAATGAAACAGTTGGTTGTTTCAACGCTTTAAGTAAACTCGTTAAGGCATTTAACAGCAAGTGTTTTGCTGATAAGTGTTAAGAACACGCCATCTAAAGCAATCAGAGTTATATAGTTATTGGAACAAATTAAATTACTCGAATTTAGAGTTAATTTCTATTATAGGGATTTTTTTGCTGACATCTCTCTAAGTGCGTGAAGATATATTCGTAAATCCGACGCTAACTTAGCAAAGACACAAACCCATATTTCCTAAAAGTACGAATTTTAAATTCGTACTATTCAAAAGTACGAATTTAACTTTAAGTACGAATTTAACTTTAAGTACGAATTTAACTTTAGGTACGAATTTAACTTTTAGTATGAATTTATATAAAAAAACTACGAATTTAACCTTGTTTGATAAGAAATGTTTTTAATATCAACCGGGAATCTTTAAAGTCAAAACATTAATAAAATATAATAAAAGTAAGGGAAAAATACAAAATTAGACCAGAACTGAAAATTCGGTACAGAATTGAATAAACTTCCAATCATTCCAGGTCATTAAAAAGTCACGAATCATATGTTTGTGATATTAAATTTGAAATAAAAGGTCGTTAGGAGGGTCATTTAGGATTATTATTTTTTAAAAAATTTTTAAAATATAAAATTTAAAAATCGTACATTTTGGAACTGAGATTTTTTAATTCAAAGTAAGCACTATGAACCGAACTACTACTTTTTAAAAAATTTGCTTTGGCCAAAATCCTTAGCGCGCCACAATGAGTCATATATCCTTGAAAACGTGCTTTAATTACCTGTCTATTAAAATAAAAAATTTAAAAATCTTACATTTTGGAACTGAGATTTTCTTATTCAAAGTAAGCACCATGGAACTTTTCAGTACTTTTCACTACTTTTTAAAAAATTACCGGTGGCCAAAATCCTTAGCGCGCCACAATGAGTCGTATATCCTTAAAAAGGTGCTTTAATTACCAGTCTATTAAAATATAAAATTTAAAAATCGTACATTTTGGAACTGAGATTTTCTTATTCAAAGTAAGCTCCATGGAACTTTTCACTACTTTTCACTACTTTTTAAAAAAATTTCCTGTGGCCAAAATCCTTAGCGCGCCGCAATGAGTCATATATCCTTAAAAAGGTGCTTTAATTACCTGTCTATTAAAATAAAAAATTTAAAAATCTTACATTTTGGAACTGAGATTTTCTTATTCAAAGTAAGCACCTAGGAACTTTAAACTACTTTTTAAAAAACTTCCGGTGGCCAAAATCCTTAGCGCGCCACAATGAGTCATATATTCTTAAAAAGGTGCTTTAATTACCTGTCTATTAAAATATATAATTTAAAAATCGTACATTTTGGAACTGAGATTTTTTTATTCAAAGTAAGTACTATGAATCGATCGATTACTCCTTTTTAAAAAATTTCCTTTGGCAAAAAGCCTCAGCGCGGCACTATTAGTCATATCCCCTTGAAGAGGTGCTTTAATTACCTGTCCATTGGTTTATAAAAAATAAAAATCCTAAATGTAGATATTACGATCTTTTATTTCAAATTTAGTATCATAAACATATGATTCGTGACTTTTTAAAAAATTGTTTATGACCTGAATCGGAAGTTTAATCAATTCTGCATCGAATTTTCAGTTCCGGACTAATTTTGTATTTTTCCCTTAACTTTATTATATTTTATTAATATTTTGAATTTTAAGTTTCCTGGTTGATATTAAAAAGATTTCTTATCAAACGAAGTTAAATTCGTACTTAAAGTTAAATTCGTACTTTCAACAGTACGAATTTAAAATTCGTACTTTTAGGAAATAGTGGTTTGTGTCTTTGCTAAGTTAGGGTCGGATTTACGAATTTATCTTCACACACTTCATCTCTCTATGGCCTAACAAAGAGAAAAATTGTTTTCATTTACTATTCTGAGTTGGAATGTAAAAGAAGATAACAAAAGCGTAAATAATGATGATTCATACAAGTAGTTGAATAGATAAGTTCAAATAAAATGTAATGTCATAAAAATCAAAGTAGAATTCAATAATTGATTCAATTTTTTTCAAATTATTGAAGAAAACATGTTGTTGCTCAAAGCTAAAAAACTAAATATCATAAAATTTTTTGTATATAATTTTTTTACCAATTTTAATATTAAATAAACAATAAAAATTATTAAAATAAAAATAAACAGATGCAACTAGATTTTTCGTTGGTTTATGTGTTCCTAAACCTAGTGAATTTTATCTGAAAGTTAATTTTTTATTCTCTTTTGTAATCTCATGCAAAATCAAAGGCTTTGTTTATTTAAACAATTAATGTTGACTTTAAGAGCACATTGAAAGTTAAACAAATAAACAACTAAAGAACAAAAACATATAAAAGGAACTTTCCAAAAAGTAAAAAAGAAGTTAATTTTAAGCAATGAAGCGCAGTAAAATAAAATAGTTAACATAAACATTTGTATGGCAGAAAAAAGTATCAGTTGAAACAACGCAGAACGTATAAGTTTTAATGTGTATTACTTTTATTCTTTTTTTTAAAAATTGTTTTATGAATTTTATTTGTTAGTGTGTTTTTTTTTTAACAATAAGCTAATTTCCAGTAATTTATTTGCTTCGACGCAATTCAAACCATTAAAATCAATTAACGTATATAAAAAAACTTTAATATGGCCACATGGCAGTTATTGGGTAGCCATATAGTAATTGATGTCATAAATTTTTCCAAGTATATCTACTGATACTTAGCATGTTTAGAGATAGTCGGATGTATTTTATCAAAACGGAAGATAAGAAAAAAACTAATAATATGTGATGAAACTGTTGGAGGTTTATTTGTTGCTTAATCAATATTTAACAATATTGTTATTTTTTTTTTGTGCAGTAAATTTATGGCTCTAAACGATGGCAAAATCATAAAAGTTTAAGTGTCAGAGAAATAATTGCTGATAATAAGGTTATAATATTAAATTTTAATTTAAGTTAAAACAAAAATAAATTTTTGTAAAAAAATTCAACGTACATACTCAGTATTAGTACGACAAATTTATATCCTAATATATAAAAGGCAATCACATTGCCTGTAATTATATTTTGCGATCAACCTGAAAGTATGCACAGAAAATTTTTTTGATACTTATCACTGACATGCTTACCCTTTATGTAAGTGCATACTTTCAGGCTGAAAATTTTTCAGATCAATAACATATGTTGTAAAAGCACTGTAATAATGATGAAAAAATAATCACAGTTTAGCGTTAATGCTTCCAACCCGTCGTAGGACGGGCTTTTATGCTATCATATAAAAATATGGTATATATGTTATTAATACGTATATGTATCAGGTGAAGTAAAAAGAAATCCATTATTTTTCCAATAAATGACTTTGGTAATTTGTATCTTGCGTTGTATAAGTGTGATTGTGTTATGCTGGATGATGTTAGAAAAATATGATTTTGTGCTAAAAGAACTTTTTAAAAGAGAGTGAGACTGCTTGACTCAGTTCTGTTTGAGTGCGAGACAAAAATGGACACCAGCAAAGAGAAACTTCGAAATCTTACGACTTATTTTACAGGCTTCCTTCGATAAAGGTCAAAACGAAAGCTAGATGACTGAATATGTGAATAGTGAATTGTCATCTGAAAATCGTTGCTGAATTGCAACAAAATTGACCCATTTCTGAAGCAGATGGTGACTGGTGATATAAAGTGGGTCACTTACGACAACATCAAGCGAAAATAGTTTTAGTTGAATTGCGTTAAGCCCACAAAAACCAGTGCAGGCTCGTAGCTACCCAGGAGCTAGGGGGGCTTAGTCCCCACGCGTTTGAATGCCCCCCTCGTTAGAGTTATTAAAAAAATATTTATGACCAATTACTTTTACAAGTGTACAAGCAGAACATTCAACAAAACCATTTGCGCATAAAATGTTTCCTGCTGGAAGTACGAACCAGATATAAAGAGATAGGAAACTTCATGTTTTTCAAGGTTATTTCAGATTTCACCTTTCCAACTCTCTCTTTTATGCAAAACTCACGAATTGTATACATGAGTTTGGATATCCCATGTTTGAGGGGAGTTTCTGTGGCTTTTGCTCGTATGATACTTAATTTTTTTTTGTCCAATTTTAAAATCTGAAATCAAGTGGCGCGTGGGCAGGACAGACATATTTTGTAAGATAAGGATAAACGTTGTTACTTTTTTATATCTGGTGTTTTTAAGAGCAGCTGCATTAAATAAATTAATATTAGCTACACACATCACTTCCAATTCAGCAGCATACCTTTATATTAAATAGTTTTGTTTACTCTAAAAATGTCAAATTAATTATTAACAGCACAGTAAATATTTAATCGAAACTTAACGAAGAACGAATTGAAAGAAACGGCAAAAAAAAATGCAAAGAAAATACAGTTCGTCCTAAAAATTTTTCTGCAATTCGTACCATATGCGTACTCACTCACACCAATTGAATCCATGCATTCGTGCTATCATAATTAAGTATCATACAGGCCAAGGTTCATTAATACAGGTTAAGTGACTTGAGAGAATAGCACTCTTTTTCCGCCTTTGCCCGAACTGTCAAAGTAGATGTTAGCTAAAAATTGTACAGATTCAGGTTTTTTTTTTCTTGATTTCCTTTCATCTATTCTGACAGTTCGACCGATCTTCTCTCAAGTGACTTAACCTATATTAATCAGCCTTGATACAGGCTTTACCAACCTTTTACTCATTTCTGGTGAATTTGTATATACCATGTTTGAGGGGAGTTTCTGTGGTTTTTGTGCTTGTATTGAATATTTCATGTTAGTATTTGACACAATCAGGACATAGGGCTATCCCTTTCCCACAGTCCAAAATCGGAGTTTCCTATCTCTTTATCTCTGGTGCGAACCATGGCAGAATTGTAAGGTAGGGTCGACTCGGAGAGGAATGGAGTAGAAAGCAGAATAAAGCTAGATTGGTGTCAAAATCAGCTGTTCATCGCGAATTTCTTTATGCTCACCTTTCGCAGTTGTTTTTAGATTAAAACTATTACAGGTTTTTTTTTGCAATTTTAAGACTTCTTTCACATTTTATAGTTTTTATTACACTTTTTTTATAATATTTTCACTCAAATTAGCACAAATTTAACACCCGCGACCGCACTGTTTGCAACTTGGAAACATAAAATATTTTCTTCATTTGCAATTTCTACGAAATTCGTCGATTTGACATATATGTTGCTTCTCATTATCCAGTCTTCGTTGACGCGTGAGAGCACTCAGCGAAAAGGCCCTACCTTATCATTGTATCATGGTGCGAACAAGAACTGGTTCTCTGCTAGCGTCGCAGAACTTCGGTAGCTTCGCACACACGACTTGTATGTGAAAGCCGAGTGGCTCAGTAAGGCTTCCGTGTGCATCACTGATCTGCAATAACCTGCTCCCTTACGGCGAAACTCTCAATTCGGACCTGTAATGTCAACAGTTGTATCGTCTGAAGCAAAGTTCATTAATATAGGCTAACAGCTCTATTCTGCTTGTTAACTTAACAAGGAATTGTTAAGGAGCTCTTGTTAATATTATTGTTATGCAATGTAAATGTTCATATTCTAAAAAAATCATTTACAATTTGAAAGCTCTAAAAAAATCACCACGCGTGGTGAGAATGTGAAACTCACAGCATTCAATCGCCAGCTGTTTTTGCGATGAAATTTTATTATGTATTATATCAGCTAGCAAAATGAAAATGCAAAGAATTAAGTAATCTCTAGATTTTTTTTATTTAAAACACAAATTTACATTTTTTTAATAGCCAAACAAATTTGCTCGAACTGTCAAAGTAGCTGTTAGCTAAGAATTGTTTTTTTTCTTGATTTCCTTTCATCCATTCTGAAAGTTCGACCGATCTTTTCTCAAGTGACTTAAGCTATATATGATCAATCAACCTTGGTCTGAAGAATGTATTTACCCAAAAGCGGCCAGCTTTGGCCAATAGAAGAGGATTCGTGTTCCATCAGTACAACGCCTGGCCACACACATCGATAGTAGTGACTCGTCAAAAGCTCCGTGAGCTTAGTTGGGAGATTTTATGCATTCACTTTATAGTCCGGACCTGGCACCAAGTGATTATCACGTATTCCTGTCTATGGCGAATGATTTTGCTGGTAAAACGTTTGCCTCATGAGAAGCTTGAGTTAGGCTGTTATGACTTGTGACCGAGAAATACACTGAACTCTTAAAAGTTCCAATGACTCACTTGGGAGCGGAGATAATCTTAGAGTCAGTTATTTAAATTCAAGGACTCCAAAGTACTTATAAAAGTCTATATGATTCAGCTGGGAATGGAAACAAGCCTTGCCTTAAGCCAGCCATTCAAGCACATGAAACCTTAAAATGTCGGAATCTGAAGCTTACCAACACTATTAAAATTGTTTGTTCAAAGAATCCTGTATTTACGAGTACCTGCACTGAAATAGATGTAAATTATCAGATATGAGCACTGGTGCTAAAAGCTGGTACCAATACTAGGTCGTTCAACAAGTTTCTGGAATAAACATCTAAAGTTATGTATAAAATCCTTTTTATCCTTTTTAAAACGCTCCAAATGTTGCTAAGACAGTCTCATTCGAAGGTGTTTTTATTCCATTGTTAGCTAATGCGCCAATGGACGTTGTATACACACCTTTTTGAAACCCAAAACTTCACCTAAAATATGACTCACTCTTCGGCTTCTATTTAATCTCTCTAGTCAATCGATGATCTTCCAAAACAATAACCTGTGATTTCTGCTGTTGATGCAGTTTTTGAACGTCCTTGACGTGGATCATCTTCAAGACTTGTATGATCACGTTTAATCTCAGCAACTTAGTTGCTGAAGTGAAGAGTCTTTATACACTTTAAATAATTGTTCATGAATTACTATTGGTTGTACACCTTTTAAAAATAAGAATTCAATCACTGCTTTTTTCATATTAAAAAAACACTGTGCAGCGTCTACTTTCAACAGCTGTAAAAATAGGACTGAGTTGTCAGATCTTCATGACACTTTACGCGTGGTCATAAGAAAGTAGGGGCCCTTTTAAGAAAAATAAAATGGCGGATGTACTACCGCCATCTATGTGTGATTCTAGAAACTTATTGAACTACCTGGTATAAAGGCTTTTAAAAGTTTTTTAAAAAACAATAAAGTTGGTTTTTCACCAAATATCGAAAAAAATTGGAAAAAACTTTTTAAACCTGTACTAGTATATTAAACGATTTTACTGTTTTAAAAGATTACTGACTGCACCGATTTTTCAGATTTTACTGACTTAGACGTCTTTACTGATTGAACAAATTTTGCTGGTTTTAACCATGTTAAGTATTCTATAGATAATGACACTGATACTAGTTTTAAGCGATACTTTTTTCTATGTAAGTTCACTCACAATTTATACAAGGCCTTGCTATCAAGCAGCTATAACCTTCTTCAAGTGACACCCATTGCTTAAATTATTAAAATTATCAAATCAATCAAATAAACAAATGTTTAATATAAATGTGCAGTATAAATAAAAATTTACAATAAATGCTTTGCTTCAATTTATATACAATTGAAAGACGTCATTGAGTAGGAATAATAATCGATAAAATAAATAATCACTTATAAAGTTTTGATTGATGTATGAATATATATATATTTAAATAAGTGGTTAACAGTTAGGTTTAAGTGTTAATAAAAATACAACAAGTAATAAATTTTTAACACGTTTACTGTGCGTAGATAAATTTATATAAAGCAAATTTTATTTTCTCACATTTTTGAAATGTGCAAAGTTTTTTCAATAACAAGAGTGTTGCCAGAGTTGTGCAATAAAAAAAATTAATTTTCTTTGAATAAATTAATGATAAATAATGAAAGAATTTATTCATCTAGCAGTAGTGAATTCTTTATTGTGGCAGAGGAGTTTAAACACCAGCGTTGGAATTTTTTCGCTACTCCCCTAGTTGCACATTTTTGCTCAACATAAGTATTCAAAATATGCCCTTCATAAATAAGATCAACTTTTATTCATTCATATTGCGAAAAGTTTTTTGAAAATTTTCAAAGTTGTTTCTTTTTTTTTGTACTTTGCTGTCTCTTATGACAGCATTACGTGTTCGGAATTGGTAAACATTTCAAAAAACATTAAAATTCAAAATAATCAATCAACAAAATTCATGTATGTGTTATGATGTAGTTGACAGATCCACCTGACGAACGAATTTACTCATTGACTGAGCGTAATTTTTTTTGCAATTTAATGAAACAACGAAACGTTGTTTTGAATTTATAAACAATAAATTTTGCTTTGTTTTTTTGATGTTTTAATTTTTTGTTTGTGGTGTGGCAAAATCTGAGCTTCAAAAATAAAAATGAAATGATACATTTAAAAATTTTTAAGTCAACCACTGATTCAGTTATGGATTTATTTGGCAAACGTAAGGTGCACGCGAATTGCTGATCGGCAAATACTACAAAAATATTTCGAAAAAATTGTTAATGTTACAAAGCTATCTAAGTAAAACTTGTTCTATTCAAGTTACTATTAGATTGTCAAAGAGTGGAAATAAACATGTAAAAGAGTGATTTTTTTTTAAATCACTTAATATAACATTTAGTAAAAATTTATAAAAAAGTGATTTTGAAGTGAGTAAGTGGAAGTTTAATAAACAAGAATTCAACATTTTATTTAAAAAAGGTACATTTTAATGCTTTTTAAAAGTTCCAATATAAATAAGAACAAAATTGTGAAAAAAAGTAAGTGAAAAATGTACAAAAATCAAAGAAAAGTGAAAGACACCCACAAACTTTCCTATTGTATTTTGTAAGTCTTTAAATTTAGAATTTTGTTTTTTTTTTTTCCTCTTGTTAACACCATCAGGGAGACGTGTATGCCTATGGACGGAAGGCAGAGAGTGAGAATAACAGAAAAATGTTATAAAACTCTAATAACAGATGGATCCGTTTGTGAAGAAACCGCTGGTAGCGACATCAGTATATTCACAGACGGCTCTCTGATGAATGGCAGAGCCGGGTCAGGCGTCTACTCAGAAGAGTTGAACCTATCCTGTGCACTGAGGCTGGGGAGGTTCGTGTCTGTAAACCAGGCGGAAATGCTTGGTGTAGTACATGCGCTGGACCACTTGATAGATGACCGGGTAAATGGCAAGAAAATTGTCATTGCCCTTGACAATCAGTCGGTGATTAGGTGCATGCAACGGACTTCTATATTACTTCTAGGTTGGCCATAGAATGTCTTACCAAACTCAATAGGTGCGCTCAGACAAATGAGCTCACACTTATGTGGGTGCGAGGACATTCTGGCATAGAACAGAATGAAAAGGCTGATTCTTTAGCAAGAGAAGGATCAGCAGGAGAATTCTGTTGACCAGAACCACGTATCGCTATAGGCGACAACATGGTGGCAGGACTTATTAAGCAACGGACGGACTCGGAATACCGTACAAGGTGGGAAGAAGCTGGTAATTGCAGGCAATCAAAGGCGGCCGTGAAATGGTCAAGTAGTGAGGCAAAGCCGCAAAAGTCACCCGATACAATCGGAAGACTTTAAGCTGGCTTACTGCACTGGTCACAGGACACGGCCCCTACATGACTCAGGAAGATGACTCTGACCGAGGACGATGCGTGTAGGTTACGCCTAGAGGAGCCGGAAACAGCAGCACACATTCTGTGCCAGTGTCCGGCGGTGGCAAGCATAAGATTGACCATTCTGGGACGTCCATTTATTGACGAAGCCGAGATTGGTCAACTGACCTACAAGGACATGCTTGAGGTGACAAAGGGTGCTTATATAAGGAGCATGCTCACTTATGAGTGCTCCGAGCAGTAGCATCCTCCGTCAAATAGGGGACGAAAAGGGACCCACTGTGGTCTGATTCGGCCAATCCCCGACTTATTATATATAACACCATAAATTGTCTATTTACTTAGTTGTTATGCAATAGAATTCATATCTTTTACAGTTCAAGTTCAGTTCATGTTGACAAAACATATATTTTTTTGTCTTATCTTATATGTGAACCTTAAGTTTTTCGAGACAAAAAGCTTACGACAATATGTTGACCTTTAGCTTAAAGAGCCCAGATTCTCAAATATATGATTTTCATTTCTTATTCAACACTAACGTAGTCATTTTTCAAATTTCTCCATTTCTAGCTCTACATACGACTGTTTCGCTAGTATTGTGTTGCATAGTTGATTTTCTTTCGTAGCCGTGGTTTAATAAAAACAAAAACTTCTTTTTGCCTTTTCAGCCCGACCGTATGCGTAGAGCCAGTTTAATCGCGCTACAAGTGCGCCATATTTTCTGTATTTGATCAAATTATTTTTTCCTGCATTCCACTCAGTCAGTCTTTCAACGTTCATCGTTCCACTTGTGTGCTGCTGCTGCTCTAGTTCAATGACCACAACGCGTACTCGTTACCAAATAAAGACCTGATTAAAGTCAAGGTTGTCAAGATAACCGTTGTTGATTGTTTAATATCTCAAGGTTGTCCTCCTACCTCCCACCCAGCCCATCGCGTTGCTCAATTGTTAATTTAGCGTCTGCAGCTGTGTGCCATAAATTGCGCATCGTCAGCAGATGTGAAAAATATAAATTTTATTCATTTATTTAGGAATATTTTTTAAGTACCATACTTTATAAGCAAAGTTTAACTTTCCTGTGACTAAACAATTTTTCATTGCTTAAGCTTATTTGTTTTTTTTTTTTTTTTTTGAATTTGTATTGATAATGTTATTGATTTTTGGCTCGTAACAAACCAACAATATAAGCAGCTACTGAAGCATTTTATGCATGATTTTTCTTTAACGAAAATGAGATTTTTCTTGGCTTAGATTTGGCTGTTTTGTAACTTTATTAAAGAAGTTAGAAAATTTAAGGTAAAATATTTGTTTTATTCGTCATGCAACTGATATTTTGGCATATATTTTAGTTTTGTAGGTTGAATATTAAAGGCTGTAGGTATATTCCAAAAAGTGATGCAAAACGTTACATGTGCTTTGCAAAATAGACTTACATACAAACTGCGCTGTGAGACATAATTCAACGTCAAAATAAATTGGCCATTTCAGCTCTCGAACGTACTATGACCGATCCCATTTGATCAATTTGTGTTGTGCGCGTTATAATATGTTTGTACCTGGGTACAGAAATGTCATCATTTTAAAAGCGTAGAATTTTTAAAGGTACACAGCAAATCATACGCGTTGGCGGACAAGAAAGAATTATCTTTAAATAAACAATTTTATTGTAATTATAGTGCAAATTCAGTTCTCTGGGAAATTCCATTGAGTTCCTTAAAATAGTATTAATAATATTTCATTGATTTGTTGGATACTATTTGATGTCCTGGTCGACGTGCTTAATGATGAAGCAAGTCTGCTTGACCAGGTAGTGGACTTCCTTTCCGATATGAAACTCGCTCTTAGTTATGTAATGAACCTGCTTGACGATGTAGCAACGCTTGTGATAATGTACCGATGTGCTTGACTATGTAGTACGTGTATGACGATATACTGACGATGTAGCAGTGTGCTTGATGATGTTATGAATGTGCGTCACGATATAGCGAGTGTGTATGACGATGCCGTGGAGGCGCGTGACGATGTAGTCGACGTGCTGATTAATGTAGCGCACTTGGTTGGCGATGTATTGAAGTCGCTTTTCAATATGGTAAGCTCTCTGACTAAGGGTTCTATTTGGTAAGGACACACAGCAACCGCATACCAAATAAAAAGGATCTTAGCAGGATTGCGCAGTTACTTAAAAGTTTCCACACTACTTTGATTGTAATTGGAGACTTCGTTCAATAGCGTATAGATTATAAGCTTATAGATATACATAGATGAACTGGTTTACCGTAAAACTGCGGCAGCACTCTCAAGCGTCTTTTCTTACCAATATTTTCTTATGTTTGTGCAGCCACTTGAAAATTTTCGTGCTAATACTGGAGAAACTGGACGATCAGACGTACGTGTGTAATGAAGTAGCGAGCATGTATGACGATGTAGTGAACGTGCTGATAAATGTAGCACACGTGCTAGATGATTTAATGAATATGCGTGACGGCATAGTGGATGTGCGTGACGGTGTAGTGGACGTGCTGACCAATGTAGCGCACGTACTTGACGATTTAATGAACATGCGTGACTACATAGCGAGCATGAATGACGATGTGGTGGAAGTGCTTGATATGGAAATAAAGCGCACGTGCTTGATGGTAAGGCGAACGTGAGTGACGATGTAGTGAACAAGCGAATGGACGTGCTGATAAATGTAGCTCACGGGCTTGATCATATAGAGAGCATGTATGATGATGTCGTGGATGTGCGTGACGATGAAGTAAACGTGCGGACCAATGCAGCGTATATGGTGAGCTCTTTGACTAAGGATTATATTTGGTAATGACACAGAGCACCTGCATACCAAATATAACGGGTCAGATTGCGCAGCCATTTGAAAGTTTTCACACGACTTTGACTGTAATTGGCGACGTCGTTCAATAGCGTATAATTATCGATAAACTGGTTTACCATAAAACTGCAACCACGATGACAGCACTCTCAGCGCTGTTTCTAACCAATATTTTCTTATGTCTACACAGGAACTTGTCTTAGCGGTCCACTGCAGCTGGTATTCGTAGTAGTAGTCAGACAGGATAAATTTGTCGATGGGCTGACAGGGAGCTAAACATAATAACATGGATTGCTAAATATTCATCCCAGTCATGAAACATTTTTTTCCGGTAGTTGTAGAAGGGAGTTTCCACTTTTAAGATAAAGTTCAAAAACTTTTTGAAAATTTTTGATGCAAATTTGTTCATTAACCGTCAATACTCATAAGTGTAAAATAAAAAATGAGATGTCTTTATTTGCTTAAAATTGGAAACTCCCTTTTACAACTCCCGGGAGAAAATGTTTCACGACTGGGCTGATTATATTTGGTAAAGACACAGAGCACCCACGCACCAAATATAACTTCGCCAGACATGGAGGCTACTTATTAGTTACAATGACGGCTGTTCAGCAAAAGAAAATTTTCTCTGTGACACGTTTTCTTTTCTCAAACTTGTTGTGCACTTTGCTTGCATCTTGGGTGTAGTTCGACGCGTATGCTGTTGTCTCGCTCTGCCCTATGTTTTTTGGTCGTTGGTGACTTATACATAGTATTGGAACTGTTGACACGTTATTCAAATTGAAGAATCATTCAAAATTTGTTGTTGTTTTCCCAGCGACAAAAAAAAAATGAACTCTCTGTGCGAGTGGAACTGAACTTTCAACACTTCATCGCATCAATCAAAATTTTGATTGAGCTCTAGACCTGCATTAATCAATCACAGGGCTGCATAATCAACTTTTCTGGTACTTACAACAACACTTTTACTCGGCCAGTTGAAGAACTGGTTGACGGGAAATCGCAAAAAATCAAAAATTTTTAATTTTTACCAACTGATTAACAAACTGGTTGAAAAACTGAAAATAAAACCACAACTCATCTACACACGACTTGTTTTCGACAATCAGCAACCCCCTTATCAACTAGTTTTGCGATTAGTTTTGCGTCTATAGGGCCCTTAAAAGAGAACAAAAAACGCGATGTACTTCATTCAATATGAATGACGTGTAAACTCAGCCATTGCTAATGCGCTGTAGCGTGTTGTACTATAATGCGACATTATTCTGGCGGGTGTGTTCCGCCACGAACTTGGACTACACAGTTCCGTCTCGTTTACACGTTCATATGCGTTGGTTATTGAAGCGAAGCTTTTGACTCCTCGTTCTGTGATTTGCTTGGAGTGAAATCTAAAAAATTTTCGACAGATTTTTTCTTGGAAATTTTATGGTTTCTTTGTTGCTACCGCTGATTACAACAAGAAAATTGAATACTTTAATATTAAATACTAAAAATATTTTTGGCCCGCCCGTGGGGATCGAACCCGTGTCTTCTTAAATGAGAGTCCAATACACTATCCACCAGGCCACAAAGACTTGTTAGAAACAGTTGTTAATTCAATTTTAATTATAACAGATGCTATGCTGCAGTAAATCGTCACCATCTATCAATAGATAGAGGATTGTGTATTTGCTATGCTACAACTAACAAAAATTTGCTTTTATTTGCCACAGGGTGTGCCCAGCATCGGTGTTTTTGTATTGTGAATGCGTTTGTGGTATTGTTGGTTCGAAGAAAATTTGCAATGCCCACAAGTGCGTTTTTAAGTGTTAAAAAAAATAGATGATATCAATAAATATGGAATTAACAACCGCATGCATAATATCGGCAAGGTATCTAAAAGTTTGCTAAATTTTGTTTCGTGTGCGTTCTTTAATATATATTTTTCTGTGACTTGCTTGGAGTGAAATCTGAAAACTTTTCGATAGATTTTTTTCGCTAGGTAGTACGCTGTTGAAGAAAAAAATTTGTTCAGTGCAGCCAAGTTCACAACCAGTATGAGAGTTAAAATGGAGAGTCGCTGGCATTATATGCCCGTATATGTAATTGGCGTGGAAATTTGACATTCAACAATAAAAAATAGGCAGTAAATATGTTTTCTGTATATATGTAATTTATTTTATGTTATTTTAAAATTAAAAGTTAATTTATTAAAAAGAAAACATTTTTAAGCTATCAAATCTATGTAACTACGAAAAAGCTTCGCTTCTCTCGTGTGTCCAAAGACGCACCTGTGCTTTTTTTGTAATAGTTATAGATATTGTATTATATTTAATCGTATTATATTTCGATTGTTGTATTATTCTACGTTTGGATTATTAGTGTTTATGTTATTATTATATTTGTATTATGTTATATTCTGTTATAATATTATGTTTTGTAACATCCATAGTTATAGACTATGGGCGTTACATCTTATGTGCGATACATGGAAATAGAAGTAAATATAACCGCAATTAAATATGTATATCCGAGGCTTCAAAAAGTGTGTGAACTTGTTCCACACAAGTTAACTGATCAAGAAAGATATAATAAAACAATATAACTGAATTTTAAAGATTATGAATCTATTTAAATGTGTGTGGTTCAATTTTAAACGGATCTAACTGTTTTCAGAGTTTGTATCATATATTTGGAAAAAATACTTGTAATAGACGAATACTTTTTTGAGCACTGTGGATTAAAAACTCATGCTTAAAAAAATTTCAGTGCTTTATATTTAGAGTTAGTTTATAAGAAATTATTAGTTTATAAGAAATTTGGAAAGTGACCTCTTGATATAGTAATATTTTTACAATTCTTAAAAAAAAATTTTTTTTTAAAAGTTTCTTAAGTTCTAATTAAGTTATTAATACCATATTTTAAGTCTTATGCCAAATATGTAAAAACATGAAGTAAAAGGTTGTTAAAATGGTGTAAGACTTTTTATGAGTAAATGAGCAAATGGTAAATGTACCATTTTTCTCAATATTTTTTTGCAGAATATTTTATTATTTGTTCTGCCAATATTGGCAACTCTGTAAAATTGAGTGCATTTGCACGCTGAATTTATTTAATAAGTGGTTATTTATTTATTTAAAGCGTTAATTAACTCAACAACAATTTTAGCAAAAATAATTATTATTACAACAAGAAACAACACACACTTAGATACATTTACATGCACATACAAACACACAAATAATATTAAAGTCATTAAAAACAAAAGTTAATTGAACTCCAACTTGAACTTAGAGACGAGTTGCGGCTGGCTGATTAACTGACTAACTGACTGACTGACTAACACAATGCATGAGCTAGCTAATCAATGTAAATTGAAACAAGACTAAAACACCAGCAGCAGCAACAACAACAATAACAATAACAATTACGTCTGAACATACCCAAGTGGTTGCAGTTGATCTTTCAACAATCACGAGAACTGACTGAAATATTTTGGCGCCAATTTGAAACGACCCAGTCGCCAAGGGGCATGAAGCGTATAATTAACGCCTAGGCTGGCTAGATGTAACTGCGTCGCATAGCGAAAACTTGCGAGTTGTGAAACTGTTTTGTACTAAGTATGAGATAAAAAATTTCCATATTTTTTGTTGCTTAATGTTGACATTTAGATACACACTTGATTCGGTCATTATTGCAAGATTTGGCACAAAATAAACTATGTAGTTATTTAGAAGAAACTAAGTCTCTTAGAGCGGAACATATTAATTAGGAAATTGTTTCAATGTCAACTGTTAAAAGTAGCAGCGTCCATTTGAATAACCAAGAAAAGTTGCAGACAAATTTTGGCAACATGCGACCGTAAACAAAATTTGTGTCAACATTAAAATACACACAATACTGCTAACAAAAACACAACCGCAACAATAACGAAAGTTCAAATCATCCACTCTATAGCGCTTATGTAGCGCCTATAGCTTGTTTGTTGCTGGACAGACGCATGCAGTGCAAAACACAACTTTTTCCATTAAAAACTGCTCAACATGCGTCGCATGTAGTGCAGCATAAAAATTTTGCAATTCAATTTTTGGACGTTTATTGCGGATTTTTATGTTAGTTTTAAAAGCAAAATTTAAAAGTTCAAAATAAAATTAATTTTATACTAAAGTTTTAATTAAATACTTACTTAGCTCTAACGTTTTGTTATCGGTTGCTCTAATTTAAACCCTAGCGGAAGAGCATTCATTTTAATACTGCCGGAAGTTGTCAACTATTCAGTGTATTTTAAGACTTATGTTTGTGCCTTAATGAATTCTGATTAATTTATTGTTTTTTTTTTTTTTTACTTTTCTGCTTTTAGGTTTTTAAACTCTGATCGTCACACTGGCTTCACCCAATAATACAGCACCGCCGGTGCTTTGGCGTGCGCGCAGAAAAGTCGGTAAGTTGAATATCAATATATAATGTCAATATTTACTTAAAATATCTATATTGAAATATTGTCATAGGCTCATAATATAATCTATGACAAATTTTGTAATCTTGGTTAGCGTTAAAAAGGCAGAAAGGGGGATTTAAAAAAAAAAGAGAAAAAAAAAATATTTTTTTATCAATCGCCAATAATGTTTTTTGTGGTAAAATTTATTCTGAAGGAAATACTATCTTATCACGTACCTTGTCGCAACAACGTCAGAACTTGATGTGTTTATTTTTTTATCAAATAAGTCGTTGTTATTGCGTGGAATATTTTTACCAAAAAAAAAAAAAAAAGTTATACCACAAAAAATACTGATTTCCCTTTCGTTTTTGACTAAATCATCGTCTTTCTAAAGCTTCAAAAAATATTTGCAGCGCAAGGCCTTAAAGCAGTCTTTTAACAGTGGTGACTGGGTATGAGCGAGTCTACACCGAGAAAAAAGCAAAAGGTAAATCACCTAAGTCGGCTTGGGTAAAGAGAATTGTATGGGAATTATAAACTTATGCTTATTCACCTAAGCAATTTATTGTTTAATACATTGTTTTGAAAGCACATACTTCGATACCTTGCCAAAAAAATAAAATATTTGATTCACCTAAGCCCAAAATCCAAAAATACAAAATTAAAAAACAACTAGCATGGATGACGTAAACATAGTTTTGAGCTATTTTCTGCAAAAAAAAAAAAACACAGCTGCGTCATTAGACACGAGACAAGATTGATAAAGATTTGAGAATGAACACTTGTAAATTCAAAAACAGCAAAAAGTAATTTGAAAAACACATTTCATCAACAAAAAGAAAAGAAAATAAGAAAAAAATGTATTTTTTTCAAAAAAAAGCGGCAGCTACAAAAAAAAAAGGAAAATAAAAAACCTAAACCCAAAAAAAAAAAAATAATATTTTTGAAATTCAATTTTTTTAAAAGTAGTGTAGTAAAAATTACCAAATAAGTGGATAATTTATCACCCAAATAAAAATTGGCAAGTCAACATGTATACTTAGGCATTTTGATGAAGTACTTGGGAGGCTGAAAATTGCCAAAGCCATCTTATAAATTATACTAGGCTTTTTTTTCAATTTAACATAAGCCTTTTTCTCTCAGTGTAGGTGGGGATTTGACATCGAGTGTTTAATCGGTGTTGTTGATTTAAGTTTGATAAATCGCTGGAAACTCTGGTACTCTAGAAAGAATGCTCTATTACGAGTACACTGAGAAAAAGCTTATGTAGAATTAAGAAAAATACCAATGTTATTTATAAGATGGCTTTGGAAGTTTTGAGACTCCCAAATTCTTCATCAAAACACCTAAGATTTACATGTTAACTTTTATTTGCGAAGTTTTGTAAAAAACTAAGTATTTTATAATTTATGCATTATGGCTTCGATAGTTTATATTAGCGTGCTTGCTTAATCTGCCGAACTTAGTGTTCAACTCTTCAACAAAAAACTTTGTTGAACTATTAAAGTTAAATGAATGAATAAGTATTCATTATGAAATATAGGGAGAAGTATGAAATATACTTCTACGTAGGTAAACTACTGCATATTGATATTGTATAAAAATGAGCCAAAGGCAAGTATTGCATTGTATAAAATTATCCAAGCACTTAGATAGTACTTCTAAATAAAAGTAGACGAGAAATTACGATTCGAATTGCTTGCTCACCCAACGAATTCTCCAGACTTAGCCCCTAGCGACTATTATGTGTTTCCAAACCTCAAGCGGTGGCTCCTGGGGAAGAGATTCAGATCAAATGAAGAAGTCATCATGAAAACTGTTACGTATTTCGAAGGCTTGGACGTTTCGTGCTACAGAAGGGGGTTTAGATATGTTGGAAAAAGGCTATACCAAGTGCATCGCCCTCCCAGGCAACTATGTTGAGGATTAAATATAATTGTATCCAAAAAAAACTGTCTTCATTAAAAATCCCGGATATTTTTGAACCTTGTAGCATTGGCCAAATAAGGCCTAGTTTTGTACATTCTTCTCCGCATTTTTCACAAAGGTCGCTTGCAGGACATTCAGGTTAAATAGAGGCAGAACAACGATCATACAAATGGTGTTTTAGCACGTATTATTTTTAATATTAAACTTTTTAAAAAACAATATGATTTAATTTGTATATTAACTCACACAATCTGACAGTAATTCAATAGCCCTGCTCGATAGAGATAATTATCCAAGATACAATTGGTATTTTATTAATACTGTTGCGAAAAAATTATACAAGTTATTTGTATGAATCTGTAAATGGGTGTTTCTACGTTAAGAAGTTCTACCGGTGGCTTGATCAAAAAAACAAACATTTGTTGAAAATTTGGGGAAAACGACAAACATGCATAATAATAAACAACGTTTACTTTGTTACCAGTAAATTGCCATACCTAAATTAACATAGTTTAGTTATAATTGCATGTTAACCAGGAAAAAAGTATCTACCCTGGCCTGTTCCTTTACTATCTGGCAAAGAAGTCAGTGTAATTTAATACATTTGTAATTGATAAGACATTTAAGCATTATATATTTCATAAGGACGCATAAGTAATAAGAGTAAATATTAAAGATAAAATCAAATTACTTTAATTTTCTATTAAAAAAAAATTCCGCAATTTTTGTCCATCATATTTTAAGTCTCCTACCCTGGACGTTTGTGGCGGCCGTGGCGCAGTGGGTAGATTTTGTAGCCCATACGGTTCTCATCCCAGAGAACCCTGGTTCGAATCCCACCCGACACAGAAAGTTTTTTCAATTGAATGAAACCTCAGAGAGTAAAAACTGCCATGAACAGCTTCTTGAGAACATAAGCCGTTCGGAGTCGGCATAAAACATGTACAGTAGGTTCAGTGCTCGATCATTTGTTTTTAAACATTTCACAACACACACAACACAATTGATCATAAGAAACTCGGTCAAAGTCCTTTCAGGGCTTAAATGGTCATTTCGTTTTTTTTTTTTTTTTTTACCCTAGACGTTAAAAAATGTCGATAAAGTACTTGTCGTTACAATTTTAAATCTCAGAGCATTGACTTTGATGTGAAGCTAACAACAAACGAAGCGCAAGCCACTCGCGTGCTCTGATTGGCAGAAAGTTTGATCACGCCTCTCGTCATGTGTGGATGTGTCGGTAAATGCAATATCTCCCCTGGTAAGTCTGATTCCTTTGTTATTCAAAGTATAACTTTGTATATAATGTGTATTAACTTTAATTTCTGAGTAGTTTATCGTGTTCCTTCGTTTTTTCTTAACAATACATACTCTTTTGATTGTGTTAGTTTTTTAGCAAATATATCTCTCCCCTGCCTCTGGAGATGCCAGGGTCGCGACCATAAAAGTCAAGTTCAAGTGAGCAGAAATGAAATATACTGTGCATCTACATCACGTGTGCTTGTCAACCAGAGCTGTAAAAAAATGCAATCATTTGTGATTTTAAATCATGTGATTTATATTCAAAATGAATGCATTCATTTTTTCAAATCATTGATTGGGTCTTGAAATTTCAAATTTTTTGACTTGAATTTTCAAATCACAATCAATGATTTGAAAAAATTTTTCAAATCATTGATTGTGTCTTTGAGTCTTTGGCCTTCATGTCTCTACCCTGTATAGTATAGAGTATCTCCCCTGGCCCCTTAAAAAATATGTAGAAATAAATTAATTGACTGGCCATCTTAAAATAGTATTCAAAATACTTGATTACATAGTACAACTTCGGAAAAAAGACATATTTTAAAATATTTATATCACGCCGCCTTTCCTAATATAAGACAACCTCTTAACGTAGAATCAACCAAATATATCATTAATTATTATGCACATAAAATGCAATGGATCAACAATTAAAACTTTGTTGTTTTAACGAAGTACTTAACAGGCTCAAAATTATCGAATTTAGTAGATAAGTTAACATAAGTTTATTGTTAATTTTTCCTTTGTATTTTTCTCGGTGTACCCTCTACAATAGCTACGGCCATGTTATTCGACATAGTTTTTAAAAAAAAATTTTAACAAATTAATTCAACTTAAACAATAAAAAAAGCGCAATTCAGCTTAGCATTTCATGCTGCGCCCACCATTTAATAATGCACATTACAAACAAAAAGGGCCCAAGCCCTAACTCAATCTTGGCGCTACTCAATTTTAGTAGTTTTGTTAAGTGGGTGAATATTTCTTGATCATAATAAAGCATAATAGCCATTTTTTGCTTGTTTCTATCATTCTATCATCTTATTATCCTACTGCTGCCTACGCAGCAGATCCTTGCTAGTTAAAGTAAATCAACCAAACACATTTAGTTAGGAAACGTGAAACGTTTTACTGCATAAATCATTTAGGAAAATAATGATGTAAAAGCAGCAATAGCAAAGACAAAAAAAAAAAAGAAAAGAAAACAATTATAAAAAAATAGTCGAGAAAAAAAAATGACCGAAATTTAAACTGTGGCTACAGGACTCTAGGGAAATTTATGGCTAAGGAAGAGTAAGAGGAAGAATAAAAAAATGGAAGCACCCAAATTTGGTTGCGGTTTTTGTTGTGGTGCACTGTTTGGTATTGAGGATAATAAATTTTGACTTTAAGTGGATTTCAAGAATAATTTGTAGAGTGGTTATTTTCAAATAGTTAAGGTTTCTGCCTGCTTTTTTGCGTTTCACATCAAATTTCAGTAGAAGTAATTTACAGCTAAATTTTCTTCAGTAGGTTTGCTGTTTTTTTTTGCAAATTTTCGGTTCAAGCTTATTATTTTTATATTCACCCTTGGTTGGGTTTGTTCACTCTAAGTCCTTTGGTTGTAGTTATGCTGCCCTGCTATCAGTCCACTTTTATGGTCGTCAGTTGTCAGTCATTCAGTTTAAAATAACAACAACAACATAAAAATACATAACAGCTGCTAGAGCAAATTTAACAACACATAAAGCAGTTAAACGAAGGATAATGCACGAGCCCTGATATTTTTTTTTTTAAAAGTCATGCGTCGGGATTTTGACCTCAACGCAACATTACCCAGGCATGATGAAGAGCATTGAACGTTGTTGAGTGATGTATAAAAGAAAGGAATAATTTATTTGCATTTTTTATTTGTTTTGATTGTAGTCCTGCTTTACACACACCCACACACACACACACACACACAAACACAAACACACATGCACATATACACAGACTTATAGCCTCAAATATATATGTACGATTATATCTAAGTTTATACAACTTTTAAGTGTATTGTGTTGTATGCTCTAGAGTATGTGTGGGTTCGGGATTTTATTTTTATTTTCGGCCATTGACATTTAGATCCGGCAAAGAAATATAGGTGTATAGTAATATTTTTATTTTTCTACCATTCTATCGGCGTCATTTATCTTGAACTCTCATACATGCACACACACATGTATTCGAATACCAATACTTGAAGTTATTAATTTAGTTATGCCATATGCTGCGTTTGATTGAGTTTGTTTTCATTTTTTTGTTTTGGGTTCTTATCTTCGGAACAATATAATTCACTGAACCCGAAGACAAAACATTTTGAAAAGGAAACTTTAGTAATTTAAATAATATATAGAAAATTGCTTGATAGACATAGAAGAAAATAAACATATATTTATTGAATAATCAATCAAGTTTTGGATTGTATAATCAAACAATTAATAATATTAATTAACTCAAAAAGTTTTCATACCACCACCAATAATAGTAAATAATCGATTTATATTTTCTTGATGTAATTAATTGGAACCAGAAATCGATGGACAATAACTGTGAAAAGTTTAATATAAACATAAATATTTATAATTGGATTCATAATTTTTATAACTGGATTTTCAAAAATTCCAAAGAAAAATTCTATGACTTAAACTTTGACCCGTTCTACATGCTAACCCAAACGGCACAAAATCAAACTTCGATATCGAAAATCTAAAAATTTGCGAATAATTCGCGATGTTAACTATTGAATTCGATATCGATTACGATTCGATAAAGATACGTTTGGCGGTTGTAACGGTTACTTCGTAAGCGAAGGTTCGCTTATCTTTTGAAAAATTATTCGTGCACGCCATTTCAGCCATTAATACTTCGGAACAAATGCGAAGAAAGTTATATTTTTTACTTTTAAAGTGAAGCTTTTTACGCCTCGTTCTGTGATGTACTTGAATGAAATCTGAAACACGACACTTTTTAATTTTGACAACGTTTTCCTTAGAAATTGATGTTTCTTTGTTCTTTACGTTTATTATAACAAGAAATTGTAATTTCAATATATTAAAAATATTTCTACGATCATCCGCTTGTGAATTGAACCCGCAACGTTGTGATTAGAAGTTCAAAATACTATTCACTGATCCAAAAGCCTTTGTTAATTAGAGTTATTGATTCAATATTGAGTATAAATTACTACAGTTATGTTGGAGTAGATCACAATAATCTCTTAGTAGATAGAGGATTGTGTATTGGCTATTCTACATATTAAAACATTCCACATAAAATGTTTTACTTGCTACAAGATGCCCCCAGCATCGATGTTTTAATAAAGTACAACTTAAGCTATGTTGTAGCAGATTGAAAAATCTATGCAATAAAAGAATTGTTTACTGGCTTTTATACATATCCAGGCTATTCAAATATAACAAAAATGTTGCTTCTACTTGTTGCATACAAGATGTCATCAGCATTGGCAAAAATTAACAAATGTCCACAAGTAAGTTGAAATGAAAATTGATGTAGCATGTAATAAAATAAATAAAATAATAATGATATATAAAAAAAATTTGCTTGTGTGAATATTAACGTGTGTTTTTTGATTTAATTTATGTTATTTTAAATTTTTTAATTTAAAAGCTATTTTATTAAAAAAGAACCACTAAATTATTAAGTCTATGAAACTGCAAAAAACTTCGCTTCTCTCGTGTGTCCAACGACGCACCTGTGTTTTTTTTTTTTGTAAGATGGATACATTCTCTTATTTTTATTATAAGTGAAGCGGTAATACTGGTATGAAAAATTTTTCGATTTTTGATAGCTGTTTAGGAAAAAATACGAAATTTTTCTTCGATAAAAGATATCGATATTGTGCCGGGATATGTGCCGGGTGAGAACTTTGCTTCCATTCTACATAGTGAACTAAAACAAAATAATTGAGTAAAAGTAGATTTGTGAAATTTTTGATAAAATGTAACCGAATTGCAAATATTTCAAATATTCCAAAGAAAACAAAATTTTTTCTAAAACTGGCCAATTTTAATATTTTAAGCTGTTCCGTGTTACATAGTGAACTTTGTTGGTGTTATGTATGTTAGAAATTTTTAAGTTTTCCTCAATTAACTTCCAAAGCGTTAAATTTAGAGAATAAATTCTGTAACGCAAAAAAAATTCTGTGTCAGTTGATTTTAAGGATAAATCTGATAATAAGTGACCAACAAACGCATCTGACTTTGTACCAGAACATAAGCTAAATCGTCTTCTAGTAAAACACTATATTTGAGGAATATACAGGTGATATTATGCAGGTATGAAATGTGACTCGAGTTCCATCAATTCCTTAAAATATTAGTAACAGAACTTCAGATAAGAAAAAATTCTACAGAAATGAAAGTAGAGACACAATTCTTTATTACAATGAAGATGAAAACATATTTTTTGAAGCATAGCTTTAAGAATTTATTATAAAAAAATTGCTTTTTTTGATCAATAATATCTCATTTCTTATTGAAGATATTTCAATTATCTTCTACTCAACTTAAGAAGAATTTTTTTTGATATATGATGAATGGTTTTCCAGTTATTTGAGAAATATTGTAAAATGGTTCGAACTTTTTTTTTTGAGAAATGTTTTTGATCGCTTATTATAGAAATAATTCTTAAGATCAGAATATTTTTCATCTATGATGTCTCACTACATATTGAAGATATTGCAATTATTTTCATCAGTGTATAATTTTTATGTGTGATGAATTGTTTTCAAGCGAAGTCTTAGGCAAACAATTTTTTGAAAATCGAATTTTTTTGTAAAGATTTTTGTTGTACAACTATTCAAGAATGCAAAACTATGCAAAAAAAAAAATTAAAATTCAAAACAGCCCCGCTTGTAATACAGATTCTACAGCGCTTATAACCTGTTGCGCCAGAGTACCAATCGATCAAACCGAAGAAGCTGTTAAAAAGCGTGCTGTTCGCTGTATGTGTGTATGTTAAACTGTATATGTGTATAGAACAGTGATGACCAAACGCACACAGCTTAAAACGCTTGCATCCATGTGTAACGTTAAAAGCTTTTTACTGAAATAAATTGAACGTTAAAGCATCCTGAAAGCTTTATGTATGTACAGAAAGCCATAATAAATTTACAAGAACTAAAATACAAGTTATGTATTGCTTTTTCATTAAACTTTTTTTCGTCTCCAGACTATTGCAGACAATTTAACCAAAAAAAAAAACAAAATATATATGTGTATAAAATTGGATTATTATTAACTTGCAAACTATGACAACAATGATTGTTTATAGCAAGTAGCGCTGCGTTTTTGAAATATCAAGTGTGAACTTATATAAAGAACTACGCATCTCTTTTACGTATTGCAACGTCTTATTTTCTGTGTGTATCAAGCAGACAAAGCGACGTTACCTTAACTGATTGAAGTCTGCCTGCAGACTGAAAGGTTTTTAGCAGCGCAAGCATTTATATACGTATATATTGCTTGTAAAGCTCTTCGCTCGCGAGCCAGATATGGTCGACACTGGTATAGAATGTTTCTATTTATATATACTATATAAACTATACCTTGCAGAGAAAAAAATATTTAATTTTTATAATTTTGATTTAGAGTTTGATTGCTTTGATGCTTTTTCAAAACGAGCCACACCACTGCAAACAAACTAATCGACCGATTTTTTTTTTAATCTGTTTGTAATGTATTTATACACATCTTTTACCAAAATGAGCGTCTTTGAAAAGTTGTTTAGTTTTTACACGCAACAACATTGTAAAAAATAACGTAAATTTTCGACTTTATTTTCTACGCCTCATAATTTTTTAAATTTACTACATTTTCATTTAGTTTTGGCAAAAGATGTGAATTCAGCGATCTATTTTCGAAAACATTTTTTTCCAGATGATCTGCAGCCGCGCTATGATGTGACCCGATTTTCACCTTTTTTGAAGAACACCAAATTCAGTCACATCTTTATATATAAAATAAAAATGTTTAATTGTACTGATGATGTAATATTAACATGCAAATTGAATTTTATTGTATATATAAAAAAATTTTTTAGATAATATCTTCTAAAATTGGCCTTAATTTAAACCGCTTTTGCCGAAAACCTCCCTTAAGTCAATTGAGACAATGAAAAACGCTCGAAGATTGAGACATGTTTTGAACGTGTCTCGTTTATTATTGGGAGCTTTCTATATATTATGTCGGAATTATTATGTCTCAAGATCAGGTATGGCCCGTAGCCTGGATTTTCCGCTGGGGAGGGGGGGGGGGAAGGTTGGGTGCATATGGTCTTGGCAAACAAATTTTGTAAGCACCAATTAGAAATGAAACAAATTATAGGAAAATTTTTGACGCAAGATTGTTTTACCTTAAAATTAATTCTAAAAGTGACTTTTTTTTTTTAAAACCCAAAAAGATATTTTCAGAGTTCATTGAATTTTTTTATTGAATCAATTTTTAGAACAAAATTTTTGATTCTTGAATATATTTTTTAAAATATATTAATACTAATTTGAAATATAATTATTATTTTTGTTTGATTCAAGATACACAACTTTACAATGGGGGTATTCACAACGGACTAGTTAGTTTGCTAGTTTTGGTTGTTATATTTTTGACATGCACTTTGTTTTTGTTCGATAATTTTACAAAAAAAAAAAAAAAAAAAATTTAAAAATAATAACTAGTAATAACTTAGAAACTAACGAGTTCGGCGTGAAAACTCCTTTCATTTCTGAAACGTTTTGTCAATGAAAACATTCGAAAATCATAAAAAATATTGAATAGAGATAGGCACGTAGCTAGCGAAATATTGCTTGCAGAAGTAACAAATTTTTTAAAAATTAGAAAACAATAAAATAGTAATAAAAATTAAAGATCTTGGGAGGCGGGGGGGGGGGGGGGTTTGAACTAAATTTGTTTCTAAAATGATATGTTATTTAAAAAATATCAAAATTTTTTTTTTTTTAATAATTTCGACGATAGGTTTTGCTTCATATAGACAAATTATTATATTATAGGCTTTCCCGAACGTCGATAAAATTTTTTTTTATGATCTTATGATTATTTCAATAGCTATCATTTTTGTTGAATGATCACAAACATAATTTTAGGAAAAAAATTAGTTCAAAACCACACCATAAAGTTTCCATTTTTATTTATTTATTTGTTATTTCTGCGAGCTATATTTCGCTAGTTAAGGCCCTTAAAGGAGCGTTAAATAGTTCAAAAGCTTACATTTACTGATGTACTTAATTTGCTAAACTTCATCAAATTATTACCTGTAACACTTCCTTTAATAATTTTAAGGAATAATTTAAGAGGATTAACAAATAAACGAAATTTAGAATAAAAAAGTCACTATACATCGATTATGCGTACTTCATCTAAAACGAAGCAACAGTTGGTTGTAGCTTGCGAAGATTATAACGCCGACAAAACATCAAATAATGCAGTCAAATAATAAGAAAACTAATTTTAATAAAAAAACAACCAGTAGATATCAGTTAATATAAGAAAAATTTCAATCGATTTAAAACTTGCAAAACAAAATTAGATAATTTATACTTGTTGAAAGATGAAATAAATTTGGAGCATGTAATTTATAGCGAATAAGCAGCAACAGAAGCATTGCGTATAAACAGCTGTATCTGCATTGTTGCCAGCATAGAACACTGAGCCAAGCAACTCATGTAAAAAATGAGAGCCATCGCGTGTTGTCATTGCTCATGCTTATGACTTCCGTTTCCGCTCAGCTGTGCCATTTGCCGGTATCTTGTCATTGACAGCTGTTAGAAACGAGTTTGTTTATCTATCTAGTTAATGCCTTTGGAGCGTTTAAAGACGTGCTTGCTATACAGACAGACAGGCAAGCAAGCATTGTGCATTTGTGTAGAGCTTTCGTTGTGGAGCTTTTTGTCGTTGAATGCTTTGGAGTGGTTTAAGTTTTGAGTGAGTTTTACTTATTCTATTTTAATGAATCGTCTATTAAAGCCAAAATGCTCGAACCGAAATATTAACTTCACAAAGCCAGTAACTGTTTTTTTTTTTAGCTCTTAATGGCCAAAGTTTTCTAATGTGTCTGTTCGTTCATTTTTTAACGTTACTAACAGCTGTTTTGTGCATGTTGTTATTTGTTTGCTTTTACTTTTGGCTTTTGCGGCTTTTGTGATTTATCTTTTAACTGTTTATGGCGGCAAAGCTTATTAATTGTATTCCTTTTATTGTTTTTATTTTGTCAAAAAACTATTTGCAAGTTTTTGCTTCAGTTTTAATTAAATGTTGTTTAATTTTGTTTTGTTTTGTTTTGTTTTGTTTTGTTTATGTCTGTATGTGAATACATATTTATTTAAAAAACAATTTACTCGCTCTGACTTGATTCACGTTATTGTAGTTTGAAATTGGTTAGAAAATTTCAAGACTGAACTTTAGACATAATATTACATAATTTTTTCTAAAAAGCTGCACACTTTTAGGCAAGCTGTTTCATGCAGTGGTCAAGATTTTGTTTACATTTCATTGCATACCTGTAGGAGTTCATTGAACACATTCTCTAAGTTTTTTCGAAAAAAAATGAATGTAAGTTATATAAGCAATAAATTGTTAATAAAAAACAAAAATATATGTACTGACCGGAGCGATCTATTGAAAAAATTAGATAATTGTTTAAATTAAAGTTTAGTATGGATACTAATCATACGAGTAGTTATATAATAAAATTTTTGAAGTGAAAACATAAAATAATAGGACCAGTTCATACATTTGAGCCCTCTAGGAGCCAATTCAGGAGATGTATGAACTTTAAACGACAGTTCTTGTGTTTCTTGTAACTTCAGACCTTGTATGAAGATCTGAAGGGTGGCAGATAGTTGGTAGGTGTGTTCAGAAGAAATGTTGAAGAGCAAGAAACAATTGGACCAATCTATATATATTACCCCTGTTGGGGCCAATTCAGGAAAGATAAGAACTATAATCGACAGTTTTTGTCCTTCTTGTATGGGGACCCCCAAAAGAGTGGCAGATAGGACTTAGTTGTGCTCAGAAGATGTGTTGAAAGGTAAAAAAAATAATATAAGGACATATGTATATTTCAACCCTCTAAAGGTCGATTCTGTAGAGATTGTTTATTCAAAATTTGATGATTTATTCAAAAGAAGCGTCTAAAATACTCGAAAAAGATTCACCGAAAAATTTGACAATGACCTGAAAAATTTGACTTCAATATTCACTTTGCAGATGATAAGAATTTATTACTAATTGAACTTTTGAATGAAGTTTTAGGTTTTATTAGGTCAAACCATTATTTGGGATTAAAGGCAATAAAGACAAAAACTTATATTTACGGTTTTTAGAGGAGTTTATGCTGCCCTATGCCGAATTGGAAATGTCACCACTAAAATGGCAGTCCCAACAAAACCATGATCCAAAACACACAGCGCATCTTACTAAAAGATGGTGTACCGACAATAGTATTGATGTAAGGCAGTGATCTACGGAATTCTTGAACTTGAATCCAATAGAAAATTTGTAAAAAATTTGTAAAAGAAAAGGTAGGACCAACAAAACCCAAAAAATATATAAGAATTATGGAGGGGGGTGGGGGGGAAATGCGCTTGGTCTCTATATCTAAATGTTCTCCTTAAGCATTAGTTGAATCAATGCCACAAAGATGTCAGTCCGCTTTAGGTGGAAATGAATTTAATATTTACTATTAATAAACTAAACAACAATTGATTTTAGACGACCTTCATCCTTACGAAATTCATCCTGGATCAAACTCTGAGTACAATTGAATTCTAAAATCGGAGGAACACGTTGACCCGGTCTGGTGTTTCATCACCATAATTCGAAACAACCCACTTCTTTTTAACGGCATGTTTTTGGATTATTGTGTTTATACCGAGAGAAAAAAAAAAACCATAGTAAGAACATACAAGTTGGTTTTTATGAAAGAAAAATGTACAGAGTAGCAAAACTAATGTGCAATAACATAAGTATTTGTGCAAGCTAAACATGATTTGAAATTAAAACTTCGTTATTTTCTAAGAAAATTAAATTGTTTGAATTGTTAAGTTGAAGTTTGTAAAATTCAGAAAATTTCTTTTAAAGTACACAAAGGCTTTGATTGAAATTGATTTAATCATCACTTAAACTTATGCAAAATTATATTAAAAGGATTGGATATATGTTAAATTGGAAAAAATATCGACAATTCAAGTAAAATTCTATAGATCACCAAATAAAAAGTGGTTGTCTTGCATTGTTGTTACATACTTTTTTAAAAAGTCTCTATGCAGCCCAAAAAAAAGTCTCTATTTTTCCCTACAAAATTCCATACTATTTCTTTTTGCTATATTATCATAGAACTTAAGCAAAGAGTATTCAATTGTCGCCCATAAATCAATAAAAATGCTATCATTAAAATTTGATAAGTTCGTATTTTTACTGTTAACACCTGTACTAAAAAGGGCGTGGCTCTATATTTACGCCCACTTTTAAGAAATCATTATAATTCCTGATTTCTAAATTTTAGTTGATAACTAGGCCATTCACAACCTGTTTAAAATTGTATTTTTGTATGTGAAAAGTTTTCTCATTTTCTCTCTTATTACTGAAGCAATTTTTTCGCAAATTAGTAAAGCGATCTTTTAACAGGAGATTTCATAAAAATTTATGAAAAAAAGTCTTTTGTTCACATAAAATTTAAAAATTATTATTTAACAACAGAACAACTGAAAGTTAGTAAAAAACACTTTTCTTTAAAATTGTTTATATTTAAAAGTCGGAAAAAATTGTTTTTTTTTGTTCCAAAACATCTTAAATGGAATTTAGCAAAGTCATGATTTCAATCGGTGCCTTCTTTAAGCATAAAGCCAATCTCTGATGAAGTCGGAATGAAATTATTCGAAAACTGTTAAAAAACGATTCATAAGCGATTCGTTAACGAATCACCCCTCGCCACAATGTTTATTGGGATGTTTTGTTTATAGTGGTTGTTGATGTGCTTAAAATTGGAGTGATCGAACCGGAAATACGCCTACCTACCATACAAAGTGATGTATAAAAAATAAATTTGTATGGGAGGTAGGCATACTTCCGGTCTGATCACGCCAATTTTATCCACATCATACAATCATTATAAACAAAACATGCAACAATAATATAAAAAAAGTCACTTTACTAATTAGAGAGAAAATGAGAAAACTTTTCACTTACAACAGTACAACATACAAATTTACAACACCTTGTGAATTGCCTTAATAAATATTTTTTTTTTTCATAATTCAATATATATATAAAAAATAGTTCATAACGTGCGTTATAGTAACATTTCAAATGATATAATCTTTTTCAATATTTTATAATTTTTTGGGAGATATGCGCGAAGCGATGCGAAGCACTTCGGGTATAATCTAGTATTTAAAAAACAAAGAAGACTTTTAATTTTGCTTATTTACAAACATTTATTATTAAAATACTTATAAATCACAAAGAACATAAAATGCATGTTACTACATAAAAGTCGGCATATATTTTCCTGTTGAAAATTCCCTATTTTCATTGAATTTAAAAAAATCAGTAATTTTGTCTATATTTTGTACCTACATGTACCAACACTGTTGAATTATTCAAGAACTTGGAAGGCACCGAATCGTCGAAACCATTGTATAAATTAACATAAGTTTATTGTTAATTTGCGTTTAGTTATTTTTTCAGTGTATATTCTTGGGCCGTTTAAGATATTATTTGTAAGATATCTGACTTTAAAATCCGTGGTAGTAAGATAGCAACACGTTTTAAGTTATAACTGAAAAATGATAATTTCGAAAAACGAATTTTTTTCACTCACCCATACAATTTTTGAAAAAAATTACATTAATTTGGTAGAATTGAGTTGATTTCAGAGATTTTTGATACTTGGAAAATTTCTCTTCAAGTTTTCTCTAACTTGATGACTTAAGATCTAACGGACACTGTACCTAATGCGTCTTTAACAATGATATTTTATAGCTGAACATCGGACGTCAAATACTAAAAAAAATTCCATATTCGAAAATTTGGACATTTGTATGAAATTTTCGTGCATGATTTATATAGACGACTCCATAAGTTTCTTCGATGATGCGTGCATGCAATTTTCATGCATGATTCTTCAATGAATCCTTAATGAATGAAAATAAATAAAAGTTGTGCTCTATTTAAATCTAATTTTTACGTGTTTTGAATTTTTGGTAGGCTGAGAGTAATTTTGGTAGGTTTTAAGAAAAGATTTGATAGGATGAATTTTTTTAAGTGGCAATACTGGCTATAACTCCGTCAATAATTGCAATTTTTAAAAATTTCTTTGGAGGATATATTCTTAAAGATCCAATCTTCGAAAATATGAAAAAAATAGATTTTTTAAAAAAATTCTACACTAGAATTAGGCAGTAGGAGTAAGGCAGTAGCCTTAAACCTAACAGTCTGGCCACATTCCGATCTCTAATGCAGTTAATTGAAAAATAATAACACAAAAACAAATAGTAACCAACACAAACTTCACACAAGCTTCAAGCACCTTTAAAAACCGGCTCAACTCTGTTGAATTAAGTGCTGCACTCAAATTGTTAAAAAACGTGGCCAGAGCTTTTTACTTTTAACGCAATTCGCTTTGAGTGAATTATTTACTTTTTGCACTCCGATAATGATGATGAGAAAATCAACAAAAATATACTCATTGTTGGTATTTTGCTTTTGTGCGGCATTTTCTTGATTGTATTTATTTTGTTGCTGTATTCAATTCGCTCGGTTGCAAAGATACTTTCGCTGTAAACAGTTGTTGAACGATTTAGTTTATTCAGTATCTTCGAGATATTCGTCGCGTCAAGTACGAGTTGTGAAAATGCGATGCGCCGGTATGCGAGAAAAAAAGAAAAAGAATTTTTAGTGAAATAAATGTTGAAATTTAAAAAAAAAAAAATAAAGATTTAAATAAATTATATAAACTTGTAAGGGAATGAAATAAAAAATAAAAGAAATATTCTATTAACAAGCACGTTCAATTGTTTACATTGTGCGCGACAAGATGTAAAAAATTTGAGCTCTAGTGTAGAGCAGTGCATGTATAGTTAATGTGTATCAGTATTGTAACAGTAGATTGCTTAATTAAAAGTATCTATTAGATGCAAGTGTGGCAAAGTAGTGCGCGTGGAAGTGGCATAAAAAGCAACAATTTTAAACAAGTAAAGAAAGAAAATAGGAAAAAAAACAGCTAAAAATAAAAGCACGTAAAGTGTAAAGGTGTTGAAACAAGCTAGCAAATTGAAAAAAAAAGTATTCAAAAAATTATAAATAAATCTAAACAAACGAAATAAACTGAATACTCAGCGTATCAGTATATCCAATGGTTAGTATCTACAAGCTACAAATTGTAGCTTTGTGTTTCGGCAGACACACTTTAAGTAGTAGCATAAGCAATTCGTGCAATTTGTGAAAACAAATGCTATCGTGTGCAGTTTTAATGCATCTGCAAGATACTTTCAGCTGCTTCATGTTTAGCTTTTATATGGTTTTATTCTGTTGCCTTTTTATGGTTTGTTTTATAGCACTCAATTTCGTCTTCTTATTCTTCTTCTTCTTATTATTGCCCAGCTACTTTTATAGCTTTTTCCTTGCATTCAATTTTTTAAATATATTTTTTGCTTGACGTGTTGTATCTTTACAACGCATCTACATCTTGCTGACTTGTGCAAACGACGACGACGATCACGTTTTTCGATCTTTTTGCTTTGCGCTCTGTTTCGCTGGCGAAAAAAAATTTCCATCGTGTTATTTTACTGTTCTTTGTGTGGCGTTTTGCGCCTTTTGCGGCGAATTCATGTACGCAAGCTTGTTTGGCTTTAATTAATTCTTGCTGTTTGTAGTAATTCTTCATTCTTCAGTATTCATTCTTCATTTATCATTTTTAATTTTGCTCTCTATTTACCCATTTATTATTTGTTCGCTTGCTTTGAACTTTTATTCTTTTTTTTTTTTTTTTTTTTTTTTTTTTGTGTCAGTGCTCATGTGTTATTTTATTGTATTTAGTAATTTATAACATAGTTTTTTTTCTATGTAAAATGCTTTTTACACTTGGTTTTCGAGTTATATTGTGCATTTTACTATAGCGTTACGGTTAACTGCAAGTCTGTTTAGCAGGTGTTGGCCCTATTTCTAGTTTTTTTTGCCCCCCCATTGACGGAAATGGTTTTGCACAGATTCACTTTTTGTTGGAATTCCTCAGTGTGACGCAATATTATCTAATGTTTGGTTATAATTTATTTAAAATCTATGTGTGCAAGCTGTTAGGAATTTGGTAATAAATTAAATTAAAATATTTCCAGCTGTTGTTGAGGAAGTTGAAAACTTAAAAACAAAATATTCAAGTTTTCTTCTATGAATGAATAAAAAAAAAAAAAATAATAAAAAAGTGCTTTTACGAAAAATAAAAAAAAAAAAAAAAAATAAAAATTTTAAAAATTATTTTTTGATTTTAACAAAAAAATAAAATTCTTTTTATTACGAACAGTTCATTAATTTAAATTAAATTATATTAAATTAAATTTTAGACTGCTTTAAAAAAAACTTCCTTTTAAAAAGAACACAGTTTCGATAGTTTCGTAGGTGTAGACGTAGAATTTTTTGTTGGATATATTTTGTGTTGAATTTATTGTTTTTGTTCATATTTATGTTGGCTAAAATTAAATGTAATTTAATGTTATGGAAAAAAAAATGGAAAGAAATAAAGGGTGGGCAAATTTTTAGGGCCGATGTTGATTTTGAATAAAACACAAATAATTTAGGAAATTATTGTCATTTCTTTTTATAATGATGATATTAGTATGGTTCAATTATGTATGGAACAAAATATCGGCTAAATGGCCGCCGCGATCTCGGCGGCACAAATCCATCCGATGGTCCAAATTTTCGATGACGCTAAGGCATAAGTGAGGTTCTATGCCGTTAATGTGCCGAATTATCTCATCCTTTAGCTCTTGAATTGTTGCTGGCTTATCGACGTACACCCTTTCTTTCAAATCACCCCAAAGAAAGAAGTCCAACGGTGTCAAATCATATGATCTTCGCCACCACGTGAGATAACACGGCCATTGAATTTGTCGCGCTAAAGAGTCATTGTTTCCTTAGCTGTGTGGCAAGTGGCACCGTCCTGTTGAAACCACGTATCGTCCACATTCATATCTTCCAATTCGGGCCATAAAAAGTTCGTTATCATCTCACTATAGCGAACACCATTCACAGTAACTGCCTGACCGGCCTCATTTTGAAAAAAATACGGCCCGATGATGCCACCAGCCCATTAACTGCACCAAACAGTCACTCTTTGTGGGTGGGTGCATTGGGTTTTCGACAATCACTCTTGGATTATCATTCGCCCAAATGCGGCAATTCTGTTTATTGACGAATCCGCTGAGGTGAAAATGTGCCTCATTACTGAAAATGATTTTCTTCAAAAATTGATCATCCACTGTTGCCATTTCTTGCCACCATTCTGACCATTGAAGACCCTTGAAATGTTCAAGAGGCTTTAGTTCTTGAGTCAATTGCACCTTGTAAGCTCGCAAATGCAAGTCTTTATGCATAATGTTCATCAACGACGGTCGTGAGAGGTGCAACTGTTGGGCACGACGACGAGTTGTGGTGGACGGCTCTTCAGCCACACTATCGCGAACAGCAGCAATATTTTCTGCAGTACGAGCTGTACGAGCATGCACTGGTGTTTTCACATCTCATACAGACCCGGTTTGCTCAAATTTTTGCACGATTTTTCCGATTGTACGCACATTTGGACGATTAAATTGACCGAAAAAAACACGAAGTGCACGATATACATTTTGATTTTAACGCCCATTTTCATAATAAGCCTGAATATTTTAACGCGTTGCTCGATTGTGTATTTTTCCATGGTTCAAATTGAGTTAGTCTGAAATTGAGAAATGCCAAATGAAATGTTCACATTCAACATCGGCCCTTAAAATTTTACCACTCTTTATATATGTCAATTTTACATACATATTAATAACAACAACAATACTAGCAGTTATTGAGAAATATTCGTAAAACGGTTCGTTTCAACAAACGACACCATGCTGCGTTAGTGATCTTAGCACGAACCAAACCAACAACGATAACAATAACATAAACAGGTAATGAAGCATTTAATGCATCCTTTTTCTCATACGAAAGTGTGAAGTTTTCTTCCTAGGCTTTGTTATTCTGTGACTTTTTTAAGGTGCCAAAATTCGAACTTAGATATTAGTTTCATTCACCATGTGACTGATATTTTGGCATATATTTTATCTTTGTGCGATGAATATTAAAGGCTGTAGGTATACCCCAAAAAGTGAACAGAATTTGGTTAAAAAAAAATTTCCGAAAAAGACCTCCCTTCAAACCTTACTTTAATGCGTAATTTTTTAACAATTTTTAATTAAAGACATGCAACGTCGAATTCATTTCTCATTTTCATACCTTTATGCCTTTATGCCTCGGTGTTTAAAGTCACAAAGATGTGAAAGAACAATATAAAGATTAAATAAAGATAACTTAAACCTATTTACTTTGAAAGTAAAAATATTTTTAAAATGTCACAATTGCCCCTTTGAGCTAAATAATTCTAAAAATGATCCCAAAAGTGAGATGAAGAAATTGTAATAATATTTTGTCATTATAGCATTTTAAAAAAGAAAATAGTTCCACAAAAAAATTTTCAAAAATGCAAAGTTTTTTATGGTTCAATGATGTATATATAATAGACTGGGTTAAATGTGCCTGATTTTAGTAAGGAGCCCACGTGTCCCAAAAGTTCGAAAATTGACGAAATCGGTTCGGTTCTGGTCGAAAAACTTGTTTTTTGGGGTTTTTTATTTGAGAACAATTTGAGAAGTTAGTGAATTTTTATTTTCTTGCATAGTAACATTAAATGCAACACTGATCCTACCAACTTTCATCTGTTAATAGACTACTGTCTAAATAGCAGCTCGCTGCGAAGCTTAGTTTATGTTTGGCAGCCTTTGACAGCGGACGATCTTGTGAATTTTAGCGAAAATGGAAAAAAGTGAATTTCGTATGCTCATCAAGCATTAACTTGAGCGCAAAAAAACCATCAGCTAATCCAAGGAAAGGCTTGATAAATGCTATTAGCACTCTGCACCACCGATTGAAATGATTCACAAGTGGTTTACGGAATTCCGCTGAGGTCGTATAAGCACAAGTCACGCCGAACGTTCTGGACGCCCAAATGAGGTCACCGCACCAGAAATGGTCACTAAAATTCACGATACCTTGTTGGCCGATCGCAGAGTTAAAGTGACCGAGATTGTTGAGGCCGTAGGCATCTCAGACGAATGGGTGTGGAACATTATGCGAAATCATTTGGGTATGAAAAAATGTGACTAATTCAAAGGTGTGTTTGGCGTTGTTGAACAGAGATAAGAAGGATTTTTTTTTTCTGTCGATTAGTAACCGTGGACGAAACATGGATCCATCGCTACACACCAGAGACAAAGGAACAGTCGAAACAGTGAACTTCACCGACCGAACGTGCTCCGAAGATGGCGAAGACAGTGCTATCGGCCGGAAAGGTTATGGCGACAGTATTTTGGCATGAACGCGGTATAATCTACATCGATTACCTTCCACTGAAAAGAACGATCAATGGCGAATACTATGCAGCCGAATTGGACCGTTTCAACGACGCTTTGAAAGAGAAACGTCCCCATTGGGCGAGGAAAAAGGTGCACTTCCATCAAGACAATGCGCGCGTTTACACATGCCGAGCTATTATTATTCTCCAGATTTGGCCCCCAGCGACAATTTTCTGTTTCCAAACCTGAAGAAATGGCTCGGCGAAAAGAGATTCACCACCAGAGAGGAGCTCATCACCGAAACAGTGGGCTTCGGAGAACCTTCCGAAAACGTATTTTTCGGATGGGATTAAAACATTTGGAGAAACGTTGGACGAAGTGTATGGAGCTAAAAGGAGACTATATTGAGAAATAAAACGTTTTTTTGCCGTAAAAATCATTCCTTGTTGAATTTTTCACTAAATTTCAATGAATTTTCACTGAATGGTATTAAAAAAAAAAAAATTATACATTTGAAATTGGCGAAAAAAACACAAACCATCTATTTTGATGTAAGATTTGGTGAAAAATCTGATTCTGGATTTGGAATTACCGAATATCTAAGTCCGGTGCCACAAACTCACTGAAAGCTGAAACTTTCGATTTCTTTTTATGCTATTTTTTTCAGTCTTAATCATTTGGTCGATTCTGATGAGGTTTTTTTAAAACTTTTTATGCAGTATTGAAGACCATTTGATAAAGACATTAACTAAAGAAACACATTAAAAATTTAACCATTCTTTTGTACAATATACAGTTCTGCAGAACCTTTGGAATTTCATAAAGCAACCTTTTTTTCGATCAGTCCCTTGAAAGCACTTTGACCGAGCTTCCTATAATCGATTCTGTTGTGCGTGTTATGAAATGTTTGAACCCCAATGATCGAGAACTGGACCTACAAGCTTTATGCAGACTCTGAACGGCTTATGTTCTCAAGCAGCGTTTCTTAACAGTTTTTTTTTTTTTTTTTTTTTTAACTAAACCAACGCTCAGAGGATGCCCCCTTTAGATGCGAAAGCATTGTGTTAATTCGGAAGACGGGTGATAGTTAGATGGAGGGTGGAAAGATGGAGTAGTGACGGTGAAGATTTGCTTTAAACTTACACAGATCAAAACTGCCGGGAACACGTTCACAGGAAGATTATTCCACAATCGTACCGAGCGACTAAAAAACGAATTATCTCGGTAATGCGAGGTTCTATTGGGCATCGATGCAATGGTAAAACGATGGGCTAGAAAAGCTGCCCGAGTAGACCTAGGAAATACACGAGCTGGTGGCGTCAGGCCATGAACCTCCCTTGAACACTTCCCATGGTAGAACCTATACAAAAGGCTTAGGCAACCAACATTGCGCCGATGCCCAAGAGAACTGAGAGGAGATAAAATGTTTTCATATCCTATCATATATATCGCACGGCGTTGAATTCGGTCCAGAAGCTTTAAATAAGATCTCGAAGCTCCTGCCCAAATGTGCAAATTGTACTCCATTTGAGGGCTTATATATGAGGTATATATCACTCGAAGATCAGATGGAGTGCAGTATTGCTTGCACCGTTTTAAGAAACCTAGGCACTTGGCAGCTTCTTTCGACACATGAAAAATATGATCATTCCAACGAAGGTCTGATTGTATCGATATGCCCAGAACGTCAAGAGCATCTGACTCCAAAAGATCTACACCATTCATATTCAAGGAAGCTAAGGGGCAGTTCATCCGCTTGTGGGTTAACAGGCAACACTGGGTCTTGTTTGCATTAAACTCTACTCTATTAGCAAGACCCCACTGGGAGATTTTTTTTAAGTCATTAAGAAGTGTGTAATTCATATTTTGCCTCTTACTCTCAATCTCCAAAGAACTCGGACGTTTTTTGAAAAAATATGAATGACAAATGCTGCTGTCGTCCGCAAACGAATGAATTGGGTTGTGAGTCAACGACAGAAGGTCGTTGATAAAAACCAAAAACAAAGTTGGCGATAGAACTGAACCCTGCGGTACTCCCGCGTTGATGGCGTGCTACACGGATAGTTCTGTCCTTAAGAAAGCACGTGATCCACCGAGCAAAGATACCACCGACACCGTATGCAATTAGCTTAAAGACGAGTGCTTTATGCCACACTCGGTCAAACGCCTTTGAAATATCCAGAGCAACAACCCTGCTCTCACCGAACAGGTGAACGCATTTGTTCCATTTTTCTGTAAGGAACGCCATAAGGTCACCAGTAGACCGAGCCCTACGAAAACCATATTGACGGTCACTTAGACGGTGGAAGTTTATTACGCTCTCCATAACTTTGGAAAGCGTAGAGCATATCGCAATAAATCGGTAGTTTGCAGGATTCGTGGCATCGCCCTTTTTAGGTATCGGCTGGACATTTGCGACCTTCCAACAAGATCGAAATACTCCTGTCCTGTATGAGATGTTGAAAAGGTTGCGCAAAGGCCGAGCCAGTGTAGAAGCACACGTTTTAAGCACAATTGGTGGTATGCCATCAGGACCAGAGGCTTTATTTATGTTAAGATTTGCAAGGACTCTTTTGACTGCTCTCGTTCGAAAATATATCTCCTTCATTGAAGAAGAACTAGTCCCGACAAAGGGCAGGGGCTGACTGCTATCCGAGATTGTGGAATTGTGTGCAAACAATTCAGCCAACAGGTTCGCTTTATCAACCGAGTCAGTGAAGATTTGGTCATCTTTTAAAAGAGTTGCAATCGACGAAGACGTTTGATTTTGAACTCTTTTAACAAATGACCAAAAGTTTTTGCTCCCTTAGGGCAGGGAAGAACCTGTTCTCTAATGCGAGTTTCGTGAAGAAACTTTTCGCGTTTTAAAATTGCGTTACAGCGATGCGAAGTCTTTTAGTATCAGCTTTCTTATCAGATCGCCAATTCTGATAGGCTTCCTCTTTGGACTTTCACTGCAATCCTGTAGGTCTCATTAAACTATGAGTGGTCTTTTGATTTAATGCTTTTCTTCTTATTGGGGTTAAAAGACCGCATACCCAATAAGATAATTTCTTGTACCATGATTTCTATCAGCGAAACATAATTTCCAATTGAAGTTGCGATAAAAATTATTTAATGCATTTCAATTTGTTCTTTCATAAGACCATGCATTCCTTTTCGGGGCTTTAGGCGTAGAGGTGCAAAGGTCAGAATATGAAAAAACAGCGGATATGGTAGAATGGTCCGAATTAACAAGAGGTGCATTGACACTCACATCATATTGTTCGTGATGAGGAGTCAGAAAAGGTCTAAGATATTATGGCTTTGCAAATCATTTCGTGAGGAAAATGTTGGTTCCTTCTTTTTTTTTTACAACATGCAATAACAATAGAGTTCAGCTACTACAGCTATATCGCACTTCCTCAGCATTAACCCATCTAAAGCCACTACCCAGTAATCATTGAAAATATCAATGTTATGGATACCCGTGACCACAAACAAGTTAATGTGGGAAAAATTTACCCACCAATAAATGGGTTGGGCTCAGGGACAACACAAGACGGAACAACTAACCATGCGTATATATAGATCTAATTACACAACTAATTTTAATCTACTTTTGAGTTGACCTTTTGACAAATTAACATCAAAAACGCTACAATTGTTAACAAAGGAACCCATGCGACTTAAAGGAGCAGTAGCCATATAATTTGTTCTACTAAATGGCAAATAAATTAAGTTGTTAGCGTTTCTACTGCTTCTACGGTTAGTGTTAAAATTTATGTGAGAAAGAAGTTCTGGAGGATCGAATACACCTGTTATGAGCTGGTGTAAATATACGATATCTGCCGATTTCCTTCGATCACCTAAAAACTGCATTTTTAATAGTTTTAAACGATCCTCATAAGGAGGAAGGTCTAATATGTCAGTTCCACTTAAGCCCCTTAGAGCAAACTGAACAAAACGTTTTTGGATTCTTTCTATTCGATCAACATGCACATTGTAACTTGGGGACTAAACTTGACTTGCATACTCTAATTGAGGACGCACGATTGCATAATACAACGTTGTAGTTGTAATTATGCTATTAAATTCTTTGGCCCAGCGTTTTACAAAACCAAGCATTGAAGATGCTTTTTTACAAATATTATCAATATGAATGTTAAACGATAGCTTAGAATCCATGCATATACCTAGGTCTTTGACGGTGTCTACACGACTCAAGGCAGTATCTTTAATCTTATAATCAAATATAAAATTATTCCTTTTTCGCGAAAAGGTCATAGTTTGGCATTTATCTGAATTTAAAAACATATTATTTTTAGAACACCAAACTTCAAAGGATTTTAGATCAGACTGGAGTAGATCTGAATTATCTCTAGAATTAATCGTTCTGTATATTTTCATATCATCGGCATAAATAAGCAGATGAGAGTGTTCAATGACGTGAGTTACATCATTGATAGCTAAAATAAACAGAAGAGGACCAAGGTGACTACCCTGAGGAACACCTGATCCAGCAATAAATTCAGAAGACAATGCGCCTCGGAAACGTATTTGATAAGATCGCTCTACCAAATACGATTTAATCCAGTACACAAAATATTGTGGAAATCCCATTAACTCAAGTTTAAATAAGATTAGATTGTGTGGTAGCTTATCAAATGCCTTACTAAAGTCAGTGTAAACACAATCGACCTGGTTACCAGAATCAATAGAATTTAAGCAGAATGTTGTAAAATCGAGAAGATTAGACACAGTGGATCTGCCATTCACAAAACCATGCTGACGAGTTGTTATGACTTCCCCACAGTGAATTTTCACCCGATCATACACCATCCGCTCAAAAAGTTTTGGAATCGATGAGAGCTTAGCGATAGGCCTATAGTTACTAACATCGTTCCTGCAACCCTTTTTAAAAATAGGACTTATAAATGATTTTTTCCAAAAAAGTGGAAAATAACTTTCGTTAATAGATTTATTGAATAATAAAGAAAGTGGTTGACTCAAAACGGAACCGCATTGTGTTAACACTGCGGCAGGAACATCGTCAGGTCCAGCACCAAACTCCTCATCGATCGATCTAATATACATTAAAATATCCTCTGGAGTGAAGGATATATGTTCCAAAGATACTCTGGGTTCGGAATTCATATATTCAAAGTACTCTCCATCAGGAGTAAAAGAATCTGAACAGAATGATTCTTTAAAAAGATTGGCGAATAGGCCACAAATTTTGACGGGATTGTCAGTAAATCCCTCAGGAGTTCTAAATGAAGAAGGAAATCCATCAGATTTCTTCTTTGTGTTTACGAATCCCCAAAATTTCTTTGGATCTGTCAATATTCTCAGCTTAACATTATCTAAATATTCGTGATATAATGTAGCTGAGCGATTTTCAAATTCCAGAAACAAACGTTTGTAAGTTTCTAGGTCGTTTGAGCCTAAGCTACAGACGTATTTCTTCCATGCCCTATTCCTGTTGTTGCGAAGAGTCTTTAAATCCTTTGTGTACCACGGGTACGCAGAAAAATAGTTGAATCAATTAATTCGATTCAGCAAAAAGCTCAACATATTGTCCTTCAGGTGTGGTGTGGCTTGAGTGGCATAACCAAGCCGAGCTATGGACATTAAAATCGCCGGCAACAACGATTTCGCTGTCAGGAAACAACCCCAAAATGTGCCTAATCGAATCAGAGAGAGAGAGTACAATTTATTAAAAGTGGGTTTTTACTCTCTGAGGTTTGTCATTGTCTGCATAGAGGTGAGGGCCGAACAGAAAACTTTATTCAATTGAAAAAACTGTCTGTGTCGGATAGGATTTGAACCTGGATACTATTGCATACAAGGCACCTACCTTAATCAGCATGTGAATTTCTAAGAAGTTCTGTTTATATAACTTTATTATTCCCGTTAATCTGAGGTAACTCGTATTATATGCATTATCTCTCACTTATGCAAAATAGAATAAATAATAATTCAACAACTCATACTTCATGTTTGAAGTAAAGGAAAAATAAAATAAAATTTCACAACATTTCCCGTAAGGAATTCCCAAATAGCAAAATACAAAAGAAAATAAAAACAAGATTTGCGGAAAAAAGCCAAGTACCATTCCTTTTTTTTTTTTATTTATGATTAAGCAGAATGCAAATAAAAACAGATTTAAATAGTAGACAATTACTACAACGAAATAAAACGGTAGAATCTTGAAAAAAGCTTATCTCTGAAAATAAAAAAAAAAAAAAATAAAAATTTAAAAAATAAACAAAAATAATAACAAAATCTTTAAAGTACGAGTGTATTAAATACGTACAATTTTAATTGAAACAGTTGTTTTTGTTGTGTGAGTGTTGATGTTTTTTTTTATTGTAGGCAATGCGCTAAATGTCAGTGTATCTGTGTGAATAATGACAATTATTCCAAAAGATAATAACAACGACCGACCGACAATAACGATAAAGAACGTGTGCCAGATTTTCCATTGTTATTGTTGCTGTTGTCATTACTGTGACTGCTGACTGTAGTTGATATGTTGCAGTATTAAGTTTAAATGTAAACTGATTGCTTGGTAAGAGGAAATAGAAGAAGAAGGCACGCGTTTCCTCTAGTCTTGAGGAAACAGATTGGTATGTTTCGAGTGCTTAAAGTCATAACAATAAAATTAATAAGAGACTTAAAACAAAAACAGCCAAGATAATAAAAATAATAATAATAATAATAATAATAGTAAAAATGAGTATCATTAACATTGTAATCAGCAAGTGAAGCTGAACAAAAAAAAAACATAGTGCTAGAAAGTGTTGTTCGTACTAGTGTTGTTGTTGTAGTCTATGAAAGTAACAACAGCAGCACATATTTCAGTTTAAGTATCTAATTATTTGTTTTTATTTCATTCTGTTTATACGAAATAATTTCTAGCGGTGATTTCATTGGTTTTGTTTATAAAATCAAGTAACGCGCATTTAAATGATCAGATTGCATGAAAGATATATAGAAGAAGTGAGTGTGTAAGAAAGAGAGGCAGAACAAAGATAATGGGAGCATAAGTGAAATAGAGTGAGAAAAAGAAAGCGTGGTATTGGGAAGTACCAGAATGAGTCGATTCGCCATCGCATGCAGCAATTGGAGCTGTGTGCATTCACTTTATGGAAAATTTTACATAAAGATCTCGGCCTACGACCTTAAAAGACTCAGCTGGTTTAAGAATTAAAGCCAAATGATTATTACTTGCGCTGAACGTTCAGTCAATGGGCTGAAAATCAGCGGGAAGTCCACCCACTGTTTTATTGCCATATTCTGTTCAGTTATGAGGCTTATTTTTGGGCCTGTAATAAGCAAAATTGCCGTAAATGTCCATTAGGTGTGAAGAAAAAAAAAGGTGCTTCAAACAAAAAAAATCGGCTGTAAATAGAAATAAATTCGGAAGACCAAAACTGTTTTCCATAGCAGATGAGAGGCGCAATGTGCAAATTCTTACACTCAGTGCTCCAAAACCAGTAGCGGAAGTCTTAAAACTTCTAAACGTCGACTGCAGCCTCGGAACTACAAGACTTGTGCTTCGAAAGAATTATTTTAAGGGAAGGGAATCATAAGGAAGAAGTCTTTCATTAATGAGGTGAACAAAAAGAATAATCGTGGTTCCTTTTTGGAGATAATCGATGAATATTATTTCTTTAGCATCCTAAAATACAGACGCTATCACCTTACAAGCCGACTGTTGGGTCTTTGCTCGCTTTGGATTCGGTTCGTCGACTGCTGTCAACTCAGCTGACTGTTTTTTGGATTCTGGTGTGTAATAGTAAAGCCCTCCTCCTCTGAAGTATAAATTCGTTGTTGTTTTTGGTCGACTGTGAGCTCACACGGCGCCCACATTGCACAGAGCTTTCGCATATTCAAATTTTCGTGTAAAATGGTAAAAACACTACCATCTGATATCTTTACAATGTCAGCTACCTCGTGCACTTTCAATTTGAGATCGTTCATAACCAATTTGTGGATTTTTTTGATGTTTTGTGGAATAACAGTCTGATTTTGGCGTCCACTGCGCTCTGCATCATTTGTGCTGGTACGACCAAGCTTAAATACAGCAATCCACTTTTCTACAATTGTCTCGATGGAGTAGAGTTCGGATAACGTTTATCAAGTCATTGTTTGGTTTCCACTGTATTTTTTTTCATCAAAAAGCAATGCTTTATCAAAACTCGAAATTCACTTTTTTTTTTTTTTTCAATAACAATAGTTGCACACAAAATGCTATAACTCACGAATCATTTGTCAGATTGTTGTCAAATTTTTACACGTACGTCTGAAGGTTGGTACTAAATAAAAATCATATGGAAAAAAAATCTAGTAACGCCATCTATGTGCGATCCTATGGACTTTTTTAACGTACTGTTATGAGCAAAGTTCTTGAATGCGATGCGGATTTAAAACATTTTAAAAATTCTGTTTGTGTGTAGATTGAATTATATCTATAAATATGAATAAAAAAAAAAAAATCTTTACTTGTTTTTACAACTAGCTATTGGAAATTAGCTTGAAAGAGGTGCTTCCAAAAGAAGGTAAAGCAAAGAGAATGTCTTGAATTTCACCCCTGCCACTTTCATACCCAGAAAGCATTCCTTTAACATATGCATATCATTGGGTGGAATGCTTTCTTCCTTTGTCTTCTGCTGAATTGCTTTCAGAATTTCTTCAAAGGAAGATTTCTTTGAGGCATTCAATGAAAGAAATGTCTTGTGATGTAATCAAGCGATCGAAGTGTTTTGTTGAGTGTAAGCCAATGTGTAAAGGTTTACTGAAATATGACTCAATTAAAATTTTAATTAACGGCATTATTTTGGTCATTGACAGTAGTAAATTTATTTACAAAGTAGTGTTTTATATGCAGTTTTTTTTTTGTTAACAAGGACAATTTTAACAATTTTTTACGCAACAATTATTATTCCTGTCGAAACTAAAGGTCTGCAGAGAACCATCCATTCTACTTGTACAAACAGATAAAACAAGTAAGAACTTGATATTATTGATACAAATACAACAACGAGTAGAGCTTAACTCATGCTTACATCCCTATAGGAACAAACTAACTTGTTTTTAAAAACAACTAATTAAAAAACTAGTTTAAAATAAACCAGTATATGAACTACTTTGAATTATATTAAGGCGGCATCCACTTCAATATATGAAGTAATTAAAATACTACTTAAAAACCAGTGATTGATAAACTACTTTGAATTATATTAAGGCGGCAACTACTCTGATGTTGGCATGTTTTAATTGCAAATTTTTAATTAGATTACAAGCTTATATATATTTAACCATGTTATTTTATCAAATATTATTAACTTTTGGCCATCAGTAATAGTTTTCAATTGGTTATTTAAAAGCAATTCAAAAAATAATTTAAATGTAACTAATTTAACAAGTAGTTGAAAATATATGCAGACGAAAGTCAATTGACTTATTTAGCGGACATCACCATACAAAATAAGTTAATTCGTTCTATGGAAAAAAGTCAGAATTTCAACTAGTTGTGGTTGACAAAAAACTACTTTATCAACTACTTTTAAATTAGTTGATTTTCCTACAGGGATGCTTTGTATTAAGCAGAGAGCGTATCATCTCTGTCTCCGGCTCTCATTGTATAAGCTTTTTTTCTCTTTATCGGCTCCACTAAGCAGAGTAACTGTTTTAAATCTTTTTTAATTGGATATACCCATTCAAAATGGATATTCCAGATAGTTCTCTTTGTGTTAATCTGGTGCTTTTACTTTTTCTATGCAACTAAAAAAAAAGTAATGGTGTAATGGATATGGATTCTGTGAATCGATAGCTTTATATAAGGTACTTGTGCCACATTTATTAATTTTTAATAAAATAATTTTAAATTTCATTGAGTTGTCGATAAAAATGCCTTTGTTATGTTTAATTTTTAAATGAAATAAATTAAAAACTTTAATGCATTCAACTTAAATAAAGTGTTTCTTTTATTGTTTTTATTGAAATAATTCGCTCTTTAGTCTTTATGCTTTTGACGTCACATATCCAGATGTTCCAAGTAGAGATAACAATATTACCGATATATCTGTTTGTTGCATATGTTCTCAAACTAGTATTCCTGATGCTTGATAATTTCACTCCCTCATACATGTTCTATCGTTAAGTAAAAGAGAAGTATTGGATGCATACTCAAGGCTTAGAGAGCAAAACGAATACAAGCTGATATAAGAAAAAATAACAGCATATAACTAGTATGCTTGGATGGTTCTTTGCTGAGCTTTACTCGAAACCTTTTCTAGTGTTGACAATTTTGTCAAGTATTGAAGTTTTCGATATCATTTCAGACTGAGGAATCTTACAAACTAAAATTGTAAATTGTCAATAAATTTAAAATTGTCTATTACCAGATTAAGTATATAAGTATTTTTTTCAACTTGAATTGAATTTAAATGCTATTTAAATGCCTTCCAGAAGACTTTCATTATAATGCAGTTTGAAAGTGCTTCTCGAGAAAACTCAGAAGAAGCACAATTGAAACTATGGAAGGCTTTCCGGAAGTAGTGTCTCCAAGAATTCATATAAAATTTGTATTAAAAATATTGTTGTGTTTGAGTTATAAACTGTTAAATTTTGCGCTCTGTAAGAGTTAGGCGAAAAAAAAACGGTTGCCTCAGAAACAATCAAGCAGAATTACTGATACTACTTTTTATTTCCTTTGACTTAATATTAATTTTTTGAATGTAGAATTCTTTTTTATACTACTACGACGGCATTTACGATGACCTACAATATAACAAACATTCATTCAAGGCAACAATTATTTTTGTGTGTTTATTTTTTTTTCATGTGATTAATTTCTGTTGTTGTTGAGTTTTTTTTTTTTTCCGGCGCGACTCAGATCTAAATACAATCTAATCGAAATATTATCTAATTAACTTGCTTAATTGTGTCGCTTTTTTGTTGTTGTTTTTTACGTTACTTTTTACGTTGTGCGATTTCCAAGTTTTACGATAAGCGAGTGATTGTTGAGTGTGTTGTTTGTTTTTTACTATGTTGCTGTTGTTGTTGTTGTTGGTGTTTTTGTTGGTGCTGTTGTGTTTTTCTTGATTTTTTTTTATTTTCGTTTTTGTTTTTGCTCTGCCTGTTTCTTCTTCTTCTTCTCCTTCTCCATACATTTATTTAAATTTGACGTTTAAACATCGTTTGTGTTGGTTGTTCTTTGCTTTAGACGAGTGGAAATTTCCTCTGTCTTGACTGCATTTGATGAACATTTGTTTTAATGGCATCATTCACATTAATGATCATGATGCTCAAGATGATGTTGTGATGAAGTTAATTACCTCTTTGAATTATCTGTCTAACAGCTTGTCTGTGTGTTGTCTGCATGATATGCCTATTTTTGTCGCTTTTTCTTTCAATAGCTTTTAATAATTTACAAAATTATAAAAATTCTAAAAATTCTGTGTAAGCCTTAATAATGTATGTCTAGTATACAATACATTAGATTTCTATGTGAATTCGTTGAACTTTAGGGGGTTAAGGACACGTTTGTTGAAAAGTGAACTGTGTTTTAACCCACACTAAATGCTTTTTAAGAAACAAAAATTAAGGAACGTAAATTTAGCTTTTCATATTTATGTGCTTTTAATTCGTATTATTAAAATATTATTCCATACCTTCGCTGTAACATTCTTTATAAAGTCTGACTTTATTTTGCTGTGTTTTTTTTAGTGTAGAAGCTTTAAGCTTTTTCGTTAATATTATTGTTTACTTGTCTAGCTTTGAGATTTTTTAAGCTTTTTAATAATGCTTTCGGTATACTGCCAAGTTTTAGCAATGACAAAAAAAAAAATTAAAATATGATAGCTGTTAAATCTATACTAAAATGAGACATAAGTTGAGACTTGAAGTAAGAAAAGTAAAAATAATAAGCTTAAAGGTCAAGGCTAACCAGTGATTTCGATTTATATGTAAATTAAAGAAAAAAATTGTAAATTCTTTCAAAATAAAAATGTAGTTATTGTTTCTACAAATGTTTGGTAAATTTGAAGAGTTTCCATTTAGTTTTTTTTTAACAAATCAATAGATTCTGCCCAATAAACTGTCCTAGACCAAGAATTCATATCTATTAAAATATAAAGTAAGTTATAAAAATTTAACAAAGAGCTCCAAAATGATATTTTGAAAGAAACAACAATACATATTTATATTCACAAGGTGTTGTTTTTGTTTTGATAAATTTGTAAAATATAACATACAACATGTATAAACATGAATACATCCCACTCAGAACATGTCTCGTATACCTACATAAGAAAAATATCGTATTTTTTTCTAAATGACGATAAAAACTCGAAGGTTATTTCATACTTATGTTTTCACTTTAGTTATAATGAAAGTAAGTCTGAAATTGATAAGAGATGTATTTGAAAGTATCCACCTTACAGTAAAGAAGTTAAAATTATAATTTTCTTCGCGTCTTTTCTGAAGCATTAATCGCTCTGGAATCGTAAACGAATAATTTTTCGAAACATAAGCGATACCTCGCTTACGAAGTAACCGTTACGTTCACCAAACGTAACTTTTTCGAATAGAAATCGATATCGAATTCGATAGTTTTCATCGGAAGATTTTCGTAAATTGTGCCGGGTGGGATATATATATAAATGTTTTTCTGCTCCTGTTTATTTTTTGATAAAGAAGTTAAAGAAAAAAATTCAAAGAACTTTATTGTGATATGCATAAAGTAAGTTACTTAATTTTTTACTTGTCAAAAAAAAAGTTGTGCTGCAATGTGCCTCACATGTGCTACCATGTGCCGCATTGGAATACAAAAATTTTTCTTATGATATAATTTTTACAAAATCATTGCTTTGAAATTAGTTTTTTTAGAAATTCCAACTTTGTGCTATAATGCGCTCAAGTTGTGCTACAATATAACGTAGCAGATTATGACTACATGAGACATATGTCTCAAATATGGAACTTAAACACTGAAAATAAATATTTACAGCTTGTATTAAGCTTACCCAAATTAAGAAGAAGATTTTTAATAACGAACTTCAAAATAAAAAAAATTTGAAGTAATTTTAACGTGGATGTGCATAAAGAGAGGCGGTCGTGGCGTAGTGGGTGAAATTTTTCAATGAATTATTTTTTCTGTTCGGCCGTCACCTCTCTGCAGACAATGGCAAACCGCAGAGAGTAAAAACTGCCATGAAAATCTTCTTGAGAACATAAGCCGTTCGGAGTCGGCGTAAAACATGTAGGTCCAGTTCTCGATCATTTGTGTGCAAACATTTCACATCACACACAACACAATTGATCATAAGAAGCTCGGTCAAAGTCCTGTCAAGGGCTGAGATGGCCATTTCGGTTTTTTTTTGTGCATAAAGTACACTCTTAAATTTTGACATGTCAAAAAAAAAAAAAAAAATTGTGATGCAATGTGCCCGAAATGTGCTATCATGTGCCGTAATATAATAATAAGTTTTTCTTATGGTTTGATTTTTGCATAATGATTTCTTGTTGACAAATCTTCATCAGATATTCTGACAATGTGCTATAATGAGCTCAAGTTGTGCTACAATATAACGTAGAGGACTATAACTAAATGTGACTTATATCTTAAATGTGGAGCTTAAGCGCTGAAAATTTTTGATTACAGCTTATATACTAAGCTTACTTAAATAAATATCACATTTTTAACTATAATTTCAGTAACAATTGAAATTATTTCAACTGCAATTATTAAATGTCACATTATTTAGTGTGTATCTGAAATAAATTTCATAATCGACTTTGGTATTTGTTGAATTTGTGTATAAGTCTTGTTTTTAGTGGCGTTTAGGAGCATTTATCCTGTGATGGGCGTAGTCAGGATTTTGTTCTGGGGGGGAGGGGTGGAGGGGATGAGACGAAACAAAATAAGTTTGTAATAAAAATAAATTAAGCTTTAATAAACATTAATATTTTCTATGCTCTTTAACTATAAGAAAAAATTGTTTTGAATTTCTTAATCTAATACAAGCATTTTTATTTTTCTAATGTTCAGGGGGGAACATCTGCACCCCTGCCAATGTATCCTGTGCTTAACTTTTTCTGCAATTTATTTGGCAAAGTTGTGACAGATTTTATACAAACACGCCCCTTTTATTCAAGCTGTCTAAAAATTATGACACTTTACCCAAAAATGATCAAAGTCCAGCGAAATTTAGCAAAATTTAGCAAAATTTGCATTAATTTTGCAAGCCAAATTAACTGGAGGGAAATAAAAATAAAACAAAAAATTTGTTAAAGATAAATTTTTGGTATTTTGGTGAGTTTTCATCAGCATCACCTACGTTCTTAAATCAGAAACAAATAGGTCTGGTATTTCTTACAACGTATTTATGGTCTTTAAGTTGATTAATTTACGAATTTTTGCAACATTTTTACGGTGCCCTGCAGCACAAATGCAGCACATCACAGCACAAGCTCAAAATTATAAAAAAAGATGGCAAAACCTTTTCACATAAAAATCATACTATTGCACACTGGGCCACGTAATTCATTCTTTGGCTAAAATTTTTAAAACTCAGATTTAAAAAAATGCAATAACGCAAATTTGTATAAATATATTTAAGCTGTGTTATATGTGTTAGGCAAATTATATTATATATTAATGAAGTCGTTTTCTATTCTATTTACAACTTCGTAGGGTAAAAAAATATGTATATAAAGTTGATATGGAATCAATTTATAATTTTTGTTTTTTGTTATATTCACATTTAAACATGAACAAATAATTATTATTTAACAATTTGTAAGAAATAAAATTTTATAAAGTTTGTAAAAATGATTTACTTTAAAAAGTGTCCTTTCTTGTATGAAGGACTTACTTTAATTTATTTGTCAAAAATTGTCCACTAGTTATCAGTGATGTTTTTATACACATACCATTCCCCATGTATGTTTTTTTTATTTAGACCTGCCCACTCTTGCTCATATTCATAAATTCAGCAAAAATGTACGGTTCAAAATATTCATGTCGTTAGCCTACAAAATTCAGAGTAGCTTCCAGGCTCTACCCCGTGAAGGTGACATGATTTCTTTGTTTGGGGCTTAAACCCTTCTTTGTTTTCTGTTTTTTATTTTTGTTAATTTTTATATGTATTTTTTTTAATTTTTTTTTAATTTTTATTTATTTTTTTTTATATATTTTATTTTTTATTATATTTTTTATTAACATTTTTTTCTTTTGTAATATTTAATTATTATCTTCAAATGCATTTTCTGTCAATTCAATATCATTTAAGACTTTAAAAGCTTGAGTTATTCCAGGTTATTCCTCAATGTCGTCTTCATAGCTTTCTGTAGGAGAGTGAGAGGATTTGTTTGTTGGTGCACATTCTTGTGAAAATTTGTAATTTGCTTTTTTTTTTTTATAACACGATTCCAGGCTTATTGAAGCAATAATCGGATCAGAAGTATCCATTGCTCTATAAAATATATCTTGAATATTAACTTTGCGATTTTGTGTCCTGCAGTGAGTTTATCTGAATTATAAGAATTATAATTCTTATTTCGGGATTCAGAAGCTTTCTCAGCGAGCATTCCTACTGGTAAGAGACTAGTTGACACCAGCATTATGAATGTAAAGTAGATGTAGAGTAGATGGTGAAATTTATGAATATAAGCAACAGTGAGCAAGTCTTAATTAAATAACACAAATTTTTTCTAAAAAATAGAATAGAAATTTTGGAAAAAGCAGTTCAAAAGCAAACGCTAACTAAACTATATGAAAAGTTTAAATTGCAAGTTGGGATAATTCATTTTCATAGTGTTGCGTTAAACGATATCGTATTGTTTTTCAATATACAATCTTGTGGATTATTGAATTAAAATGGTTAAATTTTAAAAAAGATAAATTCTAAACGAAATAAATTCGCATAACGACGATGTTAATTTTGCAATTCATTATATTGATGTCTTGATAGATCAGACATTGATGATGTTTTGAAAAATTCTCTCTTGTATCCCGGCTGCTTTTTCCATTGTGCTTGGATAATATCCTACCCATCCTTGCATCAAGTTTTAATACCCCAAAATCAATAGTAACAAAAATACAGTTTTTATTTACTAAAGCCATGCGCCTTTGTTGGATCCCGCCCACTTTTTCAACTCGCTTAGAAACGATCCTACCCACCCCTATACTTAATTTCAATACCCTACACCCAACATTAACTGAGATACAGTATATTATTGATAGTGCTACGCCCCTTTGTTGAATACCGCTCACTTTTATCATCATGCTCGAAGAAGATCCTACCTACTACCGTACCGAAATTCAATAAACTAGTGCCAGTTATAGACGATATACAGTAAACTACATTGACATTGCCACGCCCTTTGTTTATTCCCGCCCACTTTTTCATAATACTTGGAAACAATTCTTTCTTTCAAGTATTCTGCAACAAGTTTTATTAAATTCTGTCTATTCAACGCCAAGATATAATTTTTTAGCCACTTTTCCAAATTTCTGGCCCAATGTGCATTGGAATAGTTTGATTTTGTAATACAGCACTTAATAGCATACATTGGACACAGCGTTGAACATATTTTTTTCAAAAAAAAAATCTTTACTGTTTGTTGTGTTAGTTGTAGAATTCTAAATAATTCCATATATCGCAAATACATCACATGGTAAATTTTCAAAAAATTCTTTTTAATTTGTTTTGATTTACAAAATTAACAACAATTATCAAATTTAGTATTAATACGCAATATAGGTGCAAATACAGGACATTGTGTATGCCTTAGTTATATATTTTTTATTGTAAATAAAAAAAATTTCAATAAACACAAAAGTGTTTATTTTGTTTACTAAATACAAAAAAAAAAGATAAAAGATAAATAAAAAGAATAAAGTAAATATTAAGTAAAAAATTTCCATGCAGCATATATTTACAAAATAATTGTCATTTCAAGCAATGATGCATGAAATATATGTAAAAAAATAAAGTTCTAGTTTAAAATAAAAACAAACAAACAAACAATATATAAATTGTCAACAGTAATGAATAAACAATAAAAACAAACAGACACAAAAGTCATGACTAAAAATATTTCCATTGAATGAATTTGATTGCAATGACAATAATATTTGCAAAAAAAAAAAAAAAAGTCGACAAGGAAACATATGGTCAAGATAAATAATGTAGAGCATCACTTCCAGTCAGACGGTCGGCTAATATTTAAAATCACGCATAAATCTAAATTGAATTCAATTGATTAGCAGCGCAAAAAAAAAAAAAACTGTTCCAATTGCGCCCATAGACATGCATACAAGTACAATGACACAAATACACATGCTTTAAATGCACACATGCATGAAACATTATCTTCATCATCAGCTGTAATAAAAACAAAAAACGCAATAATATACGAGTATAAAGCAACAAAAGTGTGTCTCGACCCTGTAGGAAAATCAACTAATTTAAAAGTAGTTCATAAAGTAGTTTTTTGTCAACCACAACTAGTTGAAATTCTGACTTTTTTCCATAGAACGAACTAACTTATTTTGTATGGTGATGTCCGCTAAATAAGTCAATTGACTGTCGTCTGCATATATTTTCAACTACTTGTTAAATTAGTTACATTTAAATTATTTTTTTAATTGCTTTAAAATAACCAATTGAAAACTATTACTGATGGCCAAAAGTTAATAATATTTGATGAAATAACATGGTTAAATATATATATATAAGCTTGTAATCTAATAAAAATTTTCAATTAAAACATGCCAACATCAGAGTAGTTGCCGCCTTAATATAATTCAAAGTAGTTTATCAATCACTGGTTTTTAAGTAGTATTTCAATTACTTCATATATTGAAGTGGATGCCGCCTTAATATAATTCAAAGTAGTTCATATACTGGTTTATTTTAAACTAGTTTTTAATTAGTTGCTTTTAAAAACAAGTTAGTTTGTTCCTATAGGGGAGCTATACGTTAATTTAAGCCACTCACATACACACACACACACATACACACACAAAATGTGTGTCCAAAGTCTGTGATTGTATTAAAAATTTTGTTACGCTTGTTAATTTCTTTGGCAAACTAGTGACAGACTTTATACAAACACGCCCCTTTTATTCACGCTATCTAAAAATGATGCATTTTTGTGTTTGCTGGTTTTTTTGTCGCCATACATCAAAGTTTAGCCAAAATCAGCAAAATTTAGCAAATTTCGTATTAATTATAATATTAGACAATTTTATGGGAGATATAAAAGAAATCTGTTAAAGGTTAACTTTTGGAATTTTAGTTAGTTTTTCATTGGTTAGTTTTTAGTATGGAGGGAGAAGGGAGGTATGGGGCTGCTCCCACTATCTCCCCGAAATATCAGAAACATTAACACAATAAAATAATATTTTCAAAAAGTTCATGAAGCACTGAAATTTTATAATGATATATTTGTCTGTTACAAAAATGTTGCTTAAAAACTATAACAAAACTGATTTTTAACTTGAAATTCAAGTTTTTCCACAACAAATTCAACTTTTCAAATTAAAGAAGCTTGAAACAAATCGAATTAAACCTTTTAACACTGAATATTTAAATCAACAATAATTAGCAGCAATAATAACGGTGCTTTAAAATCATTTGGTATACTAATAAAATATAATTAAAACTTTAAAGCTTTAAATAATAAAACTTTGTCTCATATTTCTCTCATTCTCACTTTAGGATCTCTTCCCTATAGGAACAAACTAACTTGTTTTTAAAAACAACTAATTAAAAAACTAATTTAAAATAAACCAGTATATGAACTACTTTTAATTATATTAAGGCGGCAACTACTCTGATGTTGACATGTTTTAATTGCAAATTTTTATTAGATTACAAGTTTATATATATTTAACCATGTTATTTCATCAAATATTATTAATTTTAGGCCATCAGTAATAGTTTTCAATTGGTTATTTAAAAGCAATTAAAAAAATAATTTAAATGTAACTAATTTAACAAGTAGTTGAAAATATATGCAGACGAAAGTCAATTGACTTATTTAGCGGACATCACCATACAAAATAAGTTAGTTCGTTCTATGGAAAAAAGTCAGAATTTCAACTAGTTGTGGTTGACAAAAAACTACTTTATCAACTACTTTTAAATTAGTTGATTTTCCTACAGGGTTTTTACAGTGGTGTCGAATTATAATAATTATAATTTATAATGGTTATAATTATGCTAGAAATGCTACACTCAGGAAAAAATGTCCAGAATATCTAGAAAAATAGCACCCAAGCGTTAGAAAATCGGGCTTCATTGAGCGCCATGGCTGATTTTCTAAAAATGAAGTACGTAGTTTTCAAAACCAGAAGTGTGAAAGATTTAAAAGAAAGCTATCCAATAATTTCTGAACAATTTTGCTAAATTGAAGAAACTAAGGGTGTGTTGATATCTCCTATTCCATTTGGGTTCATTTTTCATAAGCACTTAATATAAGCACTTAATTTGCAGGCCAAAAATTGCTTCGGTAGTCCTGCGGTCTTAGCGAACCGATTACTAGTTAAGACGTCCGCGATTCAAATCCGGCCTCAGACAATTTTTTTTTTATTTTTGATATATAAAATATGTGACGCAAGTTGTTTTTATGGTGGAAAGTATTTTTTTTTTAATTCTAGAATTTCTCTTGTTATTGTTATAATGAATTGAAAACTTTGTTATGAATTTTATTCAAACTTTGCCCAAGCTGAAGCTCGAACCACGGCATCGAACATTGAAGTCAAATGAATTCCCACTGAGCTATTGATTGCGTTTAGAACTAGGAATCAAAACATCCTTATGAATTGCCCATGGTTTTGTTGTTGCTTAAAAGCGTTGATGAAAGCATTTCTTTCTAGAAATATAAGAAAAGCATCCTTGAAATAAATAATTTGTGGCATACAAAGAAACAAAGAAAAACTAAAGAAATAACTGAGTATTGCCTCATCTTTTAAACTAATACTTCTTCAAATTAAATAAATCATTGCTGTACAGTGTTGCAAGCAGTGGACCTGATATAAAGATAGTTTTTCTTCAAATTACTTTAGCTTTTATACAATTTCTGGCAATATTAACATTTATCATAGCCATCTTTATCTCTTATATTTAAGTAAAAACTTGTCTTCAAAACAAAGAATCTATTTTGATAACGCTTCCCGAAATCAAGATGTCACTTCATTAAACTATACAAAAAGGTCTTATTTTTTTTTTAAAGCTACAGTTTTTTAATAAGAGGAAGCAGATTTTTTTGAGTGTATCAAGATAATATACAGCTACGCCTACAATTAAAAAAAGCTTTAAAAGTTAAAAATAGAAAATTGCCTAAATATATTATTATATATAAAATATTTTAAAATCAAACTTAAAAATTTTTTATATTTTAAATTCAACATTTGCAAAAAAATTGTTTTATCTTATGCTCTTATTATAATTTTTCGAAATCTAAAAAATTAAATTTAATTTTCAAAATTAAAAGTAGAAAATTATTAAAAGTGAAATATTTTACAAATCAAACTTCAAACGTCTTTAAACTTTAAATTATTAGTATTTAAATAATTTTTTGTGCAGTCATAAAAAAAAACTTATGTGTAGAAAATTCTGCTTGAATAAAATAGCAAAAAATAGTCATTAAAGCAACATCTTTTATCGTTTGATGTGCACTTCTTTTTTCCGTAGTGGTTTGACTGTTCAACCTATACAGTTGTTAACAATATAAAAACGTCACTCATGCGGAATTTTTTCATTTATCTCTTCGTTTTGTTTCTTCAACAATACCATAAGGACATCTTAAATAAAAAACTTACAAAATTCTATTTAATAGTTACAAAAAATAGGGTCATTGTCCTATTGATGTTACCACTTCAGCGACATTTCCCACTCAGCAAACGGGATCATTACAGCTTGGAGTGTTTGGACGTAAAGATGCTTATCCATATTTTCCTTAATCCAAAATATGAGCCCATCGCCGAGCCTTGAAAAACAACCCCACATCATGATACAACCGACTCCATGCTTTCATGCTTTAACGGTATAGTACTTGTTGTATGCTGGATTTTTTTGGCGTCTAGCGAGTGTTCTTCCATCGATTCCTAGAAAATTAATTTTGGTTTCGTCGGACCAAAGCACATTTCGCCACTTTTTGATATGCTTCGTATTATGAACGAAATTTTTTAAATTGTGTTTTTGTGGGCTTAAGAGCATTGTATACAAATTTTGGTAAACGTCCAAACGTTTGAGCTCTTTGGTTTTTTCCTCCATTTGCTAATTTCATAATGATATCGCGCTATTCTTTCACTCAATGCTTAGCGAGGCTCATATTTGATCTGAATGAAGAAAGAATACATTTTGAGTTGCTGAATGCATTCAAAAAATTTAAGTCATTGCTGACTTCATTAAATTTTATATCGCAGTTGTGACTTGGAAACTTAATTGATTGCATTCATTAATATTTCTGAAAAGATTGCAATCGCTACAATAATTATTGAAGTCTTTGAAGTCATATGATTGCAATCTTTCAAAATACATGAAATAATGGCCGAGAAAATTCATTAAAGCCATGATATATATATTTTCTTAGCTTAACCTCTACCGTAAACAATTTCAAAAGCTAATATGTAACAAAAAACAATATTATTTAAAAATAGAACGAAATAAGCGTAAAATTGCAAAGAATATATTTTCGTTATGTTTTTGTTTTTTAAAATAAAAAAAAACTTTATTAATAATTGTGTATTTTGTATTTGAGTAAAAATATAAGTCGTTTTATACAACTTGAATTTTGAAAATTTTTAATTATTTTCAAAACGACTTAAAAAATCTTTTGTATGCAGTAAAAAGAATTCAATTGACTTAAAATTATTTCAACATTTCAGTGATTTAAAAAATGATTTCAACTGACTTCAAGTGATTTTATTAACTTCAAATTGATTTCAATTGAATGCAATCAATGATTCCTAAGACTGCGACTTCGATCGTAGTAAATGAAGCAAAAGACTTCAAGAAAAATGTTTACGAAGTGCCAGTTTTTGATTGCATGAATGCATTCTTTTACAACTCTGAGTATTGACTCTGACGCTCTTTACTTAGCTTGTGGATAACAAGTCATTGTGAATTAATCAATGCATTGCTTGGCCCATTCAAATAATTTGTTGATGCTCTTTTGTATTGATTTTTTTTTTGTCTTTTTAAGTTAATGTAAATACTAATCTTCGCTTTCCAACTAAATTTTTACACTTCACTCGAACATTTTTTTTAATTAACTGATTATCAATCAAAATATGCTATTTCTTCAACAAAATATGCTATTGTTCCATTACATATATCGTGTTCTTTCTTACAATTCCATGAATTACCCAACAAAAAAGTTTTATAATAACGATATTTCTAACAGCAGTTTAAATTTTTTTGTAACTGCAAGCAAAACTGAAAGCAACATATAAAAATTAAGGTGATTTTTATTTATATGCCCAGCACTGTATGTATAAAAAACCTGTCTTCCCCTTGGCTGATCTCCAGGCTACGCCCATGGTTGTGGTAATAATGCTACAACAATATCTATTCTCTGCGTGTATTTTTATTTTTGTATTTTTTACCCTTTTGTCCGTTTTCTGCTTTAAATTGTTTACATTATTGCCTGATTGTCATCGATTATGTTACGCTATTATTTATGATAACATTGTAACAATTGCAACAATGTTGCCAACAAAGGTTTGCAAATACGCATTCACACCCACACGCATACACACATGTGTAGACTACGCTCCGCAAGCTTCAACTGTTAATGTCTGTTTTTTCTTTTTTATAGAAATAAATAAAAAATAAACCACAATACTTCAAAAAGTCCCTGGAGTGCGCTTGAGTTAATGAACCTTGCAATAACAACAACAACAAAAATCACATTAACAAACAGCAACAATGACAACAACAAGAACAAATACAAGAAATATATAAAAATGTTTACACTTCAGTGTTAAGAATAAGTGTTGCCAGTAAAAGAAATTTAAAGCACACATATACAAACACGCACACACGCACACACACACACACACACACACACACACATGAGGGGGAGAAATAAAATAAACAACAACAACACAAAAAGAAGCAAAATTAAGAAAAATGCATATGTATGCAAATATAACGGTTGCAAATAAAATTAAAAGCGAAAACCAGCCGCAGCAACAAAAACCAATAAATTAATGAAGAAAGAGCAAAAAAAAAAAAAAATCATAAAAGAAAAAAAAAGAGCAACAGTTTCTGACTGTTGCTGTTTTAATTATATTTTATTATCGTTTGTAAATATTGTTGTTGTTTTTGTTGCTGTGATGAATGGGCTCGTTGGTGTTGTTGTTGTTGTTGTTGTTGTGGTATTCGCCGTAAAATACGACCGGCTGCACAAACGTCAAAAGCGTAAAGACAACAAAAAGAAAAATAAAAACAAAAACAACCACAACAGCAGTAATAATAACAACAACAACTGCAGTCAGTGCGAACTGAAACGGAAATACGTTGCGGCTTTATAGAAAACATGCATGAAAAATAAAAAAAAAAACCTAAGAAATAACGAAATAAGAAACTTAAAATTCATATAAATCTCTATTTATACCGATCAAGAATTGACGATCAAATCTTTTGCAGTTGTGAATGAAAAATGTGGACATCAATATGAGAAGAAAGTGCAAGTTTAAAAGGGAATAGCAAAGGATTGACGTCAAGTAAATCAGGAGGACAAAGTTCAGGAAAAAAATGTGCTCTAAAAGTAAATTTTTGAAGCGAAGCTTTTTACTCCTCGTTCTGTGATTTGCTTAGAGTGAAATCTGAAAAATTTTCGACAGATTTTTTCTTAGAATTTTATAAGATTTTTTTTGTTTCAGCGTTTTTTACAAGACAATTTAATATTATATCAAATATAAAAAACATTTCTCCGGCTGCCGTGGGGATTCGAACCCGTCAACCTCAGACTGGAGTTCTATAACCTATCCACTGAGCCAATCACCCTCTTTATGCAAAAGCTTTGATTCAGTATTAAGTGCAATTGAAGCTATGTTGCTGCACATCCAATAATATATTAATGTATTTGTGTAGTTTGGGTAGCTGCTAAGCCACTTGCTACAAGAGTTGATTAAATGAATCATCAGTATTGCCACTTTTCCACAATTGTGTAAATTTACCACATTTTTGGTTTCCACCACTATTTAAATTTTTTTAAAATCTATCACTTTTTAATATATTTATATAAAAAGTACTGCATTATAATTAAAATTTTAGAAATTTTATTTCATATAATATTTAATTTATTATTGCTTATAATATTTTATATATTAGTGCTGTTTTAAGGACATTACAAGAGAATTATTTGCAGTACAACTAATTCAGCGTGAAAAAACTTGCTTTATGGTATACTTCTTATGATTTGTTTTGCTGTAGGATTTCAGTCGAGTTTTTCCTTAAGAAGAAAAATATATTCCAACGTTTTTTAAAATTCACCACTCATTTTAGACTCAACCTACCACTATCTAAAATTTGTAAGTGACAACAGTGGTCATCATCCTCAATTTGGTAATGCCATCTGTTAACAACTGTTAACATAGCTGCAGTTATATATTTAATATTAAATTAACACCAAAATTTAACAGAGTTGCTTGGCTCGGCGGAAAGAGAGTAGGTTTTGTAATCAGAGGGTGATGAGATAGATCCTCCCGAAGGGCGAAGCAGTATGTTTTTTTTTTATGTAAATGCGCTTGTGCTGTTTGAATTTAAGTTCTTTAAAAAAAAACATTAAATTATAGAATCTACACACAGAAAAATACCTACGGCGTTTTGCCTAAAACGACTTGGGTAACTTTTTTTGTATACAGCCTAAGAAATTTGTGCAAATTTCATAAGTTTTTTGTCAACTTGGGCATGCCAACATTGTATTAAATGCCAAAAAGTAATAAATGGGCAAAAGCAAATTGGGGATCTTACAATCTTTTCTCTCATTGCTACTCTTTCTGTCATACGTGGTCATTATTTGTTTTCCTTTTCTTATCATTTGTACCAACGTGCATGTATTTCGCAGCAATTTATTCATTACACTGACGAAGCAAGTAGAACATAAAGCTGAATAGTGTACTACAGCGGGAATCACGCAAGACTAGTGATGAGTTAATATGAAGTAACAATTAAGTTGATTAAAAAATGAAAAATAAAAAACTAAAAAAGATGTTAAACAAATCTGAAAAGATGAAAAAAACAAACAAATCCTAAGAGAACAACGCACGCGCTTGTTGCAAAGGGCTTAGGAAATGTTCACTAGTAGTATTAGTATAAGTATTACATACCCAAGTTTCTTTTTTAATATTGCCTTAAATCTACAGCAACCCATTTTAGCAGAAGGCTTTCCTAATGGCAAAATAATGCGATTGCCTAAATTCCCTTTGTTGTATTAAAAAAATACTTAGATAACCCATTCTGGCCGAAGGTCTTAGGCAAATTATACCCGAAAATTTTATAATTTCAAATGTTTCCTCTGTGTGTATGAAACTGTGAAAAAGCTTCGCTTCTCTCGTGTGTCCAACGACGCACCTGTATTTTTTTTCTTTCAGAACTTAAATTCATATGAAATGAATTTTTTTTTTTTTTTTCACAGATACAAGGGGAAGTTTTAGCTTATGATCGTGAAGGCAGTAAATAATATAATCAATAACATCTGCATTAATTATTTTTACTTTTGGGGTTTTCAAAATTTCAATTCGAATAGAACCATCAGAAACTTAAAAAAAAAAATGTAAAACAAATTCTGCATAAAATTGTGATAGCATTAAATCTACAAATCTATGAAAATATTTCTGCACTGTTATTTTATATTGGTAATGGCAACTTCTATCAACGCAAACAAACTACATGTATATTGATGTCTTAAAAGCTTACGTCTGAGTAGTATTTCAATTAGATTTTAAAAATACTCTAAATTGAGCAAATTTACAAATATAAAGAGTACAAAAAATTTTTAATATAATGCTTTTAACATTATATAGTTGTTTTGTTCACAGACCTATCATAAAATTTGTATGTATTTATATTTTATATATATATATATTGGGTCTATAACTAAATTTGAACGTTTATTTAAGAAAAACATGTACAATAGTATTATTAAAAGTATTGTCCATCGTTAGCCAGAACTTTTTTCCATCTTTCTGGTAACATATGGATTCCGCGTTAAAAGTGCTGCTCCGGTTTTGAGGCCAAAAATGAATGAATCAAGCCAATTTCTGATACCCTGTCCTGAAGTGAAGCGTATCCCGGTGAGAGCGTTTTGCATATACCGAAATAAATGATAGTCGGACGGGGCAAGGTCCGGGCTATAAGGCGGGTGAGCCAAAACTTCCCATCCAATATTTTCCAAATAATTTTTAACCGGTCTTCCAACATGTGGCCGAGCGTTGTCATGTTGAAAGATTATGGCTTCGTGTCTGGTCGCATATTCCGGTCATTTCTCGGCTCTGTCTCTCTTTAAACGGATCAACTAGTTTCGATAGAGGTCACCTGTGATTGTCTGGCTCGATTTTAACAGCTCATAATAGAGCACACCCTTCTGATCCCACCAAATACAGAGCATTACCCTGGCACCATGGAAATTTGCCTTTGGCTGGGAAGGTTCTGGTTGTCCGAGCTTCATATATGAATATATCCGATGCAAAAATGACTTCTTTTTGTAGTGTTCAAGCAGTATTTCGGACATGCAAAATCGTCTTTCCACATCTCTCGGCTTCAAATCATATGCCACCCAATTTCCTTGCTTTTAAATGTATCCGGCTGCTTTTAAACGATTTGAAATGGCTGCTTGAGTGACTCCCAGCGATTTCACAAGTTCTTCTTGTGTTTGGCAACAATCTTCATCGATTAATGCTTCTAATTCTTTGTCATCTAACTTTTTTGGCTGACCAGAACGTTCTTCGTCTTTTAAGCCAAAATCACTATTTTCAAATTGTGCAAACCACTTTTGGCACGTTCGCTCAGCTAGAGCATGTTCACTATAAACTTCCACCAAAATACGATGACTTTCGGCAGCAGTTTTCTTTATATTAAAGTAATGAAGAAGAACTCCCCGCAAAAACACTTTTTCAGGCACAAAGTTCGACATATTTGAGTGATAAAAAGTATTGTTGTTTACGCTTCAAATGAATAATATATACTGAAAAAGACTAATTTAATATTAGAACGATGAATTAATAATCAAGTTGTATAAATTATAACTTTATATAATTTATATTTATATAATTTTGCAAAACAATGGTAACCCTTTATCGCCCTTTGGTCTCTCAAAAAGTTAAAATTTCCAAATTTTGTCTTCGTCACAACCTAGCCTTAGAAGTGAAGAATTGTTCAGTAAAACAATTTTCGAAATCGGTCAACCAATTGCTTAGATCTGATCCTGATAACATTTGGCAAATATGTTGCAACAACAAAAAATCGACCACAATAACAATTCCTTGAACAAGTGGCACTATAAGAATTAGTGGCAGCAAAAAGCACATATAAAAGCAACAATGCCTTTGTTGGTAGCGCTCGCATCAGCGCACAAGTTCACATTATTGAAGACACTAAATTTGGTGAATTACAACATACATATAAAATTATTGACGTTGCTTATATAATTTGCGTTTAATTTGATTATTGTTAAATATTTTGAGTAAATAAAATGTAGGCTTTTTCACGATTTAATTTTAAAAGGGAAGAACTGTGTAATGAAGATAATTTTAAAATCAGCCAACTCATAGCTGGTAGCTGATCCTATTAATATTTTACAAATACAACTCAAAACCAACATTGCTGGCAGCGCCCGCGTCATTTCACGCGTTAAAATGATTGAGGAAACTAAATTCGGCGAATTACAACACACATACAATTTTTGCAGTTGTTGTAAATATTACTTAGATGTAATCCTATGAATTTGATTTCAATCAAATTTTTTTGAAGTAAAACTTCTTAGGGCGCGTTTATAGTTGCGGCTTGTTGCCGTGCCGGACCGAACCGAGAGGGAAAGCTGGAAAGCGCTGCACATATAAATTATATGAAACAAGTCCAAAATGCGTATACTGCCAGCCGAACAAGCAGCTGTAAGTCAATTGTGCACTGGTATCCAGCGTGACGATTGTTGTATATTTAAATGTTGCATACATACATATTAATGCCAACAACAACACAAACAGTTACTGAAACATATTCGTTAATGTAATTAGAACTTCGATGGCGATAAAAAAATAGAGGACCACAAAAAACTAACCAACACATCAAGTGTGTGCTATGACAAAATACCAACAAAATACACACAGCATCAGTAACTTTGATATTTTCTACGCGAGCAAAAACCAATGCCATGCACATTTTGTTTTTCTTTCTGTCGCAGCAAAGCGCCGACGATGTAAACTCTTCGAATAATAACACAAGGAATTTTGTTCGTGCGTGTTTTTTTATCGTTTATTTTGTGCAACAAGATAATAAAAAAAAATTAGAAAACAATTGCAAAAAAGTCTAAACATTGAATAGCAAGGACTTGACGCGACTTAAAGTGGCTAAAAATATAATAGGAGATGACTTGCCGCGACTTAACGCCACTTGTTATTGACTTGACGCGACTTAAAGTGACTGAAAGTCAGTTTCAGCAGTGTTTTTTTCGCATTTTTGTCTTTTCACTTGTCACGGTTTGAGGAAAGCAAAAATGTACACGAAATCATATGACTTTTATGATGCTTCGATTCAAAAATAAACAAAAACGAAAAAACGTAATAATTGCAAACAAACCCAAAATAGTCAAAAACCAGCTGCTACAAGTCAGCGGCTGCAGGCGCGCACTATACGCACTACCAGCTGCGTAAAGCATGGCGCGTTTCCAGCTCGGTCCGGCACGGCAACAAGTCGGCACTATAAACGCGCCCTTAGGTGACGATTTTTATAGGGGGGAAAATTTCAAAAAACACATGTTTATAAACATGTTTGTAAACAGATAACAAAGCAGTGGAAACTTTTTTGTAAATATTCAGCCTTACTAAAAAACTTATATTAAGCTTTAGCATCACCTTTTTAATTTAGTAGCAGCTGTAGCCTCTGCTAAGCTTATGTTAAAAATCTTTTTAGAGCTGGCACTAATTAGAGCCAGTACTAAATTATTTTTTTGGTAAGGCTGATTGTATATAAATACGTATAATGTATATAAGCGCTGCCTGAAAGAGATACCGTGGTTGGCAGTTTTAGGGAATCCCTGGTTTCGAATCTGATGCCAGGACTTTAAAATTGAAGATGGCGGATAGGGTTGCCATCTCAAATTTTGAAATTTTGAAATTTTGACAACGGATTTGATTTCGAATCTAGAATCACAGTTTTATAATTCAAGATGGTAAATGGGGCTGCTAGCTCAAAATTATGTAATTTATCTACAACTAGTCTAAAAGCCTACCACGGTTTGAAAGCATTAACGCTGAAACTGTAATTATTTTTTGCGATTATTACAGTTTCTTCCCCACAGGTACTGTCCTGAAAAATGTTTAGCCTGAAAGTTTGCGGACCATTGGGTTCTGCTAGTATTAAATAAAATCAAAACTACACCATTTCCAACTGTAATTCTGAAAATATGAATTGAAATTCAGAGCAGAACAATTGAAATTCAAAATTCTATTTGAAATTCAGATATTATCAATTAAAATTTATCAATTTCATTTGAAATTTATAAAAGATCAATTGAAGTTCAGAAATATAGGTCAGAAATTTCATTTTATATTCAAAAAGCTAAAAAAAAATTAAATTTCTGAATTTAATTTGATGTTTTCTGATTTTCATTTGATCATTTCTGAATTTCAAATGGAATTTCTGAATTTCAACTGAATTTTTTGCATTCTAAATTTAAATTTATTTTTTCAGAATTGCAATTACTATTTTCTGAATTTCAATTCATGTTACTTTTTTTCTAAATATCATTTGATCTGTTCTGAATTTCAATTGATACTTTCTGAATTTCAAATGGAATTTTTGTAATTGCAATTTTTTTGTCTGAATTTCAATTAAAATTTTGAATTTTAATTGATCTTTTCTGAATATCAAATCGAATGAATCTAAATTTCAATTGATGTTTTTTGAATTTCTGAATTTCAATTTATTTTTTCTGAATTTAAATTGATATTTTCTGAATTTTAATAGATATTTTCTGAATTTCAAATGGAATTCAAGAATTCTGAATATCATTTTATCTTTTCTAAATTTCAGTGGATATTTCCTGAATTTCAAATAGTATTTTTAAATTTCAGTTCTCTTGTTATTTTAATTTTAAGTGAAATTTTGATTTTCAATTGATCTTTTCTGAGTTTCAAATGAAATTTCTGAATTTCATTGGTCTTTTTTTGAATTACAATTGGAAATGGTGTAGAATTTTTTTTAAACTATTTTGCCTAGAAAAAACTAGGTTAACTACTAGGCTGCTAACTACAGCTCATATTTTCAGGCGGCATGCCTTGGATTCCGTGTTAGAATTGATTGGAATTCAGCTTAGGAATTGAATCTAAGAGCTGAACAGCTTGTTATGTAAGACAATTTTGGTGAAGATACAGAGAGAATATTAGCTATCATCTTGAGTCAGTGGCTTTTTTTCTAAATAAAGCGTGCAAAGTCAAGGTTAACTTTCTTTATGGAAAACTTATTTAATATATCATTTTTTTTTTACTTTTTGTCACTTCAAAAGGCATTTTCGCAACAAATGCTACTCAAATCTTTCGTAATAAAAACGTTAACAATGCAATTAATATTATTTACACGTTATACAAATTGATTTATAAATAATTTTAACACACACTGCATTAAATATAAATATTTTAATTTAATTTAATTTGCGAATTTAATTTATAACTCGCATATTAACAGTTAAGAGCGCAATAAAATCATTTATTAATAAAATCATTTAACAAGTATTTTTAAATCAAGCTACAAGTGTCAAATAAATGACTGCATTTATATATAAATAAACGTAGAAACAGATATATTTATACAAGATATTTCTCTAATATAAATAAATGTATTTATATTTATACATATTTCTTAATATGCTTCAAGAAACTGAAGGAGCTAGCAGCTCGGTCCGCTTAGATATTGATTTCTATAGAAAAGTGAACCCAATAGCAAGAAAGAAAAATAAACTGAGACTTTTTTCAAGAATGTACAGCAAGCTGCTGCTTTTTAAGTGTTGCCAAGCGAACACAAAAAGCAACACATGTATTAAAAAAGGCAGACAAAAAGCGTAAAAAACAGCTATCGAGCCACACGGCAGGTTGCAATAAATGCAGCCACCTTAAATATGAAGCACCTTTAAGTGAAATACTGACGACAATCTTTAAGTCACCGCTGATGATGTATGGGGCTTGATTGTGAGGTCACTATGACTTGTGTGTGTGTATTTGTGTGGTGGCAGCAGTTTATTCCCACCAGTAGCGAAAGTAACCTTTCTCGTTAGCTACTTTACTAGTTCTATACGAACTAGCTCCTTTTTTGGCCCAAGGTAATGCATAAAAGGGTCAGTTCAATCAACTTCAAGCTTGTATTGCTTATTGTTTATGTTTCTGACGTCTTGATTTTGTATTCATGGATTATATAGTTCGAAGTAATATTTTCGAGAAAACATGATATACGTATATAAGGTGTTTCGTTAAAGAACATAAAGAACATGAAAAATATTGTGATGAAAAAAGTATATATTTATTAACTAAAGATTGCTTTCACAATGCTTTTTTGTTTTTTTATCTTTCTGACTAGTGAATAAGCTGCCCCTGTAGCACTAGTGAAGTGACTAGTGTAATGGTAGTGTAAAAGATAGCAATTGACCCCTGCCTATGACATGTTCACGTAAAATTCGCCAGTTGAATGCAAAGAAAGTAGATTGAAGTGAACTAATACTAATACTGATTACCTTAGGACTAGTGAAATGGGTAGTTCTGTACTAGTGCCAATTACAGCAGTTGAATGCAAAGAAAGTAGATTGAAGTGAACTAATACTAATACTGGTTACCTTAGGGCTAGTGAAATGGGTAGTTCTGTACTAGTGCCAATTACAGCAGGGTTAACTGTATAGCAGTGATGGCCAAACGCACACAACTTGCATGTGTCAAGTTGAAAATTTATCAGTGAAAGAAATTGAACGTTAATGTCCCGATATCCATTCGTCAAGCCTTGATGGCCAATTTTTTCATCAAGAGCTGACGATCAAGTTTTGAAAAAGCAACAAGACAAAAAAGATTCATAAAAAAGATTCATGTGTGAAAGTGAAATGGAAGCGTATAAATAACGGTCACCAAAAGTGCAAATCAGAATAGGTCTGTTCCCGTACTTGAACTTGAATTAGCACAAATTCATACTATTTTCTGCAATTTCCTGTTTCCGTACCCAAAAAAATTCGCAAAAGAGAACGATAATGAGAAATCCAGTCCTTTTCAAATGTTACTATTTTCTGCTATACAAATTTGGCGAAGCAGAAATTCGCAACAAGTCGCAAGCTGTTTTGAGAGCTAATGTTAAATTAGAGTGCCAGCCATTAAAACATTTATTCTTTTGATCCGGCATTAGTCGAGCATTTTCACAAAAGATATAAAGACTTTTTTTTTGAAGTTTCATCAAAAGTTGCAACTTTTTGCGAAAAACCTGTTCCCATACTTTTTGCAATTTTTCTCGCAAAGAGAGCATTATTTCACTTGCTCTCTCAAATTGTGCAACTTGCAAATTTCTGCTACAAAAGTACGGGAACAGATCGAATGTGAAAGACTTGAAGGCACATTCAAGTACCTGCTTTTTACCTTTTCCGTATGTTCCTCTTTCCTTCAAACTAGACTTGCTTTCAAGAAAACTTGGCGTGTGGAAAAGAGAAAAAAGCATTTTTAAAGCTTTCTGAAAGCTTTGTATACAAAAAAAAACCATAATAAATCTACACCGAAAAAAAATCGACATGTTTTAAAGTTAATTACAATGTTATCATTTTCAAAATGTATTTTTTTATATAAAATTTTTAGTATTTTTTAAATATTCACATTTAAATTGATAGCATTATGTTGTTATTTTGACCAAATTTGTTTTAAGCTATATTTTGATTACAAATCGTTTTTTAGATTGAAAGCTTAGCTCAATAATATATAAATAATACCAAGCAGTTGATTCCAGATATTCCAATATGTTTCAAAACGATAATAAACTTTTAAAAATATAAATTAGATTAACGGAAACAAAAGCAATTTGCTGTTTATAGTTCAAAATAATCTTCAAATATCTGCTTTGTGTTTTTATTTTTATGTTTCTACATCAATCATTGCTTCGCTTAAACAATAAATTTAGACTTTTTGCTGACCTCATCAGCTTAGCATACAAATGCTGAACAAATTCAATGTGTTTATGTATTGAAAAATGTACATCCAACATTTCAATGGAAAAATTTTAACCCGTTGTTGCATGTATTGTTGCATACTGAGGATTTTTTTGTGTTCGCTGAAAAATTTTGAAATTCGAGGTAAGCTTTCATTCTCGCTCTTTGCCTAACCCAAAACTAACGACTAACATTATTTTATTGATAATGTATACAGACTAAATAATATACTATGAAAATATGTGTCAAAGTAAAAGAGTCAAGAATCAAAATCAAGATAGACTATAAAGAGCATATTCTGATATTGTAAATAATATTATAAATAATGTAAAACAAGAAAAAATAGAAAAGAAAAAATATATACCACAAATAGGTTTAGTTTGAATGGATCTATATATAAATGGGTGTAGGCGAAACAGTTAGGTACCATTTTCTCCCTTGTTTCTCAACCGATTTTCATAATTTGTATTAGAGTAGCGAGAAGACGTGCACCGAGGATGTTTTATAGAAATCTATCTATTTTAAATAAATAAGTAAAATGATGTATGAACGAGTAAAATGATGTATGATGTATTTCACCCATTGTGAGTTCATATGCACGTAGAAGATCCTTATAAAAAGAAAAGGGGAAAAACCTGCGGCATTGTTTTGATAGATTTTTTTTCCTTTACACTGCTGAAAAAGTTCGGTAATGTTTGCACATGTGCAAAGAGAAAAAACGAGACATAAACGATTTACTGTGCATATTTGTCGGCCAAACGCACACACAAAGAAAGTTCCATATAAACGTTGAAGATTCGCACAAAGTGAAGCAAAAGAAAGCTTGCCACTTGACGCCGAAATAGACTCTTTTTTTCATTTTTAGCTTACCGCTCACATTGAGCTCTCTTCTGAGCAAGAGAACTGGTGGCGAATTCATTAGGAAAGTAAAAGTGTTGCCAAATTTTTATAGAAAAACATATCTCTCTGACTGTTCTGATTGTATTGAATTTATTTTAATACAATACAAAATTTCAAATTTGATTTGTATAAAATATTTGCTGAAGACATATTTTATTGTTACTAATCAATATGACCATGCATGCCAATTAATTTTGACTTTAAGTGAAACTAGCTTAGATAAAAGTATGTAATATGGAATATATATCTTATAAAAATATATAAATATATATATATTTGTTTTAAACGTACTGATAATTTTGTGTTCTAATTACCAAAATTCAAAATCTTATACAAAACATCTGATTAGAATTTTTCACTGTACGGAAAAAATGTAAAGTAAAAATAATTTTTATGCTTGGAAACAAATACTGTGGTTATTCTGGGCTCTCATCATGTAACTTTCAAAACGATCATTGTTCAAACGATACTGTACAACGATATAGTCGAATGTTTGCTTCATATAAATGCATCACAGTCGTCTCGTCTATCGTTCTGTTTGCTAAAGTTTGAATGGCACTAGAAAACATCAGTTTTCAGTACGTACCAAAAGTGGCATTTGCTTATAAATTTTTTTTTGTGCTTAGACGTGATATTTACTGCAAAAATATAGGTTTTGTTGAGTATGTAGTCAAATATTTCCCATTGAATGTGTTCAAAATTATATTTTAGGGCGGTGACTCCTAGGCAAATGGAAATTTTTATGAATTTCATTCACAAATCTAAATTTCTTTTTTAAAATTATAAATACATACATTTTTGATGGAATCATTCGATTTCTCTCTAAGGATCCTGAGTTGTCGCAATAACTCAATGGTTTTTTTTTGTTTCCTCATCGTCACGCAAAAAAAAAAAAATATAATTAAATTCCAGCCCCGAAACATTTAAATTTTATAAATTGAACGAATCAAAATCAAATAAAAAGCACAAACAATAACTTATTATCTATCGTGTTTATTCAATCGTCAAAACGATATCATATGACATATGATATCATAAGTATCGTCAAACGATTCTCGTCATACGTGATAAGAGCCCTGTTCTGTTATGTGTTGCATGAATATTCTTTAACAAATCTGACTCATAAAATAGGTTAACACTGTCATAAGCCATGATAATAAAGTAAAAATGTAGATTATACTTACGTAGACACCACCATGCAATAAAGGGTTAAATCATTAAATTATATGTTACTCATACGCCATGTGCTACATATCACTGTTATGGCTTATTTCATTTTATTAGCACGTTTTTGCAATTCTATTTAATGTTCACAGAAACTATTACTCAAGCAAGCATGCATAAACTGTGTTTCGTTCCATAACGTTCCGTTCCAATGCGTTGCGCTGCTTTGCTTTTAGTCTAACAAAATTATTTGAAATATTAAAATTTCTAGTGAATAGCCAGTAGTAGTAACTTTGCACTTTAGCTTCATTTATTGCAAACCCACATGTAAACACATACATATACACAAGTACAGATACTTTATGGCTTATACAAAATGGTATTTTTAAACTATTGGTATTTCCTCTAAATGTTTAGCACTTTAGCTTCATCGTCTTGCTTGTGTTTTCTTTTTTTTTTTAATAACGTTAATAAAAGTATGGCTCGTATCTGCGTCATATGATGCTGCATAAAAGCAGATTTTTAGCATTATTTGTAATTTTTTGTTGTGATGCACAAAAATGTGCAATATTTTAATATAAGCAGAAATAACACAGATACATTGTCAGCAAAGTGATGCTTTTATATAGTAAAAGAAAAATATTTGCAGACATCTTTTTGTTATGACAAAACTTGGTGCGGTATGAGAGGGTGCAAAAAAATATCTGTCTTTATTTGGCAGGCAATGCTAGCATAAATTGTAGTTGTTGTTGTTTTTGTAGTGCAGACAGGCACTATTTGACGATTGGTCGAGGTCAGGGTTACCTCAGCTAATTTGCGCCTTAAAATTTGAAACTTATTGTTTGTTTTCATAGCCAAAAGCTATGGATATGGTTGTGAAAAAATAAACAAAAAAATAAATGCCGTTGATTGAAATTATATCCATATAGAATAGAAAGTGTTTTTAGGTCACTTTGGTAAATGGAAATTTTTTAATTGATTATGTTAAGAATATGAGTTATGCAAATTACTGTGTCGTTGATTTTAGTTTTAACTACATCTTTATGCCTTCTTTAATTGCATTGAAAACAAGTGATCAGAAAACCTACTCAATAAATTAAAAACAACAAATGCAGTTAGAAACAGTTAAATGCATATCTAAAATTATTACCTACTATTTAGTCAGTTTTAGCTGGAACTAGCTTGTTTAACCAGAGTCACATTTTTAAAATTCACAGAAATTATTGTCAATTTACATAACGTTTGCGTCATAATAATTCAAAGTAACAATATTTAAGTTATTCAAAAAAATTATCACCTACCTAAGCAGAAAATCACTTTCTCATCATCATCATCATCATCGTTACGGCCGGTCATCAGCGCTATTATCATTATGGACTGTCTGCTCTTGAAACTGACAGCGTATGTCTTTGAATAAGAATACATTGACCGCTGTAAATGTTTGTGTCTTTGACAATTTAAGTTGTTGTAGTTGCCACCTAGTCGACGCTGTCAGAATAATTTGCCAGCAATGAGACCACGTGGCGTATGAGTGCTCAATAAGGCGTATATAAAACGAGGCCAAAGGCTTTTTGACACCGATGAGCACAGAGCAAAGAACAAACGAAAGAAAAAAAAGTGTAAAATTTCATTTTTATATTTTCAGTTCTGTGCTTTTTATGGGCTTTAAAAATTCTATCTTCAAAAATTTCATAAAAATATATCTTTTGATATGATGAAATCCAGACGCTACCAGCTGTTAGTAATGATTTATTAGTAATCAATTCAGCTTTGATTATTTCAGCCATATAATCACAGTTATAACTGCCAAAATCATACTAAATTAAGCACTGATTAGCTATAAAATAACTGTTCGTTGGCAGCTTAAAAGCTTCTCATTTCAAAACTAATTGCAAATTAGTTAGAACTGCAAATAGTTATAAAAATAATTTTATTTTCTTGAAACAACAGCAAAAGTAGTTGAGGCAAAACAACAAACACACTATACTGCAGTAAAAAGCTCAAGTCTATTAATAAAAAGCACTCATCTCTAGCCTAGCCTTGGCTTTAGTTTAAGCTTCAGTAGCAGCAGCAGCAGCTGCTAAAAGCTATCAAAAGGTTTCCAAGCCATTGCCTGTGCAGCTGAAAGAACAAGTAAAGCTACAAGAAATTAGCAACAACAACAAAAAGAAAAAAGGACAGCCCAAAAACAAAACGCAACAACTTTTTCCACTACATTGGCATTTAAATGATTCTTGAATGAATTTCTTTTTGCCTTGTTGCTTTGTAGTATAAGTTGTTGTTGTTGTTGTTGTTGTTGTTATTGTTTGATATTGTTCTTTGCAAATGAATGAATGACATGATAATAATTGCTGCTAGTTTCTTGTTGATGTTGTTGTTGTTGTTGTTATTGCAAAATGTGGCAACCGCAGTTCAATGACTGCTTAGCTGACTGTATCTCTTGTGAAAATAAACGCACGCATACAAAAAACTGCAAACAGAGATACATACAAACACACAACAATACATTGACGCACATTGCACACTATTCAATGACGTACATGAATAAAACTGTTTGATAGCTTTTACTTTTCAACAGTAGCATTAAAAATTTTGGTACAAAGTAAAGCAATAACATTTTATAAATTACTAAAATAATATTAAATAATAACAACAATATAGTCTTGAAATTTGCAATCATCTAGCAATATTTTCTGCAGTACGAGCTGTACGAGCATGCACTGGTGTTTTCACATCTCCTACAGACCCGGTTTGCTCAAATTTTTGCACGATTTTTCCGATTGTACACACATTTGAACATACAATTGACCGAAAAAATGACGAAGAGCACGATATGCATTTTGATTTGAACGCCCATTTTCACAATAAGCCTAAATAACTTTAACGCGTTGCTCGATTGTGTATCTTTCCATGGTTCAAATTGAGTTAATCTGGAATTGAGAAATTTCAAATGAAATGCAGAGAAAACCTGATGTTTAGGTGTGGTTCACATTCAACATCGGTCCTTAAAATTTAACCACCCTTTATTTTAACGAGTTCCAACCTATTCCAACCGAAGAAAAGTAACCCCATATCATAAGGGAACCTTCTACATGTCTTCCAGTGGGTGATATGCTTTACAGATTAAGTTTTGGGAGGATTCACACCAAACCCGCTTACGTCTTTTTGAATTTTTTATTTTCGGGCATATTCAAATACTTCTTCGCAAATTCAAGTCGTGTTTTAATGTTATCAGCGCGGAAGAGAGCCTTTTTCTTCGCATAGAAGTTTTTTATTCCTTTCTCTTTCAATCATCTTTGCACTGTACTAGACGAGATATTTAAATGAAAAGATTCTCTAATTTCTCTTGCTGAATTACACCATCTTACGAAAGTCTACATACGATTGTTATATCTTCTATAAATAAAAAATAATAGACAAGAAAAAATTTTGATCGATTAAATCTTTTTATTTAGTATTCAAAATTATTAAAGCAACAAAAAAAAAAACAAAGATTCAACTTAAATTATGAGTTTAAACTTCAAAACTAAAAATTTAATGTTTACATTTTGTTCATAAGTCTACATACGATATGATATTCAGTAAAAAAATAATATATCAGTAACGTGTTGGGTCGCCATTGGCTTTAATAACTTCTTGCAGTCGAGAAGGCATTGATAGGGCCAATTTTTTCGTGACTTCTGGAGAAATTTTTTCCCACTCCTCAACTATGTTAACTCAATGTGCCCACAAATGCTCAATAACGTTGAGATCCGGTGATTGCGGAGGGTGATCAAGCTTTGATCTGACATTATATAGGAGCCATTCTTTAACCAAGCCAGAACTATGCTTGGGATCGTTGTCCTGCATGAATATATATTTTCCGTCTAGTTGTAGCTTATGAATACTTGGAACGAAATTTGTTTTCAAAATATCAATATACATATGCCGATCCATTGTCCCTTCTATAAATCGCAGTTCGCCAACTCCATTTGCTGCCATGCAGCCCCACACCATAACAGAACCCCCTCCATGTTTGACTGTGGGGCAAATATTCTTTGGCTGAAGTGCCGTATTTCGTTTTCGCCATACTCTTGCTGGTCCATCTCTTCCAAAAACATTGAACTTGCACTCGTCCGTAAAAATCACTCGTGTCCAAAAGGTTGGATCCTCAATATGTTTTTTTCATGCTGTTTGGCATAATTTAGTCGCTTCTTCCTATTCACTTCGCTTATAAGGGGTTTCTTTCGTGCCACTCGGGAAGCTAAACCTGCCTTTTGCAAGCAACGTCGAATGCATTGAGCATTAACATCAATTCCGTCAAACTGTTGCAAGTTTTTGGCCAGTTTCACAACACTACTTCTCGGGTTTTCAGCCACGCTTCGCACTATTTTACTTTGCATTCTCTCATCAAGTTTGCTGGGACGACCACTTCTTGGCTTGCTCTCGTAAGATCCAGTATTATTATAATTTGTAATTATTGTTTGCACCGTTGCCTTACTCAAACCTAACGTTTCACCAACTTTTGAATAAGAATTTCCTTCATTTTTAAGTTTTACAACGACTTCGCGCAAATCAGGAGAAATTTCTTTTCTTTTTGACATTTTTGTGAAATTTTTTCTAATATTTATATAAAAAAGCACCTTACCTATCCTTTATTTTGCTCCTCTTAATGCGACTGAACTTCTTAAGAATATACGACTATGAGCGATCACGTGTCGTATCAGAACTTTTCCTAGAAATTGATCGTATGTAGACTTCCGTTAAACTTTCAAAGTAATGTTGTGCAGTTTTTTGAGGTTTTGAAAAAGTAACGATTAATAGAAAGCATTTTTTTTTAGCATTGTCCTTGTTCATTTAATTAATAAAAAATTTAAAGAAAAATTAAGTATTATTCACCTATTATTAAAGTAAAGGACAATAATTGATGTCGTATGTAGAGTTTTGTAACATGGTGTAAGTGTATTTTTCTTTGCAAGAATCAATATTTACCTGTCATTCTGCCCAGAAGTTTTCTCCCAAAATTCTCTGCTTTTCGACAATTTTTCTTGCTCCGGATATATTTTTAAAAATCCCGTATTTATTTCAGTCAATCATATACACATAATCGTCTGCATAAACATTTACGGCATGTTTATGACTTCCGAAAAGAGCACTCTCGTTCGTGTGGAACACAATAAGCTATACATTTTTTCATTTCAAAAAGTATTGTTGCTCGTTTCTTTCACGAACGAGAGTGCTCATTTCGGATTACATAAATATGCGGTTAAATTTGGGGGTATAAATTGTCGAACTTCTTGATTTTCAATTGCCTTAGTTGATGAAATAAGTTCAAAGGCACGTTGCCTAATATTTTTCCTACTGTCTTTAAGCATAGTGATAAGTATGTTTGCGATGCCTTCCAAGTTCTTGGATAAGACAGCCAAGTTCTCTTTGCTGATCTATCGAGTTTTATTTGAGTGACAAAATTGTCGATATTTTGCACAAGTTACCATACATCCGTTCTATTCAAGTATTTTTATACAATTTTGCATAAGTTTCAATGATGATTTAATCAAATATTATACATAGCCCTTGTGTATTTAAAAAAGAATGTTCTCAATTTTACTACGCTTTAACAATTCAAACAATTAATTTTTTGTAGAATTTATTGAAGTTTTCATTTTTAAACCATGTTTAGCTTGCACAAATTCCTTTGTCATAACACTCAATTACTCAATTGTTTTGCCACTCAATACATTTTTCTTTCACCAAAGTCACTTGTATGTTCTTACTACGGTTTTCTACCTCCATGTAGATGACCCTAAATTGAGCTTAACTGATGTTACAAATGAAATTTTAAACCTAAAAAATTAACAAAAGTAAGAAAATCACAGCTTATCTCTACTTACTGTTTTTTAAAGAAAAAATCTTTATCTTCTTGTGTTTAAGAACCTTGGATCTTTTTGTCCAACTCATCCTATAGATGCTTAATTGAAGTCCGCAGATTGCGGTAGGTGCTGCAAAATATGTGTCATGCTATAATCCAGCCACATTTGCACACTTTCGGCTGTTTACTTGGATTCATTGTCGTGCCGGAAGGTGAAATTATTAAACAAATTCAACTATACGGCACTTTTACCAAATTTTCTTTCAAAAATATTCATGTAGACAATTTTGTTCATTATGCCTTTGATGAACATCAGCTCGCAAACACCTACAGTAGACTAATACCAGCCCCATACCATGACCCATGGATTATTAAAATTTTATTACATTGAAAATTAATTTTCTGACAATATAAAAATGAGCCATATTTTAACGTTATTGTTTTGTTTTACAGATCCATTAATTATGACTAGCTGCTTTCCATGCAAACATTTTATTGATATTTCATCACTTAGTCTCATTACTGCAAAAATTTCATAATTAAAAATAATTTGATTGAAATCAAATTTCACTGTATGCAGCACATTGAGCACAAAATAGCACATTTTCTCTTTTTTTTTTTTTTTTTAATAATTAAACTAATTTATGATAAATATTCGGTTTCAGTCTGTTGCATGCATGCATGCCTCAACTTTTAGTTGGAAAATTTATTTATTTTTCTCTATGACTTTCATTTCGTTGCAACGGAATCAATTTTCTGACATAAACATGCATTTATATATGCATGTAATCCGATTGATTTATAGAATTTTAAATTTTATGGCAGTCGGAGTTCGTAGATTTTGCATGATTGAATGTTATTGTTAGTTGTAGCATCAGTTGTGTTGAGATAGTACATTTTTAATTAATGCAAAATTAAATAAATTTTGATGGCACAAATTTGATTTGATATCGAATGTGAATTAATGTGCTTTTTGCAGCACATTTAACACAGTGCAGTAGCAATGTAGTGGTTTTGTTGTTTAAAGCTTGAAACCTAATGAAAGTGAGCAACTTTTGTTATGTGTGGTTAAATTTTAGCCTGACCAAGACAAAAACAATTATTTCATGCCAACTCTTTTGTTGGCCTAGTAACGGCTAAGCTACAAGCTGTCCAGGTGTTTTTCTTCCTGCTTCTATGGACTTTTGTATTTTTGTTGTTCTTGGTAACTAAGTTCTTTTTGTGGTTTTGTTGGTTTTACCTTTTTCGGATATTCCTTTTTGCTCTTATTGCCTTGGGCTCATTCTATGGGATTTCATAAAATATTTATCTGGAAAATATGTACAGATATATGTGTGAATCCCCCAATATTATATACCACAAACAATTTGTTTCGTATTTTTCCTTAACCGTTACCCAGTGCTGTCAGTCAAAATACTTTGGGCACTATTTAAAACTACTATTTATCTCCAAAACGAATGAAAACACCCTCTCCAGTTTGCAAAACTTTTAAAGAAGGCATTTTTAATGCACAGGGACATCAATGTGGGAACTTTGTGAAATGCTTCTTATATGGTGGTTTATAACTTCAACAGGTAAACTGATTAACAAAAAACTAATTTTTTATTGATAATTTAAGTTTTGATAAACTGCATTACATCGTTACAAACAACATTACGTCTTAAAGCGTGGTTTGTATGGGGTCTTTTTTGCGAATTTTTCAAGCACATGTAACGTTTTTGTTCACTTTTTGGGGTATGCTTACAACCCATAATATTCATCGTACAGAGATAAAATTTATAGAAAAATATCAGTAACATGGCAAAAGAAACGAATATTTTACTTTGATTTTTGTCATTTATTAAAGTCACAAAATAGCGAAAACTTGCAAATTAAATTCACATTTTCGTATGAGAAAATTCATGCACAAAAAAAAAATTTCAGTAGCATTTCATGGTTGCTAGTTTGGTTCGTGCCAAAATCACGAACGCAACATTGTGTAGTTTGTAGAGTATTTCTAAGTAAAATTTAGATTTGTATAGGGCCTACCTTTAGATCACTCAATTTGTTCTAATTTTTTCGAAACACAATTTTAAAAAGTGAACTTTTAAAAAGAAACGCAAAATATACTACCCAAAATTTAATCAAAGCATTGGAAACGAATGAAACTGAAATATAGATTTAAAAAAGTTTTCTAAATGCTGTCTTTGACCGATTCAGGGTTTTAATATTGTAACATTTTTTATCAATTCATACTTTTAAAAATACTCCAAAAAAAAAAGTAATTATTTCAAGCCTTTTTTTTTTTAATGCAATAATGCTAAATAGCAATAATAAAGAAATAATGAATTTAATAAAATCGAAAGAAGTTAATATTTTTACAAAACTTTGAGTAATATTAATGTTACTTATACATAACAAGACAGTGTTAATGTTAGTTTAAGACCTTTAAATAGTTAATTTTATTCTCTGTCGAATTGCTAATAAGTTATGTCAATATTTACCTCAGTGGTGAATATATAAAGGAGAACGTAAACCCTTAAAACATAATTTTTGGGACGGCCGCAAAGTGACAAAAAAAAAAACTGTTTTTGTGCTCTTTAACTCTTCGTTATTAACATGAATTTCATAACACGGTTACTAACATTGGTCTCTCAGACCGAAGTGAAGAAAATGTTAATTTTTTCATATAAAACACACTTTTTATTCACACCTCCATCAACAAGAGCACTGATCAACGGAGAGGTATATAAAGACCGAATGCTCAAAAAGCTCAACTCTGGCGTACAGAAAGCTTTAAGTATGTGTTCGGTCTAAGAGACTGCATCTTAGTAACAGAATGTTAATAATAGGTGATTTACATATATTTTATCAATTTTTTCCTAGAAAATGCAGCAACTTTTTTATTTTATGTGTTGATTGCGGCAAATTTGAATGTGTTTTCTGAACTTCATAAGATTTCAAAAATTTGCTTTTTTAGTTGATTTTAAATATTAATAAATCATCAAGTTTTGCTAAGAACTTTCTTGATATTTTTAAATGTTCTTTGTTGGCATCTTATAATTTCTTCATTTTATAAGGAAATGCTTGTATTTCTATTGGTTAAGATTTTAGCTAAATAAAAAAACAATTTTAATAAAAAATGTAAGCTTCTTGGGGAAACTTTAATTAGACCAGAAGAAAGTTTCAGTAGCCTGAAGTAGGGTGATATGTAACACGTAATGTACGTAATGTAATGGAATTTTTGATTGGTTTTAAGTACGGGTGTCATTGGCATAAATACATCGTATGTATTGCTTTTATTCGATGCATCGAAATGTACATGGATATTTTTCGATACCTCGGATGGTACACATCGATGCATCGATTTTCAAAAGAGTTTTCAGATATTTCACTACTAAATATGTTAGTCGCAAAATTGTACATAATTTCAAATTCATTACTATAACTGAGCTACTTATGTTTCTGACGGACTGTTGAATCAGGTTAAAAAACATTTTTGTAAAACCATAGAAATATTAAAAATTTTAATTTGAAATCATCAAATATTCTTTCTTAAAACAATTTTTTCAAAAACTGTTGATTCTGCTGCCATTCTGTGGTCAGATTTATTCTTATAGTCTTTTTGCACAAATTACAATTCGCGTTGTTTTCGCTGCGTTTCTTAAAAGATCTCAAACCCACACTTTTTGGAGATATTTCTATTTTTTGGTCAAACTCACCACTTTATTTTTGCACAATTGAAAAACTGAAATGGCTGCTCAAAGTACGAGAGATGTCAGGTTTTAAAAAACATCGATGCATCGACTATTTATACATCGAGTGGAAAATTTGCGATGCATCGAAGCAAAACATCGATGTTTTTCCAACAACCAATTCGAAGTGCGTGTTTTAATGGCTGTTAAATATTTTGATTAATGGATGAATGAGGACAAAAATTTCAAATATGATTTTTTTGGTCTTTTTCAAATCGGTGGGGTGATATGTAACACCAACAAAATCTTGGTTTAAAGGCTAGGAACTTTAATTTTTTTTTATTTATTTTGACTTTTTATGTTTAGTAAAAGTATTATGATAAGAACTTAATGAAATTTCCTGCAGCTGCAACTGTAAATATTTCTGTGGCGTTGTAAGGAACACAGTTTTTTTTATTGACTTCCTACCACGATTGGATTTTAGTCTGGGCTGAATAATATGAGCTGGGTCGATCTTTTTTAATGCCGTTGATGTGATTGTATTTGAGAGTTTGATGTTGTTTGAAGTCTTTAAGGGCAATTATAATGTGTAAAATGTGTTACACATCACCCCACTAAGAGTTTTTTTTTCGGTTTTTCTTTTTTCTTATTGATGGAATTTTACTACAAAGTAAAATTACTTGTTACACTTTAGATATTTAACAATACCACATTAAACATCTACTTACTTTTAAAATCTGTAGATAATTTTATCCGATACTCTATTTTTTTAAATTTAAAAAAAAACATTTCAACAAACATTTTTCACACTTCTTAAGAACTCTAATCAAATGAAGGTCTGCCTACTTCCAACACTTATGAAAACATATCGCAGTTGTTCATTCGCTCATATGTTAACATTTTGTATGAAAAATCGACGTGTTACACACCACCCCATGGTGTTACACATCACCCCCACCTCATCCTATTTATAAAAATATATGTTTTCTTTTTCATCTCGTCAAATGTACTATAGTTACATTTAAAAGATAATAAAATTAATTATTCATATTTCTATCAGGTCTGGGTATGTAATGTATCTGAGAATTCAGCTCATTATACACTCAAGTTGTCTTGTCTTATTTGATTTTTCAAACATTTTCTGCTTCTGCCAAAGAAATACAGGTTTTATTTTTCCTCTTATTTATTTAGAAGTTGGCAATTTTGTTTTCATTGCTTTATTTTTAAGTTTATTTTCAAGTTTCAGCTATTAATATTATTTTTATTATTACTTTAAATCTTAGAACTTTTTTATATTTCTCATACAAGTATTATTTATAAATTTTTGTAAAGAAAATTTCCTAAGTTATTAATTTTATTTTAATTGAAAATGACATTCAGTATTCCAACTATGTACGCAAGCTTTATATCCAAAATATACCTAACAAAAAACCACATTGCTCGCATTAAGCTTTTATAGCAAAAAGCTGCTGTAATTTATCCGCACCTTACTACCTTGCTTCTTGAAAAATATACAGTCATTGATATTTTCCACAGAAATACGCTGAAAAATTACCAGTTAAACTTATTGAAAACAGTCTTAAAATAGCAGCTCTCACTTAACTGAATGAGTGTGTAAATTCCAAAAGCTCATTTTGAGTACATAATTAATGTTAGTACGAAAAATTTTCCATGCAAAAATTTTTCCACACCAAATGCTAAAAATATATAAAAAACGCAAGCACCTCTGTAAAAGAAATTATAAATAAAACCAATGCAACACCGGTTGCATCAAACAAAAAACTACGTACATTGAACTCCACGCGTAATCAAAGCTTTAATTGTAGCACTTTTTTCCTCTTTTGTTTTGGTTGTTGACAAAAAAAAAAAATATTAATGTAACTGCTTTGCGTCAATTGATTGCGTGCAGCTTTTACGATATTTTTAGGTGAAGAAAAAAGTTATATTTTTGGCCAAGATACCAAAATAATTTATTTATAGTAACATATTAGTTGATGATGACGTCGGGGTAGACAGACACACCTTTTTGTGGAAATTCTATTTATATCTAATATTGTTTCTTATTAAAGTATACGGAAGTTGAGCGTAAAAAACAAAATTTGTTGTTATGTACAAAAATAGTATTGATGTTTTTTTGTCTATATATCTTATTATGACAAAGTGAATATTGTGAATCTCATTAAGGTGAAAAAAATACACTAAGTTTCAAAAGTATACGATCGATTTATGAAAATAGCCATACGAGTTGTTTTATTAACCTATAACGCTATTAAAGTTATATATAAATGCACTTAAGTTTTTACTTTTTATGAAAACGTTTCGAAAAAAACTTTAATATGTACTTTAAGTGAAATTTTTCATCGTCTTAAAAGTATCAATTTGGTAGCAAAAATATAAGAAAATAGTTAGTTTTTGTTCATCCAACAACGAATTTGATTTCGAATTTTATTTTTTAATTCAATTTAAAACTTCTTTTAAATGAGCTCTTATGATATGCCAGTTGGTAATTTTTTGCTCATCTTTGCTTTGATTCTACTACTACTGCTTTCTATTAGTTCTCAATTGTCTTTAAGCAAGAGGTACTTACTGGTCATTACCATAGCACAGGCATTCTTTGTGCAAAGTTAAATTATAATATAAATTATATAATATATATATAACAGCTGGCTTTTACCTACTGAAAAGTGTTATTAACAAAAAAAAAAAAAAAAAAAAAAAAAAATATCTATCAAAAGAATTTCCTCCAAAAGATATTTTAATACACACGCTAAATAATTCTAAAACAAAATAATGTTATGAATAAAAACAACATCCAAAATGAAGAAAAATATAATTTTGGTGAACTAAAATAGCAGAAAGGTGTTTTTTTTAATTAATTATCATAAAACAAAATTATTAATAAAAAGATTTTGAATTTTTGTTAATATATATATTGATTATGATATATAGATTTTTCATTTTTCTTTATTATTTTTTTTTTAAATAATTGGGTGCTTAAGGATTTTTATGTGCTTTGTTTTTATTTAATGAAAATTATATTAATTTTAAAATATTTTTTCCACTTGTAGTGGAATTCCAATGGTGTAAACCTTGACTAATTCAAGGTTCATAGGTTGGTTTAGGTAACAGTAGTTCTATTATAGCGTGTGCCATAACCAAATGGTAACTCAAAGTCTAATAAACATTTTTTAAAAAGTGAAATTTTTGTGTTTTCCTGATTCTGATTTAATCAAAAGCGTTGTCGGAAGCTCTAAGCGCAATTTTACTAATTTGTTTCTTCTAATCTTGAGGTTTTTATCATAAAATTTTGTTTTAAATATATAAATATAAGAACCCAATAAACCACAAAACGAACTCGGGTTAGTTTTGAATTAGTAACGAAGGTGAGAACTCGGGTCAGGTAGCTTATTCGATTAGAATTCAAGATAAATCTTAGAATTTTAAAAATAGCGAATACATTTTAATATAAAATTCTTGATAAAATGCTTGAAAAGAGAATGACCTTTCCTTAACCTTTATGTGCTCTGTAATCAACATTTGTAGCATTTTGAATAAAAAAGTTGAATAGAAAAAAAAATACACATCAAAAGGGACCGAGGTTTGCAATAGCTTCCTAAAAATTAATTCTAAGCAGTTTTGGTCACAATCGGCATAGGGGGGGGGGGGGGGCCCGAAAATTGTCACCTCTAGACCCTACTTTTCAAAATGACCATCTCCTGGCCGGTTGTTTACAAATATAGACACCAAAGCACTGCACAAGCCTATTCATTTGCATTTTCATGTACTTGATCATTTTCAATTAAGTTCAAGTTTACTTGAAATTAGTCAACTCGACGTCAGCTTGTTGCCCGAATTTATAAGCGCGTGATCTACGACACCAATTAAAAACAAGCGGCAGCAGACTTGAAACGTACGTCATAGAGATTGAAAGGCTTGAATTTGTTTGTGAATTTTCAGCTAACTCAACTTACTTGCTTAACCGTTGTGTCGATCGTAGAGCCCACGGGTACATTTGCAACTTTAATTTTCCTGTATCTTCCAAACGGTTAGTCCGATTGACCTGAAATTTCATGATATCCTCAACCATACACTTTTGCATCATGTGGAAAAGTTTCATCAAGATTGGAGCAGCAGTTCAGTCGATACAGCCCAAATTCAAGTTAGTGGAATGGCGTCGACTGCTGATGTACCCGGGTACTTGTATGAAAATTCATACAAATATATAGAAATAAATGGCAAAGTTCACTTTATATTGCTATATCTTCCAAGCGGCTGGTCCAATCTTGATGAAACTTCGTATCATAGCTTGGAAATATGTAATTGATATTGGTGTGAAATTTCAGGTCAATTGGACCAACCGTTTGGAAAATATAACCCAGTTACTAGAAAATGACCTAGCGTCAACAGCTGATGTTCTATGAAAATTCATACAAATATATAGAAATAAATGGAAATATTTAGTTTATTTTATGGAAATTTGTTTATTTATTTATAGAAAATCATTATAATGAAAGTAAAAAATATATTTTATGAATTTTAGCAGCATCTGAGGCATTGTGGATGATCCTTCGAGTGCTCTGCGCACACAGGCTTATTACAAATTGCACCATCCATTTTATTTTCACTTTTTATATATTTGCCGCACAAAATAAATTTTTAGGTCTTTACACTTCAAAAATCGCACATAAACTGACTTATGCATACAAAACTACTCAAAACGAAACCTGCGCAAAAAATCATGTTTCTGCCTGTAAAACTGGTTGTGCAAGGGTAGGTAGGCAAGATATTCCCAAATACCCTTTTGTTCCTGTTAGTAGACGTGTTTTCCTACACATTCCAAAAAAAAAATGTTTACATTGAACAAATATTTTATGAGTTATAATTATTCTGCGCAGGTACTAAAAATAGCACTATGAGCAAGAGGGGTTGATTTTCAGTTCAAATATAACGGAATTTTGCGAATGAAAATTCAATGTTAATTATTTTTCTTGGTAAAAAGGGATCAAATTACAAGGATTAAAAAAGAATTTGGAAATTGTTAAATTTTTATGGATTTTGGCAATTCCCATTTTTGGTAAAAATGGATTATTTAGGTACCAAATTTTTTTTTTCCCAAATTATGATAAAAGTTTTGTTAACTAGACAATATTTCCAATAAATAAAAAAAAAAAAAAACCAGAAAATTACAAGAATCCAGGTAGTAGTTAATATTTGTATATCAAAAGCAACTATCTGCCATACAAAACGTATGAAGTACCCGGGTACATCTACTGTCGATGTGGATAAAACCCAACAGCTGTTGACACAACGGTTAAGAAAAGTATAGTTAAAGAAAAATTTGTTGGGCACAAGGGTGTACCCAAATAAATAGTTTTAAAAATAGTGAAAATAGTGAAAAATATGGGTCGCTGATAAGGGTGGTCCTCAAAAATTTTTACTTTGTGCATTTTTTTATTTAAATATTTTGTGCTGTAAGTCGGGCTAATTATTTGAAATCTGATGTGTTTCGACGTCCCCTCCTAAAAATGTGCAAAATGGGGCATTGATAGACCCCTCTATTTGTGCGTCTTAGAAATGCTTCCCCCCTTAGAAACTCCCAAAAAATGGTTAATTTTTACCTATTTTGCTTCCCCTTCGATATGGCAATTTTTCTATTTTTTCGAGAATTTTTCTAGGATTTTTCGATATCTTTCGATTTTATGTTGTTCCATATCTCGAAGGGGAAGCAAAATAGGCGAAATCTAACCAGTTTTTGGGGGTAACTATTTGAGCAAGCATTTTTGAGACACACAAATAGGGGGTCTATTAGCCCCCATTCGACATGTTCTTAGGGAGGAACGGAAACACGTGTATGACTTACAATTTCACGTACAGTGAAAAGTTAAACACGTGTTTCAACCCTTCCCCCTAAAAATGTGCAAAATGGGGGATTTGTGCGTCTCAGAAATGCTTTCCCCCTTAGAGACCCTCAAAAAATAGTTAATTTTTACCTATTTTGCTTCCCCTTCGAGATATGGCACTTTTTCTATTTTTTCGAGGATTTTTCGATATCTTTCGATTTGATGTTGTTCCATATCTCAAAGGGGAAGCAAAATAGGGGGTCTATTAGCCCCCATTCGACATGTTTTTAGGTAGGAACCGAAACACGTGTACAACACGTACAATTTGACTTACAGTGAACAGTTAAACACGGGTTTCAACGTTCCCTCTAAAAATGTGGAAAATAGGGGAGTGATAAGCCCTCCTATTTGTGTGTCTCAAAAATGCTTCGTCCTATAGTAACCCCCAAAAAATGGTTAGATGGTTACCTATTTTGCTTCCCCTTCGAGATATGGAACTTAATAATCACAGAACATCATCTTCATAACATCAGAATCCAAATAATTGATCCGACTTAGATTGCAAAAAAGGACAAAATCTGTCAAAATCACAAAAAAGTATTGTTACGGTCCACCCTAGTGTCCAAACAAATTTTTATATTCTGACATCAGAATCGCAATCAGCGACCCCCAAGACAACAAGCTTTCCCAATTTGAACTATTTGGATACTTGCACGCTTATAAGTTTTTGCCGAACATATCAATATTTTCAAGTATTTTCCCGAAAATTTCAAGCGCAGCAGAGCAGTAAAGCTTGCGATTGATTAGTTTGAGAAGAAGCTAGCTTTGCTTGGTTTTTTTCAAGTTCACACCAAGTGAATTTTCAAGTATTTGAAAAAGCTTGATTTTTCAAGTACTTGATGCAGGTCTCTGGTAGACACCATATAAAATGTATGAAAAGTTACATCACTTTTATACTTTTTGAAATCTCGGTTTCACCTCGAATTCGAAATGAATTCTTTGGAAAAATTGTTTGAAAGCTTTGAATCGTAGTTTGATTCTTATGTATTTCTTACAATTTTTTTGTTTATTTTTGTCGACTAAAAATTCTTTGACTCTCAAAATTCTAATAACAACCACAAAAGTGGGAATACTCAAAAAAAAAAAAAAAAAAAGAGCCACACATTAAAAGTGAATTGTTTGAAGAAGATATTTATAGTAAAATTGTTTGAAATATAATTTCAATCTTTGAGCACAGTGTTATATTTTAACGGTATGTTCTTGTGAGCTTTCTTTTTTATTCTTACCTGAAGTTTTAATAAAAAAAACAGTTGTAATTGAAGTTATAATTAAGGCCAGATGTGGTTGTATTTGTTTGTTTATATATAAATACAACGGGTTTCTAACAAAAGTTTTAAAATATTTACGTAATTTTTAAGTTATGTGTTTATATAACTCCAATAATTTTTTTTCAATTATTAAAGGTTATATTTTATCGAGCTCAAGGTCAAGGTTAATTTACAAATATATTTACGTAATACTTGAACAATTTAAAAATGGGTCGCGGAAAAGAGTTAACTGAAGGAGAATGTGGAAAATAATTTTGTCTTATCCTGAATCTAGAATGACGTCAAGAAATATTGGCCTTAAAATTAATAGAAGTAGGGAATGTAGTGCTAGATTTTCTTTAATCACAGCAGGAATATAGTGAAAGGTGGACCTCGTGAACTTCGACGAGGTTGAAAAAAAAGTGAGTTTTGTGTGCTCATGAAGCATTATTTTTTGTTTTTCCGGAGATTTTTTGGAAAGTTTCCGGAAAGTTCCCTAGCCAGGGCAAAACAGTAATATATTTTTTTTTAGCTAGAATTGCATTAACACTCCTGATCTTGTAGCAAGGTGCCGAATCGTACATAAAAATGTACTGGTTAGCACCAGGAAACCGTTCCTTGAGTTTTGTGGTAGTAGCCGAGTTTCCAATACTCGCTTGTACTGGTCTTTCCGCATGCACCCTTCTACGTTGTATAGGTGCCCCATGCCCTTCACTGAGATCAAAGACCGCTCAGTGACACTGACAGAGTGCTTAACCCATTTCTTAAGTCAGTCTATATAGAACTGCTCCTCAGGGCGCCGCACATCGGGAAAATCATAGCAAATCTGTTCAACTATTTTTCATACTAGAATCTTTATTATTATTGATAAAGATACTAGATACTAGATGTCAATGATAATGATACTAGATACTTGAATTTTGGATATTATTTACAAAATACTTTATGAAAGAGGCTGATATGTATAACCTATGTTTTTCACTAGTTCCTGTTACCCTACAGCTGGAACTTAAACTTTTATAGAGCTGCGCTCTGTGAAGTCAAAGAAGATATTCAAAATTCTGGTTATGGATTTGCGTTTTTAAAGTTTAAGAAACGTTGATTCGTCGAAGAAATTTAGCTATAAAAAATTATAATAATCATAAAAAATTCATTGTTGACTTACAGAAATGTTTACAAAATTGTACTTGCTCGACTTCAGTGTTCAACAGTCATATTTCGATGTTGATTGCAGTCGCTAATGCTTCATTGCCTCGGTCAGGCGTGTTTTTTTTTCTTATACCGATGACCCCTGAAGTTATTTTTGACCAAGCTCCTCCAGACTGTCCTCTTGGAAACTTTTATTCTTTCGTTGTTCATCATTGTAGTCAGACGGGCAACACTTTTTACGATTTTCGAGGAAGATGTCCCTGATTTTGCGGTAAGTGCGAGAAGTGGTGATCTTTTTCCTGCCATATTTTCCCACACAGCCTGCGTTCAGAGGTTTATTTTGATTAATTTGTTTTTTTCTTAACGACAGTTTTCGAAATACCTGCAAGAGATTCTATTTCTCTCTAAATTTGTGCTGAGTGAAGTAATAATGTCTGCATTTCTCTACATTTTCTTGGAAACATGTCTGAAATTTAATATTATTATGTCTTTTTATAAACAAAATTCAACTTTTCTCATGAAATTTGTCAACAAAATGCAAAAATAAATATTATTTACGTTTTGCGTAAGAACACTTAACAAATGTTTTAAATAATATTTCTACAACGGTAATTTTCAACAAACCAGTGTTGCCACTAATCAAAAATAAAATTAATAATACTAGTAACAATACCAAATACAATAAAATCAATTTGTTTACTCATAAAATGATTTTTACTATATAGAAATAACATGAATAGGAGTAATATGGGCATCCACTGTATGTTGAAAAATAAAACCGAATTTGGTCAAAAAAATACTATCTTTTTTCACTTATTTCAAGTTTTTTTGATGTGCCTAGTATCTTTCTTTCATTTGGCACTATTATTTTTTCCATTGAGTGTATGTTGAACAATTTATTTCAATTTCGATACAAGTTTATTTGTGATTTCTTCTTTTTTGGTTTTTTTTTTGTTTTTTTTTATTAGGTTTGTTGTTAATTTTATTTTTTGTTTTTCAATTGAAATTCGTTAAGAATTGAGTGGCAACCGACTATGGAGATTGTGCTAGTAATATGTATGTATGTATGCGAACACGTGTAGGAATATGTATGGTGCCACAATAAAACATGTGTGAACATGACACTTGAACATGTCAACCTTGACAGTGACCGCTTTTTTTATTGGAGGGCAAAAAAAAAAAAAACCGCTGATTGACAAACTTAGATTATTTGTAAATTTGATTAACAGTTTTATTTTTATAGAATTTAACAGCACGTTGGCATGAGTTGGTTGATGAAAACAAAAAAAAAATTTAATATTTTTCTATAATAATATTTAGTGTATAATATGATAATACACTGAAAGAAAAAAAAAAAACTGGACAGAAACTTTTGTTGAATCTATGCTGATAAAAAAATTTATCAACTCATCCCAGGAATTCATCAATATCAAAAACATTGCTCGTATCGACAAATTTCTGGGTTAGTTGAAAAATTTTTTGTCAGTATAGAGTCAACAAAAGTTCTTTCAAGGTTTTTTGTCTTTGAGTATAACAACATATAGCTGATTTTGTCTGTTTTTTTTTTCGAAAACTAACATCAAAGAAATACAAAATTCTTTCTACTAAAATTCATAAATCACAATTGAAATCTATTGAATTGTAAAACTTGAATTACCATTTGAATGAATGCTGAAAATTCAATGCTGACTGGTTTCTGCTTATGTCTGTTCCTTTGAAAATTTTGACATGTATTCAACAACTGACATATTTCAGGAAATCAAACAATTTCCCTCGAAGCTGCAGGATCTCGCCTGCGGTGCTGCAGAGTATTGCTTTTAAAATTCATTTCCAAGTATATCCGCTGTAAAATTCTAAAATTCTATAAACTGTCGCTTCAAAAAGTTAACTTTATCACCTAAGTAAATGTAACGGAAATTTAATGGTAGATACGTTCAGGCATTTTTTACTAAACTCCTCAATGCTTTCACTAGTTGTCAACATAGCTTTAATCAAAGACGTGCTCTTAAAATCGTTCATAACTTTAAGCAAAACGTGTTGAATCTACATACATACTTTGTTTGCGGTAAACACACTCTCCGAAGTTGTGAAACTTTTGGAATTTTTAAAGCTTAAAGTTCTTGCTTCGTGCCATCCAATATCTGCAGTCTGCATCAGGCAGCGCGTCTGACGCTTTGATTAGCATATTTATCTGCGCTATTTATTTACTTAAACTTAAGCAGACACGCGCGGCAAAACTTTACATAGTGGCTTGCAAAATGAACGGACGGACGGACGGACGAACGGATGGAGCTTAAAAGTAAAATGTTAGCTAAAGAGCGTTAAGAGGCGTTGGTGTGTAATTTTTACGATTTTATAACATTGTTGGCGTAAAATGGATTTTCTCACCACAACGACGATTGCAGGCTATGTTTCTGGCAAAAATGTTAAAATTTTTATGTTTGTTGTAAAAATGCGAAAATCATAGAAGCCATGATGCGCATTGCAGTTAAGATTTTGGTAGTGTGAAGTTTGCTTTTATGAGCATTATGAATATTTTATGCATAAAAAGTTTGCTTGACAGATAAAGCCGCAGCCGGTTGTTAGCATAATTTAAATTGAAATGTCGATGAGCTGCTTGAATGGGGCTTATTTTCTATTAAGATAAATTATTTCATCGAATTATTTCATCAACAAATAATTAATCACATGTTGCATTAAATTCCGATAAAACCTTGACGTAAGCGCTTTGTTAGCAGCTTTACTTGATTAAATATTGCAACATTGCTGTCACTTTTCACTCTAGCCAATCTGTCAGTTTGAGAAATGAAACTTTTGTCATCTCCTCCTTAAACGTGCACTAGCACTGTCAAAAACTTGCTTCAAATTAAATTCCTTAAAATCCTTGCTGCTTCTACTGCTGCTCAGCTCTGTATGTGTTTTTAAGCATGTTTTATCAGTCAAAACACGCTCAGCTGCAGTTATACGAAATATGTTCCAGCAACATGTTTGTAAAACATGATTTCTTCGAATTCCTTGTTTCTGTGTCAAGCTATCTTTCTTCATCTACATCACTTTTCCTCACTCTGTCAATAAATCTTTGTACGAAATTCACTTACTTGCTGTAAGTTGGCATGATAATGATGATGATGATAATGATGTTGGTGTTGGTGTTGGCGTTGGTGCTGTTGATAATAAGGATGATGATTATTCCTTTAGTGGTGCCAATATAATTTGATCCACTGACAAGAGCTTAGTTTTCCTTGTTGTTGTTGTTTTGGAAATGCGCTCGAGGAGCAAGAGATAGAAACACAAAAATAAAAGAAATAAATAATAAACAAACATTCAGCCTGAAACACATTCTTTTGTGTTATCCTGTGATTGAAGGAAGAGTGATTGAAGTTCACGCGTTGTTGTGTTGTTTAACATGTTGTTAATGAAAGTTTTGTTTTTACTTGTTGTTCTATGTAACATGACTTTGCTTTTTCTTTTTTGTTTTTATAACACGCATTTTTGTTGCTGAACATTAGGCATATTTGATTTGAATTAGAGGATAATCTTAGTAGCTGAGCTTTAAATAGACTTAGATTTAAATTATAAGCAGAAATTTTGATGTTACAAAAGAAAAAAATTAACGAATAACAAATTATTAAAAGCTAATTAAAAAACTTTTTCATACGAAACTTTTTAACAAAAACTTTTGAAAACTTTCAGAAAAAGCTTTAACAAAAACTTTCAAAGCTCTCAGAAAAAGCTTTTAAAGTGTTTAAATGCTTTTCATAGCCTTAAGAAATCAATTAAAGCTTCTAAATCAATTTAAAGCTTTCAGCAATGTTTTCAAGGATGTTTACCCAAAAGAAATGAAAAGCTTTCCCATTAATGAGCTTTTTCATGGACATTTTAAAAAAGAGCTTTTCGTTAAAGCTTTTTGGAAAAGATTTACATTGTAAGCTTTTCACAAAGCTTACACTAATAATATCAAAAAGCTTTTGAATATTTTAATCGATATAAGCTTTCAAGCTCTCGGCTGTTTAGTCATTGTTTTAAGCTTAAATGTTTTTATTTTTATATATTTCGGCAGAATAAATATTTTTGTGCAGATTTTAATTTATATTGTTAATCATTGAAAACTTTCAAGGTCTTACTCACTTAATAAAGACCTAACAAGGAGTTTTTTTTAAAGAATGCTTTTTTTTTTAATTTGACAAGCAAATTTAAATTTGCTTGTTATTTTTTTTAATAAAAACAATCAGAGAGGTAACAAAGCTTTCAGAAAAAGCTTTAAAGCTTTAAAACGCTTTCCAAAGCTTTTAGAAAAAGCTTTCAAATCAATGTAAAGCTTATAAAAATCTACTGACAGTACTGAACTGTTTTCAAGGACATTTTTCCAAAGTAATGAAAAGGTTTCCCATTAATGAGCTTTTTCGTGAAAAGTTTAAAAAAGAGCTTTTCGTTAAAGCTTTTCAGAAGAGATTTTTGTTGAGAGCTTTTCACAAAGCTTACACTAAAAATTTCCAAAAGCTTTTGAATATTTAAATCGATGTAAGCTTTCAAGCTCTCGGTTGTCTAGTCATTGTTTTCAGCTTAAAAGTTTTTATTTTAATATATTTTGGCAGAAAAATATTTTGGTGTAGATTTTAATTTATATTGCAAATCATTGAAAGCTTTCAAGAACTAAGTCACTTAGTAAAGACCTAATAAGCAGATTTTTTTTAAAGAATGGTTTTTTTTTTTAATATAAAAACAATTATTTAAATTTGCTTGTTTATTTTTTTAAATAAAAACAATCAGAAAGATAACAAAAAATAAGACTTTTTTAAAAATATTAAGAAATGTAAAATAATAGCTTTTAATTTTTCATAAAATTATCGATTACAGTGATAAAAAATTCAGCTCTAATGAATTAAAAGAGAGTGAATAAAATTAAAACAAAAAATTTTGCTCAATAGTACAATATTTAAAATTGATTGAAATAAAATATACAAAATCATAAAATAAAATAAAATAACGATCATTAAGTGTCTCCTACAACAAATATATTATGAATAAGCATAAAAGTGTTCTAATAACTAGTCGTGAGAAAGAACTTGAGTCAAAAGTTGCTAAGCTGAGAGTGAAAATAAAGTGGATACATTTAGGTATTATATTGAGGAAACATAATATCAAAGTGAACACAATAAACCTAAAGAAAACAATAACAACAAAAACAACAACACGAAGAACAATTATAACAACTTGTGACCCGAAGTAAAAAATAATAAGCTCAAAATTAAATTCCTTAAGACGGAGGGTCTAACATTTGCATTGCTGGCGGGCCCCATGGGCCAGGCTGCAAGCATGTGTCGATTCCGTGGTTGTCGTTACAAAAAGAACAAGGCGAACAAGACGAACAACAACAATAGTTCTACACCATCGCCAGCATCAGGTAAGACGAAAAATTAAAGTTTTTCCCATATATATGCAATTAAGTTATAATAAAATACAAAGATTTAAGAAGCATAAAGAAGCTTTACAAAGCAATAACTTGCTTATAACTTTTTATATTTTTGAACATCAAATTAGATTTATCTGTAATGTACGAGTATATAAGGGAATGAGTAATGTTTTAACTTAGTGTCTATATGGCACTATGGTCCAGAAATCGCATTTGGCGGCATACACCTTTGAAATTCAAAATAAAAAAAAGAACATTGTGACTTTACAAGCATATTTTCCTTGTTTCTAAAAATATGTTTTTTCATGCCACATGGCAATCTTCCTCATTTGTCGTTATGCAGAAGTTGTTGTTCTGAGTTTTCTGCATTATGACGCTTTTTATTGAAAAAATTTTTTGAAAATTTAAGTGCAGTTATTTATTATTTGTATAAAGCTTATAGTAAAAACTATTCCGATAAATATTTAAGGTATGTTACTCAAAATACTGTAACTATCTTTTGTTATACTTAAATACTTAAATACTTATACTTAATACGAAACTAGTTAGATCGGCCACGATCCGTCATAAATTATATATGTGCTGAAAGTGTTAAGTCTGTACTTTCATTAAAGAGCAAACTTATCTGCATATACTTGCAACTTTTCAAAAAAATAAATTGATTTCAGAATCAATTCAACTCAGAAATGAAGAAATTTTCAATGAGTGAAGAGAGAATGAAAGAAAGAACAATTGGAAGAAAGCAATTTCCAATTGAATGAAATTGTTTACTGAAAAAGTAACTATTGGGAACAAGTCTAGTTTAATGAATCCGCTTAAATTTCAAGATAAATGGCAAGTCAAGGAAAATAATATATAAAAAAATTAAAAATATATAAAAATATTTTTTAAAAAGAAGCATAGTGAATAGTTTGTGGGCCATAAATAAAACGTTATCTTTTAATCTTTCATATTCTTCTTATAAATATATTGTTCTCATAAATTTTTAATTGACTTCAGAAATATGAACAAAGTTTCAATGTTTTAACTTACTTATTTACTTAGGTGGCCGTAACAATCCGTGTCCGGGTTTCGGCCGACCTCTTTTTGTTTTAACTACAATTTTTAATATTAGGCTTAGATTAGATTCTGAGGAGAGAATCACTCAGACTTTTTGGAGCTGAAATCAACATGTCCACGAAAGTTAAGTATTTAGGGGTAACCCTGGGTAGCAAACTAAACTGGAACGAGCATGTAGAAGATAGGATTCAAAGAGCCAAGAGGGTTCTGTTTCAGTGTAGACGCGTATGCTTCGCTTCACGTATGCTTCGGTAATTTGGTGGACAAAAGTCAGCCAGAAAACTATTAAGAAAAGAGACTGGACAAAGTCCAACGGCTGGCGTGTGTTGGAATAACAGGTGCAATATGCACCACTTCAACAAGCGCAATGGAGGTATGCTGCCTTTGGATTTAGAAATAAAGAAAACGTCGGCGCTAGCAGCCCTCAGGATGTTGGGAAATGCTACGTGGCATGGATCAACGGCCCTACATGGTCATATGCGCATCCTTGATATTGTACATAGTGATGTCAGGGAGGCGAGTATGCCGATGGACGGAAGGCAGAGAGTAAGGATAACAGAAAAATGTTATAAAACTCCTATAACATATGGAGACGTCTGTGAAGAAATCGCTGGTAAAGATATCAGTATATTCACAGACGGCTCTCTGATGAATGGCACAGCCGGGGCAGGTGTTTACTCAGAAAAGTTGAGCCTATCCTGTGTACTGAGGTTAGGGAGGTTTGTGTCTGTGTACCAGACGGAAATACTTGATGTGGTGCATGCACTGGAACACCTGATATATGACCGGGTCAATAGCAAGAAAATTGTTATTGCCCTTGACAATCAGTCGGTGATTAGGTGCATGCAGCGTACAGGCGTCACTTCCAGGCTGGCCATAGAGTGTCTTACCAAACTCAATAGGTGCGCTCAAACAAATGAGCTCACACTTATGTTGGTGAGAGCACATTCTGGCATAGAACAGAATGAAAATGCTGATTCTTTAGCAAGAGAAGGATCAGCAACAGAGTTCTGTGGACCAGAGCCACGTATCGCCATAGGCGACAACATGGTGGCAGGCCTTATTAAGCAATGGACGGACTCGGAACACCGTACAAGTTGGAAAGTAGCTGTTAATTGTAGGCAATCGAAGGCGGTTGTGAAGTGGCCTCGTAGTGAGGCTGCAAAAGATATTCGTTACAATCGAAGGACTTTAAGCTGGCTTACAACACTGGTCATATGACACGGTCGCTACATGTACCATCTCAGGAAGATAACTCTGACCGAGGACGATGCGTGTAGGTTATGCCTAGAGGAGCCGGAAACGGCCGCACACATTCTGTGCCAGTGCCTGGCGTTGGCAAGCATAAGATTGACCATTCTGGGACGTCCATTTATTGGCGAAGCCGAGATTGATCAACTGACCTACAAGGATATGCTTGATGTAACAAAATATGCTTATGTAAGGAGCATGCTCACGTATGAGGGCTACGAGCGGTAGCATCCTTGTCCTATGGGGACGAAAAGGGACCCACAGTGGTCCGCTTCGGCCAATCCCCGATTTATTATTATTATTATTTATATTAGGTTTTTATAAAAAATGGGCGTGGCAGAACATTTTTACCGTTTTGATTAAAGGAAAACGCCATTTGCTATGATAAAAACGCATTATAAAACTATAAAAATATTTCTTTTATTTTTTATGTATTTTACAAATTTTAAGTGGAAGGTACCACGCCCAGTCGTCCAATTTCCAAAATTTTCTGCATGGCTATTGGTAGTGACTAATCGCGTCCTTGTTCCAAATTTCAACAATACACCTTATAATACAAGATCGAAAATTTGTGTTGTATGGGAGGTGCCATTCCCCTTGTTTAAATATATGTATATGTATAATATATGTAGATGGGTGGTAACAGTGGACGTTGCAACATTTATGTATATAATGCCCGTCTCTTCGACCCATAGCAATAGTTCGTAAGATATCCACATATATAAATTTTGGTTGTTAGAAAGGTAGGCGTGGCAGTCCACCAATTACGCTTATTTTTTAATATATGCTTGTGGATAATAGTAGAATCATATATGTGAAGTTTTAGCGCTCTGTCTTCATTACTTGAGTTTATGCCGCCAAATCGATTTTCTGCACCATAGTGCATTGATGAAAACTTCAATATTAAATACTGAATTTTCTTATCTCCCATTTTTAAATTGGCCATTGTAAATATTCGTCTATCTTGCGCATTTTCATTAATTCACGTTGGCCTTTAAAAACTTATTTTCCACTCCATTAAGCAATTCCCGCTGGTGCACTTAAGTTGACTGCAAAAAATGTACCATTTCAGTGCAGCTTGAATGCGTAGTCAAGAGTGGGAAATCGGAGCTCATAACTACTTAAATGGATTTTACTGTTGTTACAAAAAAGAAAAAAAACAAAAACAATGACTAAAGTTTTTCTCAGTTTGTATGTTAAAATGTCAAATGTAAATATTTAACTGTGCAATAGATAGATAAATAAACAAACAAACATACATAAATTAAGGCGAAAATCTTCAAAACTAACAATACAATGTTGCAGTTTTAAATTACAGTAGCAGCTATAATATTACAACACAACATAATCACGTTTAATGGCGATAAAGCAAATAGAGCATGCAACTTAAATGCAGTTACGTAAACTTTATAAAGTTTTATTGAAATTTTATTTTGTTTGCTGTAAAAGTAATATTACTGCCTATTCTATATAATAGTGTATCTGTATTTGATATATCTTAGCTGCAGTTATTGGTTTCATAGCTATTTAGCCGCATTACTCTTGGTTCTGCCAAAGCTTTCTGTCTGGAGCCTGTTCTCTGCACTGTTTGTATAAAAAAATGTTTACCCAAAATTGGCTCATAATAACGACCATGACTGTTTGTTAAAGTTTGTATAGCAAAAACACAAAAAAAAAAAAAAATACACAACAAAAACATGCCATGCACAAAATGCATGCCCGCAGGAGTTGCATCTGTTTGTGAGTGTGTGCATCTATCTGTTCATGCATGCTCACATACAATTTTGCATAATACACTCAACTCGCGGCAACTGCTGCTGCTCGTTTGCTTTTGGCAAGGAAAAGCAAACGGATGTCGATGTGCTATGACATTTCAACGCATCATAAATGCAAACAGTTTGGAATAGAAAAAAAGGGGGAGAAAAAATAAAAATGAAAATGGAACACAAAAAGTTAAATGCTGCAACATTGTGTGCTTATGGCTAAAAGCTTAGCTAACCATAACTAGTTGACGTTATGTTAAGATGTATTGACGTACTATGTGAACGTTTAGGCAATAAAAAGGGGGGGGGGGGCCTTAAGAGCACTTTATCCCTCCTCAATGAATAATAATAGTTTATTGTTTAAAAAAAAATAAATATTTGAAATTAACTTCTCACAAGCTAGTTTAATATTTCGATCCTGGAAATTTTCAGTTTTGTAGAGCTACAGGATTTTTTTAATGGGTTTAAAATGGGCTTAAAACTAATTGGCCATTTCAACCATTGAAATAACTTTAACGGAGCTTCTTATTAGCAACGATGTCATATAAAAAAATCGAGAACTTGACCTACAAAAATCTATGCCGATTACAATCGGCTAATGTTACATGTTCTCAAAAAGCTTTCCATTATTAAATCTCTGAGGTTTGCCATTGCCGAGCAGAAAAATTGATTCAAATTGAAAAAATTTTCTGTATCAAAAGTTTTTCACAAAAATGAACTAGAACAATTCACTATTTCTCTAATGCTTTTGAATACTCGCAAAATTTAAATTTTGAAATAGAAACCAACGGCAATATTCTTAAGGCGGTCTTCTCATTCAAAACCCGTTTTTTGGACCCTTTTTAAAAAAATTCTTATTTGAAAACGCAAAGAATAATTGAAAACTTTTTTTATTTATTGTATTACAAAAGGTTCAAAGTAAATAAAAAAATTTTTTTGCCTCGATACGTGGTCTGTTCAAAAAGTAATGAGACTTCAAAGTTGGTGGTGAAAAAAAAAGGTGTCGTCACGGCGGCCACGATTCCGGGTCTCCGGAGCGTCTGAAATGAAAAAAAAAACGTGGTTATAATTAGTATAGATGTAATTCTCGGGTGAACCTCAAGCTTAATTTTGTGATTTTTTTTGACAAAATGGCGGCTAATCAAAAATAAAAATTTCAATTTCGGTTTTTTTTTTTTGTAGTTTAGTGTAAAAAAAAATAGTAAAAAATTTTTTAAAATTATGGTCGAGGTTCACCCGAGAATGGTGACAATTCTGCGTCGATTCCATTTTGTTTCATGAAAATCGGTTCAGTTGAACTGGAGATATCATGGCCGCCAGTTCGAAAAACTTGGGTTCGAGATAAACGCGTTTAAAGTTTGAAGTAATTTTTTTGGGGGAAAAAAAAAAAAAATCAAAAATGTTTAAATGCAGTTTTAAAGAGCTGACAATTTTTACTTACAAATATTAGTCGGCGATGCCAGCTCCATACAGGCCACCTTCCTCTTTTTCGTAGAAACTGCTTTCTGCTGCCCTCTCTGCTCTGCGAGCCGTTCTGCCAGCTTTTGATGATGCCGCAGCTCGAGTCTCTGATCGGTTCAATCTGTCTTCATTGCGAGATAGTGCGTATTCGTATGCGTTTTTGCCAATCGCAATACCCATCAAACCCATAATTTTAAGTATGGGTATAAAACCGTCGTTGAAGAGGCACGTTGCAATGAAATTGGCCACTTCGATGGTGCGTGCGTCTGAGTTGATGTGTTTGGGCGAAAGTGACCAAAGAACAGAATTGTAGGACTCATTGGAATTCTGAGTTTCAGATCCAAGGCATCTTTCAAGCAAATTATCTGCCGACAGCGCTTCGTAAGCGGGTTTTATTACCTCCATCACCTTCTTGTCCATCAGACCTTGCTTCACAAAAAAGGCTGTATCTTCTAAAGTATTTCGAATTTCTAAAAACCCTTTTAGGGGCATATTCACAACTACCCAAGCTATAAATAAATGCAAAAAAAAAGTTGAAAAAAATAAGTTGCTCAATGAGAAGACCCCCTTAAAAATAGTTTATTCCAATTGAATAAAAAAAAATGTTTTTTGCGAAAGGCGAAAATTTGTTAAAAATTTACAAAAAGAAAAAAGTTACGTTTTCCGGTTCATTTCCAAAGGATTGGCAGCATATCTCAATTTTCTGCTTTCGACTGCCTCTATGCTACTCGTGCTTTTTTTGATTTGTGTAAAGTCGCTTGCAAATGTCTAGATTAATCGGCAGCAGTCGCGTTTAGTAAGATCGGGCGGTTATATTTCTTAATATACAAGATATTCGATAGTTTTCGTCTCCACCAGAAGATGGCAAATGAAGGTACGCCAATTACAGGTAGCCGAATTGATACTACGAGAGCAGTTTAATAATGCAGTGAAAAATAAAATTTTCCGCGTAGTTACTTTAAATGCACTGTCAAAATTTTAGTTCGCTGCGACGCTTAGTTTGTGTTTTAGGCAACCATTGACAGCAGACGTTTTTGTGAATTTTGGTGAAAATGCAAAAAAGTGAATTTCGTGTGCTCATCAACCATTATTTTTTGCGCAAAAAACCATCAGCCAAACCAAGAAAAGGCTTGATAAATACTATGGGTACTCTGCACCATCCATTGGAATGATTCACAAGTGGTTTACCGAATTCCGATGCGGTCGTACAAGCACAAGTGACGCCGAACGTTCTAGACGCCCAAATGAGGTGACCACTATCGTGCTGGTCGATCGCAGAGTTAAAGTGCACGAGATTAGTAAGGCCGTAGGCATCTCAAACCATAAACGCGGTCGTGTGACTGATTCAAAGGCGTGTTTTCCGTCGATAAGTAACCGTAATTTGTCACACCAGAAAAAAAGGAACGGTCGAAACAGTGGACTTCACCGACCGAACGTGCTCCGAAGAAGGCGAAGACGGTGCTATCGGCCGGAAAGGTTATGGCGACAGTATTTTGGGATGAACGCGGTATAATTTAAATCGATTACCTTCCACCAAAAAGAACTATCAATGGCGAATGCTATGCAGCCGATTTGGACCGTTTAAACGACGCACAGTGTGAGATTTTATCAATCTAGGAGGACAAAAGTTAAAAAAAAACATCCAAAAAATGCATTTTTTTTTCTTGAAAACATACATAAAGCCATGCCAAAAGTTTGAAAATTATTGCTTTATCAGATATATCTAAAACAGCAGTCGTAAAACGGTGCTTTTTGTGTTTTTCAAAATTATTCTTAAGCCTCAAGATACTCGTAGTAGTTTTTGTATTCAGTGCGCTGATTAAAGTTGTTAACTTTTAAACTTTTTTTGCAATAAAAAACTTTTGTAAAAATATGTAGATTAATTCAAAATAAAATAAGTCGCTTAATAAATTTGAGTTTAATTTAAATTAGCAATGGAAAATGCATAATAAATAAGGAAAGATAAAATCAGCTAACACTTTGATGGACTGCCAAAAAGTTTGTATGCATACGTATGCATATAAATTGAATTTTTTATTAAGTTTCACTCTCATAGATAGTTCATACAAAAATTTAGCTGCTAGTTTTTGCAGATAACCAAAATATTTTAGGAAGAGGCCGTAATATTCCAAGAGTGCAACTTTATGATGTCAAATAAAAATGACAAAAGCCCAAGATCATCATTATAAGCTGACAATGCATACTAAGATACTATCTAAATGCAATGTTTAGTACACAGTTAAAAATCTTGGACTTATTTTAAATCCAATCATTGAAATCATGGCTTTATTTAATTTTATTTTTTATTTAATTTCAAACTCTTCAAAAGATTAAAATGTTTCTTAATAAAGCGAGGAATAAAATTTAGGCTGGACCACTCTAGGACGAAATCAAGAACCAATACATACATTTAAATACTGCATAAAGGTTTGATAACTTCGGACCCTGTGGTTCTCCCTCATATATAACAAAAGCAAACTATAATCCAACACCACTTGATAATGCATAACTACAGTGAGTTATGGAACTTATAAAATTACCAAGCACTGAATCAGAGCCAGAGTTAAACAAATGAATAGAAGGAAGTGAGAGAAATTCTACAAGCAAAAAATCAAATTCTGAATAACTATTACTTTGTTTATTCTTATATTTTAACAGCTTTTTGATGAAAAATTAATTGGTTTTTCTTTGGAAAACTAAATTTCTGCAAGTTCTTCTAAATAGGACTTAATTACAATAACAGAGAAGACACACAATTTTGTGTTGTTCTAATGCAATTTAGTCTTCCAAAGTCAAAACAGAGAGCGTGAATTTTCCTTTATAGGCAACTCAGTGAAACAGCCTGTAATTAAGAGGGTGTTTGAGATAGACCCCAGCTCCGAGACAATTTTTTTTTTAGGAATGAGCCAAGGAATCATATCCTGAACAAAAAAAATTACAATTTTATCCGCCTAGATTGCTCAAATCGCACACTGTGCGACGCTTCCAAAGAGAAATCTACCCATTTGGCAAGGAAAAATGTGCTCTTTAATCAAGACAATGCGCGCGTTCAAAATTCCATGAATTGAAGTACGAATTGCTTGCTCATCCAGCATATTCTCCAGATTTGGCCCCCAGTGACTGTTTTCTGTTTCCAAAACTGAAAAAATGGTTCGACGTAAAGAGATTCACCACCAGAGAGGAGCTCATCACCAAAACAGAGGCATATTTTAAGGTACTTCCGAAAACGTATTTTTCCGATGGGACCAAAAAATTGGAGTAACGTTGGACGAAGTGTATCGAGCTAAATGGAGACTAAAAATCATTCCTTGTTTCCTTTTTCACTGAATTATCAAACGGTCTTCGTATTAAGAACAATATGGAATTTTTATTGCATACTGTTTTTACATAATAGTGCGTAGGTCTCGCTTTATGTTTATGGAAGTAACATTCGTACGTTTTCTTTTTTGAATGCCATGAGTGCTTTACTGCTTTTCAATAACTTTAATTGCCAAAAAGGTCTGTGTAAGAGTATTTTACTAATGCTCTCGCTTGTTTCATGAACTATAGACTTCGAGGCCATGGAGCAAAGAGGAATAAGGCCTTAATGGCAAGGGTGCTCTATAAACACAAACATAGGATTGCTGCCTCTATGCGAGTGATTGGTGACGAGTGCAGAGCTGTGATGAGCTAAAACTGGTAGCAGCAGGGGTCTTGTGCTACTAGGCCTGACTAAGGACTTTAAAACTAGTAGCACGGGCAGTCAGCGGCAGCCGCATACCACCCATATCGCGGACAGAGCTATCCAGCTCGGTGTGGTTTGCATTCTCAAATCGGCGGCTATACTCTAGAGTATGTTAGAGGTTTTAGATACGCCTCCACTGCCACCAAGCTAATTGGGTACCTTTGAATCGTCAAAGGGGCGCTAAATAACGCAATGTTTTGGTCTCAATGTTATGGAACGGCGTAGAATTAAACCTACACTGCAGGTGTATACGTTTTTGTCAAAAAAACCACAAGTGAGGTGATTGCTTGCGTCTTACAAAATACGGCCATTTGAGATAGGTAGGATTGCTTGGATCTAGGTTAGAAGATTGTTGATTTATTAATGCCTTACCAATTGGACTGCCGCCGCAAGACTGAATTTTAATCTGCTGTAGTTGAAGTCACCCCAGTTTGGCTGCATACAGTGATGTGATTTAGACCTTGCGAAAAATCCCGAATGTGTTAGCTAAAATCCCACTATATCCCGCCAGAGGTACCATAAAATCTCACCAAAAAAGTATAAGTAGAAATACATAAATATTTTTTTTCAACAAAAAAAGCTTATGTATTTATTACACTCGTATATATATATAAAAAAAAAAAATATAACTTTAAAAATCTTACTATGAAAATACTATGGAACTTGTTTGGTTTATGACAAATATCACAAAAAAAAAATTTTAATTTAATAGTTTTAAATGTTTTTCGCTACATTTTAATGAAACTTTAAATGAATTTTTTTTTTTTTTTTTTTTTTTTTTTGTTTGTAGCAATTCTTAAAAAATTTAATTTTTAAGAATTACATATGTGAGCTTTATGCCAAGTAATTCCATGAAGCAACATGAAACAACTCATCTTATTTTCTGAGGTTGGGCTCGTACGGCTCGTGAGGTCGGGCTCGTAGCGACCAACGAAACAGCCATCTAATCTGCTGGTGGTTGTTCTGCAAAGAACATTGTTGTTGTGGCAACCTGTTGCTTCATGGAATTACTTGGCATAAAGCTCACATATGTAATTCTAAAAAATTATTTTTTTTAAGAATTGCTACAAACAAAATACAAATTAAAAAATGCCACATTTAATTTTTCATGTATAAACTGATACGAGCCCGACCTCAGAAAATAAGATGAGTCATTTTTTTTTTCAAAAAAAACTTCTCACGCCTTCAATGGTTTAATATCAACGAATTGTTGGTGCCAAAGAATGGAATCGTGAAAAGAAGTAAACAAAGAGCGCAACAACAAGTCTTTGCAGAATTAATGTAGTAAATTTTTTGAACCTTTGCTTTGTGCTAAGAAAAAGAAAAACATTGCTTTTTACATTGGAAAGCACACAACTGCAATTCCGCTTTGGTTTTAGCAGAAGATTTTCTAAGTTAATGGACGGCATGAGCCACAGAAGATTACTGATGACTTGGTGTAGCGACCAACGAAACAGCTGTCTAATCTGCTGGTGGTTGTTCTGCAAAGAACATTGTTGTTGTGGCAACCTGTTGCTTCATGGAATTACTTGGCATAAAGCTCACATATGTAATTCTTAAAAATTAATTTTTTTAAGAATTGCTACAAACAAAATAGAAATTAAAAAATGACACATTTAATTTTTCATGTTTAAATGAATCTGTTGATTCTTATATGAAGATATAAGATAATACAAACAGCGCTTGAAGTATCTTCTCCAAGTCAATTTAATTTTTTTCTTTGTTTTTATATCCGTTACTATTGAGAATATCCTTTTGGCTTCGACTTTGGAGTGCGGTTATGACAGGACAAAAGTTAAGAGTATTATTAAATTTGGAAACAACGGTGCTTAAGGCCTCTATGTAGGCCAACTCTTTCCAAAAACTCAAAACCCTATAGGCATTGAAATCATTAAATAAAAATGGTAAATCTTCTACTGAAAATTTGTTTACTTCACGTAATCTGAGATTGAACGAAGATCCTTAGAATAAACTCTCTTATCAATATCCAAAGCAATTTTCGGGTCCGATTTTAGAGCAATGCTACCACCTAAATTTTTTTTTTATTTTGACAGATATGAAAATCCCATTTTGAAGCATAAAATCCTGTTCACCCTCCAAGGCCTGTATCACTGGCTGCATATCGAGTGCATGGTGAGTTATTGCAACAGCTGTTTTTTGGCATACGACTGTAGTAAAGGTTTTCACCATGCACCACGCATCATGACAGGTGGCTGCCGTTTTCATGCTCACTCTGGTTCATGTTCCTTAAGCTTGGCTTAATATTTTTAATTTATTTTAGTTTTCGGCAATTATTTATCCATATATATTAATATTATACTTATCTTGTTATTATATAAATAATTTGAATAAATAGTGAAGTTCATGTGGTATGAAAACGATGTGCCTACTTTTATTCTCACAAAATGAAAGAACATCTTCTACCAATTTACACTGATTTGTCTAAAGTTTATTTTTTTTGGAAAGATGCTTGGGTGGCCATACCCAGAATGCTAACAAAAGTTTCAATGCGATAGTTTGGCGGCGAATATGTTCGAAGCACCTCAATTACAGGGTGAAAATTGTCGAAATTTGAGCTTACATTGCTGCTAGAATGTTTAATAAAGGCTACACCTCCATTCTGAAGCTAATGATTGAGCTGGATGCCACACCGATGAGGCACGAGTAGCGAAGCAGAACCGAAAGAGTTTCTCCGAAACTAAAGCAGCTGGTACAGCTCGAAAACAGCAGCAGTTCGAAGATGATCAATTGTCCAATTATGTTATCAACTTGAAAAAATTCATTAATATTACAAATTAAAAACATCACCTTTTAGTTTTCTGTTCATGTGCTTTTTTTTTGCTACATTTTTTCTTTGTGAAAGTTTTATTTCTGAATTCTTCTTTTACTCTATCATCATTTTTTCATTTTTTATCATTATTATTTATTATCATAATTTTTATCATTAAATACTTATAATATAACATTAAGTTACTATATATATAATTACATTTTTAACATCATTTTCATTAATACATTTTTAAAACATAATTGTTATGGTAAAAGATGAAAATGAAAAGATCTACAATCTATAGTTCTCAAGGAACTAGAGGCGATTGCAGTTACATAATTCAACAATTAAAAACACAGGAATTAAATTTGATGTGAATTAAAGTGGGGTCAGAACTAAATATAAAAATAATCCCAAAAAAAAAAAACAAAAAAACAAAAAAAAAAAAAAAAAAAAAGTAAATAAAATAAATAATAAAACAAAAAAATAAATCAAAAAACTAATGAAGTGGATGAACTGTAAAAAGTGGAATTAAAGAAACTGAAAAGCTCATAAAAGAAGAAGAAAAAATAAAATTACAAGTATTAACTAGTAACCAACACTGAACAAATAATCAACATCATTATAGTTAAGATTAAAAAGCCAAGCTTTTACATTCCGAAGAAACATGGATTTATTACGAATACTTCGTATGTTATTAGGTAAGTTGTTAAATAGTCTGGGAGCTACTGAAATATAGGATTGGAGAAATAACTGCAGTGAGTGATATGGAACAGAGACAAGGTTCCGAACATTTATCCTTAAGTTGTAGCTTATCGAGTATCTGCTTAATAGATAGCCTGACTTGATAAAAAAAATCTTTAACACCTTGAAACAGTATAAATGCTTTAAAGGTAATATGTTTAAATTTATAAAGAGATTCAGACTTCTATCATGACGAGATCTATTACAAATCAAGCGGATAGCATGTTTTTGAGATATCAGAAGAGGATTAATTTTGTTAGCATAAGCATTTGCACTACTAATGAATTTCTGAGAGAAAAGCGAATTAATGAATATTAAAAACAGAATAGGGCCAAGAACCGAACCCTGGGGTACGCCCAATTCTACGTGCAAAGAAGAACTTAAATGACCTTTAAACTTGACTTTTTGCTGCCTATTAGATACATAAGAACCAAACCAGTTATATATAAAACCTCAAAAACCAAAATAGTACAATTTACGTAATACAATGTTATGGTTGACTGTATCAAAAGCTTTGGTAATATCAACAAAGAGTGTAGCAGTTAACTTTTTATTGTTTAAACCGGAGTACACATTAGAGCAAAACTTCAAAAGAGCATCTTCTGTAGAAAGACCAGAACGGAAGCCATACTGGCTTTTACTAAGAAGATTATTATTTTCCAAAAACTTCACAATACGATTCTTCATGGCTTTTTCAAAAATTTTAGCAAACACCGGAAGGAGCGAAATGGGTCTATAGTTGTTAATATTCGTTCGATCGCCTGTTTTAAAGAGAGGAATTACCTCAGTCAACTTCATATCACTAGGAAATTTTTAGTGACATAATAATTTTATATACTTCAAACGAAGAAATTGATTCATAAAAAAAGCTCTTAGACAAACAAGGTTCTCTTGATAAACAAGAGCACGAGCTCCTGTCAGTGGCATTATTATCAACTACTTTAGAGCCTATTGAAACAAAAAATTTGTTAAAGGTATCCGCTAGAATTTTTGGATTGGACACAGGTTCAGTATTAATAACCAATTTTTGAGTGATTTTATTACTTTTACCTTTATTAAGTATATGATTTACCAATTTCCATTCCTTTCTTATATCACCTCTTGCCTTCTGAAATTCGTTACTATAGAAGCTATTCTTGCATAAGGTTACTTCCTTAGACAATACTTTACAAAAAGTTTTATAAGAAGCACTTATAACATTATAATTATAACATTATCATTCCTATCCATGATAAGAATGTCAAAGATTGAGAAATTTTGAGGGCAAAAATAAAAAGCAAAATTTGGCCGATATTTTTTAGGCAAAAATAAAAAGCAAAATTAAGATTTAAGAATGTCATTTCCTTCATGGTAGTGCCTTTTATTATACATACTCTGTGAGGGACATATTAAAACCAGCAACTTTACAGATTTGCAACATTCTTTAATCTTTGCTGTGCTTTTTATTTTTGCCTTAATAAATAAAAATCAAAAATTATCGATTATTTTGTGCCCAAAAATATCGGGTTGTTTTTGCTTTTTATTTTTGCCTTAAAAAAATAAAAAACGAAAATAATCGGCTTTTTTTTTTGCTCGAAATTACAAAAGTCAAAAGATAACTTCAATTTGTTTTTTGATTTTTATTATAAAATGCATACTCGGTACGGTCTCTGCTTTAAAGATTTAATTTTGATTAATTGTTTGAACTTTTGTTTGCATTCCCTTCAATAAAGGTATCATATGACACCACTGCTTTTTTTACATATTTAGCAAAAAGAGGTATGGAAATGAACATGTAGGTGAGCAACATGTTGATAAACATTGTTTTTTTTTTCTTGTATCCGTGCTTCTGTGGCTTTTGTGGATTATGTTGTGTGTTAAGCATCTGTTCAGAAATGGAAATTGATTATTAATGTGAGCGTAAAAAAAAAAAACTGACATGATTGAAAAATGAGTAAAATTTACAAAAACAGAATAGTTTTTCGCTGTGTTTGACTTCCTGTGTTTGATACTTAAATAAAGTTCTGCCGTTAGTGTTTTTTTTAGACATGTCTGTTTTAGAATATACAGTTTTTTCGTAAAAAAGCAAGATATATCTTTAGTGTTTGAAGTAGTTGAACATTAATTTAATATCAGTTATTAAAAGCCTCAAATATATAAAATAGAAGTGAGGCGTCTTCAAGTGCTAACGATGATATAATAAAGGTTAAATGATAATTATAAAATATCTCTATATATATGTAAAACTTAAATCTTAAATCTTGCAAGTTGTTTTAAATATAATTTTCAAGTAATCTCTTGTCAAGCGCAATAATCGCTTTAGTTGGCTTTATTTATGCAGTACTGAGGCATTGATGTGTACTATGTTCCACAAGCATATCTTCATGTAGACACGAAATTGTAAGCCTTAATTGTGATCAAAACTATAGTTATTATAACATGAAAATATTTAATGGAAAAGTCTGAAACATTTCATCAGAAATAATTACACAAAGACTATTTATTTCACACTAACTCCCTAACGAGGTGATTATCGATATTGTAATATCCCAGCAGGGAAGCGAGCGCTCTATTAGCGCATCTGAAGCGCTTGAAAAAAAAAACAGTAGAGCGCTTCATTCTCCTTGTGTATAGCGCATTTATTAACATTGTCATGTCATCAGAAGAATGGACTCCGCTCCCGCTGTAGAAAAAATTAAATAGTAGCGAGTGCCAAGCGCTTTGTTCTCCTTGTAAAAAATACATAAAAAAAAGAACCAAGCGCTATTAGTAAATATTCAAAATTTTTAAAACAAAACAAAAAAGAATCACCCAGCCATGGGTTTGAGCCCGGGCATCTCGCTAACAAAGCAAGCACCCCAATCAGTATGCCATGGCCGCCACAGCTTAGGTGTAAAACTCGGTTTTTAATAACTGAATATCCTATAAGCAAATTTTTAAAACAAAACAAAAACGAAAAACAATCGCCGCCAGCCAGGTTTGAACCCAGGCATTTCGACTACAAGGCAAACACGTCAACCAGTCTGCCACAACTCAATTGAAATATTTGTTTCTTAATAACAAATAACAGCAAGTTTGATAAAATCAAATCAAATTTTGGTTTAGTCACGTGTAAGTTTTCGAAATGAATTTTTTTTTGACATTACTATCTAATATTTTTTTTTTTGAAGTGCAACGTAATCGTTACGGAAAGTGCTACAAATATAGCTCTATACAAACAGCACTACTTGCAAGGAGAATGAAGCGCTCTTTATGTGCATACAAGTAAAGCGCCTTGAAATTTTTTGCGGGGATTATTCAAGTTTCATCAAGTTTAATCATCTCAAATTTAAGTTTCTTAGTTATATATTATAAAAATTTGAATTGTTTATTTTTCAGTGACTAAACAAAAAATTCTGTTTATGATATTATGATCAACTTGATTCGCATGAGTTGATTTTTTTATTTTTTGTTTTGTCAGCTATTCAGTTCCATGAAATTAAAAAAAAATCATGTTTGCAGTTCATAAATAGTAGAAATAGTGAATGAGTTTTGATAGTAAGTAAAATGGTTTTTAAGTGCTACTCAAAACCTTGGCATATTTTCGTTTCTCAATAATATTTTTTTTTTTGAAAATTCTCATGTTTGGTGAATGAAAAAGTTATAATAAATATTCATATTTTAACATTATGTTTACAAAGCGCCCACATTTTGCGCTTTATTATTGTTCTCAGTCTCTTTAGACTCGCCCACATTATTTGATAAAACATGTATTTTATGAATATAATCAGTGTACATTTATCTTATATTTATAGATAAACATAAAAAAATTTTAACGCAAAATATAAAAATAAATACATGATGCCTCATTTCTGTATTTTATTGCACATCGTAGCCAAATCTATGTTCCTAGCTATACTGCTATTTGAGTATTTGAGTACTTTGCGTTAAGAGCTTTAGAAGACCTTGAAAGAATAATAAAGCGGATTTCCGTTCAATATTAACTCTTATCCGTTGCCATTGACATATAAAAATAGAAGATAAAATAAAATACAAAAAAAAAAAAAACAAACCAAGACACTTATATCAACATGCAAACTCGGTTGTATGCATATGTATGTGTAAAGTCCTCTCTAGTGGTTACTTGTAACACATTTAATAGTGCGATATGTGTTTGTGTTAGCAGCATTCTATAACTGTCTGTATGTATGTATGTATGCCTGTATGTGTGTGTATAGAACTCTTAAAATGTGCTCAACGTAACTGGAGCGCGCATCTCTCGACAACCATTTGTCTGTCGAAAGAAATCATCAGCAGCATCATTTTAGGAAAAATTTTAATTGCAATATACAAGGATTTACGAGTGACTCAAGTGGGCAATTTTAAGTGTTTGCATAAGGCATGAAAACTTAATCCTGGCATTTTTTGGATTTTAGGGCAGGATTTGGCATAAAATGCTCTAGCTTAAAAATGGCAATTTGTGCAGATTTTATATTCTGACGTATTTACATGATGATCGATATAATCCTGATAGCAAAATTTATGCTGAATCTCACTGCTAATTGAAATTTTAAAATAAACCCACATACACATCCACACTATCCCAAAAAAAAAAAATAGCCACAAAAAGGATTATTTTGCTGCTGTGCATTAAGGTTTCAACAAATTTTTATAAATTTTTTATATTTAAATTGCGATGCGGGGATTTGTTGGCATTCAATATATTGCTTGCTGCTGGCTATTTGCCATAGCATTTTAGTGTTTATTTTTTCAATTATGTCTTTATTTTTTAATAAAATTTAAACTTTTTCATATATTGATTGGTGTTTGCTTATAACTTTTATTGTTTTTTCATTTATTTTTCCTTACTACAGGCTTGCATTTGCGCAGCATAGAGGAACCCTCAACACAGGCATCGCCACACTCGCTGAGCAGAATGCCAGCCGAGCAGGGGGGCACAGGGCATGGATCTGATTCAAATTTATTAGGATCTCGTGCCGGTGTCCCCCTGCAGCTGCAGAATGCACAACACCCGCTCACACATCCACAAAAGGGCTACGATGCCGAATATGCACGCATGGAGGCCTGGATGGATGAGAATCAAGAATTTGTACAGGACTATTTTATAAGGTGAGCCAAGAATTTTTAAATGTATTTCTAAGATTTTAAAATAAATTCTGATTTATTTATATTAATATGAACACACTCAGAATTATGTTAGTTTCAATTACAAAGTTGAATACTTAAAGAACGCAAATACTATAAGTATGAATTTGTAGTACAATGCGTATTGAATGTGTATAGCTGATATAAAATATTTAGTTAAATCTCAAAAAAAAAAAATCTCCTAGCCCCCACCTAAATCCGGGCCTGGGTACGAGAACAAAAAGTGTTAAGAAAAACAAAATACATTTTATTCTTTATGTATATGAACACTAACTTCCCAATAAACAAAATGATCCACTAATATTATCGTTTACGAATCGTTTTCTCGTACATTTCATTCATAAGCAATTATTAGTAGCGATTCATTTATAATATCGCGAGCGGGAGAAATTCCTCCTTCGTTAATGAATCGTCAAAACCGAAAAAAGCAATTCGTTAACGAGTCGCCAAAACTATTAAAAGCAATTCGTTAACGAGTCGCCAAAACTATAAAAAGCAATTATTTAACGAGTTTCCAAAACTAAAAGAAGCAATTCGATAAAGAATCATATAAATAATATTAAAAATAAAAAATAACATATAAAGAATTATATGTAAAGAATCGAAACCACGGCTCCTGAATGCTAGTCCGGCACCTCACCCACTCAGCTATTTCAGATGCTGAATATATCTTGCTTAGTTTGCTTGTTAATAAAAGCCAACATTCGCGGACACGGGTTCGAACCCCAACTTGGTCAAAAAAAAAAATTTATTTTTTTGTTTTTTTTTGTTTTTTTTTTGTTTTTTGTTATTTATGTATTTTGTTTTAAAGATTTGCTTTTCAAAAGTTCGAAATTATTTTTTTTATCATTTTTTGACCAACTTTTTTTCGGCTTCGTTATACATTTTTCAAAATCGAAAAAAGCAATTCGTTAACGAGTCGCCAAAACTAAAAAAAGTAATTCGTTAACGAGTCGCCAACAACTGTAAAAAGCAAAATATAAAAATATAAAAAGCAATTCGTTAACGAGTCCCCAAAACAACAAAAAACAGTTTGTTAACGAGAACTTATTCATATGAAAATCTTGAACAAATTATAAGTGGAAATTATTTATTTATATAAAGAATAAGCACGAAATAACATAACAGAAGAAAAAATATTTCACAAAATTTTTTCATATAAAAATTTATAAAAATTTATATTTAAGTCTTTTTTCACTTAAAATTTAAAAAAAAAATATAAAATTTAAAAAACAAATATTCGCTAAAAAATACTTTTTTTTAAAAAAATTTGTATATTGTAAAGTCGAAAAAAATTGTTTTTTTTTTTTTCAAAACATCTTTAATGGAGTTTAGGAAAGTCATGATTTTAATCGGTTCTTTCTTTAATCATCAAGCCAACCTCTGATGAAGTCGGTATGAAACTATTCGAAAACTTTAAAAAACGATTCACAAGCGATTCGTTATCGAATCACCCCTCGCCACAATGTTTATTGGGTTTACATTTAGTTTTTCTAATAAACTGAAAATATTTATCAATTTTAAGCTGTTTTGCATTTTGAAAAAATTCTTTCTAATTTCATTCACTAAAATTTCATGAACTGTAATAACAGTCACTACTGCAGTCCTCATAGGAAGATCTCGTTGGTGTAGGTGGCAGCACGCTTGTTTGCCATATACGAGGTATATGGGAACGTATTAACTATAGTTCTATATTCTGAGCTACTAGATTTCGAATTAAGAGTCTCTGATAAAAAAATCGTCACAACCAATGACTAAATTTTTAAATTTAATGGTAATAGAATAGTTAGCAGAGAAAGAGCGAAAGCAGCAGCTTCAAACTAATTTGTTTTTCCAGTTTTCAGCCATACATGTTCGACTCTATTTCTCTTTCTACCTTCTAACTTAAACCGAGGAGTAGTGGTAAGGTGGCTTTAAAACAGCCCTATAGGAACAAACTAACTTGTTTTTAAAAACAACTAATTAAAAAACTAATTTAAAATAAATCAGTATATGAACTACTTTGAATTATATTAAGGCGGCAACTACTCTGATTTTGACATGTTTTAATTGCAAATTTTTATTAGATTACAAGTTTATATATATTTAACCATGTTATTTCATTAAATATTATTAACTTTAGGCCATCAGTAATATTTTTCAATTAGTTATTTTAAAATAATTAAAAAAATTATTTAAATATAACTAATTTAACAAGTAGTTGAAAATATATGCAGACGAAAGTCAATTGACTTATTTAGCGGACATCACCATGCAAAATATGTTAGTTCGTTCTATGGAAAAAAGTCAGAATTTCAACTAGTTGTGGTTGACAAAAAACTACTTTATCAACTACTTTTAAATTAGTTGATTTTCCTACAGGGAGTGATGACCAAACACACACAACTTAAGCAGCTTGCGTGTATGTGTAACGTTTAAAGCTTCCCACTGAAGGAAATAGAACGTTAAAGCATTTTGGAAGCTTTCTGAAAGCTTTTTCATGAATATGGTATTGAAAATTTAGTATTAAAAAATCTTGACAGGCGATAAACTTATACAGCTTATATCATTTATTAGAGTTTTGCTCATTTGCATGAAACTTCTTAATATTTTACACTATATATCAAGAAATGTCCAAAACTGGCAACTTTCTTCTTCGGATTATGAATGCATTCATACTTCTAGATCCTCTTATGCGATCCACTTTGGCAAGCAAATATTTTCATTTAAAAAAAAAATTTAGAAAGATTACAAAACATTATTTATTACATTTGTGAATTGTACTTACCTTATTCTTTCACCTTATTTTTTCATTTAACATCAACAAAATTTAAATTAAATATATTGTTGATAAGGCCTTGTTTAGACAAAATTTACCGTAACACAAAATAAATATAAAATAAACTATTTTAAACTTGCAAACTATGAAAACAATGATGGCTTACATGAATAAAAAACGCTGCGTTTTTTAAGTACCAAATTTAAACCAATATAACATCAAACAAATATAACAGCATCGCTTCCTTATTTTATTCTTTTCGGTGTGCAAACACAACGTAATTATTTTTAAATCCAGCAAACAAAGCGACGCGACCATGCCTACTTCGAGTCTGCCTGCAGACTGAAAGCTTTTTTGCAGCGGAAGAGTTTATATACGTCAGAGCTAATCAACTGGCGACAGCGCGGGCAAAGAGCTTTCTCTGCCGTCACACGTATTTAAGCACACGTACGCTGCTATAGCTTTCCGTATGATTTGAAAACTCATGAGGGGAGGATGCTGATGTGCATTCCCTTCAAACGCTGCTAGAGCTTTCAGATGCGCATTTTCGCTTATTGTTTTGCTTGCAAACATTATTATAAATAATAAACATTACCATTCACTAAAAAAACTAAATTTTTTACAAGTGTATCAAAGCAACTTTTAAAAACTTTATTCTGCGCAACCACCTTTTTTAAAATGTTTACTCTGCGCAACTAAATTTTTAAGAAGCTTTACTCCGCGCAACCAACTTTTCTTTTGACAACACAAAGCTTTTCAATGCACAAATACATAGACACAAGTGCCGAGTTTGTGGTTGTGTAGGAATGTCTAGCTATACCCTGTAGGAAAATCAACTAATTTAAAAGTAGTTGATAAAGTACTTTTTTGTCAACCACAACTAGTTGAAATTCTGACTTTTTCCCATAGAACGAACTAACTTATTTTGTATGGTGATGTCCGCTAAATAAGTCAATTGACTTTCGTCTGCATATATTTTCAACTACTTGTTAAATTAGTTATATTTAAATTATTTTTTAATGACTTTAAAACAACCAATTGAAAACTATTACTGATGGCCTAAAGTTAATAATATTTGATGAAATAACATGGTTAAATATATATAAGCTTGTAATCCAATAAAAATTTGCAATTAAAACATGTCAAAATCATAGTAGTTGCCGCCTTAATATAATTCAAAGTAGTTCATATACTGGTTTATTTTAAACTAGTTTTTTAACTAGTTGTTTTTAAAAACAAGTTAGTTCGTTCCTATAGGGTACGTCTGATATACGTATACCATGATACAATTATAAGGTAGACTCATATGTAAATGACTGCTCAAACAACAAGTTTTGCAACAACAAATCTGTGAGAACGCTAAACGTCAAATGATAAATGCAACAACAACAATAAGAAAACTTATAAAATAAATTTTGACATGCAGCTTCCTTTTTACTACCTTATAATTCTACCATGTACGTATACATTTTTAAAAAAGCTCTTAGCTCGCGAGCTGATTATGTTCGTAGCTGCTTTATAACATTGTTGCTCAAAGGCGCACAAATGTGCACAAAAGCTTTTGTGCTTTCACACGTATATAAAGCTCACGTATATAAAAAAATCACCTCAGTTCGCTTTGGCACTTCAAGTGACGAAGACTACGTTGCTTAGCTTTATTAATGCACGCAAAAATAATATGTATTTCTTTCGTGTATATAATATTGTTAAAAATGATTTCTGGTAGTGATCAGATAAAATATTTATTTATAATGAATGCTTTTAAGAAAGCGCAATGTTTACTTTGCTACACTTCACTAGTAAAAACAAAAAGAAGCTTAAATCTCTCTAACACAGACGCAAAAATGTCTATGTTGTAGAATGAGCGCCACTGCTTCAAAACCACCTGCTTGGCCAGCTTATTGCCTTGGTTCAAATCGTTAATTTTAAAATTTTTACTGAAATTATAAAAAGTATTGTTTTGTAAAAGTAAACGAAAAAAAAAGTAATAACTTTTTGGCAACCACAAAAAAAAAAACGTTATAAATAACTTAACATTATATAATCCATACAATACTCGAAAGTTTAAAAATAACTAAAGTGGAAAAAACTCAATTCACAGAAACGCAGAAAATACGATAAAAGTATGCATTAATAAAATGTCAGCTTTTTGAGAGAAATGTAGGAAAAAATCCAATTTTTCCAATAATCCATTTATGTTGACCTTAATATTAACCATTTCCCAACGACATTCATATATGTTGTGTTACAAATATATTTGTATGTATGTGAAAAATTAATGAGTTTTCCTACCAGTACAATTTATCAGATAACACTTATTTTTTTGTTTTTTTTATAGTCGAGCTACAAAATGTAAATTTATGCGAAACTAAATAAGAACAGAAATAACTTTTAATATTACGACAGCTATCACATTGGCGTGATACACACAATACTAATATAAACAGACAACGTAGGCTATACCGGCTAACATATACAACATGCTATATATAAAATAGAAAAAAAAAAAAATATCTAAAATTTTATAACAAAAGCTGGCAGCGTTACTCAATATTAAGCACCATTAAGAGAGCTGCACTCAATTTGTAACACAAACACAAGCACATTCACTGAACAAGAAATAGATGCACACACAAACAAAGAATAGCAGTAAAATTTAACCAAACAATAGGAACATTCTTGGTAGCTGCCCACAAATGCTACGCTGCTTTATCTGCATTAAATTTTTATATCACAAATTTTACATGCAAGGATAATAGTAAGTTAGAAAAAGAGAGGAAAAAAATGGATGGAAAAACAGAACTCGTAAAACTTGGCATGTCCTACAGCGTGTTGTTTTCTATAGCGGAAGCAACGGTGGCGGCCATTGTCCAACGTGCTGTGCTTGACTATATCAAGGAACATATGTGTGTGTTTGTGTGTGTGTGTGTGTGTGAGGATGTCTTCAACAAACACATAATAAAATAATTCAATGTTAGCAAAAGCAGCCCCGACAGCAGTTGGACTGTGTATAGAACATAACTTTGACTGCATTAAAAAGCCTAGCTGAGTAAAAAGGATAAAGGACAATCATTTAATTTGCATGTGGGGCTATATGAACCATGAGTAGGACAGCCTAGTAAAATTTATATCAAAAGTCATGGAGTGTATAACCATGTCTTTCTCCTACAAAAGCCATGAATTTAAAAGTTTAAAAATCGTGCGAAAATAATGTGTAGCAGAAATAATTTGTTAGAAAGGATAGCAGCAAGAATAACAGAGCAATAATATTCATTGACTCTACCATTTTTTATGTTCAACAAGAACATTAAATAAATGGCTACGATCGGATGTAAAAATAATCACAAAAATTGCGTAACACAATAAACATAGCAAAGGCAAATACAACAAGAACAAAGACATGCATGCCTTTTTCTTTTTATATTGCACAATATCTCGAAATGTCATCAGTTTAAACGTAAAAAGCACAGAAAAATGTCAATATCTGATAGCTCACAAGACAAAAAAAAAAAAAAAAAAAAAAACGAAAAAAAGAAAAATAAACACAAAAGGTTAAAGAATATTAAACAAAAACCAACAATCAAATAAATGATGTTGACTTATACATATATATATACGTATATAGATGTATGCAAGTTTTTCGCTTTTGCTGTGGCACATTTGATGATATATGAAGTAGATCGTATTTGAAGTATTGCTCATTATTACGTGTATTCATAGTCGTTAGTTGCTGATGCGAATAAGATTAGCGCCAAAGGCGTAGATTATACGAGTGTCAAAGGGGGGTGTTGGAGTGTTGAGTAGGCGATAGAGAAGTTATAGATTAGCGCAAAAATGAGTCAGTTAGGAAAACAATAAAACACTAATTTTCACAACAATTTACGTGGAAAATTTGCGCGTTTTTTGCGTAGTAATGATAGGAGTTTCCTTACGCAATTTTTTTTTTTTTATTTTTATGGAAATATTTATGTGATAAAGATAATTTTTTTTGAGGAGTCTGATTAATTTTCTAATTGGTTTTACCAACAGTTCTTTAATTTTAAGGGAGTATTCCTGTTTGGAAGGCTGTTTTTAGACCCTTTTTGAAAAACTTCTCATTTGAAAACGCAAAGAGTTATTTAAATTCTGTTTTTTTTATTGTATTTAGAACATATTAAATTAAATGAACAATTTTTTGTCCTTTGCACGAGGGCTGTTCAAAAAGTTGTCGGCCTTCAAAGTTGGGTTTGGAAAAAAAAGGTATGCTGCTTGCGGCCCGGATAACTCCACTTGGAATCATCTGAAATGAAAAAAGTAAATGGCGTTATATTCAATACAGATGTAATTCTGGTCTCTACCTCAACCATAATTTTGCGATTATTTTTTACAAAATGGCGGTCATTGAAAAATGAAAAACTGATTTTGGGGGTTTTTTTTATTGTAGCTTAGTGTAAAAAAAAAAATAGTAAAACAATTGTTTCAATTGTGATTGAGGTAGAGACTAGAGTGGTAGACAGTTCTGCGTCGATTGCACTTTATTTCATTAAAATCGGTTCAGAACTACGGGCGCAATCTGGGCTCCAAGCTCGAAAAACGTGGTTTCGAAATAAACGCGTTTAAGTTTAAAGTTATTTTTTTGCATAAAAAAAAAATTGAAATGAAAAATTTTAGCATGCAGTTTTCGACTATTCTGCGTCAATTGCACTTAGTTTCATGAAAATCGGTTCAGTAGAACCGGAGAAAAGTGACTTCGAAGTTCAAAAACGTGATTTTGAAAAAACTCAAAGAAAATTTTAGGCAATAAAACATTTTTTTTGTGTGAAATACTTACATATATCAATCTGCAATGCCAGCCCCATAAAGAACTCCTTCCTCTTCTTCAAAAAATGAGGACTCAGCGGTTTTTTGTGCTCTTTGGGCAGTTCTACCTTCTGTTGAACTCGATTTTTAATTCACATTTGGCACATATCACCAGATTAGCAATCGCCGAGAAAACTGTATAAAACTCCAAAATGCAATTCTCCGTTTTGTTGTCAAGTCTTCGTTTTCATTATTTTTAAATTTTTTGCCGTTGTACTTGTGAATTCGGTGTCCTCATCTTTTTCGTGGTGGTTACCACGAAACTGTCGTTTCAAGGGACGAGTTTTTCCAGTGCTAACAGGGTTTCGTTTATTTTTATTTCTACTTTTTCTATTTTTACTTTTTCTATCCATTGTCTTTAGCACAAAGAAAAATTTTTATCAAAACTGTACTTTTCAAAACTATATGCGCGCGCGCGTCCGGTTTATAACTCAATTCAAAGTGAACTAAGCGCTGCCAACATTCGAATACCTAAGCTCTAAAATTTGTATTCATTTAGTTTTCAAATGCGTATACAAACAAGTTATTACCTACTAAAGAACGCGTTGAACTAAATTCGGTGGTTGCTTCAAACCATTGCATTCAAAAAGTAGCCAAGTTAAGCAAATCGCATTTTGGCGAAAACATTGTTGGACATAAAGGCTATATTTATTTCCTAAACTATTTCGAGTTAAAAAAACCCTTCTAGGACGATATTCTCAAATATACAAGCTATAAAAATATGCAAAAAAAAAAAAAAAAAATCAAAAAAATTTTTGCCAACCAGGAATACTCGCTTAATGTTCAATTTTGTTTGATGAAAGGTTTTTGAAAACAACAGTGCGTTATTGGTAATACACGAACTCAAATGCTTGAAAATGCTTTAAAATTGACCAACAAATTATTTTGAAAACTTAAATTATTCTTAATAATGAATAACTTTTTTGCTATAAGTTCCATCAATTTAAAATAATTTTAAGTAATTATAAATTTTTTGAATTATTTAGTTCTTCAATAATTAAAAAAAAAGATGTAATAATTCAACAAATTCAAATGGAATTTAATTAATCTTTAACTACATATAAAAAACAGTCATTATCCACAAATAACTATAATCGATTCTTGTTTTATATATATATACATATTTTTTTGAATGATTAGCTATAGTTGGCATATTAGTTGCATGGCAACAGTAATCTCATTGTAGTTACTGTTGTTGTTGTTGTTATTGTTGTTTTATATTAAGTCTCCACAGACACAAAAAAAAAAAGAGATAATAAATATGCAAAAACTTAAATATTTATCATCAACAAAATCCACCAACACAAACACCCACTCATTATTAATTCTTGTTTTTCCTTTTATAATCGTATTTGCAGAAAAGCCACTCGTCAGGTGGTCGACGCTTGGCTGGTCTCACACGCTACATCCGCGGGCAATGATGTCGTTGGTTCGCCTACGCATGTCAGCAATGGACAAAATTGTTCATCACGTGGCGGTTCTGGAGCAACAACGCCCGTTAGGTAAGTAAGCCAGCGCCTGCAAGAGCTTAATACTAAACAAAAATTCTTAACTTTGATCCTATTTAAAAGCTTTTCAAACAAGCTTGAAAATAATTGCTGAAATATTAATTGAATGTTCAACTGTTTTGAAGTGATATTGTAGTGCGTAGTTTATTGTATGCTGTTGTTCTTGCTGAACTTTGTTTAATTTTCAATGAAGGCATAAGGGGGTGGATAATGAGAGAAAAAAAAAATTAAAATTTAAAAAAAAATTAATATTAAATTTTATCTTTGATCACAAAAGTAACTCTCTTGAAACCATGGAGCTAATTAAAACTTTATATTTATATTATACTCACTTCAAATCATAGAGGTAAAAAAAGTAGTAGATTTATTTGTACGAATAATAATTTTTGTTAAAGAAATAATTGTTAAAGTTAAATATGAATGAGACTGTCAAAATTTATAATATTTAAACCTTTAACTCGAAAAAATAATTGTTAAAGTCAAAATTATGTTTTATTTTGTATAAAAATTATAAATTTATAATATGAAAATAAGTAAGTTCATTATAAAATCAATAATATACACTTGATTTCGAAAAAGTTAATTAAAATGATTAGTTATTGGATTTTTTTTTTGTTTTTCAATACCTGCCCTTTAAAGATACACACTTCGTTAAAAGCTCCCACACAAAATATGACAATAATAGTGGTATTGTCATCATTGTTGTTGCACTTAATTTTAATGACGCCAGCAAATACAGCGCTACACTCGTTTACTCCTTTTACTTTCGACCTGCATTGATGATTGACATACTTAGTGACAGCATTATGAACAGTTCAAATGGGTACAACTTTTGTTGTTGTTTATATATTTTTTTATTTTGCAATTCATTGTTTTACAATGAAAATTGCCGATAACCTCTTGATGTGGTTATTGTTTGTAGCTTTTCTCGTGGGTGGCACAAGAGACACAGTGGAGCAAAAGCAAAAAAAAAAAAAAAAAATAATAAAACACTTTAGTGGGTTTTACTACTATGCATTTGGACGATTGATTGTATAGATTGTATAGATTCAAAAGTGTAGATTCAAAAAAATCAAATGGGATTCTTTAAAGTTTTAGAGCCAAATCTCTGTTCGTAATAAGCTTCAGTGCTCTCTTCACTTAAGGGGAGGGTAAGGTTAGTTTCTTCTAAAAAATACCTTTTTTAAAAATTTTTTTAGAAAAAATTATTACCGTAGATTTATTTTACATATTATTATATAAAAGTACAACATTTGAATATTATGTTTGAATTTGAATAAAACAGAGAGAAATAACGGATTTATTGTAAATCTCCGCAGGCGCCTCTAATAAAAGTTTTTATGCGGTGACCAGCCTACAGCATCACTGTATCATCTGAAATCAAAAAATCAATATACTTACTTTAGTTTCTTACTTAATCTCTCCAGTTTCGTCGAGTTTCTTTTTAATTTTTAAATTTTTCAATTTTTGGCACCATTTTCAAGCCAAAATAACGATTTATGACGAACAAATCGACCTATTTGTCGACCTATTGTGAAATTGTTAGTAATTAAAAAATTTTAAAAAACTCGACGTAACTAGAGAGCTATTTACATGTAGAATTTGTGTACAAAACTTCAAAACGATCGGTTCAGTAGTTTTTCTGTAGGCTGGTCGCCGGCTTTAAAAATTACATGTTTGGGAAAATCGATTTAAAGTTTTGTAGACTGAAAATATGAAAATATCAGGAAAAAAAACTCGATTTTCTTACAAAATACGTAAATGAAATCATCAATGCCGGGTCCATACAGTACATTCCAATCATCCGCGTTATCTAAGGCATCTTTTTTTTTACTGACAGTTTGATTACAGATTACTGACAGTTGCGGTACCACTCATTGATTTGGGACTATTTTCCATATGAGTTGGTTGTAGCTTTCGTTGTTGTCATGCGTGAAACCATCCATACAACGTTCCAACCGCGTGTCTTTGCTTAAATCTCCATATATTGTCTTTATTGCGTCTAAAACATCAGCTGGAAGTGGAGAGTAACTGTGCTTGAATGACCGTAATGCTTTTGCAGCTTCAGCCTTCTTCCACTCGCACCACGATTCATCGCATTTTTCATGCTGGGGATTTGATCAGTCGAAGAATAATGATAAAAAGTGGTCCTTATAGCGTTCTTCATTTTGTCCTCAGATTCGTGAGTTCTTCGAATTACTAGCTCATAATACACCCAGTAGCCATAATATAGCCAGTTAGTTTGCCTTTACCGGAAAGAGTTTTCCTCTTCACTTTTTTACCAGATTTTGTTTTTGCATCGACCACGTGCGATTTCACTCAGTCACGCAGACGTTTGCCCATCCTTTTTTGGGCGTGTCCAATACACTCTTTCTTGTTTATTATGAAGTTATCACCGTAAGGTTTCCCATTGACTAGTCCGGTGTAAATTTTGGAATCGCCATCACCAATCTAATCACGGTATTTTACTTTTAAAAACTCTATCGAACGTTGAAACATTTTCACAATAGCGCACACTTCCAAATTGCCGGATGGCCCATTGTGATTTGATTCACATTGTCCTTTCTTCACGTGCTCCTCGTGCCATTCTTCATATTCTGAAGGCCCGAGTTTTTTGCTCCAGGTTTTACATAAGTTACAGTACGAACTACTGACAAAAATATCAACAACTTTACCGGTCCAATAGCCGATCAATGACGATACACCAAAGAGCGAATTAAATCCTCTTTTTTTCCCACGTGCCTTCACCGGATACTGTAATTTCGTCTGTGTGTTCGCGATTATTTGGCTTACAAACCTCTTCTTTTTCTTCTTTGATGGCAGAAGCAAAATATTTATTTGCAACAGTTTTTACGCTGTAGCACGGTTTTGAAATAAAACTACGTGCCATGTCCATCAATCCAGAAAATATCGCACATCCGTCATGTCCTAGGCCTAAAACTCGCATTACGAATACAAATCTATTATTTATTTCGAAGGCATTACCATCAATTCTTTCACTCGACGGAACATAGTTTGGAATTTTGTTGCTGCTCACCGCTCAGCGCAGGTAGCTAAAAGGCGCGCAAAACTAAGTTAGTAGAGGTACTTTTCATTCAACGTACTGTAACTTCGTTAGTTTTGCTTCGAATGAGCTAAAAATGTAATACAATATTCTTCAGATGTTGTACTTTCAGAAACAAAAATAAAAAAAATATGGAAAAAAAGTTGTCAAACCTTACCTCCCCCTTAATTAACTTAGCTCAATCTTATATTAATTTAAATGCGCTTAAAGTGTAAGCACTGCAGGCTCGTAGCCATGGGGGGACGATTTCGGGGGTTCAAATCAGCCCAAAATAGTATAAATGAGACATTTAAAACCAGAACATATATATTTCTTTAAAAAAAAAAAAAGAATGAGATGGTGATGTAAATTTACATGAAAAACCAAAATCATAATTTTCAATAGGAATTTGAAAAAAAAAAATTATCTTAAACAACGAAAAATTGCTAAGCCAAAGGAAAATTAAATTTTGCTTTTAAAGGCCAAAATCATTTAAATGAGCTTCAAGAAGTTTTTTTATTTAAGTGCGAGTACTATTGAAGCAAAGCTTTTTACGCCTCGTCCTATGATTTGCTTGAGTGAAATCTCAAAAACAACACTTTTCTTTTTTTTCGACACCGTTTTTTTTTTGGATATTTATCGTTTCTTTGTTGCTTACGTTTGTTGCAATAAAAAAGTTTAATATTCAATATCAAAAATTAAAAACATATCTTCGCCCGCCGTAGGGATCGAACTCGTTACCCGCTGATTAAGAATTCTATACACTACCCATCGACCTAAGAAAAACGTCAGAAGAACCTTCAATAAATGCCCCAGAATGAACAACTGGCAATCGTACAAAGAAGTCCTAAATACTTACAAGAAAGCTATCCGTGACTCGAAAAAGCGATCTTGGGAAGAATACACCCTATCAATTGACAACCTTAAGGATTCGGCAAGACTGAGCAGGATCCTATCTAAGGGGCACTCCAGCCCTTCCTTTATAAAAAAAGAGGAAGGCACGTGGACGGAATCTACGGAGGAGTCTTTGGAACTCCTAATCAAAACACACTTTCCAGGATATACAGCTAGCAGGGATGAATCCTCACGTAGGGTAACATTGTTAAGTGTCCTAAAGAGCCTCACTGCCTACATTATCACAATGGAAAAGATGTTGTGGTCTATAAACAGCTTCTCACCCTACAAATCCCCAGGCCCGGATGGCATAATACCGGCAATGCTGGAAAAAATGCAGAAGCGAGTTTCGCCCCTGCTCATAAAAATATTCACAAACTGTATACGACTTAACTGTACTCCAAGGAGCTGGAGGAAAGTCAAGGTAATCTTTATCCCGAAAGTTGGGAGGAGGGGCCATGAATCCGCTAAGGACTTCAGACCTATTAGTCTCTCATCGTTTCTCATTTCAAAAACATTAGAGAGGCTTCTAGATTTATATCTAAGGGACACTCTCAGCAGAACCTTCATATCCACAGCATAACATGCCTACCTCAAGGGGAGATCGACGGAAACGGCTATGCATGAGGTTATTACAAACATTGAGAGATCTGTCTACTTCAAACAATACACTCTTGCTGCCTTTCTTGATATTGAAGGAGCATTTAACAACGTTCATACTAGGGCTATTCACGTCTCTCTCACAGAAATAGGTGTGGTGGAATCACCTGTAAGGAACTGGAATGTATCGATGCTTAGCTCTAGAATTATCCAAGCGGACCTTGAAAATAGCCAACTTACTAAATTCGTAGTTAAGGGTACACCTCAAGGAGAGGTGATATCTCCCCTTCTCTGGCTCATAGCTATGAACGGAGTGCTGAATTACCTTAACAACAGCGGAATCAAAGTGGTAGCATACGCGGATGATGTAGTTGTAATGGAATCGGGTAGGTGACCCTCTGTTATCAGCGAAATCATGGAGTGAGCTTTGGACGAACTCAGTCACTGGGCTGCCAAGTGCGGCTTAGGAGTAAATCCTAGTAAAACAGAACTGATGTTCTTTACTACAAAAACCAAGGTGTATCACTTCAACCTACCGCGATTAAACGGTCAAACACTTTCACTATCCAGCAGCGCTAAGTATCTGGGAGTCACACTGGATTCGAAACTCAGCTGGAAAAAAAATATTGAGCATAGGGTTAATAAGGCCTGCATAGCCTTCTACGCCTGCAAGAAAACATTTGGCAAGAGATGAGGTCTCAAGCCAAAAATACTATTATGGCTTTACACTGCAGTAGTGCGTCATATTCTTACATATGGAGCATTGGTGAGGTGGCCTGCACTGACTAAAGCATAGAATATTAGGAAACTATCCAGGGTTCAGCGTTCTGCATGTATAGGCGTCGCGGGGGGAATCCGGTCATGCACAACGGACGTACTGAACTCTTTAACCCACCTACTACCAACAGACCTTCACATTAAACTAACTGCATCCAATAGTGCAATCAGACTTAAGGAGTCTAATAGCTGGAGATATAAACTTTATGGACACGGGAAAATCCTTAGTTTATTACCTCCAGGCCTGGCAAACAGCAACACGTACTACGAAATCCCCAACCTTGACTTCACTACTAAACCATTTACTAGCAAGTATCCGACCCGAGCGGAATGGCGTTGTGAAGGTCTGGATGTTGTTTATGACGTCACCTTCTACACCGATGGGTCCAAGATGGGTTGTGGAGTTGGAGCGGGTATATATTCAGAAAAACTGGGTGTATCCAGCTACTTCCGCCTTCCGGACTCAGCCAGTGTCTTCCAGGCGAAACTTTTAGCGATAAGGAAAGCTTGTCGGACAATAAAATGTGCCAACACTAACAACCTAAACGCAGCAATCCTGTCGGATAGCCAGGCTGCTATTAGAGCATTAGCTGCAGTAAGATCCAACTCCAAGCTTGTAAGGTAGTGTAAGGAGGAACAAGTCCGAAAAAGTCGGCTGCTTGACATTACTATAATCTGGGTTCCCGGCCACAGAAACATTTATGGTTATAAAAAGGCGGACGAATTGGCCAGGTTGGGATCTTCCCTCAATGCTTCAAGAGCGGAACCAGTTTCAGCTCCACTGGATGCAGTAAATGGAGGGGTGCTCTCGCACTACCTTGCCATAGCTATAGCCTTGACATCGCAGATGGAGTAGTTTGACAACCTGTACAACAGCAAGAAAAATGTGGCCCTCATACAACCAAGGGAAAACTCGTGAACTGATAACGCAAACATTGGCGTGCATGCACAAAGAATCGGATTCCCCTTTAACCCAGACAGTGGTCGCAGGTGCAACGACCCTAACGAAAGGGAAATATTACCCGATATTCTATGTGCTTGCACAGCATTGGCAAGATGTAGATTAAGCACACTGGGGAAACCCTTCTTCGCTAACCTAGAGGAACTTTCAACTCTAAAAAGAAACGACCTCCTTGTATTCTTAAACAGAACTGGATGACTATAACGGATACACCGTAGCCTTCCTACGTCACACACGTCAACGCACAGGATAAGAGGTTGAGGCACTAAAACGGCTCAATGGAGCTAATTGGATACTGCCTGCAGCAGTATCACCACTTAAACCAAACAATCCATCGACCCAAACACCTTCGCTACGCATTCGCAAGTCATTGATTCAATATTAACTACAACTGAAGATATGTTGCATCACATCACAATAATCTATTAATAGATTTTTGTTATTTAGATAGCTGCTAAACTAGCTGCTACAAGATAAGCAACCAGTCTTGTCACTTTACCACAAATGTGATAAACTACCACTTTTTTTCCTTTTTTGGTTGCTGCAACCCCTATTTGCATTTTTTCAAAATTTACCACTTTTATATTTAAGACTTAATTTAACGATTTTTTATATAAAAATGACTGCATAATAAGTAATTGTTTTCATTTTGGTATTATTGGCTCTTTCTTGGGGATTCAAACAATATCCATGAAACACCATTGCATTACCAAAAAGTGACTGTTTGGGCCGGTGATCAAAAAAGTGAGAAGTCAAAACAGTCGATGGGAATTGATATCGATCAATGTTGGCAGACAACAAATGCGTGATGAAAAGGTCTGGACACTTACTGGTTTCAACAAGATTGTGCGCCATGTCACACTGCAAGTCGAACAGTACAGTTAATGCAACGAAAATTCCTTTGACGTGTGATGTTGAAAAATGGCGGCATTGAATGACCACCTAGATCTTTATATTTGACCACTTCGGACTTCTTTTTGTGGGGTTATTTGAAAAACAAAGTGTATGCCACCAAGCCTCAGATCATTGACGAGCTCAAAGCCAACATTTGTACTAAAATCATTGCTATACCACCTGAGATGCTCGAAAAAGTAATGGAAAGTGTTGCAAAAATAACACATTTTGCTTTGGCCAATGGAGGCTGTCATTTTATTGATGTTTTACTGAAAGGCTAGCTCAAACAAATTGAAAAGGACTAAATAAAATAAAATTACTTCATATATGGAAATTCGTTGTTTTATTTTATTATTTTTTATTATTATTGAATATTTACTTATGGACCCAGAAATCTAATACTAACCGATACACTTATCGAACCTGGTTATTTCTCTTTTTGCTGTTTGAAAAAAAGACACATTCAAGAATAATTTTAAAAGTAAACGATTTTGTTTGAAAATTCCCGTATTCTTTTTTTTTTTTTAATTTTGTACGTTAACTGATAGATTTTCTTATTAAAATATTTGCCATAAAAAATACTGGCTATGAGCTTGGACTTAAAATAATTATTTTCTCTATGTTATATCTGACAAATCGTTGTATTCATCATTACATTCTATAAATACACATATAAATACACATACATTTTAATGCTTTATGTGGTAGAACAGCGAGAATTTACTGAATGTGCTTATGTATAGCAAAAAAAAAAAAAAAAAAAAAATTATAGAAACGTTTTAATTATTTAATTGAAACGTTTTAGTTATCTTCAATCTAGAAAAAATTCGCACATTTACAAAACCTTAGAACAGCAACACTTTGCAAAAATGTTTGAAATTTTGTTTACTTTTATAAAATTTTTTCCCGCAATTTTCCCTAACAATTCTTTATTTGTTTGTAGAAAAATATCTGCTCATGAATTTGAACGTGGCGGTCTGCTGAAGCCCATCGTCAATACAATCGATGGTACACTGACGTTCCTTAGCATAGGCACACAAAATGATTGCTCCGTAAATAATAGCACAACAGGCACTGGCAGCGGCGTTACTGGCGGCAACGGTCAATACCATCATAATAGCCATCATCATCATCACAATAATTTGCACAATCATAATAATCATCATCATCATCATCATCCTCAAACGGCTAATGGCAGTAGCGGCGGCTATGGTGGCGGTTACAGTCACAGCTACTATCGGCCTCAACGTTTGTCGCGCAATGAACTCAAGCAGCTGGACGAGAAGGAACTGATTTTTGAATTGGTAAGGTATTTGTCAATGGGCTAAAAGAGCGGCACTTAAAATCGTTAAGTAATGTTCGAAAAAACACTCAGAGCGTGTGAGCAGAGCCTGACTTTTAATTGGTTTGAAATTTAATTAAATGTTACTCATACGCCGTGGTGCACAAAACTTTTCAAGTGGTTTCTATCAGTGCTGCTGGCTATATTTAAGCAATTGATTGAAATTTTCTTTATTTTTACCGCTGAAAATTAATTAAATTTTGTGTTTAGAAAGTTTTGGGTGAGCCAATGTTTGTGAATTCGCTGTGATTAGAAGAGAAACAGCGGTCTAGTCTGCTGGTGGTTTGTTCTGTTAAGAACTTTGTTGTTGTAGCGCTCTGTTACTTCATGAATATTTTGGCATTAAAACTTATAAACTTATAAATTTAGTTTATACAGACTTTTTGAGATAATTTTGGTATAAATTAATTTTATTATAGTTGTTGTGCTATATTTTAGCTGATTTTGATATAATTGCGTAATTTTCATATTTGTGATATTAAAAGTGTTTCAAATTTCATTAAAATATTACTCATAAGCACTGTTGCACAAAGACTTGTATGGGCTTGGCACAAATTTTGTTGCAACAGACAAAAACCAAAAATATATATTTTTTTAATAAAAAAGTCACTTACACGCTCACGCTCTCGCTCTGCCTTACTTGGTTATTTTAGCTTAAGCTCAACTCCTTAATTGATGTCTTTGAAAATATTTGGTTTTAATGCTTAAGACTGCCTTAAGAGCGCTCAAAAGTAAACATTTTTTAATTAAAAATTTCTAAGCACTACTTATAATCTAGCATTTATTTTTCTGATTTTTTTTTTCATTCTATACAAACTCTGCTGCTGACGTTCAATGCATTCCTAATGACCATACCATGCCTGTTACCATGCAATATTTCACCATCACTACTGCCACAACAACAACAACAACAACAACAACAATAATTATAACAATAACAATGCTATGACGCTGAACGTGAACAATTAGGTAAAGGACATATGCAACGAGCTGGAAGTGCGCACACTTTGTCATAAAATCCTGCAAAATGTTTCAATACTGCTAAATGCGGATCGTGGTTCATTATTTCTAGTGCAAGGACGCTGCAATAATGGTAGCGGCGATGGACCCAAGAAGTAAGTTCAAAGCTCTCTATTGTAGCTATTATTTTTACATAAAATATTAAAAAAAGCAACTCTATATAAAGCGCAAATTTTGTTAAGGTTTCATAAAACTTAAGTGCAGTTTTGTAGAATTTTATGAGCTCAAAAAGTTAGCAAAACTTTAAAATAAATTTCTTTTAAACAATTTGAGTTTTTTATAGCTTCTGTATTATAGTTAAAAGTCAATTAACTCGAGTGGCAGCAGCACTTGTTAGACAAATGCTTAATTATTTGATAATCATAGCTTTCAGCATTCTACTTCCACTAAAAGCGCTGTAAGCAGCAAGTTTTCTGTACTTAATTAAGCAACTGTCATGTTGCGCTGTAAAATATTATAGGAAATGAATGCAAAGAACTTAAAATCTCCAAAAAACTTTCAAGCATCTATTATGAGCTTAATTTTAAGCACTTAATACTTAATATTATTTGAAAATAATTTGTGTAGTTTTTTGTGCTATGAATTATTTCGTAGTTTTTTGTGCAAAACTTTTGCCACAACTTGAATTTTTAGTCAGCATATTTTGAGTTACATACAGTTCTATCACAATTCACTCTAGCTTGCTGTAGTTCGTTGAAGGTTGACTTGATTAATGAGCTTTTAAAAAATTCTTATATATATATATATTTTTTTTTTCGTTAACTCATGCTTAGTGTACATTTATATATGTTTTTTTTTGCTGAATTTTGTCGCTTTTATTTTAATTATTGACTATCGTTTTTTTGGCGGCTTGGCGCCAACGTATCGTTGAGCAAAAACTAAATTTGTAAAATTTGTAATTTCTTTTTGATGATCTGTGGAATTATTCCTAATAGTTTGAATTTTTAGTAGCATTTCAACAAAGCCTTTATGCTTGATTTAATTATTAACGGTATTTTGAGTCATTACCATCATCAACCATTACACATTGCTATAATTTCCTGAGTTGCTAGAGTCTTAATATAATTTATTTTGAAATTGTCATTAATTTTCTTAAATTTAGTTTCTTTTGTTGAGAAAAGATTTAAGATACTTTTTCCAATTAAATTCATCTGATTCAAATATTTCTGGTATAGTTTTATTTTGTATTTTTTTAAGGTGTCATTAGTTTTGTAAAAATTTTCGTTTAAAATTGTATCATTACTCAATTCGTATAAAAAACATTTTATTTCAGATATGAGAAGAAAAGTAATACTCAGTTATGGCAATTTTATGCACCCATTTATATGTTTTTAAATAAGTTTTAAAAAATTGCTAGTATTCTCAAAATATTATAATGGCTGCGAGGTCAAACTACTTAATTCTTCAGCTTTTGTCTCAGTTTGTTAATCATTTCTTAAATTTTATGATATGTTTATAAAGATACATTTAGTCCGTTTTTATTCATCAAAAATCTTATTGTTTGTCTCTTTTCTCGTTTGACCTTCACAGTCAACTTTTCTTAATTCAACAAAAGTAACATTAGCAAACAAAAACCTATTCTTGAGAGATATTAAAAATCTCTGTGGTTTCTATGAAATGCATGCAGCTTATTAAAATACCAATCCTTTCTTATGAAATTTTGTTGGAATTTCTTAGTAGCTGCCTGACTTATTGAACAATTGTTGCGTTTTTCTTTTGTTTATGCTTACAAAATTTGCATTAGATTCAAATGAAACTTAATGCATTAAGCGTTGCCAGCAGCACAATGAGTACACATTAGTAGTGTTAAAACTCTGTCTACAATGCAATACTTTTAGCTGTACTGGCAGCATTATTTCTAGAAATTTAACTTGTACTCTAAAATTTTTCCGATTTTAAATGCAAAAAACTGTTTGTAAATTAGTTGAAATACAACAAATAAATGCCAAAAATATGTTAAAATATATTAAAAATTAACTTTTTTTGCAGCATTTCATGCATAAAATTTGCGCTTTGTTTAATGAAGCGTGTTATTTTTGACTTTTTGTTATTTTTATTTCTTTTTTGTTTATAAGCAGACTAATGTTTTTTTCCTTTTGCAGTCAAAGATTTTGTAATTATTATTTTGATAAAATTGTTTTTATTTTTTTGTCTGCAGATGTCTCGTGTCAAAATTGTTTGATGTCTGTCCACGCAGCACTGTGGAGGAGATGGAACAACGCGAAGAGGTGCGTGTTGCTTGGGGCACCGGCATTGCTGGCCATGTTGCTGAGAGTGGTGAACCAGTAAATATTCCAGATGCTTATCAGGTAAATTTTTTGATGGCAATTTTAGTGAAATAAATTCAACTACGAAAATATTTTCAATTCAAAGAGGAGCTTTGTTTTGCTAGACGAACTTTTGTTAATGATGTTATTTTGAGAAAATTTCTTGTATTGAGTAAATTATTTTGTGTGGAAACAGTTTTAATTTTATGAGTCGGAACTATCGTTTTTTATAGCTAGGAAAAAAAGAAAGTTTTTTATAGCTAGACAAAAAAAGAAAACTATTAAGTATTAAGTATTAAGTATTAAGTATTAAGTATTAAGTATTAAGTATTAAGTATTAAGTATTAAGTATTAAGTATTAAGTATTAAGTATTAAGTATTAAGTATTAAGTATTAAGTATTAAGTATTAAGTATTAAGTATTAGGTATTAAGTATTAAGTATTAAATATTAAGTATTAAGTATTAAGTATTAAGTATTAAGTATTAAGTATTAAGTATTAAGTATTAAGTATTAAGTATTAAGTATTAGGTATTAAGTATTAAGTATTAAGTATTTAGTATTAGGTATTTAGTTTTATCCAACTCTTCTATCACCAAGTTTTAATCAATTTTGAAACACTCGCCTTAAATGTTCTTTACAAAATTTCAACTTTCTTTGAAGTACAGTTGCAAATTAACACTGGTTTTTTGTTTTAAGAGTATTCTGCAGAAAAACTCTTGCCTCATAAAAGCTTTTTTGGAACGCATTACTTTGCCTGGTATGGATTGTATTGCGCGGCTGAACAAATAAACGAACTCATAAAGTTGAAAGATTCTGTTGAAATGCAGAATGTATGTAGACTGTTTATTTACTTTGAATGAGTTGAAGCTTCTTTGGAAATTCTTAAAGTATTGGAAAATAATAAAAAAAAAAAAAATAATTTCTGACATGTGCGGAATTTTCCATGAGTTTTCATGGGGCTAAATTGTGTATGTGAAACAAAGCAATGATTTTGTGCTCAGGGACAAAATTTAAAATTTTATGTGGTATAATTTGCTGTTAAGCTTTTAATTCTATCTTTGTAGTTTCTTTTTTGGTAATGTGAAATGTTCAGCTTATATGTTTATTTCATAACCAAGAGCTCTTCAAAGTATGATTTAGGTAATTTTTCGACTTCTTGGTATTTATTACCTCGTGTATTATTTGTGCTGTTTTTACTTTGTTGAGTCTGTTTATTTTGAGACAGGTGCCCCACGGCATGTGGTATGCTCACAATAATTAGTTTCTTTTGGCCATTTAAACATTAAATTAGCAACAATAACTCGTGTGTTTGCACAATAATTACTTTGGTGTTTTGTGTAAACTTGGCCAGTCAGAGTAAATATTAAATATTTATATGTACGGTAAAAGCTCATGTCTGGCCTAATGTAAGAATTTTGTCGGGCAATTAAATTAACAACAATGTAAGAAATGAAGGCAAATGGAGTATTTTGTTGTTATTGTTGTTTTTGTTGTTGGCCAGTATAGCACTATAGATAAAATATTTATGAAGCAATAATTAAGCCATAACATGATGACATTATTTATTTAAACGATCTTATCATAGACAATGTTGACGCTTATCATTCAGTCAATAAAGTTGCGGACATACATGTTTATGCGTCGACGAAACAGATTAAAAAAATTTAAATCCAAGACAAGCGCATTTTAAGCTTGCGCTGTGCTTTAAATTACAATATTTTAGCTTTAATGAAATAGTTTTCCATGTGAGAAGGTTCGATTTGGAAATTTTTTATATAAAAAAGTGTACAAGAATTTTGCTTGAAACAATTGAAGTAAATCTAAAATTAATAATAATAAAAATAAAGTGAAATTTTAAAATAGTTAAACATTAAAAATTGCCAGTTAAATATACAGTAATTGACAGATTTGGATTTTGACCAGATTACACTCAGTTGTAACATTTAATATGAAAACTATCAGATGTTGTATAATGAATTCTGCGGCATTGGGCTTAAGTAGCTTAAGTCGAAAAAACTAGTTTTGAATGAATGAAATTTTTAAAAATATTGTAGTGAGTTTTGTATGATAAATGAGTGCAAGGCCATAAGAAAAGTTGGCAGCACTTCTTTTTTCAATGATAGATGAACATAAGGAAAACACACAGTTATGAATATTGTTGTCATGGTTAAAAGTCGCAATACATAAGTGAAATTTAAATTTTTCGCTTTGTTCAGTTCATAACTCATAACAAAGTTCATAACTCATGTGATAATTAAAAATAAAAATTAAATATTGTTTTGTCAGTTTTAGGTTAGATTTCGGTTAGTTTCCAGTGATTTTAAATTTTAAATACATATATGTTAGCTTATACCTGTCATTTATCATGAATTGCTTTAATTTTCTGTATCTGTTTTTACATAAAGCTATGCTATAAAAAGCGTTTATAAACATAAATTCTTTTTGCGTCAGATAACCATCAGGTTTCAATTAATTTTTGGTCAATTTTCGAAGTTTTGTATCTTTTTTATTGGAGCACGATATTTAATAATATATATTAACAAAAATTATTTCAATGATGAAAAAAATTTTGGCTTTAGTGTTTTATTGTACTAAATTGCTGATATATATTTTTTACATAATAAATTATTTTTATCTCTTCAAAAAGTGGCAAATATGAAGATTTTTAATAGTTCCCAGTTTTCAATATATTTTTGTTTAGCTTTCAGACAGTATTTGTTAAATTTGCTATCAGTTTTCAGCCATGTTAAAAGGATTTAATTTAATTTAGTATTCATGTTTCACTTAATATTTTTATCAATTAAAAAAATTATTTTCCCAAATAGATTTAATTATTAAAATCTTAAGATAAGATACAAAAAAATTTAGGATCTTAAAAATAAAAATTTAAGTATTTTATTTATTTATTTATTTTTATATAAACAATGAGTACAAATAAGAACTAGTTCTTTTACAGTACAATGGATAAAAGCAATTAAAAGCAGTTGAAAGGAAATAACAACAGATTTTCAATTGAAATTAAATAGAATTAGAGCTTTAAAAACTGATAAAAATATAATGAGTACTTATAGCTATGAACAGTATGCAAAAATAGTAGTACAAACATTAGCTTAGAACTATATAAATTAAAAATGGGGGGGAAAAAGCGGAAGAAAAGAGAAAATCAGAAGAAAGATTTAGTGTAGAATTCAGTGAGAAGAAAAGTGTGAAAGAATAGACTGCCTAAAAATTTCTTTCTGCGTAATTATTCGAAGTCGACGAGGCAGCTCGTTCCATAGTCTTACGGCATTAGTGAAACAAAGATGAGAACTAGCTAGAGAGCTATGCCTGGGAATGATTAATAAATTACATCTTCTCGATATGCTGAACTGTAATTTTACATAAAGGTAATGAGGAGTTTTAGTATGTATAATTTTGTGGAGATAAATGCAGTTCCTAGCATTTAAGTAGCCAGACAAACTACAACCAAGAATAGCATTTCTAAAACTTGACAGTCGGTCAAATTTATTTAAGCCATACACAAAGCGAGTAGCATAATTATACGCAATATTAAGTTTCAACATAGAGGACGAATCTAGTTTACTGTATACTACCTCCGAGTAAGTTATTACAGGCAAAACAAGTTGCTTCACTAGTAGTTTTTTAACTTCAAGAGTACAACAATTAGCAGACATTCTTAGATTACGTAGGATAAAATAAACTTTTTGGACTACAGTGTTTACATGATCTTTACAAGACAAGGACGAATTTATACTAAAACCAAGGTTAACAATTTTCGACACAACATTAAGCTTGGTTGAACCAATGTTTAGCTCAGGGATAACTTCAAGGATTTGCTTATTCTTACAGATTGGTAGAACATAAGATTTGGCTGCATTGAGTTGAAGTTCATTGTTACAATCCCAGTGATATATGTTTCTTAAATCTTCATTTAGTTTACCAGTGAGACTATCTACGAGCCCGATGTTGCTGGAGAGATAAAGTTGTATATCATCGGCATATGCATGCATAGATGAATAATTGCAGACAGTAAATATGTCATTAATGAAGATAGAAAATAACAATGGGCCAAGAATCGGGCCTTGAGGAACTCCACTTGAAACAGGCTTATGTACACTCAAAAAAAAAAAAATCAACAAAAAACTTTTGATGGACGTATATTGATAAAAATTTGTCAAATCAACCTAGGTTTTTGTCAATATGAACAATTTTTATCAAATTGACAAAATCCTAGGTTGATTTGATAAATTTTTGTCAATATACGTCCAACAAAAGTTTTTTGTTGATTTTTTTTTTTTGAGTGTAGAGAGAACATTTGGCCAACTTTAACTCTTTGCTGTCTATTTGACAAATAGCAAGATATAAGACTTACTGCACTGTTAGAAAATCCAAAAAGTTGCCTTAGTTTCTGACATAGATAAGTATGACTAACTTTGTCAAAAGCCTTGGAAAAGTCTAACAAGCAAAGTAAAGACAAAGATCCAGCGTCATAATCAGGTCGGATGTCATCAAGTATTTTAACAACTGCGGAAGCACACCCATGCCCTACTCGAAAACCAGACTGATAAGAAGACAGGAGATTATTATCCTGCAAGAATGCATTGATTTGATGACTCATAATTTTTTCGCATACTTTAGATAAAGGGGAAAGTATGCTTATTGGTCTGAAATCAGAAGGTCCAGACGGGTTTGGCTTTTTTGCCACCGGCAAAACAATAGCAGTTTTCCAAATTTCAGGGAAAGAGGAGGATATAAGGCAGTGATTTATTATAAGTGTCAGTGGACTTATGATATGAGGCAGCAAAATTTTTAAAAATTTGATGGGAATACCATCACCACCCACTGCATTAGAACTTATTCGCATCAAACAATAACCGACATCAATTTTATTAACAGGTATAAATTCAAAAAAATCCAGAACAGATGAACCTGGAATGTGAGACAGGGTATTATTAGACGGCGCGGTATTACTAACAAAGTAGTCATTTAGTAAATCCGGGTCAGCAATTATAGCAGGGGAATTCTTTTTTCTCACTCCAAGACTACTTATGTTACTCCACAAAGTTTTGGTGGGTAGGGACACATTAAGCTTGATAGAGAAATACCGTGTCTTAGCTTGCCTTGTTAGGTGGAGTATTATTTTATTTAATTTAAACTTGACTTGTTGACTTGTTACACAAATTTGACTTACAAAGATATTATAAAATTGTTTTACTATAAGGCTTTTCTTGCCCAAAATTGCCCAATAATTTTTATTCAAATTAATATTGATGATTCTTAATTTCTTGCATTCATATCTTTTAGTTATTTTCTAAAAACTAAATAATTATAAATAGTTCCCTTATTTAAAATTACTTTTTAAAGCTCAGAGCCTTAAGCATTACTATTACTCTTAAAATAAAGTTGCTCGCGGTATTGTTTTGTTTTTGCATAAAATAGAAATAATTTCAACAATTCTACATTTTCTGTTCTGCATATTTTCGTATGCACAACAAGCTCTGCGCTTTGACTTGGTTTCGTTTACTGTTCTAAAGTCCTCAAATTCCTAAGAACACTTTCGAGATAATTTCGTAATATATACAAATAACGGAGCAGAATTTCTAAGATATTTACCAAGAAAGCCTTGGTTGGATAAATATTCCAACCATCCACCTTTCTACTGTATTCACAAAACTGCAAAATTCTGCTGAAATCTAAAAGTGCAAATTATTCCACTTAAGTTAAGTTTTGCATTTAAATTCTTCTTTTTTTGTTTCTTCCTGTTGTTGATTTTCAATCTGATTGCTGAATTCAGCACAAAAAAAAAAAAACAACAACAACACTCAAAATCTATTTATATGCTTTGATATAAGTTTGTCTAAATGTTTAGGTTTGATTATATGTTTTTCTTTGACTTGGGTTTATTTGTAGCTGACACTACATTCAGCTAATTCGGTTCTTGAACCACATAATCAAATAAAGTCTGCCTACAAATAAATTGTCTTATAAAATTAACTCCTCAACATCAACCCCAATCTCACTTCCTCTTAGAGGTTATTTAGATGTTGCTAATTCACAGTGATTTCATGAATAATTCATGAGACACTTTCATTCATTCATTTAAATCTCATGAACTCTCATCACTAGCACCAACCAACAACCCTCTTAGCTGCCATAAAGTGGAAAGTTTTGTTATTGTATTCATGTAGGATCCTTTTCTCTGGCATTTCCTGCTTATATCATTTCTTCAGTAGCTGGAATAGCAAAATATTAAGCAAGTAAAAATTTTTTTAAAGCTGCCAAAAGACATGCAGAAAAAGTATTGTTTCTGCTGTTGTATGTAAGAACTTTGCTAAGTATTACATTCACAGCTGAATTGCTGCCTACTTTACTCTTATTGCTATGCTATAAATTACTGCTATGGTAAATTTTAAAATTGTCCGTTCCCAAACTCATAATTTTTATAGAAGCTTTATAAATCTTCGTAGGACACATCAAAGCGAAAAAATAATTTATTATTCGTTTTTTCAAAAATATTACTATACTGCTGAACACTTTAATCTGTTGCTGTAGCAGTAAATCCTTGTTTATTTTTCATCCTCTCATTTTGTTGCTTATTTTGTGTATTTTGTGTATTTGTAAAGCAATTTGCTTTACAAAAAGTCAAATAAAAATTTGTTGCATTGTATGTTGCAGTGATTTATAATTGCTGATAAACTGCTTATTTTCCCTGTATGAATCGTTTTATAATTGTTCCCTTTGAAGCACTTGGATTTATGTTGCTACGTTTTTTACTTTATTTTTGAGTACATTATAGAGTTTAGACGTGGCTTAGCTTGGTGCATAGTCGTAAGGGAAGAACGAGGTGTTATCATACATATGTATATGCTTTTGTCACACAATAATTTATTGCGATCCTCAATATTGACTCAGAATATATAGTTGTGCCAAAAATACTTTCTGATCAAAAACTATCCGGAGTTCCCCATTCAAACAAACCCCGCTTGAAATATTCTTAAAAATTTTTTTTGCTGAGCTGGACATCTGCCATCTGTTGCTCAAAAATCTGTGTAAGCGCCTTTTGTCAGGAGTAGGGCTGGAAAACTATCAATAGACGGGACCATTGGTAGTATGACTATCGATTATGGACTGCTATCGATATTGCTATCGATATTGCCGCGAAAAATACAATCGATAGTTTTTCGAAAGTCTCAAAAGTTTTGAATTAGTAGTTGCATGTAACTAAAAAAAAAACTAATTATACACTTCAGTCCTTGACAGGACCTAAGGCGAACTTCTTATGGTCAATTGTCAATATCCAGAATTCAACGATGGTCAATATCTAGAACTCGACCTGTAAGTTTTATGCCGTTTCTGAAATGACTGATTTTCTCAAGAACCTTTCCATTGCAATTTTTACTCTCTTGCATTTGTCTGCGGTGACGGCCGATCAGAAATATTAATTTTTATTTCTAAAAGCATTCTGTATTAGATGCGAACCCGTATCTCCCGCGATGCTTTGGCCCACAGTTAACGCACTCAACGGTGTGGCCACGGCCACCACCTTGAGCGTGTCAAAAATAGTAAATTATGAAAAAAATATTGAGCCCACTACTTCAAAGCATACGCAAAATCCAAAAATTTACAACAAGTCTTATTTAGGAGTCTTTTAAAACATATCAACATGATTTTTTATGAATATAATAGAATAATAGTAAAATAAAGGGTGATTTTTTAAGAGCTTGATAACTTTTTTTTTAAAAAAAACGCATAAAATTTGCAAAATCCAATCGGTTCTTTATTTGAAACGTTAGATTGGTCCATGACATTTACTTTTTGAAGATAATTTCATTTAAATGTTGACCGCGGCTGCGTCTTAGGTGGTCCATTCGGAATGTCCAATTTTGGGCAACTTTTTCGAGCATTTCGGCCGGAATAGCCCGAATTTCTTCGGAAATGTTGTCTTCCAAAGCTGGAATAGTTGCTGGCTTATTTCTGTAGACTTTAGACTTGACGTAGCCCCACAAAAAATAGTCTAAAGGCGTCAAATCGCATGATCTTGGTGGCCAACTTACCGGTCCATTTCTTGAGATTAATTGTTCTCCGAAGTTTTCCCTCAAAATGGCCATAGAATCGCGAGCTGTGTGGCATGTAGCGCCATCTTGTTGAAACCACATGTCAACCAAGTTCAGTTCTTCCATTTTTGGCAACAAAAAGTTTGTTAGCATCGAACGATAGCGATCGCCATTCACCGTAACGTTGCGTCCAACAGCATCTTTGAAAAAATACGGTCCAATGATTCCACCAGCGTACAAACCACACCAAACAGTGCATTTTTCGGGATGCATGGCCAGTTGTTGAACGGCTTCTGGTTGCTCTTCACTCCAAATGCGGCAATTTTGCTTATTTACGTAGCCATTCAACCAGAAATGAGCCTCATCGCTGAACAAAATTTGTCGATAAAAAAGCGGATTTTCTGCCAACTTTTCTAGGGCCCATTCACTGAAAATTCGACGTTGTGGCAGATCGTTCGGCTTCAGTTCTTGCACGAGCTGTATTTTATACGGTTTTACACCAAGATCTTTGCGTAAAACCTTCCATGTGGTCGAATAACACAAACCCAATTGCTGCGAACGGCGACGAATCGACATTTCACGGTCTTCAGCAACACTCTCAGAAACAGACGCAATATTCTCTTCTGTACGCACTGTACGCATTCGTGTGGTTGGTTTAATGTCCAATAAAGTAAACAGTGCGAAACTTGGTCACAATCGCATTAATTTTTTGCTCACTTGGTCGATTATGTAGACCATAAATCGGACGTAAAGCGCGAAACACATTTAGAACCGAACACTGATTTTGGTAATAAAATTCAATGATTTGCAAGCGTTGCTCGTTAGTAAGTCTATTCATGATGAAATGTCAAAGCATACTGAGCATCTTTCTCTTTGACACCATGTCTGAAATCCCACGTGATCTGTCAAATACTAATGCATGAAAATCATAACCTCAAAAAAATTGGATGTGATAAAGGCATCGCACTTGCTTCAAAATTTAATTGAAACTACTACACATATTTCACTTGAAATCAAAGTTGTAAAAGATTGCAATCAGTGACTTGGCAGCCAAAGACTTCAGGTTATAATTATGTAAAGAAGTCCTGAAATCATTTTTTAGTTATTTAAAGCAGAACAAAAATTGACGTCATTGCTGATTTCATTAAAATTTAAATAGCAGTCATGATTGCAAAATTAAATTGATTGCATTTCTTAATTCTTTTGAAAAGATTGCAATCATTATAAGCCTTTGTTGAAGACTTTGAAGTCAATTTGAAGTTTTTGAAGTCAATTTGAAGTTTTTGAAATCAATTTGAAGGTTTTGAAGTCCTTGAAGCCAATTTGAAGTCTTTGAAGTAATTTAATGAAAAGACCGAACGAGCGAAAGTGGCTATTTCAGCTCTTGAAAGGATTTTGACTGAGCTTCTTATAATCAATTGTGCTGTGCGTGTTGTGAAATATTTGAACACATATGATCGAGATCTGGACCTACAAGTTTTATGCCGACTCCGAACGTTTTATGTACTCAAGAAGCTTTTCATGGCAGTTTTTAATCTTTAAGGTTTGCCATTGTCTGCAGAGTGTCGACGGCCGAACAGAAAAATTAATTCAATTTAAAAAACTTTTTGTGACAAATGGGAATCGAACCAGGGTTCTCTGGCTTATAAGCCACGCACTCTACCCACGGCCAACACAATGAAACAACTTACTATGTTAACAGCAACATTTTTTAATCTAGAAATTTTAAGTTTTTTAAACCTCTTCGAGAATTGTTGTATTCCAAAAATTTTTAAAAATTGTTTTGTTTGGTTTAATTTGATATTTGGTGTACAATATCTTACATTTGAAGCAATACAAATAAAACATATAAAACATTTGAAGCGCAGCAAAAATGTCTGCGCTAACACGCCAACTCAAGCGCAGTTTACTGTATCAGTGAAATGCGCTAACGCAATTGCGCCATGGTGTATTTTGAAAGGCTATGATTTCTGGATCAACAAGACTTACATCAGCGCAATTGCGTCATGATGTAGTTTGAAATGCTATGATTCCAGTAGCAATAGGAATTTAATCAACGCAGTTTGAATTAAAATTTGATAGTGCATTGAGTTGTGAGGTAATTTCGCAACATATCTAATTAAGTTGTGTTCATGCATGCGGCCCAACTTCACTTTGTTCAAGGTTGATACTGCGATATACAGTAACAGATACATAAACGTCTCTAGTCTGCATAATAAATTTGAAGTTTGAAGTTAGAATCAGGTATGTTTAAACTCTTACATCAGGCAAGAAATAACAAAGTATATCAATGCAATAGCGCAGCTAAGTGCTTCAACTCAATAACGCAATGAATCGCTGCGTCTACAAGCAATCATAATAAAATATTAAATTATTTAATCCTTAAATTAGCCTGAAAATGGTCGAAGAACTAAAAAAATCCGACTGAATATTAATAACTTCTAAGCAATTTTTAGGTATTATTAAATATATGAAAGTAATTGATGTAAATAAACAAAAAATAACAAATTTGAAGACTTAAAATGCTGACTGAAACTGACTGACTGTTTTGTATTGTTTAGTTTTTTAAAATATTTGATAATTTTTGCTAAAAAATATCTAATAGCCGTCACATTGTAATAAAAATACATTAAAAGTTGGTCGAAAGTTGGCCGATAATATAAAATAGAATTTTATTTTAATGTTACCACTGAATGATAAGTTTTTAAAAATTGTCGGGTATTATGCATATTATGAAAACAATTGATACAAGTTTTCAAGTATCAGCATTAAGTAAAGTAATGTACACTCTGCAACAGCCAAAATGTATGGGAGAAACCGCTGCTTTTTCTAGTAGAGGAGTACTCCCAGAACATTGTGTCAACCTCAATTTTTCTATAGAGGGTTCAAATTTTTTTTAAATTCACGATTCATCATAAAGATTCAATTTATGAAAACAACTGATATAATTTTTCAAGTATTAGCATTGATAACTTTAAAATTTCGAAAGCTGACCAATTTCAGATAATAGACTGAATGTCATCGTTATCAAATCTATATCAATAAACTAACAAAAATGCGTCAAATGAACTGAAAACAATAGAAGAATAAAAAATAAGAAATAATATTAATAGAATAAAATAAAAACATAGAATAACAATAAGAAATAGAACATTTTTATGATTTATTTACATCAATTACTTTCATATATTTAATAATACCTAAAAATTGCTTAGAAGTTATTAATATTCAGTCGGGTTTTTTAGTTCTTCGACCATTTTCAGGCTAATTTAAGGATTAAATAATTAAATATTTTATTATGATTGCTTGTAGACGCAGCGATTCATTGCGTTATTGAGTTGAAGCACTTAGCTGCGCTATTGCGTTGATATACTTTGTTATTTCTTGCCTGATGTAAAAGTTTACACATACCTGATTCTAACATCAAACTTCAAATTTATTATGCAGACTAAACGTTTATGTATCTGTTACTGTATATCGCAGTATCAACCTTGAACAAAGTGCAGTTGGGCCGCATGCATGAACACAACTTAATTAGATATGTTGCGAAATTACCTCACAACTCAATGCACTATCAAATTCTAATTCAAACTGCATTGATTAAATTCCTATTGCTACTGGAATCATAGCATTTCAAACTACATCATGACGCAATTGCGCTGATGTAAGTCTTGTTGATCCAGAAATCATAGCCTTTCAAAATACACCATGGCGCAATTGCAATAGCGCATTTCACTGATACAGTAAACTGCGCTTGAGTTGGCGTGTTAGCGCAGACATTGTGTCAACCTCAATTTTTCTATAGAGGGTTCAATTTTTTTTTAAATTCACGATTCATCATAAAGATTCAATTTATGAAAACAACTGATATAATTGTTCAAGTATTAGCATTGATAACTTTAAAATTTCGAAAGCTGTCCAATTTCAGATAATAGACTGAATGTCATCGTTATCAAATCTATATCAATAAACTAACAAATATGCGTCAAATGAACTGAAAACAATAGAAGAATAAAAAATAAGAAATAAAATTAATAGAATAAAATAAAAACATAGAATAAAAATAAGAAATAGAACATTTTTATGATTTTGTGCTAAGAACAACTGAAAATGGTAATTTATCAATATTTTCACGAAAAATTTGCGTTTTCACAAGGCCAAAACTGCCTGAAGGAGCGTTCCAATGCTTTTGCGATGTAGTAGAGAGTTTTTAACTATTGTCTTGGCTACAATTTTTGTCTTAGTACCGAATCGAAAATCTCAATGGTTTGGCTGTTATGACTGCAAGTCAAAATCTGAAGCTCGATTTTCACCGTAGACGTATGGTCTAGTGGACTTTTTTGCTCAGTACAATCCCAAGAATCAGAAACGCGAAGCGCCCATTAAGATGTTCAAATCGCCCCACCCTAATGTATATATGTATAGTAATTATGTTTAATTAAAGTTTAAAGTATTTGAAGAAATCATCCCCGATGCCACGCATTGCTTGATCGTTTTATTTTCACGCGCTTGTGCTGTGAAAGTTTAAATAAACTACGTGTTGCTCTGTAGACTTTTCTTTTTCTGCTCAGCTAGCACAGCATAACATAAAAAAAACAGATAAGCCTCCAATAAGGCGAAAAGTTAGACACATATTCATGCAGTGCTGAGCTGCAAAACAAACAAAAGAAGAAATTTTTTTATTTCGTTTCGTTACACGGATTGTCTGAAGGCGATTCACTGACTACCTTCAGCGTGTTTAGGATTTTTTATAAGAAATTTTTGCACTCTATCTCTCTCCCTCTCACTCATTCAAGGAGTAAGAAAAATGTGTAAGCGCTCTTTATTGACAAAAAAGTTCGTGCTGCAGCCGCGGACTACTGTGGACTGTAGTATTTAATAACATTTTTCATATAGTGCCAAGTATACCAAATTTTATGAAAGTTACTAAAAATTAAATATTTACCAAAGTATGGAGTTGAATTAAAATTTTTTACAAGAACAAGAAGCAACTCAATAAAATTTTTTTTTGCTATGAAATAATAGAATTGTTACAAGAAAGTAACAAATTAATAAAATTTATTAGGGAGTAGCCATAATCTTTTCAGGTATGTGTTGGTATTGCATGATTTAATATCATGTGACTTATAATGTTTTCAAATTTTAAAGTCATGTATCATATTATGTTCTGACAGTAAGCCCCTTAGTTAAAAAACATATGCCAAGAAAAATGCTAAAAGAAAATTAACAATGAAATAATGTCAACTTTGTCAGTGATATCATTTCGTTTGAGCCTGTTTTGTCAAGACAATAAAGTTTTAACTGCTTACTGCATTTTAAGTAAATTAACGATTTTTTTCCAGGTTTATACAAGTAACTTGTATAATTTTTTTTAAAGTCAAAATAAAAAAAAAGTGTCAACTGTATCTTTTCTAATTATTTTTATTATGCAGCGCTTTAAAATTATTATCAGCTCATATTATTTACAATATGAAATTACCCAACCGGCCATCTAGAAAGCGAACCGCAATTGTACGTGAGAACAAGCTCAATATAAACTTTAGGTTTTAAGCTATTCTTAATATCACTTTGAACAAGCTTGCTTAGAAGTGAGCTCCCAAAAGAATCTCTATCGTACTTGAGAAACGCTTGATATAGATAAATGAATCTAAAGTATGCTTAACAAGCGCTTGTAATAATAATTGCACGAAAAAGCTTAAAAAAGCTTGCACTAGTAATATTATCACTTGGATTCCGTTTAAATTTTTCTACAATTGCTGCGATAGTCTTTTTCAATAGTTTCTCAAGATTTTTTCAAGCTTAAGGCTTATGTTGTTAAGCTTGTTATAATATTATTCTAAAGCATTTTGGCCGGTTGGGTAGTCATATATTTTTTAATTTTTTAATTATAACAATATTTGCTTAGAAAGTTAAACATTTTTTTTTTGTATAAATTATTAACTTTGTCTAGTTGGCACACAAATTTTTGTGATTATAGTTGACATAAGATTTTTAAGTCAGTACATTTTTTCTTTACAAAAGCCAATTTGTATGATCTCATTGCAGTTTTTTTTTCTCGGTATATAAAACTTTAACACATTTTTTGAACAAATAAAAATTTTTGTTGCTCTTTGAAATGTAAACATTTAAACATAAGATTTTGAAATTGCTACACTTAACTACATCGAAAGCGAGTTTTCAAGTGTTTCAAACAACACATAACAAAGAATTAAAACGTTTTTGTTTTTTAAGGAATGAGAAGAAAAATCAGTACAATATTCCTATAGTCGATGAGAAATGTGCGCACAGATTATGTTTTATTAAAAATGGAAAAATTTTGTGTTATGCTAAATTAATATTAATTAATATGAATGAATAGCTCTGCTTTCAACGATTAAAGCTTTAAATTTAAACTGAAAAATCACACACAAAATACTCTTCAGCTAAAGCTCTACTTACAAAAATATAACTATACAAATTTTAATTTTAAGCCATAAGCGCCTTTGACCTCTACAAACATTCAGATACTTATTTTTTTGGTTTTTTTTTTTTTTTTTTTTTTTTGTTTCTTTAATACCTTCCACTGAAAACAGGTTGGCACACAAAGTGTTGCCGGAAGCTACTTCATGCTAAGCTTTTATTTATTCGATTTTTTGCCACAAAGTGAGTTTATGTTGAAAATAAAACATTTTTTAATGAGCTTAAAATGTAGGCTACACAAACTAATTTCTTGAGAGAAGCATTAAAAGACACACACACACACACACTTAAACAGCCACAAAGTATTTGCAGCTATTTGCTAGTACATACAAAGTATTTATACGTTATAAATGCACGCTCAAGGATGTGCAAATTAAATTGTTTTACCATTAAATAGACATGAACGCAGGTTCTTTGTAAGCACAGATTAGCTAAATAAACAATGATGGAGTGGATGTGTGTGCAAGTTTAAATGTGTAAACATGTGTGAGTGGGCAAATAAGAGATAGAAGAAGAGAAAAACAAAACAATGAAGTTGAAATAGCTGGCAAACAATGTCAATCACTAAATAAACAAAGAGCACATCAAATGCATATTTTAATTGGACTTGATGCAAAGTTGCATGAGCAAACGTGTAAGCGACTATATACGTAAAAGCTTAGAAAAACAAAAAACTACACAAAAAGCTTAGTAAAAGCTGATAACACTATGATATATTTAACTTTTCAACTTTGACCTATATGCTGCTAAGTAATGGTTTATTTTTATTTACAGGACAAACGCTTTAATCATGAAATTGATTCATTGACTGGCTATCGTACCAAAGCTTTACTCTGCATGCCCATCAAGGATTCGTCCGGTGATGTCATTGGCGTGGCACAGGTTATCAACAAATTAAATGGTGAATGTTTCTCCGATACCGATGAAAAGGTAAGTAGCTGATGACTTAATATAAAAAAGGAAACAATATATATTCGATTTCGTGTAATAAATATTTTTATTTATTTTTATTACATTTTTATCGCATTCTACTTGGCATGCGATAAAAATCCAACTTTTTACGTTTTTGCTTTATCTTTTGTGCAATATGAACTTTGAACTCAAAGTTCTTAGCGAAGTAAAAGTTGTCACAGCCACTCATCCTTTATATCCTCTTAAGTCCATGCGTCAATTTTGTCTTTGCCTTGTTTTACTTTCTTTGACTTTGTCGCTGCTTTCAACAACTTTGCGTTGTCCTCTTCACACACACACAGTGACAAAAAGTTGTTACTTTTGAGAAGTTTTTTTATTTATTTTATTTTTCATTCGAAACCTCAGCACAAATCCTCATTTCTTTATTCTTCAAAAGATTGTTTGTTTTTTTTTTCTCAGTCATGTCTTGTTTGAGAATAGCTCTGCAGCTATGCAGGACTTATGTTTTTGTCAAATTAATCTTATTGGTTTTTTACTTGATAGCACGTGCGTTTGAGTTATTGAAGTTGTGCAATAAAGTTTTGCTTACACATTTTTTTTTTTTTGAAAATAATTGTTATCATCATTCTTTAGTCAACTTGAAGTTATGGTTAAGTTAGCGGCGGAAGCATGAAATTAGGTTAGGACTTCAATTTTTTTTTTTTTTTGTGAAATATATTATATTCTAGATACAAATACAAGTATTATTTTACTTTGCATTATTAAATCTATCCTGAAAGTATGCAACATTTGATGAAGCACAATTTATTTTATCTTTTGATTGATCTATTAAGACTTATTTGCTATTATTATTATTCACTGTGCAATATAATAGTATGAGAAGTTATTTGAAGCTACTGAATAAATATTAATATTTCTTATAAGGACGCCTAACCATACAATAATTGTTGCTGCCTTTATTAATCCAACAAAGTCATGATAAATTATTTTTAGAATTATAAGAATACATTTAGGCAAAATGTCAGCTCATAAACAGACAGTTTGAAAAGCTTAAAATAATAAGCAGCAAAAAGATCAAAGTGCTCTGGCTACCAACTAATCGTAGTTATCAATAACTTCTTACCTTCAGGCTGTTATTTAACTTAAAAGAAAAATTTTAGACTCGTTTTGGTTCTTTGCACTTATTTATAGAATAGCTTTAATCATTATATAGACTTTTGTTAAATATTTTCTTGTTATTATTTTGAGTTTTGTTGGTTTTAACCCTTAAACGACTACGAAAAAAAAACGAAATAGCCATTGCGGCCCTTGAAAGTATCTTGACCGAGCTTCTTATGATCAATTGTGTTGTGTGTGTAGTGAAATGTTTGAACACAAATGATCGAGAACTGGACCAGCTCTATGACCAGCTCTATGCCGACTCCGAACGGCTTATGTTCTCAAGAAGCTTTTCATGGCAGTTTTTTACTCTCTGAGGTTTGCCATTGTCTGCAGAGAGGTGACGGCCGAACAGAAAAAAATTAATTCAATTGAAAAACTTTCTGTGTCAGGTGGGATTCGAACCAGGGTTCTCTGACGTATGGCCCAAAAACTCTACCCACTGTGCCACGGCCGTAACCTTAAATGACTACACTAAAACTAATTTGTCTTAAATTAGACAAAAGTACGAAGTCGCAACAACGATTTTTTCCGATTACTTATGTCTAGGCCTCTCGATTTTAGAGTACTCCGAGTACACGGGCTACCCTGATAGTTTGAATTATCCTGTCCATATCTCGGGTAGTTTCGGGTAAAAACGAGTATTTGTAGTTACCCAATTATTAATGGTTTGTATATGAAATTGCTTATATTGTGGTATTATTTGCAAAAAATTACATTTTGTTGTTGCTGTTATGTACGGGTTGTCCATATTCGAAGCGCCCATTTCAAAAAATCGATTGTAGTGCGGCTTGTGTGTGGTGGCGCGCCGTCTTGTTGAAACCAGTAGTGCCTGATACGCTTTCGACGAACGATTGGCATGAAAAAATTGTTTATCATATCGCAATAACGCTCCTGATTGACAGTAACTCTGTGGCCATTATCATCTTCGAAAAAGAACGGCCCAATGAGCATTTTAGCACAAACGCCGCACCAAACAGTGACTTTTGCATCGTGAAGAGGTGCCTCTTGAATCTCTTGTGGATTTTCAGTTTCATGCAAACGATAAATTGTTTTCTTGGAAGACGCACGTTTCACTTTATTTATTTTTTTGAAAGCACGTTGAGTTTTCACTATTGACTTGTTTTGTTGAATGTAAATTTCAACAATTTTAGAGTGTTCGCGTGGCGTGTACTGTTCCATTGTAAACATTTGCTTGGAATGACGCTTCAAACGCGGTATGTCATTAGTCGACTTGGCATCACTGCGGAAAGTTAAAGTGTTGCCAGATGGGCGCTTGGAATATTGACAACCCTGTATCTATCATCTATAACATCTATAAAAATAAAATATTTTAACAAAATAACTGCTCACAGCATAAATGATCCACTCATACAGACTTTTTAATAAATTGTGATAGATGAATAATCCTAATACTAAGTAGAATACCCTCTTTGGCTTAATACGTCCTTGAATCGGTTGCATTTTTTCTGATGCATTTTTCAGGTCTACAGCATTTGTAATTTCGTGTTTTCTGATTTTCCGATCCAGTATATGCCACAAGATTTCAATAACATTTAGGTCCGGGGACTGTGCTGGAATTTGTTTAATGTGGGGACAGTTCCAAATAAGCCAAGTCTGTACAAGTGAAGATTTTTGCTTTGGATCATTATCTTGGTAAAATCTGAAATTGTCTCTAATGCACAAATTTGAGGGACTTTGTAGTAGATTATTCTGCAGAATCCTAAGGTTTTGGGAAATTGATTTTGGAAATTATGTCCGTGGGTGTTAAGTCCGGGCACCGCTTTTTTTATATGAAATTCATTTAATATAAAAATTTGTTGTTTAATTTAAAATTCTTTACTATTACTTTGTTGTGCAAAGGTGGTCAGAATAACCTTCTTTTTTAGAAATATATTTTAATACTTTGAAGTAAGCAAAAAGTTAAAATATTTTAAAGTTAACTCAATTTTATTTAAGTTTTATATTTTTTAATGTGTGACAAAGAATATACTATTTTGTATAACAACGTTTTTAGCTTCTTTTGTAAATATATATATATAAAAAAAATGTTTACTGAGTTCTGAATTCTGACTGAAAATATACTGTTTCTTTTAAAAGTTTCATTTAATATATTGCCTACGAGTATTTTAGGCTCAATTTCTAATTTAATTTTTCATCTTTCACCCTCTACATTTTCTTAACAGATTTTTGCTTCCTATTTGCAATTCTGTGGCATCGGTCTGCGCAATGCACAGCTCTATGAAAAATCACAACTAGAAATCAAGCGTAATCAAGTATTGCTCGATCTAGCGCGCATGATTTTCGAGGAGCAGAGCACAATTGAGCACATGGTATTCCGTATCCTAACACACATGCAGAGTCTTATACAATGCCAAAGAGTTCAAATACTGCTGGTACACGAAGCATCCAAAGGTAGCTTTTCGCGTGTCTTCGATTTCGAAGCAAACGATTTGAGTCAAGAGGATTCAGTGTCGCGTACCAGTCCGTTTGAGTCAAGGTTTCCCATAAATGTGGGCATAACAGGTCATGCCGCCACCACTGGAGAGGTGAGTAGTAATAATTAGACATGAAGCGAGTTTGATGAAATTTCAATTTTTGACGTGTTGTTTCTAGACTGTTAGTATACCAAATGCTTATGATGATGATCGTTTTGATCCTAGCGTCGATGAAAATTCAAATTTTAAGCACAAATCCATACTTTGCATGGCCATTAAAAACTCACTGGGTCAAATTATAGGCGTTATACAGCTCATTAATAAGTTTGACGATTTGGTAAGTTGCTTTGGATTTTATCTAATCGAATTTATATGAATATGGTTTGTTATAACTTTTAGAGTTTTACCAAAAATGATGAAAACTTTGTTGAGGCATTCGCGATATTCTGCGGCATGGGCATTCATAATACACACATGTACGAGAAGGCAATTGTGGCCATGGCTAAACAAAGTGTTACATTGGAGGTGTTGAGCTATCATGCCTCGGCGACTATCGATGAGGCACATCGTTTGAGGGTAAGTTAACAAAATTTGTACCGAAAAATATATATAAATATAGAATGATTTGAAAAATTACACGTGAGCCAATGAAATTTATTTTTTTAAATGGGTTTCTTTTAGATCTTTTTTTTTTAATTGTGCCATATATTCATTCTCCTTAACTTTAACTTTTAAAAGCTTAACTCTTAAAAAGCAATCAAAACTTATTCATTAATAAAGTTTATAATTCATAAAGCAGTACAAAGCTAAATGGGTAAAAAATTCCGTGTGTGTTCTACAAGCTACTGAAATCTAGACAAAATTTTTTATTTAGAAAAGTGTTAATATCATGCAGACCAAAAAGCTTGCTCAGCTGACCATGCACTTTCAGTCTCGTAAGGATATTCTTTATGTTTTTTTTTTTTCATTCAGCTTCATCTAAGCAGAAACAATTGCTGTTTAACTTTTTGTTAGTAAATTGATTAACTTTTTGCTATTTATATCCGCAACAACAACAACAACAGCCGGCAAAAGTTGTTCAAAGAAGCGTAAAAATAGCAACAAAAACACAAAACATAAAAATAAAAATTAATATCAAAAACAGATTCCAAACCAACAGCAGCAAGAGGTGAAAGACTAAAAAGACAAGCACTAAAGTTGGTCCTTAATGCTCTGTTAATTTTTATGACTGACCATAAATTTTCATTTTTCTTGCATTGTCTTAATTGTTGTTTTTATTGTGTCTCGTTTGCTTTTACAAGCTGTTGGTTAGTTGCGTATATTTTTGTTTTTTTTTTTGCCCCATCTTTTAATTCTTTTTTTTTTTTGATATTTATCCTTGTTGCCAGCATCATCATCATCATCAGCAGGCAGAATATTTTAGTTGCTATGGAAAATTTTTTTTTTTACTTTTATGTTAGGATTTATTCTGACTTTCTTAACTTAAATTAGAATTATGATGAATGGGTTTTAATATATTGTTCGGAGCTGACTGACGAACTGTGTGACAGATATTATGATTTGCTATTTTGTGGTGATACATAAACACACACACACTCACATACATAAATAATCTCTGTCTGTGCTGCACAGTGTTCTCAGTTTAGTAAAAGCTGACTGAACAAAATTATTTTATTAGATTTTTGTATATCGCCCATTTCACATTGAAGTGTAACATCAGTTGACCATTTTTGAAGTGAAAAGTTCTTTAGGCGCGTTGAGCACTTTTTGTTAGAGAGCAAAACTATAGACTCGCGATATCATTACGCTGTTAGCGATATCATCACGCTTTTAGCTGTTCATTTCTGTTGCATTGTACAGCATTGCTTATGCCGTGGTTATGCTTGGTGGTATATGGAAAACATTTGTGGTGAGCTTGTTTTTTTATTGCGGAGGTGATTACCGAACTAATTACCGATTACCGAAGCGGTTACTAACCAGTTACCGAACCAATAACCGATTACCGATGCGATTACCAACCGATTACCGAACCAATTACCGATTACTGAACGATTACCCACCGATTACCGAACCAATTACCGAAAACCTAAGCGATTATCAACCAATTACTGATTACCGAAGCGATTACCAACCAATTACCGAACCAATTTCCGATTACCGATGTGATTACCAACCGATCACCGAACCAATTACCAATTACCGAACGATTACCAACCGATTATTGAACAAATTACCGAAAATCGAAGCGATTACCAACCGGTTACTGAACCAATTACCGAAAACCGTAGCGATTAGCAACCGATTAATGAACCAATTACCGATCACCGAACGATTACAAACAGATTACCGAACCAATTACCGATTACCCAACCCATTTTCGATAACCGAAGCGATTACCTACCGATAACCGAACCAATTACCGATTACCGAACGATTACCAACCGATTACCGAAAACCGTAGCGATTAGCAACCAATTACCCATTACCGATTCGACAACCAACCGATTACTGAACCAATTACCGATTACCGAACGATTACCGAACGATTACAAACGGATTACCGAACTATTTAAAAATTACCAAAGCAATTACCAACCCATTATCGATAACCGAAGCGATAACCAAACAAATTACCGAAAATCGAAGGGATTACCAACCGATTACCGAACCAATTACCGAAAAGCGTAGATATTAGCAACCAATTACCGATTACCGATGCGGTAACCAACCGATTACCTAACGATTACCAACCCTTTACCGAAAACCGAAGCGATTACAAACCAATTACCGAACCAATCACCGATTATCGAAGCATTTACCAACCGATTACCGAACCATTTACCGATTACCGAAGCGATTACCAATCGATTACCGACTGATTACCGAAGCGACATCCAAACCATTACCGAATCAATTATCGAACCAATTACCGATTACCGAAGCGATTATTAACCAATTACCGTGCTTGTTACCAATTACCGAAGCGATTACCAATTGATTACCGAACCAATAACCGAAAATCTAAGCGATTACGAACCGATTACCGAAGCGATTACCAACCGATTACCGAAGCGATTACCAACCGATTACCGACCCATTTAATGATTACCGAAGTGATTACGAACCCATTACCGATTATCGAAGCGATTACCAACCGATTACCGAACCAATTACCGATTCCCGAAGCGATTACTATCCGATTTCCGAACCAATTACCGAAGCGAATATCAACCGATTACCGATTATTAAAGCGATTACTAACCGATTACCGAAGCTATTACCGATTACTGAAGCGATTAACAACCGATTAGTGAAGTGTTTATCAACCGATTACCAATTACCGAAGCGATTACCAACCGATTACCGAGCCAATTACCGATTACCCAACCAAAGTTATTATGTCACAAATATATATAGGCTTTAAAAAATAGCAGTTTATACAATCAATAACGCATAACTTGCTAAAAAGAGTTGAAAAAGTAGAACGCATCTGATTTGCCGACTCTAGCTACTTCGGAAATTTATAACGGCTATAATATCTCATAGCTTTAAGTTTTCTATTTTATTTACTATTTTTTATTTTGGAATGGTTATTCTTAGAATCGTTTTTCGCTGCCTAAATACGGTCTTTTTTGAGACATCGTAGCTCCGTTAATTTTAATGTAATTTTCTTAAGTAAAGCTTCATTGGAATGGTTATTTTATCTATATTAAGGGAAAAATATAAAACTTTTGAAAAAATTCCAGTAAGTTGGCCCATTCCTTATTCCAAAAGCACAGAAAAAAACTTATTTTAGACATAATTACACAAAAATTTTTAATTTCCTATACAAATTTATTTCTAATATTTTGAGGAGAAAACTTCTTTAGGCGCGTTGAGCACTTCTTGGTAGGAGCAAAAGTTGAGAATTTGCGTCAGCACTGTTAACGTCAGCAATGTTGTATCGTCACCACTTTTAATGTCATCACTGCTAGCGTTAGCATTGTTCACTGTTAGGTTTGTTTAAAAGAAATGTTAAAGGGCAAAAAATAATAGGACCAGTTCATATATTTTATCCGTCTAGGGATCTATTCGAGAGAGATATGAACTATAATCAACAGCTTTTGGGTTTTTTTTTTTTATAGAAACATCCACAAGGGTAACAGATAGAGAGAGGGTAGATATGTTCAAAAGAAATTTTGAAGGGCAAAAAGTATTACGACTGGCTCATATAACTCGGGGAAGATATGAACTATAATCGACAGTTCCGTTTTTTGTATTGGGACCTTCAAAAGGGTGGCTGATAGGAGGTTGCTGTGTTTGAAACCACTATATGGGTTAATTCGAGAGATGTTCGAACTATAATCGACAGCTTTTGTGTTTTTTTTGTATGGGGAACCCTAGAAAGGTGGCAGATTAGGGGTTGTTCAGAAGAAACGTTGAAGGGAAAAAAATAATAAGACCAGCCCTTATATTTATCTCTCTAGAGAGAGACATGAACTATAATCGACAGTGTTTTTTATATAGGGACGCCCAGAAGGGTGGCAAACAGGCGGTAGGTGTGTTCAGAAGAAATGTTGAAGGGCAAATAGTAATAAAACCAGCTCATATATTTGACCTCCTAGGCATCAATTCGGAAGATTTTCTTTTTCCGAAATGTGATGATTTATTCAGAAAAAAGTTCTAAAATGCCCGAAAAAAATTTATCGAAAAATTTTACGATGTACTTTTGGAATATAATGAATTGATTGAAGTATGAATAATTTGATAATGTAATAAATTTGAAAATTTAAAAAAACTGTTATTTCATAGCAGTAAGTATTTCATAGCTTTAAGTTTTTTCTTGGGTTGGCAGGCCGACTCTCTGGCTATTTTTTTTTTATTTATTTATTAAAGTTCCGTTTTTTTCATATAAAAATATAATTTGACTTGATTATAATTTAAATTAAAATTAAAAACTAAACATAAAAATCCAAATTAAATTTTCTAAACCATAATCTTATAAGTTGCATAAAAAACTTTATCATAACTTCGTTAAATTTATGTTTCTAAAATAACCTTATTAATTAAATATTCCGAAAAGATTCTTAAAGTCTGCTGTGCATATTTCCGATTTTTAAAGTTTTTCTATTTTTTTGCCCATTGTAGCGCTTGCGTGTACCATCTGCTGCACACTTTCGTCTACACGATTTCAAATTTGATGACATCCACTTCGAGGACGATGACACTTTGAAGGTAATTATAAGGATATATAAGAATATGTTTTGAATTAATTCTCCGTTACTTACGCGTTGTTTAACACATCTTCCCCCTTCACACACACACACACAGGCCTGTCTGCGCATGTTTCTGGACTTGGACTTTGTTGAACGCTTTCACATTGACTACGAGGTCCTGTGTCGTTGGCTGTTGAGTGTCAAGAAGAATTATCGCAACGTCACTTACCACAACTGGCGTCATGCATTTAATGTGGCTCAAATGATGTTTGCCATTTTAACGGTTCGTAAATGTTGCAGAATTAGGGCAAATTTTTCAAAATGTTTAACGTTTTTCAATTAATTTGTATTTAATTTGATTTAAATTTTGAGTTTACAATTAATTTTTATTTCATTGCGTTGAGTTGTTAGTAAATAATTAAAATAATAATTAAACAAAGATTTCCCATAATGGACAGGCAACGCAGTGGTGGAAGATATTCGGTGAAATTGAGTGTCTTGCGCTGATAATTGGATGCTTGTGCCATGATCTGGATCATCGGGGGACCAACAATTCGTTCCAAATCAAGTGAGTAAATTGATTAAATGGTAGCGTTAAAGGTTTATTAAGTGTAATGTTACTTCCTCAATTAAATCACTTAGTTGATTAATGACACAGAAAGTCTGCAGAATAATATACATAAGTTAGGTTGATCAAAGTTTTATAAAAGTTAATTAACATCATGACTTAAGATGTTTTGAAACGATTTCAACAAAACTATATAAGCTTTGTGAAGTGTCATTAAAGACAGTAAAGTAAGTTTAAGGTTTCAAGTTTATGATGCTTTAAGAGCTGAAATATACCAAAATCTTCAAATTCTCATACAATAGAAATGTCGAAAAGCTTTAAAAGCACAAAAGTTAATCAAAGCTAATTAAATACTTTTAAAATTTTTAAATGTTTCGAATAGCTTTTAAAAATATTTTAACATTTTAGGAAAGCTCTATGAAAAACAGGGTGCAATGAGTGAATAAAGGCATAGTAGAGCTATCAGGTGTGTCACAGAAATTTTGATGGGTTCTATGAACTTCTTAAACAAAAGTGGATTTCTTTCGACAATTGGGTTTCATTGGAAATAGGCCAATAGGCTCCACTATAGATATTTATACCCCAACGCGTACTCCGTTAGGAGTATGTTAACTTTGTCATTCCATTTGTAAAGCCAAGAAGGAGGCGTGGCAGGTATAGAAAAATATATATATTTTTGATCAGCATCATCTCCTGAGTCAATTTCCGGGTGTCCGTCTGTCTGTCCGTCTGTCGACACGATTACAGCCGCAATTTTAAAGCTATCGCGATGAAATTCAAAATATAAGTTTATTTTTAAAAAAGGAAGATCAAGTTCAAAAATGGGCCAAATCGGATAAAAATCACGCCTACCTGTCATACAAAGTGGCTATATTTTAAAAATAAAATCTCTTAAAAATCTGCTCAAATTAAAGAAATGTCTTGAAATTTTGCATATAGGCTTTGATATATAACATAGACCACCACTATGATATTTGGCAAAATCGAATGAAAACCACGGCTACCTCCCGTACAAATTAGCTTTATTTTAAACGTTAAATCTTTTAAAAATCCACAAAAATCAAAGAAATAATTTGAAATTTTGCACTTTAGCTTTGATATATAATATGAACCATCTCTATGATATATGACAAAATCGGATCAAAACCACGCCTACTGCCCATACAAAGTGACGTCATCAAAATAGGAAAACTGTCGTTAATATATAAAACTGAATATCATCGTGTATGGCGTGGCTAAAGACTTCGAATATACTTCAATATGGCCGCGGGGGGATATTTTAGCTTCGGTACCCTGCCTTATTAGTTTCAGAACAGGTTGATTCATTTGAACTTTTTGAGTTGTACTCGTATTGATTAAAATCTTTGATCAATTTGATCCTATTGATCTTTAAAAATAGGTTCCACTTGTAATATATTTAGAATGAGTTGGATCATTGGACATTTTTTGGACTTAGTAGACCCTTTGGACACAAATCTTGCGGAACATATGTGTCCAAGTGAAACCGTGTTTTAAAAAATCCAGGATTTTTGTCTAGAGAAACCACTACGCCCAAAATAACCCACGCATTGTTACGACCAATTTTTTTAATTGGGTGTTTTCTCGTTTCTTACAGTCTCGGGTATTTCATTTAAATTTTTTAAAAATTATTTTTTTTTTATATTAGGTCAAAATTTTTAATGTTCAATCTCTGATTTCTTTCCACAGAGCTTCATCACCATTAGCGCAGCTTTACGGCACCTCAACCATGGAACATCATCATTTCGACCAATGCATCATGATACTGAATAGTCCTGGAAATCAAATTTTGGCCAATTTATCATCGGACGATTACTGTCGTGTAATACGTGTGCTGGAAGATGCGATACTGTCCACAGATTTAGCGGTCTATTTTAGGTGAGTTCTTGAAAACATTTTTCTTGTAGAACTTTTTATATTTAAACCACTATTGAACCAATAGAAAACGTGGACCATTTCTGCAGTCAGTACAGGAGCAACCGATGAGCTATTGGCTTGATGAAGAACCACGAGCGCTGTTGCGCGCCATGAGCATGACTGTCTGTGATCTGTCGGCCATCACAAAGCCGTGGGAGATAGAAAAACGTGTAGCCGATTTGGTAAGCTCAGAGTTCTTTGAGCAGGGCGATATGGAGAAGCAGGAGCTCAATATAACGCCTATAGTAAGTTTCTTGGCATAAAAAACAAAATTGTAAGCTTTAATCAAATCAAACTTATTCAACAGGATATCATGAATCGTGAGAAGGAAGATGAGTTGCCAATGATGCAAGTTGGTTTTATAGAGTCTATCTGCATGCCGATCTATCAGGTGAGTGACTTAAAATTTAATACTAGATATTTATCATTGGAATTGTTTGCATTCAACAGGCCTTTGCAAATCTCTCCGACAAGCTCGAACCTTTGGTTGAAGGCGTGCGTGATAATCGCAAGCATTGGATCAAGTTGGCTGAGGAAGTACAAAATAAATCCAAGCATACGCTCAAGGCTATTGAAGCAGCGCCCAGCAGTTACAACAGCAATAGCAACAACAATAACACTGACAGCAGCTACGATACGGTTAACAACATTTCCGAGGACACATTAGCAACGACAACTGCCAATGACAGCAATAATTCGGTGGAAATCGATGCATTCGACATTGAGAATGAGCGCGAAGCTGAAGAAGCATGTAATCAGGCAGTCACTGATGGCGACAACAAACAGGATAACAATATTGACGATGATGATGTGTGTGTAATTAATGAAAATAACTCAGTCGGTTGTGAGTCAACCGCCTCCAGTCGCATTTCAACGCCACCACCAACGGGTGAAGATGATGACAGTGCACCTGATTCGCCCGGCAAACTAGAGCAGGCCAAACTGATTGCAGCAAATATGAACAATTTGAATCAGAAGTCGTTGCGTAGACGTAGCGGCGGCAGTAGCAGCAGTAGCTGCAAAAGTTGTGATCAAGCGCATCACTGCAGCAGCAACAATAACAACAACATACGCAAGACTTGCAGTCTAAGAAGTGACAGTGAGTTGTTGTGGCAGCAAAATGACAGCGGCAGCGGCAGTTGCAGCTACTACAGCAAAAGCACGCCCGCGATAACAAATTGTGACACAGGGACAGCGCTGGCAGTGGAAAGCAGCAATGAATGCAGTGCTTTAATTCCGGCAGAACAACACAAGCAGCAGCAGCATCATCAGCAACACAGTCATCAGCGACATCATCACAATCATCATCATCACCACCATCACCATCATCACAACCATCATCATCATCAACACCAGCATCAGCATCAAACTCAAGCTACTACCACATCGAACTGCAGTGAAAGCGATAAAATACCACGTATTGTGGGTAAACTGGGAAATCTCGATAGCATGCAGCTATATGTTGAAGCCACGCAGCCCAATGGTGGCATTTGTTTTATGCCCAATGGACATATTAATGCTATGAGTAGTAATATTCTGACACGACGACACTCGGAGACTAATGGTTTGATCAAAAAGCTGCCACTCGGTGTAACAACATCGGTGACGCCGACTGGTTCAGAAATACCTACAGTAGTCGGGGATAAGTAAGGGAAATTATTTAAGTAGTATACAATAGAGCTCGGGAGTTGCTTTGAGTATAGCAAAGGCGCAGATTGGCAAATGAAAAGTAAAAAGTTTGGGTAGAGTTAAATGTTGATAAATGTTTGATTCATTATCGTATAAAAAAAAGAAGCTAATTAATTGATGTCAATTATTATTAAATGTAAGAAATTGTAAAAAAATTAAACCATTTACATAGGAAATCAAGCATTTGAAGTGGAGAAATTTGCTGACAACCTATTGTTTAATGATGAAATTTCAAGAAGACAACTTTTTGGAACTTTTCAAACTCTCGACTGAATTTTCAAGAAAAATTTAATTTTTTTGTTTTTCGGTGGTCATTGTCTAAGATTGAAGCGTAACATTTTACTTTAAAGTTGAAAGAGAAAGCTGACGCTTGAATTTTAAAAATATATCGTTTATATCTCTCAAAGATTTATGATTGAAACTTTAACAAACTTTAAGTTTATCCTTTCAAACTTTTTTTAGTTTTAAGCTTCAATTTATAGAATGGAAACACAATTGTTGTCCGCTTTGACCTTATTCTGCAGGCCAGTATTTGACTTTCGTATAGCAAGAACGCATATTGAAAAAATAACTTATTTGGGCATTTCACTTGCGAGTGAAAGTGAAACCAAATCATTATGAATTAGATATTTGCTGTTCTACATATTATTTTTTACGTTTTAATGCACTTTTTTCTTGAATTTAAATCGAAATATGAATCGAAAAAAATTAAATTAAAACTTCAAAAGTGCTATGTAGGACAACATATAACAAACTTATATTGATTTGATTTCACTTGTACACGCAAGTGAAATACAATACCGTTCCGAAAATGTTTTGTGAAATGACCTCTCATATATAAGAAACTTACATAAAGCTGTACAATTTTTGTGTACATGTTATAAATACAAATTTTAATGAGTGAAATATTTCCTAGATATTTCCTAGTATTTGTATTTCAGGCACTATGAAATATCACCCAAAAGCCAAATCGAAAAAAAAGAATGTAAAATGGCCCAAAGGTAAAAATTAAATTTTACCCAACAAAAATAAAAAAGTGCGAACATTTCTGGAAAAATAGTCCAAAAATATAACGAAAAATTTACGAAAAGATTGCAAAGTAGCGCAATATTTTGCACTGTTTCCAGGAGATAATGGGAACATTATTTCTTTTTATGAAATGAGTATTTTCCCCCATTTTTTGTTTAAATTCAATGAATCATGCTTTAAAATCTATAAAAACATTTCGTACTAGGAACGATTAATCACCTAAAAAATAAAAATCATCCTAATACAAAAAAATGTAATTTCACCCAAAATATTTCAAAAACAAAAAGCGTAATTTCTACGAAAAAAATTTTATTTTTTTTTTAATTTTTCATGTAAAAAAAAATCACCCAAATTTGTATGGAAAAATATTGGACAGTATTTAATTTTTTTTTGACGATATTTCAAAGCGCCTGTTTTGGTGCGGTGGTATAGTCCCCAAAGACATAATCCCCAAATTAATTTGTGATCACAACATCCAAAACGGTTTTTGTGATTACGATCATACCTGCAAAAGGTCATAAGACCCAAACCATTTGTGACATAATGCCGAATTAGAGACATTTCGTAAGATATTTCTTGAAAAACGAACATAAGCTCCAATAGGTGTTATGAGCACTTGCAGGGCGGTCATAGCTCCTAAAATCGTTTTGGGTGTTATGACCGCAAATTTATCGCACCTTGGGTGTTATGTCCGGGCATCGCTGTTTTTCAAGTTGGATTCAGGCAAAACTATTGACAAGCGAAAAATTAAAATGAAAAATTCAGTTAATGCAAAACTTCACATTTAACTGTCTTATTTAAAACTTCAAATCCAAAAAAAAAAAATCAAAAATTTTTAAATCTTCTTTAAATGCATAAACTAAAATCATAAAATCTTCTTTAAAATTTTGAAAACTTAAAAAACTCAAACCTCATTTAAAGTTTCAGTAAACTTAAAAAGCTCGATTAAAAAAAAAATCACTAAAACCTATCAAGCTCGTCAGAGTTTTCAAAAACTTTTAAAAGCTTTTAAAATATACTGAAAGGAGCTCCAAATCATTAAAAACCTTATGAGCCCTAAAAAGGTACAAAGATGAAACTATTTTTTAAAATTTTTAAAAAATTTGAAAAGATACAAAGACTCAACTTAGTCTTAGAACTTTAAAACATTTTTATAAGATATACGTCACTCTATATAATTTGCTATATATTTCAAATGCTTTTTTAAGCTACAAAATCTCAACTTTCAAGCTCAAATAGCTTTCAAAAGCTTTTTAAAACTATAAATCCTCGACTTTCAAGCTCAAATAGCTTTCAAAAATTTAAAAGTTTTAACTCTGTGCAATGCATGAACATGAACAATGAACATGAATGCATCCGTGAAGAAGCTTCAACATAAGCTTCGAAAACTTTTAATATTTGAAAACCAGCTCAGTATTCCCAAAAAACCTTAATGTATCAAAAAGCTTGAAACTACTTTGAAATGCTAACCCTCTAAGAAAAACAAACGCAACGCATTTTGCGCAACAAAACCGTACCGTATATGAACCGCCATTACACTAACACTTGCATAGTTTTTTATATAAAAATAAGACGAAATTGTTTCAACATTAAACTCTTCGTAAACGTAACGCTTTTGCAACGCCTTGGCTTTGTAGTACCAATACATTCAAATGACTACCTTTCTTTGTCTAATTCTCTTATTTCAAACTTTAAATATACGGCACGTATTCATATCGCAAGATCGGTTCGTTTTCGTAGTCTTATATGAGAAAATTACTTCGCCTGCGCTACGCTTACCTGCTGTTTTTCTTAGAGGGAAAATAATAAAATAAAAAAAATAGAAACTTGCAAAGCTTAAAAGCTTTTTACAACTTCTAAAAGCTGTAAAACACAATATAGCCCTAAAATTTTACAAAATTTTTAAAGGATTCTAAAAATTTTCTGCGAGCTTCAATAACTTTTAAAAGCTTTTCACTCTGAGTCTACCTCTATAGCAAAAACTAGTTAAATCGCACTTTTAAAGGCAAAGGGTTCCAATTCAAGCCTCCGCTGTGGCGTTCTTTCACGACATCCCCTACCCCCCCACCCCCTCCTTTCTCAGCAAGAAACATATTCAGAGCTGGTTCGAAAGGTACCCATTACAATTCAATTACAATTTCTTGGAATAAGGAATTGGTAATCGGACATATCAGTACCGCAGAAATGTAATTAGGTAAAATTACTCAATTCCATTACAGTAATTGTAATTGGTGATTTGAAACCTCAAATCCTCTGGAATCTAATTTGGAAAAAATCGTAAATTTCATTAAAAAAATTTAAGTTGATGATTAACATTTCAATTACTTTTTTATCGATGCAAAACTCCTTCATTATTTATTAAAAGACTTTATGCTCACTCTGTAAGTAGGTTAATTAAATTTTGTACATGGGTGCTAGAGATGAGCGATACGGTGATCTTTTAAGAACGCAGTTCTTAGTGAACGTGATTTCTGAATCACCGTTCTTTTAAGTGGTGATCGTGATCACGCTTTTTACCACAGACATGAGAGATATCGTGATTTTTGAAGTGGCTGCAAATAGTGATTTAGTTAAATCTCATATGTATGTAAATAAATATATAATCACATATGTTTTAAGCGACTTTTAGTTAAAAATGGATAACAAAATAAAAAAAAATTAACAATTGCTTGAAATTTAATTTAAAAATTTATTTTGTAACAACAGTAAAGTACTGATATTTCGCATTGAGTGTCATCTCAAGATATACAAAAGAAAGCCGAAAATAATAGACAGAGACAACACCAAATGCAAGCTATTGATAATTTTGCTGGCGAAAGGAGGCGAGAATATGAAGTCGCGAATAGCCAGGAATGAAACGTAGCTATTTGTGTAAAAGGAATAAAGCAAAAATAACATATATCTCGACATCACTAATCACTGCATCTTACAAAATTTACAAAATCCACCACAGTTACCTGTGATTTTTCAATCACCGTGATTAAATCACCGGTTTCAATATATTGCTCATTTCTAATGGTTGGGGAGGTTCTGTGCCAAGAACCTTGCAAAAATATACCAAATATATATTTTAGTCAAGCCAAAGAAGAATTTATCTGAATATTATTCGGGGTTGTTGTAGAAACCAAGAGCTCTTGGAATCAGAATTGAAACCGACAAATATTTCGCTTAGGTGACAACGAATAATATAGGTTTCTGTGACACCTAAAAGAGACTCGGTGTCCGATTCGAACATAAAACCACCAAATCAGAGTCCATGACACTGACAAAAGCGAAATATTTGTCAGTTTCAATTCTGATTCCAAGAAATTTATCTGAAAAATATGAACAAATAAATGTATTATCGTAACAGAGCGAGTCGAATAAAGTCTTCTAATAAATAATGAAGGAGTCCAGTAATGGAATTGACGATTTTTTCTAATTCCATTTCTGATGAATTAAGGTGTTTACTGCATATCAATTACAGTTCCTGTAATGGAGTTGATGATTTTTCCAACTCCATTCCGGTGAAAATAAGGTGTCAAATTACCAAATACAATACAAACAACCTTCCTGAGGAACGGAGATGTTCAATAATCAATTCCTAACTCCAAGTTCCAAAAGGAATCATTACAATTCAGCGCTGATTACTTTCTAGTAGGTATTTATGATTTTATATGTTAGAACATTCTTTAAGCAAAATTACTTAAAAAATAATAAATGTTTAATTTTCAACTCTATTCCAAACACATTTACACATTAACGCAGCTCGCACGGGTATGTTTGCAAGACATTTGCTTGTGGTACGCATGCTCACTGTGTATTCAACTCTCATCTTTAACAGCATTTTAACATAAACCACATAGAGAGCAAGAACAAATGAGCATAAAGCATAATGAAAACAAGAAAAAAACGAGCACTTCATCAAAGCAAGCATATAAAGTAAAATTGAAATATGTTGTTCTTGGGTCAGTTCTTGGGTATTTTATTTTAATTTTTAAAAATGTTTAGACAATGAAAAAGAATAAGTAAAAAGCATAAAACGAATATAAAATTAACGAAAAAACAACAACTTGCCAGCATACTATGCATATTGTTATTGTTTTGTGTTTAAAAGGTTTTTCTGCTTCATATTAGAGCAAAAGAAAATCACATCGGATGCAGTTATTTCTGTGGCGACAAGGAATAACGACTAAACTCAAAATATCGTAAAAAAGCGATATGGTATTTCCTGTTTTGTCAATCTTTGGAAGGATTCAGAAATCCATTTTTTGCACAGAATAGATAACCACTTATGTCTGCACCTATTTCGTTGGTTGAACGGTTCATATATTTCCGAAAAAAGGTCATAGTTAGTGCTATTAAAATATAGTTTTTTTTTACAATATTTTGAGTTTAGTCGTTATTCCTTGTCGCCACAGATTTCTCTATAACATATTTGCTTTGCTTGGTGTGCTCGTTGTTTTTTGCATTGATTTGGTTGTCTCTATAGAGCATTTAAAAATAATGTGAAACTGCATATGTTGGTGAGAGCCTACAAAATACTGTAGAGTGAGCACTTTTTTGTGAAAGAATGCTGTATTATGTTTGCTTATGCTTTAAAGAATACAGTAAATAGAGAACAAGACAATAAAATGCTCGATGCACTTTATTGTATCAAATACATTCATGCAGTTCTTTATTAGACATGCACAACGAACGTGTACGAACATGTTTTTGAGAGACTTGATATAAGTTCGACGAATAATTTAAAAATGATTCGCTTGCGAAAATTATAAACAAACATTTCTGCTCGAAGAAGACTGGTATAGAAAGAAAAAAAAAAACACGGTTTTTATTCTATAAATTTTTCTTATTGTCTCAAATATTTTTAAAGTTGGGATGTTGTTTTGAATTTTTTGAAAATTTAAAGTTCTTTAAAAATTAATATTAAAAAAAAATAATGTGTAAAATACAACTGTAAACATTGATGCAGATTTATAATGTTATTATTTTATATTCCAAAAAGTTGTAGTAATTTTATATGACATTGCTTAGGCCATTTTTCTGGTATAATGTTTCAAATCTTAGCTTCAAATCATAATTTTTTTGTTATATTTATATAAAATATTTCATCATTGTTATCAACAGCGGATGATATCTTTCGTTTCTTATATAGCTACTACTCTCTTTAGAATTTTTATAAAAAACTTCCAGTATAGTCTACAGCAATTTTTTTCTTTAAATCTATACAAAATTATGAAATTTACAGATTTTGTTTTGCGTTTTTCTATCATATGTTGACTACTATGTTAAAGGCTTCAAAAAGGTTGTCATTTAATTCTTGATTCAAATTTCGAAAATAGCTTGTACCAGAATATTTGGCAATTTTGCAGTGTATATTGAAAATTTAAAAATTTTTTATTTTCATTTAATCAGAAAAACTTTCAAGCTAAGCTTAAAACTAATTAATAAGGAATACACATAGATAATCCAACCCAGAGATTATTTAAAGCATTCTTGTGAGAAATGAAGCCGCGAACAGTTTTAATACAAGCTATACTAAATATTCCATCACAATAAGATTTGCCCACTAAAGTTTGCATACATAGTTTGTTTCATTTTCATCTTTATGTACCTTATATATGCGGTAGTTTCTGAATCTAAATTTAAATTATCTAGCTCCACAAACTTTGCTATATTCACTTATTTAGTCTGAAGGCAATAAATTTTGTAAAGATTTTTATTTAAATCTATCCTATGCTTAATGTCTATAATTAGTATCAATTCTAGCTACGCAAGCTCGCAGTCTTTATTTTTTTTTTTTTAACAAAACAAAACAAAACACAAAAGCACATAAATAACCATAAACTAATTTGCATTGGTTCTGTACAATAGCTCTAAATACACATACATACATCAATCAATATTAAATCAATTAACACAAAAAATAGCTGCAACAAAAGTTCTTGTAAATATCATATTAAAGTTAACTAAATATTATTATAGCGATAAATATATAATTGTGAGCATCCCACTAGGAAATATTTAAATAATATAAGCTATATAATATGCATGTAGAATGATTCCTATAGTTTTTCTGTCAGTGTTTGACTGCAGTTATATATTCAAAATGTATTTTTTTTTATCTATAAGCAATTAGTTTAGCTATAAAAAAAAGCTTAAGTTATAATGACCAAAAATATATAAAAAAAAAAGAAAAATATATGTTAAGCTTTAAAGCTTATTCTGCTCATAGCTGCTCTTTGTTTTAAAATTTTGAAGATTTTATATAACTATTGATATAAAATATAAGATTATATTTGAAAAATAGTTAGTCTAATTTTTTCAATATATTTGAAAGGGAAATATGAGGGCTCTGTGGAATAAGGCCACAAAATGAAAATGAAATAAAGTTCCAAACTGCAGCCACGAAATATTGTCTCAATATAGTAATATAACACTTCAAAAATAAATAAAAAAAGGTACCAAAAATTGCATAGAAATTGTATCAATATTAAAATAAGGCCCCAATAATATATCGGTTTTTGTTTTAATGTTGGAATATTTTTAACAAACATTTAGAAAAGCCCCAATAAATAAAATACAACTACAATTATTCGTTTTATACATAAATGATGACCTCATTTCCTGGCGCCTTATTACATAGAGCCGTTTTTTGAAAATATCAATAAAGTTTTAGCTTTATAACAAACAAACAAACAAACAATGTCAACGACATATAACTTGTCCCCATGGATATAAAAATAAACTTCGAATTTAATATTTTAATTTTTAAGCTAACCCCCCCTTAATTTAAGCTAGAGAAATGCTTGCTTTTTGCGCATGTGCAAAAAGCTTTGTAATTTTTATAGAAAATATCATGTAAAGGAAATTAATTGGTTTCCTGTATTTAATACAAAATAAATTATATTGTAATCTATATATATATAAATATATGTAAATACTTAAGATACAAACCTATAAATTTTATGAATTTTGTTATTTATTTCAACAATAGCAAAGATTTACTGTAAACTTTAAATGTATTTAATAACATAAAATTTTTGAAAAACTTGTATGTTTTAGTTACGTAGATTTATGTTTATATAACTATTGATAATGTTATAATGGATAAATATTGATTGGAATAAACCAAGGTTTATAAGCTAATAAAGAAAGAAAACCCATAAATAAAAATCTTCATCATTTAAAAACACTGTAAAAAATTTGATTTTCATTTTCAACTGAAAACTTCTTTAGGCGCGTAGAGCACTTTTAGTAGGGGTAAGAGTTCTTTTGGCAGGAGTATTAAAGCTATCGAACTGTTTTTGGTGTAGTTAATTCGTGTCAGCACTGCTAACGTCAGCTATGTAAACGTCAGCATTTCTGCTACAGCTACCAGCCAAGAAGAAATCATAGGAACGTTTTTGAGTATTTTGTATGTTGATCTCGGATGGGTGGCAGATATGGCATAGGTGTGCTCAGAAAAAATGTTAAAGGGCAAAATGATAAAAGTACCAGGGGCCCTAGTCTCTATTGCGATGCGATAAAAAAAATTCGCAAATTTGCTTTGATTGTACGAATTTGCGTATGCATCAAATTTAATTTTCGCATCGCATTGATTGGCGCATCGCAATACAGAGTAGGGCCCCAGCTCATATATTTCATCCATCTTGGCTAATATATTCACTGGGTTTTGTAAAATTGTAAGAAGTCAAAAACCCAAAATTTTACTCTTTCCGAAAACGATTTTATGGATTCAAATCATATTCGAAAAGAAAAATAATGAGAAATTAAATTTTTGAAACTTCGGCATCTATCTATCTATTTATCTATCATCTATTGGGCTATTCACAGTTTAACCCTTCGTGTGGCTAGTGTAACCATATCGTCACTCTACTTTTTACGACATAGCTGTATTTCAGACATGTGCAATGGGTGACGGTTGGTATCTCCTCCTAAAAAAACGTTGAACCTTTGTATGAATGAATACCTTCCAAGCCGCGTCAGTTTTGGTTTAGCCGTTTGTCCGTACTGTGAGTGCAAAGTTGGACCGATTACGAATTCGTTACAGTAGCCACAGGACGTGATTTTTATACCCCAACACGTACTGCGTAAGGCATATATTAACTTTGTCATTCCGTTTGTAACGTTAAGAAGATTTCGTGGCAGGTATAGAAAAAAATCTATATTTTTGATCAGCATCATCTCCTGAGTCGATTTCCGTGTGTCCGTCTGTCTGTCTGTCGACACGATTTCGAAGCCGCTATTTTAAAGCTATCGCGATGTAATTCAAAATATAAGTTTTAAAAAAGGAAGATCAAGTTCGAAAATAGACCAAATCGGATGAAAACCACGCCTACCTCCAATACAAAGTGACTTTATATTAACCGCAAAATGTCTTTAAAATCCACAAAAGTTAAAGAAATGCCTTAAAATTTGGCAGGTGAGCTTTGCTCTTCAGTCTTAATCCAGGCTATGAAATTTGGAAAAATCGGATGAAAACCACGCCTACCTCTCATACAAAGTGGCTTAAAGTAAAGTGGCTTTTACTTTTAAAATAAAATCTCTTAAAAATCTGCTCAAGTTAAAGAAATGTCTTCAAATTTTGCATATAGGCTTTAATATATAACATAGAGCACCACTATGATATTTGGCAAAATCGAATGGAAACCACGCCATGAGGAGGTAGGAAACCATGGGAGGAAAACCATGGGAGGTAGGCCTCCCACACAAATTGGCTTTATTTTAAACCTTAAATCTCTTAAAAATCCACAAAAATTAATGAAATGTCTTGAAATTTTGCACTTTATCTTTGATATATAATATGAACCATCTCTATGATATATGGCAAAATCGGGTCAAAACCACGCCTACTTCCCATACAAAGTGACATCATCAAGTTACTGTGAATGATGTTCGCTATCGTGAGATAATAACGAACTTTTTATGGCCCCAATTGGAAGATATGAATGTGGACGATATGTGGTTTCAACTGGACGGTGCCACTTGCCACACAGCGAACGAAACAATGGTTCTTTTGGCGATGTCAATTGGCCGCCAAGATCATGTGATTTGACACCGTTGGACTTCTTTCTTTGGGGTCATTTGAAAGAAAAGGTGTACGTTGATAAACTATCAACAATTCAAGACCAAAAGGATGAGATAGTTCGGCACATTAACGGCATAGAACCTCACTTATGCCTCAGCGTCATCGAAAATTTGTACCATCGGATGGAGGTATGCCGCCGAGGTCGCGGTGGCCATTTGGTCAATATTTTGTTCCATACATAATTGAACCATCCCATTATTATCATAATAAAAAGAAATGACAATAATTTCCTGAATAATTTGTATTTTATTCAAAATCAACATCGGCCCTTAAAATTTAACCACCCTTTATTTTGGGGAATTTTTTTCGTACAAATATTCAAACTCGAAATTTCCAAAAAGGCATACTTTTAGCAAAAAATTTCGTAACGACCAAATTATTGAACTAAATTGCACCATTTTTTTTTCTTTATAAGGTATAGTTTTAGAAAATATTTCTAGGATATTTCACTGAATTATTTTACAATTTGGATTTTTGCGATTTTTTTAATACAACAAGAAAAAAGTTAGATTTTTTCCAAAATTGTAAAATCATAACTCTGGTAATTTAACATTGATTTTAATGTTTGAAGACTCATTAAATAAAAAACGAAATGCATACCAGTTTTTGAAAATTGGAACTCTGGAAAACCGCACTATTTTCCCATATAAATCAGATTTTCCATTTAGAGATCGCCTAAGGCACGTTTAAATATCAACATTTTTCTTCTGAAAATTTCACCGCTGTCATGCTAAGGAACAAAACCCCGGTGCGTAATTCGTTACTTTCGAAAAAAAAAAAAAAAATAAGGAGCACTCTATATATACATATATTTCTCGGATATGAGAGACTTTTTTGAGCTTAGAATATCATAGTCGAAAATACAACTATAGTATGCAAACTTCTTGCAATATTTATAAGCAAAAATAAACTTGCCTTTGGTTAAATAAATTTTTATTGCTCAAGACAATTTTTTAAAATTTCCATCGAAATTGATACCTTTTGCTACTTAAAGTAAATTTTTAAATTTTCTGAGAATGGGAAGTAACAAATTTAAATTTTAAGAGCCTCATTTCCATTGCTTTTTGCCATCAGTTATGTACTCTAAGGGGGTTTGGGGGGTCTCAACCCGATAACCCATACCAGCTTAGTTAGAGAAGACAGTGTGATAGAACTTTTTAACGGTTTTCCTTCTATTTTCTTTTTCAATGGCAAATGCTGATATGCAAGCTTCTATGAGAATAAGCAATGACTTTTTTTTTTTTTTTCTTTATTTACCTATGTCAGCGTTACTCAAAGTGTGCTCCGTAGAACCCTAGGGTTCCACAAAGCCTCTGTGGGAGCTCCACGAAAATACTGGCCAATGCTTTTTAAAAAAAAAAACGTAGCAAATATTGCACACAATGGCTTTGGACAAACAAAATTTAGTTTCTATTTCAGAGATCTGCAACAGAAAGCTTTTTTCTGACTCTTAGAAAACAAGTACCTACTCAAAACTTAGTGCACGCAACCCGAAGTGCACGGAACTTCTACGAAGCTACAATCAGCGATCCAAAAAAATATGAGTAGCCCAAGTCACAAGCCGGATCCGGTAAGGATCCGTTTTATTCGGTTCATAAATACTTTTGGTTCTTGTCGTCTTACTGATTCTTATCCTACTTACCCGAATACAGACAACAGTGTTCAACGCTAGTAAAAAAGTGACCGCTTTCAAAAGAAAATGATATTTTTGGATTATTTGTCAAGAGAGAAAAAAGCATTTCATCGCTCAGTGGGTAGCGACTCAGAAATGTTTCAATATGATATGTTTGAAGAAATTTTACAATATATCAATGCAGTGCGGGCGGGCATGCTTTGAAACGTATTTTCTCGAAGAACAGAATACAAAAATTAAAATGTATTGATGGACTTAAAATCCTTTTGTACGCAACTTGCAAAGGCCTGAAAGTATGTCAAACGAGATTTATGAATAATTTTATGAAATATCCACCAGTGTGGAGTCACTGTTAAAAAAAAGCTTCTGAATGGTTTTTTGTGCAGTATCCGTGGAATATACATTTCTTCACACAAAGGTCCTGAATATCTCCTTCCGTCCCCAACAACACACTTGTGCGAAACTCAGGCCCGCTGAGAGGGGGGGGGGGGTCGGGGTGTTTCCCCCGGGTCCGGAGTTTTAAGGGGGCCCGGAGAGGCGGGTAAAAAAAGTAACAAAAAGCTAATTTGTGGTAGAGGGAAAAAAGTTCATATTTCTTCTTTGTTTTGTATTTACGATATCAAAAATTATAATGAAACTTCTTATGCTCGTGGCGAGGGAACTTTTGAATTACTTTGATACTTTTTTTTTAAGTTGGACACTTCTGGATATATTTTTGACTTGCATTTATTCCTTTTTAATATATGTATGTCGCGATAACAGAGAGGAATGGAACATTCCGTCAACTTTGCCAACGAGTCGCAAAAACAAATATGCAAAAGTATTTTTCGACGATGGAGAAGAGGATTCGGAAACTTCTCGTTGTTCTGAAGAAGACGAATTTAAAAGAAATACTTTCCTTGTAATCGTTGATTCTGTAATCTCAGGAATAACAAACAGATTTGAAGCAGCAAGAAATTTGTACGAGCTGTTTTCTTTTCTCTGGGAATGAAGTACACTGGATGAAGATACTCTCAAGAAATCTGCAGACAAATGTTTAAAGAAGTACGAAGCTGATGTTTCCAAAGAATTGAAGAGTGAAATTTTTGTATTTGTATTTGTATTTATTGATTCAATTATTAGTACAGTAAGATCTAATAAAGTCTTTTGGCGTACAACAATTTTAAAAATTTAACAAATAAAAAATTTAAAATTTAAAGAATTAATAATCAACTTTTAATTTAAATTATGGCTTAAAACTAACAATGAAAAAAAAAGTAGCAAAGTTTAAAAAATTAATAATCAACTTTTAATTTAAATTATGGCTTAAAGCTAACAATGAAAAATGTGAATGAATGAAATGAAATGAAAAAAATGAAAAAAATGAAAAAATGAAAAAAAATTAAAAAAATTATAAAAAAAAAAATTAGCATTACATTTTAATTAACAAAATTAACTTAACTAAAAGAAAGAAGGAGTAATTAAAAATGAAGCAGAAGAGAGAAGGAAGAGATTTAAAGGTTAGAGAAGTATGTTGTAATTGATAGCTTGAATTTGTTCGTGCTGACAAGACTTTTAATGTTTGAAGGAAGCGAGTTCCAGAGCTTGATGGCGTTGATGAAAAAGAGCCTCTCGGACTGTAAACAAGTGTATCTTGGTATTATCAAGTTGGAAGTTCTGTTCGATGCACTGAATCGGAGTTTATCGAAAAGGTATGATGGAGTCTTATTGATTATCAACTTGTGCAGAAATATGCAGTTTCTTGCGTTTAAGTATCCAATTAAACTGCAGCCTAAAATTTCCTTACTTTTAACAGATACATGGTCAAAACGTCTTAAGTCAAATATATATCTAGTCAAATCATTAAACGCAACACGGATTTTGTGCTCAGAATGGGAGTCCAATTTACTATAAACTAGCTCGGAGTAAGTTATTATGGGCAAAATAAGTTGAATAACAAGTCTTTTTTTTGTCAAGGTAGGAGTAAACTTAGACGTTAATCGAAGGCATCTTAGTGTAAAGTATATTCTTTTAATTATGTTATTCACATGGTCAGTACAAGTTAACTTGGAGTTGATATAAAATCCTAAATTTTTCACTTTGTCAACTATCTGTAAACGGTTGCCATTTAGACTAATTGTCGGTATTTGGTTAAAGTCAAGTCTTTCCTTGGAAATAGGAAGAATATACGATTTATTCGCATTCAGGCAAAGATCGTTTTCCGAAGCCCATCGAGAAATAGCATACAAGTCGTCATTTAGCCTACAGCATAAATCCTCCAGTAGTCCAATTCGGTTTGAAGAATATAATTGAATATCGTCGCAATATGCATGCATTGTCAAATCATTACATGTTGTAAAAATGTCATTAATAAATAAACTAAACAACAGAGGTCCAAGAATAGATCCTTGAGGAACACCTGATTGTATTTTAGCATAGTCAGAAAATGAATTGCCAATTTTAACTCTTTGCATCCTGCCATCTAGATAGTTTGCAATTAAAGAGGCAGCCCCATTACTGAACCCAAACAAAACTATCAATTTCCGAACTAACATATAATGATTCACACTGTCAAATGCTTTTGAAAAGTCAAGAAGACATAGGAGTGTGATATTTCCAGAGTCATAATTAATGCGAATGTCGTCTTGAATCTTGAGCATAGCTGTTGCGCAACTATGTCCTGTACGAAAACCAGATTGGTACGGTGAAAGTAGTTTACGAGACTCTAAGTATTCATTAAGTTGTTTACACATCAAGGATTCACAAATTTTAGAGAACGAGCATAGAATACTAATGGGTCTAAAGTCTTGCATAGAGAAAGCGTTACTGACTTTAGGGATTGGTATTATTGTAGCTAGCTTCCAAGAGTTGGGAAAACATGAAACAGTAAAACAGTGGTTTATAACGTGTGTGAGTGGTTTAATAATAAACGGCAATATAATTTTAATAAATTGTAATGGAATACCATCACTACCAATGGCATTAGACTTAATTTTCATAATTGACAATATTACATCATTTTCATCAACATTACGGAAAGAAAACTGATCATTAACAAAGGGATTGCAAGTGCTGCGAACATTACATTGATTTACATCAGTATTAAATGAAGATTTAAATAGAAAAAACTTATTGAGACTATTAGGTTCAAGTTCACACTTTTGATCATCTTTACTGCTTACACCTAGGCTACGAATATTCTTCCAAAGAATTTTAGAAGGGAGAGCACAATTTAATTTTTTAAAGAAATATTTTTTTTTAGACATTCTAATAATAGAAACAGCATTATTTCGAGCTCTTTTGAATAATTCCCAGTTATTATTAGTGGGATGTCTTTTCCATTTAACATACAGTTTGTTTCTTTTATTAATGGCAACTTTGACATGTAACGTGTACCATGGGCAGGACTTATTGCCAATTATAGACTCGCGAATTGGAACAAAATTATCAAAGGCATATTTAACGTGTGATACAAGAACATTTAATTTATCGTCAACAGATTGGCTATACCAACAATCATTCCAACAAATACTAGACAAATAATCATACATCAGAGTGTAATCAATGGACTTCAAATCACGATAAGTAACAGAAAATTGAGGGGAACGTCGGCGAGGCATAAAATTTATATCACAAAATAGAAGGTCATGATCAGAAATGAATGAAATTTGTTCAAAAAATAAAAGTAGGGATACATCAGACAAAATAAATAGATCAATTAAGCTAGGATTAACATTAGGCGCAAAACGCGTTGGAGATGAGGAATTAACAATAGTCATTCCGGCTGTACTTATATGGTCATAAAAACGTTCTGTCAAAAGATCTATGAGGATTGTAGACACAAGAAACAAGCAATTTAGCACTATGGTTATTAGTTATTTCAACATTTAAAAACTCTATGTCTGACCCGAGGGATCTACTTATAAGTCTAGATTTAAGAAGATTTTTGCAGTAAATTGCAACTCCACCGCCCTTGCAGCCAATCCTATTATTTCTAAAAAGTGTGTAATTAGCAATATTATAAAAACTATTTGGGAAATCAGGATTGAACCACGTCTCAGATACACAGATGACATCAACATTAGAGTTGACAAATACAAACTTTATATAGTCAAGTTTTGATACATTCAAACTACGCGCATTAAAGTGAACAATGGAGAGACCATCACATTTTTTGCATAGGTTGCATATTAAAAGTTTACGATTTTAATTGTTCACCTTAAAAATATATACAAAGCAAATTTTGATATAAATCTTTCTCCATTTGATTTCCTGAATGCTATTTACGCAAAAAATCATCACACTCTCTTTCCAAACGCTTGTATTGCCTTGAGAATATTTTGCACTTTACCTGTCAGCGTCGCTAGTGCCGAACGCTCCTTCAGTGTTCTATCGCGAATCAAAAACTGCAACAGATCATGTTCTACACAGCGACGTGTATCCGGGCTCGAAATTTTATGCATAGAATCGGAGTTGGCAAAAAAATTAAATTTTGATGTAATTATTCATTGTTTTGCCTCTGCCAAAGCAAGGAAAATAAATTTAAATGAATAAAAAGAACTAAAATACAAAAGAATGAAAAGATTGGGTTAATGCAAATCATCAGTAGGTTTTATTTATTTTGAATTTTACACAAAAAAGTTGTCGTTGGGTATTGACAATTAATACAGATAACGAACAATAAAATGTACTTAATTTGTCATGGTGTTTGACTTAAATATCACAACGCACTATAAATATTAACTCAGAACTAAACAATAATTTTCGCATGTATCTTGCAATAGCTTGCATTGTTTAATACATTTATAATAGCATTTTTTTTTTGTGTTGAAAAGATTTTGAGGGGGCCCGTATGTTGTAACACCCCGGACCCGAACTTGGCTCTCTGCGGGCCTGGCGAAACTGGATTCGCTTTCTAAAAGAGTTACGTCGTTAAAAAAGTTTAAGAACCGCTGACCTATGTTATTATTTATGTTATAGGCCAGTGACTTATTCCGAACTAAATATAATTCAAACAAACTCAGTACAATGAAAAAAAAATTCATGTTTTAAGTTGAACTAAATATATTTTTATTATATTTAAAAATATTTGTTACACATACTTCTTTAATAGATATAGTTTTAGTTTTATAGTTTTAATAGATTAAATAATTATTTTATAGATTTAATTATTATTTATATTTTTTTTTTCTTTATTATTTAACAATATTTTATTCGTTGGTTATATAAATAAATCATTAATGCTTTCGTTAATAATTGCATAAAATAAAAATACATTTTTAAGATATCTAAATACGTATTCTTTTTTAATCGATAAAATAAATACAAACGCTTTTGAATTGAAACTTAAGTTAGAAGAAGAAAGTAACTCAAAGATGCATGTCAAAATGCGACAAAAAACAAGAAATAAATGTAAAAAACTTTAAAATAAAGCTTAAACTTTCAGGCAAACACTTAAAACTGACATGCTTTGCAATAAGAGAGCGAGAGACAGTGTGAGCAGAAAGAGAGAGTGAGGAAAAGAGAAAGTTTGTTTAAATGTAAGTCTTTTAAGTAGGTCACGTTGGCGCATTGCTTGCTTTCATACAAATGCATATAATTATTTACAATAAATGTATATAAAATATTAATTAAGTATTATTTACACTTAAATTTACTAATGTTTAATAAGTAGTAAGAAGTAGAAAGATAAACGTGCTCATAGGTTAGGATGGTTCGGAAGCCTAGAAGCAATGTTCTTTCAATTAAGTATAGTGCGTATAAACGTGTATAAAAATTCCATGGCGGTAACTTTGGATTTTTTTATTGTTTTTTTATAATTGTTCCGATGATGTTTTTCATCAGTATCATCAACTTTTGCGCTGTTAACTGCTTAGAGAGCAGCAATGAATGGCGTTAAATCGGGAAATTTGAAGAGAGTTTGAGGGCGTGAACGTTGTACACGTGGTGGAGAATTCCCTACCGGCTGATGAGAGCGTGATTGAGCATTAAAATTGCTCTGACCATTCAAATAGATGCCACATTGAGAGTTGCAGACTTCATCGCGAAGTATAGCATCTTTTGGCCACTGACGAATAAGTTGGCCGCAGTCGGTGATGCGCAGAGAGGCGCATTGAGCCTGGATGAGAGATGAAAATGTGTAAAATTTTAACATAGCTCAGTGCTAAAAGAAAATTGCTGTTTAATACTCACGCCTTCGCTGGAACAGACGCAGCTGGTACAAGGCGATGGAAAAGCTGATTCGCTGACACGCACATGACGATTGCCTATTTGGCAGCCCTGTACATTCTCACGCCAAGCACTCAGATCTATTTGGGGCATGGATTGACAGGGCACGCGTGGATTTCTAAATAAAAGACAAAAGCTGTAAGCATGAGAGAAAATTTGATGGAATTGGGAGTGGATTCTCACAGAAAGTTGCTGGGCAAGTCGAAGGCAGCACGCTGCATATCGCCAGGTATCTCCAAATTCTCACAAGTGACCTTGGCCAAAGTGGTTTTGCGTATCTCAGCCAGCTGAGCTTCGGTAAACTTAACGACGGGGTTGTGATTCTCATACCTAAGACGAGTAGTGAATGTTGTGACTTATTTCTATAGTAGTTTAACTTCGCGAACTTACCAGAAACGATCGCATTTCCTCAGCTGTCTGAATTGTATGCCAATGATGCAGGCTAAAGTTGGGCCTACCAAACCACCCTGCAGAGGACGTTCCGTCATGGCGCCCGGGAAAAGATCGATATCGTCTACGGATGAGTAGATTTTTTTGAAACGACTGATGACTTCATTTGGAATCTCACGGCTAAGATCATTCCAGTTGGTGGCACGTTTCAGATTGCATAGAGCACGATAGTTATTATAGGAAGGAACTCCATGATCGCGTCCTAAAGTAAAGTATCTCAGTTTTGAGTGCAATCAATAGAGCAACGAAGAGAAACAAACCTCTTTGCAGATTGAGAGCAATGAGATCAACGCCGGAGAAGGGAATCTTGCGATCTTCGAAAAGATGGTTCGTCACCTCACCAGTAATGAATTGATCCAAAGTTTCCATAGGTGTAGCCACCAAGCCACGCATAATTTCATCAATAATACCGGGCTAGCAAGAAGAGTGTAAAAAACCAAAGAGTAAATTAAGTAAATATTTGAACCCACCTGCAGCAGCTTATCCATCTTAAAGAAACCATCACGTAGCAGTATTGGAGGATCGACAGGTTGATGTTGAGTGCTCAAACGTGGTATGTGAGGACGCAGCAGCGAGTGACCGATACGGAAGGCAGCCGCGGCAAATTCATTGAAGACAATGGGACTGCATGAAGGGTTATAATCCTTATAATAGCCCTGAGGCAACAGCTTCAACCCATACAAATTAACAGCATTCCAGCTGAGTATGCGTGGCAGAAACTCGTTGAAGGTTATGTGCTGGAATTGTGCACCCACAATGCGACGTGCATGATGATAAAGCTGATCTCCATTCCAGTGAGGATTGACGCCACGCAGACCCTCAACGATGCGATTGTGCTCGCGCAGAAACGTGGTATGGATGGCAGTGAGGCCTGGTTGTTCGGAAGCGCGTTCATCGCCACCAATGAAGCACAGATTACTGAGTGACTTGCACTCCGGGTGGGAGTTGCTCTGCGGCAACAGCTCCTTGCCACGTATGGGATGAATGGTAGAGTTAAGCCTGCCAGAAAAGCCACGCAGTTTGTTAGCTACACACGGATTTTCACCATAGACCATGGAAGCATCCAGAAAATGAGTGTTTTGATTGACCTGATCACGTGGACCCAGCGTCAATTGACCTGGCAGCGATCTCATGGAAGGGAAACACAAACGTTCTCCACTTGTAACATTCACCTCGGGATAGTAATAGTCACCTGGTGGCACAGGGAATGGATTGCACTCGGGATGCACCGTTTGTGGTGAGTCACAACGACGACAACTGGGAATGGATTCATGGAAGCCCTTGTGTATGGGGGTCAATGTGAGGTCATGATCGAGAAACTGTGCATATTGCATAGTCATGAGTGAATAACGCGTATGCAGATTAGAGATGTCCGGATGTATGACTGTAGATACTATGCGTGGATTAGGTAGAGCTGCACCGCTGCTGCCTACGAGACGTGGTTTCGAAATTCCATCATCGTATTGAGCAGGCAGCAGACGTGAGAAGGTTGTCAGTGATTTGCCCCAGTTGGGGTTGCGTAGATTATTGCAGTAGCCGGTGAAGGTGCGAAAGGGTGTCGTAGTATCGCAGACAGTTGGTGGATCATCGCATTCAGCATGACTCTGACGTGCCGACCCCGTACCAGCTACTAATGCAGTTATATCTATAGTCTGCAGAGTTTCGCTCAACTCATTGCGATTGAAAACGTTGAGACTGGAGTCAAAAACTTGACGCTTGCGTCGTGTAATTGAGTTCAAGGTGTTGAGGATTTCGTTTGATGTCAATTCAAACATGAGTGAAGAGTTGGCCAGAAGCAAAGCGTTGCGGTTAGCCTTGCTGAAGGAGGCAGCAACGCCATCGGGCGATTTGGCACTAATGCCACCCTCTAGCGGAGGAGAAAAAAAAGAGAAACAAAGAAAATTAGAAACTCGCTTTAGTAACGCACAACTAATTCAATAACTTACGTGACAACCACGACTCGTATTCAAAACGTTTGCGTTCCTCCATTTCCATCTTGGCGCGTTCCACAGCAGCCTCCAAAAGCTCTGGGTTGAGTTCCTTAATAGCTTCCTTAACCTCCGGCTGAAATTCGACAGTTTCAGCTTGTTCCACATCATCGTCCGGATAAGACTCCCAAGCACTCAAGTCTAATTTGGGTATCTGATTGCAGTTCAAAACGGAGTTTCTAAACAAACGGACAGAAGTCTCGCGATAATAAAAGCAGCTTCTACTTAAATAAGTGTTAAAAACTTACAAAAAGTTATCCTCCGCAATAAATGCCTTAGGTTGTGCCTTCGCCACCTGATTGGAGGCGCAGAGTAGACCCGATAACGTTGTATGACGTATGCTTTTAAGTTGAGCGAGCGTAAAAGAGGAGGGTGGAATTTCGTTTTCATACCAGAAACGATCGGCTTTCTTTAACTGCTCAAATTGTAGAGTCAGCAGGCAGGTTATTGTGGGTCCAAAGAGTGATCCAACAGCAGGATCTTCCAATAGTGCGCCAACGAGCAGATCGATATCATCGGCAGTTCTAGAATGTTGAGAAGTTCATTAATAGAGATTAAGTGTGGGTTGTTTCCAAATCTCACTCACTGGTAAATGTCGCGTAAGCTGGTTATATGTTCCTCAGGTATATTTGATATCTTTGCCAAAGCATCGAAGGTAATATTAGTCATATCATTGTCGACAAAACGTTTCTCGCACAAGTCCAAAGCATGGCTGTATGAAGGAATACCATGATCACGTGCGCGATGTATGGCCAGAGCCAGTTCAGTCCAGCCATATTCATTGGTGACAGCAGGAACGAGTGATTTTTGAAGCGCCGCAACGGATAGCAATTGAGAAGCAGACATTGTTCTTGAGATCTTAAGAAAGTAGAGATAAATAGTGATGCATTAGTTGATTGTAGTACAAAAACAAATACACACAAGATGATTGAGATACACTAAGTTGAAGGTTGGGTTGGATAATGCAAGGCACAGAAAATTGATGCTGACTGTTTAGCAATTATTTGAATTTGAATGCATGCCTTACCCCAGGGATAGGAATGGCGTATATATTGTATCATTGTATTGAATTGTATATATTGTATTGAAGTATCATTATATTGTATTTAAATAACTCAAATTATATAAAGCCGAGCTAAGTTACCATAAACAATCATTTATGTTGACGTTCTTAGTAAAGAGTTGAAACTTAACCCTTTAAGCCTGCTGGTTAATTTTTCAACCACTAATTTGTAAATTAAAATTTGAAAAATATAGAAAAGTTTTTTTCAAACTCTTTCCGCTGAAAATGAAAAATCAGAAAAAAATAAATTTTTCAAATTTCCTGTTTTTACCTATTCAGTTAAGCGCAAAAAAACAAATACATTTTTTGGACAATTTGGGAAAAAATCGAAAAAAATATATATATATAATGCATAATAAAACTTTTTACGTGAGCAGGCAGCCAAAAGTGAATTAGTGATTGGTGACTATAAAAATGAGCTGTCGCAGCGGAAAATTGCTGAAATTGTTAATATAAATTATCTACGGTACAAAAATTTCGTACCGTAATTTGCTTCGTTCGTGAAAATCGTGTCGAAAATAAAGGCAGAATTGCTTGAATTAAATAAAATAGTTAACGCTACTGACGATCGCTACATAATACAGAAAATAAGAGCTTATCCCAAATTGTCATTTCCTAAGCTGGTCACTGAAGTCAAAAAGGGGTTGGATAAGTCATGTAGTGCTGAAACTGTTCGAAGAGACTGCGCGAACACGACTTCAATGACCGAGTAGCTAGTAAAAAGCTATTTATCAGCAAAAAAAAAAATAATAAACTAAGCCGACTTTCATTCACTACTCAACATATATCGAAGACATGTGACTTCTGGAACAGTGTAGTTTTCGCAAAAGAGGCAAAATTCAATATATTTTGCTCAGATGGTTTGACCTATGCTTAGCGCATGCCGAATACTGAGCTTAAAAAAGATAACCTAAAAGCCACAGTATAGCATAGCGGCGATTGTGTGATGGTTTGGTCCTATATTAACAGCTGCAGTATATCACAGTAATCTGTTGATAGACATATAGCAAAAATCTATTAATAGATTATTGTGTTATGCTGCAGCGAAGCTTCAGTTGTAATTGATATTGAACCAATGACTCTGCGTAACGAAGGAGTTTGGCTCGATGCGTAGTGTAGTGAACTCTTAATCGATGTATGTGGGTTCAAATCCCCACGGCGGGCAAAGGAGAGATTTTTATATTTGATATTTAGTTAAATGTTCTTGTTATAATAAACGCAAGCAGCAAAGAGCCATACATTTTTAAGAAAACGGTGTCGAAAAAAGAAAAGTTTGTAGTGTCGATTTCATTTAAGCAAACCACAGAACGAGGCGTAAAAGCTTCGCTTCACAAAAAAAAAAAAAAAAAATAAAAAACCACAATCCGGAAAAAGTTATAAAGGGTCCGCCATCTAACGTTTTTTTTTTCAACAAGTGCTTATTTCGTGAATGGTAACACTTAGCACATGTCTGATTTGACAGATAATTAGTTTTATCCTTCCGCTGAACGAATATGGGTGTGTATACGCTTGAACAACGCTGGGAAATATTGCGACATTACTTTAAAAATCATGGTAATGTTGCAGAATGTGTGCGAAAATTGCGTACGGATTTTGGAAGAACAGAAGCACCGTCAGCTCCGTATGTTCGTTATCTTGTGAAAAAAGTGAAAGGAACTGGTATCCTCATCGATAAACCAAAGCGTGAAAAGCCAAAAATAGTGCGTACACCCGAGAATATTGCTGGTGTGGCAGAAAGTGTGCGTGAGGCGGCATCAACATCAATTCACCGTCGTTCTCAACAATTGAACATTTCGGAGACATCATTGAGACGAATTTTGCATAACTACCTTGGTATGACGCCATACAAAGTCCAATTGGTTCAGGAGTTGAAGCCAACTGACCTTTCTATGCGTTTTCGCTTCGCTGAGTGGGCCTGCGATCGACTTACAGAAGATGCCGATTTTGCCAAAAAAAATCATCTTTTCAGATGAAGCTCATTTTGATCTTGGCGGTATGTAAACAAGCAAAATTGTCGCATTTGGCGCACAGAAAACCCGCAGGCATACATTGAAAAGCCGATGCACCCAAAACGAGTCACTGTTTGGTGCGGATTTTGGCCATTTTTCTTCGAAAATGAGCAAGACGTGGCCGTTACAGTCAATGGCCATCGTTATCGGGCCATGTTGAACGAATTTTTGTTCACAAAAATTAAAGAGGAGGATATTGGCAACATTTGGTTTCAACAGGACGGCGCTATGTGCCACACAACCGAAGCTACACTCGATGTTTTGCGTCCTGTTTTTGAAGATCGCATTATCAGCCGCAGAGCTGATGTCGTTTGGCCACCTCGGAGCTGCGATTTGATACCGTTGGACTATTATTTGTGGGGTGCCCTCAAAGATAAGTGTTACGCCGACAAGCCAGAGACAATTGACGCTTTAAAGGACAATTTTCGTGAAGCCATTGGTGAAATACAGCTGCACACAATCGATAATGTGCTTAAAAATTGGACCGATCGTGTAGGCTACTGCATGGCCAGCCGAGGCAGCCATTTGAATGAAATTATTTTTCATTATTAACCGGAAGGATTGTACATTCAAATAAAAAAAGAAATTTGAGAAAATATTCAGTAGTTTTTTTTTTTGCATTTTCAAAAAAAAAAGTTATTTGGCGGACCTTTTATTTTTAAAAATTAACTTTTTTTTAAATAATGTATAAACTACCAAATACTTGGTTAATTTATCGCTTAAATAAAAATTGGCAAGGAAACATGTAAATCTTAGGCGATATAATGAAGTATTTGGGAGGCTGTAAGCTACCAAAGCCAGCTTTTAAATTGTACTAGGTTTTTTGTTAATTTAACATAAGCTTTCTTCACAGTGTACATATCGGGACTTATCGGGAGTTATCTTTGACATAAAATGTACATTTGTTGATCATCTCAATTTTCTTATTCCGAAGGCTTTAAAACACCACCTCATCATTTGGACTTCATTCTATATATGAAATTCTCTTAGAATGGAAAGGGCTTATAAAGCCTTACCAGGTATTCCTTGCGGTTATTTAACTTTCATAACCCGTTATTGCCCTATAATACTCGATTAGTGCTCTTAGGACTGATATCACTCGATTCAAGATGCAAAATAGCATCACTAATATACTTTATAATGTTATATTTTGGTTCAATTGACTCTCAATCACTTCTTGAGCAAAAACTTGCAATATTCCATGGCAAACTTTAAAGAAATTCAAAACTGTTTTATGTAAAATATTGTTGAACTACTTATTCCTTAATCCTATAACTGCCTATAATTGGGGCGCTGATACTTTTTAATCAATTGAATTTATCTGATGACTTTGATCTATTTGTTCCTAAATAAATATCTAAAAATTGTTTCATACTATATTTCGTCTATTTTGTTTCTATTTTGTAATCTTAGTATATACATACATACTTATAAAACATATAAATCATTTAATTATGAAATACTGAATTAAGTCTGTAAGTAAATCTGTATTCCAAAGAATTCCAAAATTGAAAGTATAAAAAAAAACAACTATGGAAAGTATTAAGGTATGAAGACCAAACAAAACGAAATCAAAGTTAATAAGAGGTTGACAAAGGAAGTTGAGAAATAGACTAAGATAAATAGTTATTTATAACTTTAATGTAATATAAATTCTTGACCCAAAACTAACAACTAACTAGTCAATATTCTATTGAATTTAGACAGAGTTCTAAGTACTAGAGTATTGGGAGGTGTTTATATTACTTGGCCTTAACTTACCATTTCGGGTGGGTACATAGTAAGGAAAGCAGGCATGGCACTCGTAGCAAATTCATTATAGATGCCACCGCGATTTGTGCTGGAATAGTTGGTCGAATGTTTTTCAGGAGTTAGTCTACAAAAGAGAGAATAGAACATTTGTTTAATCTGCATAAAAAGATATAAAATTAGGGGCAAACCTACCTCAAACCTTGCTTAGCAGTCGTTTCTTGACCCAAGACTAGAGGCAGGAACTCGTTGTAGGTAATATGTTGAATTTGCGCCGTAACAATGCGTCTGGCTTCCAAAAATATATCCTCCTCAGACCAATCGGCATTCAAATGTGACAATTGTTCACCAATATTATTGTGTTCCTGCAGAAGAGCGCGATGCAGAGCACCTGTTGCGCCAAGTATTTGGCAATTTTTGCAAGATTCAACCCTAACGCCACCGCTAATATAGGTGCGCAGTTGTTGAAAATCATGTAAGCTTGTGCCATATAAGCCGCTGCCATCAATCCAAGCAGAGGCGATATTCATCTGCTGACGCTTGTCTGTGGAAGAAGAGAATAAAATGGAGAAAAGCGAAGTGATTGATGATTGAATGAAACTCACGTTTGTGGCATGATTCAGCATCCAGAGAAGGTGCCGAGCGTCGGTACTCCTTGCAATCGGTACCTAAACGCACATAGCACTGTTGCAGCTGCGAAGGATCCTGTTGATCAGCAGTCTGTTGGCAGCATTTGTTGTCAATGGGCAGTTGACCAACTTCGTAGAGATCAGCAGCCAGTAGTTGACCCCAAGCGGGCAGCATGGCAGTGATGTGTGGGTGACGCAGTTCAGCTTCAACATGACGTTGCAGCTGCTCAATTACGAATTCAGCTTCGGGCAGAGCATGTGTGCCACTTGAGCTGCGTGGCTGACTCATGCCATCGGCATAGTTTGGATCGAGTAGACGTAGGAATACATCGCCGCGTGCACCCCATTTGCGATGCGACACATTGTTGCATTCACCTGAGGGTAGGCGATATTTACTTGGTGGACAGATGTCAAAATTTTCAGATGCGATATTATCACAGGCTGTTAGTGAACGTTCGCGCTCCAATTGTAGAGCTTGGAGTGCCGCCTGGTCGAGGTCTTCTGGTATACGCAGTGAGTGTGTGAAGGAGGAATAAGAAATACACCTGAAATGAAAAAAAAAACAAAAATTACAATTTGTAGGCTTAATGGTTTAATAAGATGCTAGACCTTAACCTCTGTCTGAAATTTTTTGAAAAATATTGCCACTTCACTTTTTGCAGCCGCAATAAATTCTTCAAATAACTATACAGCTGATCATCACTTTATGCTAATTATGCATAGCGTCATGCAACTGTTGGCGAAAACGAAACAAGCGGACGATCGAAAAAAGCTCAACGTTCAAAACGTGTTTCTTGAAGTTCAGTATATTGTAAATTGATTATATTAGCTCTTAATTTTATTGATATTTTTGTTGTTATTGTGTGCAATTTGATGTTTTGTATTTTTATAGAATTGCAGTAATTTTTTTGAAATCAACCGGATATCTGTCTGTGGTGTAGTGAACCAAGAGTTGTTTAAGTGTTTGAAAATTTTCCAATTAACACGTTTGAAATTGTAGGGGGGGCAAAAAAATTAAAATTTAATTAAATTTAATTAAATTAAGGAAAATAAGCCCTACGTTATTTAAACAACGCCAATTTGCATGTAGCAGACAATCCGAATAGAAAAAACAAAATAGCTCAGCTTAGATATATAAACTTTAAATAATTGTTGTCAATTATTAACCATGTTGCAATAGCCATCGTACTAAAATGTCGTTTTGTTAGCTTCTCTATGATTATTTTTGCATAATAACAACAACAACTTCACAATAAAAGACAATTTGTACAATTATCTGTCTATTTCGTCAGCATTTGCCATTGTTTATTTTTTTTTTTTTTTGTTTTTTGGTCTTTGTTAAATACTATTTAAGTTAAAGGTTTTTTTACTGTTTGTAACTTTTGACGGTTTTGCTTTGGCGTTTACTTAAAATTCTAACTTGCATTTTCTTGGCTTGCATCAAACAATCCATGACATAGAAATCTCGTTTGTACAAAAATTGTGCGCTTGACTGCAAGTTCATAATTAAAATAAATCTATACGATTATGCAATTCTTTTAATGTTTCTTTTTGATGTGATTATCGTGGCATCTGTTATATTATTAAATGTTAAATTGACTTAATGTTGTAGCTCTTCATGAAAAAGGTGTTCATAGTCATGGCAAGTTATGTAAAAAGTTGCATTACTCAACTTGAATGCACTCATATAAATATATAGTTAAATTTTTTTAAGCAAGTATTTATTTTTGTTTCTTTTATTTATTACTTATTTATTTTAAACCTTTTTTATTTATTTTAAACCTTTTATCGAAATAATATTAAAAAAAGAATGCAAAACTTTGATTAACTTAAATAATTTTGCAAGCTTGTCGCTTAAGTCTTTTGTTTTTATAAACAAGTGAACTTTATTATTGCTTGTAAATTGATTGTGTATGATATTAATAAGAATTTTTATGCTAAGTATGACTTAAAGATGCCTATTGAAATCAACATTTTTGTCAGTTTTTGTTGTTTGGATAGCAGCTAAATGTGTTGGATATGTACAACAGTCAATACACAAGCCGTTTAATAGATAGATTGTTGTGATCTGCTGCAACATAGCTTCAGTTATACTTAATATTGAATCAACAACTCTGCGTAACTATCAATCGACGGGGTACGAGTTCGATGCCCACGGCGGACAAAGAAATATTTTTTAATATTATATTTTCTTGTTGTTGTAAACAACTTGACTGACAAGTGTCTAAACGAGGCCTGAAGCAATGTGGCGAAGCTAGTTTTAACAATAAAAAGTGTTCCAATGTAATAATATGTTTAAATAAATTGTCAAATATGACCAAGAAATTAAAGGAAAATTTTAAAGTTATTTTTTACTTTGTAGTGATTTTGTTTTTTAGTGAAAGTTTTTAGCTCTTTCTTTTTAGAGAATATGATACATTTTCGGAAAAGTGTATAAGCTACATATATACCATTGTTCTTAAAAAACTTGTTCTATTAAATTCTGAAAGTTTGTTGGTTATTTCGAATATCTGTCTTTTAAATTTAAATTAGGTGTCACGTGTTTTGAAATAATTATACCCATTCTTGTAGCGAGTTTTATTACCCTAGTGTCAATATTATTCGAGATATAGTGTTTTTCTATTATTGCCACGCCCCATTGTTAAATAAGCGCCCACTTTCTTGAGCGTTTTTGTAAAAATTGTGCCTTCACCTTTACTTCATTTCAGTACCCCAGAGTCAATATTAACTGAGGTAGTGTTTATCTAGTATTGCCACGCCCATATGTCGAATAACGCCTACTTTATTGACCGTAATTTTTAATAATTCTGCCTTCCCCTGTACTAAGATAAATTTCAGTGCCCTAGTGTCAATATTATTCGAGATACACTGTTTTTCCAATATTGCCACGCCCAGTAGCCGCATACTGCCCACTTTATTGACCGTAATTTGTACTAATAATGCCTAGCCCTATACAAAATTGCACTACCATAGTATCAATATTATTCGAGATACACTCTTTTTCTAATATTGCCATGCCCATTTGTCAAATAACGCCCATTTTCTTAACCGTAATTTGTATTACCTGTGTCTACGCCTACACCAAATTGCAGTACTCTTGTGTTAATGTTATTTTATATACAGTGCTTTTCTAATATTGCCACGCCCATTTGTCGAATAACGTCCACTTTCTTGACCATAATTTGTTATAATAATGCCTACCCCTATATTAAATTGCAGTACTCTGGTCTCAAAGTTATTCAAGATACACTGTTTTCCTAATATTGCCACGCCCATTTGTCGAATAACGCCAATTTTCTTGACGGTAATTTTTAATCATTGTGCCTACCCCTACACTAAATTGCAGTACCCTAGTGTCAATATTATTCGAGATACAGTAGTATCTAGTATTGCGAGATCTAGTATTGCCACGCCCAGTTCTCGAATACCGCCCACTTTTTTACGGGCACCTCCATGCTTATGCTATCTATCTGCTCACCAAAAATTATGGCAACCAGGCATATGGTTTAGGATTTAGGACATTTAAAAAAAAAAAAAATAAAAATAAAAAATAAATAAAAAAAAGAGAAACCGACGAACTTGAGAACCTCCTCCTTTTTGAAGTCGGTTAAAAATAGAAATTGAATAAATAAAAAGTCTTAAGCAAAAAAAAAAAAAAGTACTTAAAGCCTACAAATATAACTTATAGGGCATTTCATGTGAAGCAGACAACGAGAAAAAAATTTTTATTATGAAATTCGTTGATTTTCGGCCTAGTTGTACTTCTGGAAGGTGCCTTAGTTTTCAAGTTGGCCCATACACCATCGTTGAAAGCAAAATGAATAAATAAGATTATTTGAACATTTTACAACGTTATTTGCAGTTCAGTGTTAAAAAGTTGGATTTGCCTGATCGTTCTATCTTTTAACAAGGCAACGGTTCTAAGCATACCGCCTTAATGATCAAAGAGTTGGCATTGTATAGAATGCCTACACAACTTGACATTCCTGCACAATTACCTGATCTGAATCCCATATATCATTTCTAAGCATAAAAAAAAAAAATCGAAATTCAAATCTAATTTCATAATAAAAAAGAACTGTCAAATTTATATATAAATAATTGGCCGCATTCAGCGGACTTAACAGTTGTGTAAAAATTCGCTGAATGGTACAATTACGGGAGCGCTCACTAAAACTGATCAGGTAGCGGACGCCATATAATAGAGCGAAAAAATTCTATGCTAGCCCAAGGTTGATTTATAAGGTTGTCGCAAGGGAGAGAGCGAGTACCCATAATTGTCAAATCGAAGATGACAGTTCATAGAAATTCTGCAAGTGCTCTCTTTTATCATCTGTTTTTCTTTCGAAGTCATTCGCAAAATTGGCTGCTTTCGACAATTATGAGTACTGAGAAGAGAGTGCGATCAGCTCTGCGACAACCTTATAAATCAACCTTGTGCTAGCCGAACTCAACTGTTGAGTGCTTTAACCCTTAACTGATACACCTGAAAAAAATGTAGTTACAAGTTTTTGTTTTTTTTCAAAGAATGCTTTAAATAGATAGCAACACGACTGATCAATGCGAAAGCATGAACACACCTGAATGCTTGAAATGTACTGAGCGAATGAATGGTGAAATAATGAGAGAAAAATAACCTTTCCTTTTTGTAAGAAAAGCTAGAGTTAAACTTTGACTTTAAATTCTAAACTTTGACAACTTTTCTGACGCTTAGAGTAACAACACATTCATAGAAAAACATGGCTCACTAAAGTATCGCCATACCATAATAATTCACAACAGTTGACTCCGCTGAATGCGCCCATTATGTTTAATATTTTTTTTTTTAATTTTTTATTCGAAAAAGTGTTGACGAAAAATTCGTATTTCATATAAGCCAATTCTGTTGAATGCCATAACTTGACCACTAAGGCTTATAAAAAAAAAATTTGTATGATTACATTGACTCCTTAGAATTTCATAATAAAAATTTTTTGTCGTTGTCCGCTTCACATAAAATGCCCCTTATATGAATGGAGTATTGGACTAATGGAGCCAGCATGCTTTAACCCAAGCCATAGAGGCTTAAAAATGTCAAAGTTGGAAATATTTAATTTTTTGCGATTTTGATTTGACCGTTACAACAGTCGGAATCGAACCCAGTTCTCTCGCGTACTAGTTGGTTGGTTTTCCTACACACCAGCTCAGTTGTTATCGAACAGTGGTTCGAGAGATAGTAATTTAGACAACCTCAACAGAGCGTTTGTTCTAACGTTTAAAACAAAAATATTTCGTGATAGCGCACAGCATAAAGAAGGTATTTCCTTTAAAATGACAAACGAAACAAAAAAAAATATTTAAAAAAATCTATCAACACGAGGTTCAATGATGACTACTATTGTCGAGAAGTAAGCAAAAAGTCAAAATAGCTATTTCTCTGTTGTTAAAAGAATATATAAATATTAATAATATTTTAATTTGATATTAAAATCCTTAGTTCCTTAAGAAAAATCCAAATATTTGTGTTTTAAATATAAATTTACTTAAGACTAAGCAAAATTGCAAAAAAAAACCGATAGTTTTTGATTTTAAGCTCGATTTTTTTTTTCTGAGTGTGTATATAACTGCAAGTCCATTTTATTCCATTTTAAAACGTTTTATATATTTAACAAATATTTGTATATTTATCAAAGCCACCTAGCGTGGATTGAACTTAGAACCTTTGTATCGCCAGCAGCATACGCTATACTCATCTGACTCACGCTATCAACTCATCTATTCAGGAACTTGCTGAATAACGTTAAAACTTAGTCACTATTTTCTTTGAATTTTCTTGAATAATATTTTATAAAAGCCTTATAGTTAGAATTATAAAAAAAAAAAAAACGAAATGGCCATTTCAGTCCTTGAAAGGACTTTGACCGAGCTTCTTATGATCAATTGTGTTGTGTGTGATGTGCAATGTTTGCACACAAATGATCGAGAACTGGACCTATATGTTTTACGCCGACTCCTAACGGCTTATTTTCTCAAGAAGCTTTTCATGGCAGTTTTTACTCTCTAAGGTTTGCCATTGTCTGCAGAGAGGTGACGGCCGAACAGAAAAATTAATTCAATTGAAAAAATTTTCTGTGTCAGATGTAGGATTCGAACCTGGGTTCTCTGGCGCAAGAGTCACACACTCTACCCACTAAGCCACGGCCGCCAAGTTAGAATTATACTTGAGTTAAAATCTTCTAGAATACTTTCTAAAAGTGTATCATTGAATAAAGCTTTATTTAAGAAGTTGTGTAAAAAATATTAAACTCAAGCCTTGAAACAGAACTGTTTCAGCACTATTTTTATTCAATGCCTTTTCAATTTGAGTCGGAATAACTTTAAATAGTTAGGTTCATTTGTTTACTGAGTAGTAGCTTTGCACACGTTTAACCCCTTCTTATTATCATCATATCAAGAGATCACTTGCCTCAAATTCCAATAATCAAGAACAATATAAAAAGATTTATTGCTAAGACCTGAACTGCGTAAAGTGTGTTCCTGCGTTGCTTAAGTTAAAGCATAGCACATAAGAAAATATTTTTTTTCGCTTTTTGGAAGAAAAAAACTTAGGTAATAATCTCAAGCACATTAACCTTAAAAATTCCAAGAACATTGGCATCAATTAACGGTGAAAAAAAAACATGTCCATCACTGACAACAACTTCTTTGTGCTGGTGAGAATTAAGATTTAATAATTTTGCAATTAATTTCATTTTGTAACAAATACACAGCAAAAACTTTATAAGTCTGAAAACAATTGCAGACGGAAGTTGCTAAAATAAGCTGCTATAAAATACACACGACAAAATTATTTCAATGCGTTGCTTATAGCCAGTCACTCTTTCGCAGAGATTTGAATTAAAAAAGAAATATATATATATTTTTTATATATATAAGCAATTTGACCTTGAGTGGCATACCAACGCTGCTGCTGTTGCTTAGTAGCACTTTTATTTTTTTATTGCTACGCGCCTAAGTTGAAATCAAATTAAATTTTTTTTTAAGCTTTAACGGCGCACAGTGGGATAAATACGTACTTTTCCAACCAAGTTGATTTTCTTATAAAATCCTTCGTTTGAATTTTGAGCTAACAGAATGGCTTTTTCTTTTAAAATATATGCTTTTAAATTATCTATACTTATATCTCTCTGCCCAAAATTTTTGATTTTTAGTACACAATTTTTCTAGATCAACGAAATTTTCAAAATAAATTTAAACCTAACGGTTGAAAAAAATCTAGGTATTGATATTTTGTTTTTAATATAAATTTTGCATCAATATCTATATAAATGAGATAAAGTTCTTTATCATTTAATAATTGAGTTTATGATTTTCATTTTCAATTTTGAAATTATATTTCTTTTGGCAAGTGAAGGTTGAAATTTGTACAGAACTAAAATTTGTAAAGGAAATAAGACAGCAAAAGCGAGTGAAGTTAGTATGGAATAATCTGTCAAATTGAAAAACTCCGCCCGGTTTCGGCCTGCCTGTCCCAAGCCAGGATAAAGGAGGAGGGTTGTTTGTAGGATACGTCCTGCAAACGTAAAAACTGATAAAGCCAACCAAGAGCTTGGGGTGGCGCCCACCTTGGTAGCCTGCTCGATATTCGATATATCGATATGAAACAAGCCTGCGAAGGTATAGCAATTGACCTTAAAACTTGTTAGTACGGGGACAGTCTTTACCCGTTGGATGGGGTTGACCCTATCTATCCACCGCATGGAGACCTTAATTCGGCTGGAAAAACTGGATGTGAAGTGTTGGCATGCGTGCGTCAAAGTGTCAACTCTTCGACTTTCCGAAGTGTTGCTTGTCAAGAGTTTGACTCGCACCCTCAAACTGGCACGGCAGTCACTGAGGGAAGTGTTGATGTTGGTTGTTTAAACTAAGGGTTGTCATACTGAGCACGGCAGTCCCTGAGAACAATGGCCAATACTCTGTGTCTGGATGTTGACTTTCCGAACGGCCAGAGTGAGAGTGGCAATTGCAAAGGTCCTCCAAAGTAGGTACCAGTCATGTGCAATAGTTTCCAGCTGAGTCGGCACCTGCAAATTGTTAGACTAGCCTCTAAGTGCTCATTGAGCACAGTCATGCATAAGAAGGCACTTTTTCATAATTACATTTGTGTTTTCTTGGTGTTCTTGCGGGGATGTTGTGGATTCTCGTCTGACGGGATCGAGTTGCCCAGATGACTGTCGTGGGCTGGCCCTTCGGGGAGTCTCGTACTGGTTGTGGTTGTGTGAATGCTACACAGGTCTAGATTGACCGGCGGGGTCGCGCAATGGTACGACCGGGCTGGCATATCTGTTTTAATATGCAAGAGATTGGGTAGGTCTCGTCTCCACCAGTAGATGGATGGAAGTACGTCGCTACGGAAGTCTAAACTGGTACTGCTATTACGGGCAGTATGTAAATTCATAATGCTCCTAATCAGCAGGGCACTGGGTGATGCTTTGTGTTTGTGAAACAGCTTCCATGTTCGTGTTCCCACACCGCATGCCCCGTACGTTTTACTTGCTAAAATGTAAACCCGTGTTGTGGTTCAACACAAAGTTCATGGTTGTCTGTTTCATGAACTATTACCCTAGGTTTTGGATCACCCAACTTACTTAAGCCTTACGGCAGGTGTAAGTTGTTAATGCTGAAATCGTCTGTCAAATTGAAAATTTGTTAATTTTTGTTGCTTTTTGCTTATGTTTTTTTTTAGTAAAAAAATTGTAAAAATATTCCAAAAACTTAGATAATAAACTAAGATAGATTTTGAGATGAATCTACGTAATCTACGTAACCAAGTTGAATGGAATTAATGATGAACAATTCAATATTTGTTTTTCTTTTCTTCTTTGGTCCTTAGCAAATCTCAATGAATCATTTCAAAACATAATCCTAGATGGTAGTCTAACATCGGATTGTGTCTTGGCTATAGTAATAGTAAATGCATAAAAGATTTACCGAAATCTTTTACATTATTCGATAAAAGTTTTACCGAACATTTTGGCGGCTTAAATTGGTACTAAGCTATGATACTAAATGTAGAGTTCAAAATGAACTATGCAAATGATAAAAATCTATCACTTAACAAGTTTTGAATAAAGCATTAGCTTTGACTATGTCCAATCATCGAAAACTAGCACTATAAAATAAAAAACGTTGATCGATGCGTTTTCAACACGATACTTAAAGAAATCCTAATCAAACATTTTTGTTTCTTACTTTAGTTACCATAAACCCTTTTATATCCCTTTTGGAATATAATGAAATGATTGAAATATGAATGATTTAATAGTACAATTAATATGAAAATTAAAAAAAAAAAACTTTTATTTCACAGCTTTAAGTTTTTCACAGTCTTAAGTTTTTATTTTGGTTGGCAGTCCCCCACTGCCAATTTTTTTAAAATTTTGTATTGTAGAATTGCTAAATTCAGCATATAATTTTTGGGGTTTTTTTTTTGTCTTAAGTAAAACTGTGATAGATTTATTCAACTACTCCCAAAAGGAAAGCGAGCGCCCCATTAGCGCTTCTGAAGCGCTCCAAGAAAACAGTAGAGCGCTTCATTCTCCTTGTGTATAGTGCATTTCTTAACATACTCATGTCATCAGATGTATGCGCTCCGCTCCCGCTGTTTGTGAAATATGAAATCGTAGCGAGAGCCGAGCGCTTTGTTCTCCTTGTATTTGATATAAAAACGCAGCAAGAACTGGGCGCTATACGTAAATATTTAAAATTTTTAAAACAAAACAAAAAAAAAATAATTACCCAGCCACGGGCTTGAACCCAGGCATCTCGCTTACAAAGCAAGCACCCCAACCAGTATGCCATGGCCGCCACAATTTAGGTGTCAAATTTGGTTTATAATAACAAAAAAAACTTATAAGCAACTTTTTAAAACAAAACAAAAACGAAAAATAATCGCCGCCAGCCAGGTTTGAACCGGGGCATTTCGATTCAAACACGTCAACCAGTCTGGCACATTTCAATTGAAAAAAATTGTTTCTTAATAACAAATAACAGCAAGTTTGATAAAATCAAATAAAATTTTATTTATTAACGTGAAACGATTAGATGAATTTTTCAAATTTTTGACATTAATATTTAATACTTTCTTTTCAAGTGCAACGTTCTCTTAATGGAAAGTGCTACAAATATAGTGCTATACAAACAGCACTACTTGCAAGGAGAATAAAGCGCTCTTTATGTGCATACAAGCAATGCGCATTGAAATTTTTTGCTGGGCTATGACGATGAAAGCCGCTCTACTCGTTTTCATCGCACAAACTAGATCAATTTTGTCAATTTTTCTTTGAACTATACTATATTTGTATACTTCAGGTCACATAAATTTAGTTATTTATTCTAAGATACTACCTGATTTTAAATTTCACGAAATAATATTTTATTGAATAAAATCCTATAAATCATACTTATTGTGAGATGTCAGTATTACAATTTCCTATATGAAATTATTATTTTCTATTATTATTTGTTTTAACATTAAGTCGTAAGTCAAAATATTCACTACATCATTGCTTTGTGCTAACAAGCAGACGAGTGTTGTCACTGGAAAATTTTAGAAAGTGGTAGATTGAGTCTGAAATGGGTGGTAGATTTAGAAAAATGGCGGTAGATTCTTTTCTGCTTATAGAAAATTCGATTCTAGTCCTGTATTCTTTCAAAAATATTTTTAAGAAGAATACAGTTGCTTACGCTTAATTAGTTTCATTGCTAATAATTCTCATATAATATTCTTAAACAATACTGCACCCACTCATTATATACCAAAAGTATTGATATAACAATATGTGATAAAATTTCTAATATTGAAATTATCATGCAGTCATATTTATGTAAATATTTTTCAATTAGTTCTGAAATAAAAAAGTGGTAGTTTTTGGAAAAATGCAAATAGTAGGTAGACAATTGGGTCGAAAAAGTGGTAGACTTATCACAATTGTGGTAAAGTGACATCACTGATACCAATACAATGAAACAGCTGTAGCAAAACTCTACCACACATTCACTGTGCAGTCAAGATGGGGTAACTTAGACAACCGTCTCAAAATTAAAAGTTCTTGCGGAGGCAGTCAATATGGTAATTCGTTTTCTATTTCTTGGCTTCTAATTTCTTTCTCGCTTTGCGCCGCTCTTGACTAACACTATTTTCATAAGTCTTTTGCCTCTCATTATGCGGCTCATGGATAACGCAATATTTCCTAAGGTTGCGAACAGAGTGAACGCTGATTTAGACAGGCAGGCAGATTTCATATTGGAATAATAAAGAAACCAAGTCATACATCTCTTTTACTCTAATGTGTTTTCTGATCTGTTCTGCCTGCCTGTCTGAGCCGGCGTTCACTATGCTCGCAATCTAACTCCTGTGCCTACGTTATACCGCTCTTGGATGACGTAATCCTTCCTAAAACCTGCGCCTACGTTACTCCTAAAACCTGTGCTAACGTTACCCCGCTCTTGGATGAAGTAATCCTTCCTAAAACCTATGCCTGCTTAAAGCCGCTCTTGGATAACGTTCCTTCCTAAAGCCTGTGCCTGCGTTAAGCCACTCTTGGATAACGTTATTTTTCCTAAGCCCTGCACATACGTTATTCCGCTATTGACTCACATAACCTCCGCCTCTGAATGTTGACCACGCACTGCCTGAATGAAACCTCCAGCTTGTTACATCTCGACACTCTTTACAAGACGCCTAGCTCAGAAAATAGGAAAAAACACTCCGCTAGACATCAGACGCATTATTATATTCTAAGTTAAGACTTTCTGTGAAATTATCAAGCAAACCTATAGGTTAAGTGAATATTAAAAACGATCTAAGAATAATGTTAAGCAAAATAAGTTAACCAAAGACAATCTCGTAAATAAATTATAATAAATTTTGTGTTCGAACCCTGGACACCGGCGACTGATACCTCGGCCTGAGAAGGCTCGTCACACCACTTAGAAATGAGTTTAAAAAATCGATTTTATGAATAAATCGAATTTTCAAACCGGTTTGTAAGAATAAATCGAATTTTCAAACCGGTTTGTAAGAAAAAATAAAACAGCTTTTCTCAACCTTAGCGTCAAGATTTTGCTATCGAAAATGAAAAATATACAAAAAGATTTGGTCATCCTGGAATCCAGCGATAGTTCCACCAAAGATATCGGTATTGAGATCAAACAAAAGTTTACTCTTGTCAACAAGTGTTACTTTGGGCGATTGCCTGCTAATTGAGAAGCAAAACAGCTCAACGAACAAAAGTCTCAAAAAAATACAACTACCACGTAAAAATTATCGTACGATTATTTTTTACAACTTTCAACGCGGATTATCTCAATAACAGTGCATCGTTGAACTCAATTGGACTTTTGGCGATGAAGCACCATCAAAATCCTCTGTATATCGATAGTACACAAAATTCTGACGAACTGATGAAGTTCGTGAAGGTCGTAAAAAAATCTATTGTTGGGCTACAAAATATTGATGCTGTGCGCGAAGTGATACATTGAACATGAAACATTTTTTGAAAAAATTGTCAAAATCGAAAATCTAAAAATGCCTCTAAAAATTCTGAAAACTTTTTATAAAAATACTCTGAATAATTCTATTCTAATTTGTTTTATAAATTTTTTTGTTAAGTTTATCTTTTTCTTATACTTGCTTAAGTTAAGCTTAAGTTAAAATCGACTTTTTAAATACAAAAATATTGAAAAAAGAAAAGCGAAAATCAGAGAGTTAAAAAACCAAAATTTAATAAAAAAAAATTATCAATTTTTCGAGTTTTTTTCTTCCTTTTGGTTAAGTTTTAGTTTAAAACAGACTTTTCCATAAAATAGAGGAAAAATAGGAAATGAAAATCCAAAATCCGGACAGACAGTTTATCTATTAAAACTTCCGCTAGTGTAAATTTGACGATCACAAAAACAATTTGGGTGCAACTGTGTGACTTTGTCCCACTGTGCGATGCATAAGAAGATAAAGTGTTTGAGTTTTTAATGAAGTACTTGATTATTCTTTTAATGAACTTAATATTTTTTCGGCTGCCACATTTGGCAGATTTCCGGCTTTATTTTGGTCAAGAATACTTGCGCTTTTTTTTTTTTGTTTTGTCAATTCACATAAAAAGTTACTCTTTTTTAACACACAATCAGCTTAAGCAGGAACTGGAGCTTATACAAAAGTTATTCTTATGCAAAATTTTATAATTATTGGATTTTAATTTATTTTTCAACTTTATTTTTTGGTATTATAAGTCTAGAATTAGATTTTTTGCTACTTTACAGACTTCAACTCGATACACGTGTAGTGCGTGCTTTTAAACTTAATGTGTTTCTCAACCATAATGTACCATCACACCAATTAATATTTAACATATGCTTTTCTAAGCTTGAACAGTAACAATTATATAACTGCCCACACACGCGCCACTTTTTGGGCGCCACTGACCATTACTTTATGTTAATTATAGTTTAAAGTATTGTAATATTATATTGCTATAACTTGTAGTATTGTCATTTTAATAAAAATTGACTAATTTTCAGTGATTTTGGGTTTCCATGAATGTTAACTAAATTTGATTAATGGTGAAGTTAAGCAATGACTAGCAATGTGCAAATGAAACTACTACATATGCGTGTGTGTGTAATGTGATGTGTGTGTGTGTGTGTGTGTGTGTGTGCATATTGTAAAAACCTAAACATATAACAGCATAAAAGGTTTCATCATAAGTCAAAAGATTACAGAGCATAAAGATTCGAGAGAAGAAAACTAAAGACTTAAGACACAAACTTGCACCAATTAGCAGTAGCATAGCAGAGTTTCGGCTCACAAATCTTTTGATGTAAAAGTTTTGTAAGAAAAAAGGGCAAGGCGATAATAAATCAGCTTAAATATATACAAATAGTGGCTCAAAAAATTTCAAGGTCAATTTCAAGGTTAACTTACAGATAAATCGTTAAAAATTTGATAAAATTGAAATGAATTAATTTTCAAGCTGTTTAAAATGATAAAAATTTCGTATGAATTCTAAGAAACGAAGGAAAGTTAATAAAAAATTATATGATGCAGGTTATAAAAACAGTTACTTTTTTGCCATACTGCCTTAAAAAAAAAGACCTTAAACTCTCTTCTTTAGCAATAAAAAAACTCCTCAATTTATTTTTTTGTATAGAAACTTGTTTTCTTTTACAATTCAAATTAGTAGAGACTACCGCAAAATTGGCTGTTTATAATCATGTTAATAAGATCCTGTTTTAAATTTCTATCATTAAATGTCAAAATTTTAATTCATTGATTATACACATATTGTAAAATATATGATGTGAATCATGTTAAAAATTACAAAAAAACAACGGTAGAAGCTTCGAAAAAACCCAATTAATAAATATGTAGCTAAATTTTGCATTTTTTAAGGTCCGTCTACAACGTCAAATGAGTCACAACTTTGGGTAACTGAGTAGCTAACGAATTTTTTTAATCACGTTTGCAGCAGCAAACTCAAGTTCCAAAGTTATGTCAAATGTAAGTGATACAGCTGGAGTAGAAGCAACAAAAGGCGCGAAAAATAAATAAATTTTTAAGTTACGAGTATTACATATTAAGCTGCTTGTTGGTTGGCTTGTTATAATTTTTATTTTGCCATTCCAAGCATACGCCAGCGTTAAAATAACTCAACCAAAGGCAGCAGCAGATAATAGCTTAAGTGTGACACACATATAACGCGTCAAGTTGTCGTCTAAAGTCATCTGCCGAAATTGTTGGGTATTATTTATGCCCTAGTAGTGGTGTTTTTAAATGCTTAGAGAGTGTGTGTTTGTGTGTGACACAGTTATCTTGTTGTAAGAGACAAACGTGCTGGCAGTCTGTCTATCAAGCAGACAAAATGTTTTCGTTTTCTATGCAATGCAGCTGCGTCTGCAGTTGACTTGTTTGCTTTTGCAGGCACCCTGTTGTTAGTAATTATTTTAGCGCTCGCAGCAACATTAACAACAACAACAAAAAGCTGGCGGCAATTGTTGTTAGTTTATAATTTTGAGGAATTTGCTACACGTTGTTTTTGTTGCAGTTGTCATTATGCTGTATTCACTCAATGCTGCTCTCACACACTCTAGGTGCTTAAAATTTGTAATTCAGTTAAATTATCATTTCTTTGAAAATATTTTATTAACAATTTCTAAGAAGAAAATAACACAAAAAATATATTAAGAAAATAATACAAAAATATATAAAAAAGCGTTTTGTTAATTTTTGAAAAATGACAAATTCCAGTTTGTACTGCTGAAGGCCATTGGTAACATTTGTTTTTATTACAACAAATAATAGCAGTGTTGCTAGCGACACCCAAACTAGTGCTGCAGCTAATCACAACAACGTACTTTGCATATACGAGTAGCACTGAAACAATAAAAAAAAAAACTATTCAAATATATTAATGCGTGTATTTGTGTAAAGCTCATGAATACATTGACTTTTGAACCCACTTTTAAGTTGGCTTGTATGAGTGTGTGCGAACGTTTTTGTATGTTGCACAATGTTGAAAATAATTTAGTGTGAGTGTCGCAAATTGTTAGATATATTTATTTTTTCTTATTATCAAAACTTAGTAGTTGACAAAAAGCTTACCATAAATATGTCATAGAAATCAGCGTTACACGTCCATAACTGAACTTTAGCATGTTATTTATTTATGCTAAATACGTTCAATCTACTTAAGAGCACAAATATTGCTTTCCCAACTAAAGACTTAAGACACGAACTTGATTTGAACTTGATGCAGTTCAAGAAGTTTGTCGCCTAAGTCTTTTATGTACAGGTTTTTAAGTGAGTGTAAAAAGGTTGTAGTTTTAATGGAAATAAGAAAAATTATTGCTTATCATAAAAAAACTTAGATAATAAAAAAATGTAAGAAAAAAACTTTAAAAGTTGAGTATTAAATGTATTTGAAATAAAAAAGATATTAAAATTGAAGTTATTCGAAAAATAATTATTTGAATTGATAACTATATAATTTAAATTTAAAATAACTTTTAAGAGTCTTGTAACATATAAGTTGATTAGACCGGTTGTGGTCACTAGTCAGAGCTATAAAATTGTAGTAATAATTTGTTACTTGTTAAAGGCATTAAAAGCAGCTTATAGTCTGATATCTCACTTGGTAACGAAAAAACTTGTAATCATGAGATTGTGAGCTCAATATCTAAAGCAGAAAAAGTTTAATGTCAGCTTGATATAAATATGAGTTGTAAACAACTTGTGAATTATAAGAGCTACGCATTTAAATGTAAATAAAAAAAATAAAAGAAAATATTTTGCCATTTCAACGTTAAATATCGAGAACTATGCCCACAAGCTTTATGTCTACATTTTTTAGTCTCTGAGATTTGTCATTATCTGCAGGGATGTGATGACTGATGAGATTCGAACCATGTTCTCCAGGTGAATATTATTGTCAACAATATTTCACGAATCCACATTTGGTCAGATCCACTACAAATGAAAATTCAAATATATTAGAAATTGAAGTTCATCGTTGCATTTACCAATATGGCAAAGTCTGCCGTTTCTAAGCCTTTGCAAGGCTTACATTGTAAAACGATTTAAAATTGCGTTGAAGTTATAATTATATGGAACAAAACATGCCGCATATCCCATATTTTTTTTTAGTGTTTATAAAAGAAAATTAAATATTAACAGACTTAATCATAAAAAAATATTTTCAAATCTCTTAAGAACCATCAACAGTTATAAAGTTTTTTAATGTTGGAATATAAATATATGAAATTTTTTTGTTATTTTTAAACATGATGATTTGTAGGAATACTTGCAATTTTAAGTGGGAAAATTGTTGAAAATGGTTTGTAAATTTGAAAATGATTCAATGATTCAATGATTCAATGATTTTTTTTGTTTTTTTTTTTTTTTTTTGTTAGAACTTTGTGAACATTTCTAAATTGTTTTTAGACTTTTAAGATTCACAAATAAATAAACTTGAATACAATATGCTTTTTTATATGTTAAGAAGTGCAACTAGAAAGTCGTGATCAGAAGCCTGCAAATCTCGCCAGTCAAGGGCGAAAATGTGCAATCTACAAAGAAGCAAACATTTCACCGTGCAAGTTCCAACGCCGTCACTAAGAAGTATTGGCTATGGACAAAGTCTCAATTATTGACAATATCAACTCTATAAAGAATTGGTAGATATCAGACCTTCTATAATGAACGACAGAACAAAATCCATAAAGAATGGGTAGGTGTTTTTTGGCCTTGGACCATATCGCCAAATGGGAAAAGTCAAGGCACGTGATATTCCACGTTTTTTTTTTATTTTAAAGATAAAATTATAAAAGGATAAAATATGTCTTGTTTATGTAATATGTAAGAAAAATTCCAGTTGTAAATAAGACAAAAAACTATTTTTTCCATGTACATTTTTCAGCGGTAGAATAAATGTTATATATTTTTTTATACTTTTAAGCATTTTGAAGCTTTTTTATTAACATCCCTGCAGTGTAACCAACTGGCTTAAAACCAGTTTGCATACTTGTTGGAAACTGAGCAGTACTAGTTCTAGTTCGTCTTTTTTCAAATACCTAACTGGTATTTTTAACATGGCGATGTAATAGGAAATATCAATTGTCCTATTCTGAACAGTAGAAAACTACTTTCAAAGTACTACGTTATAGTTAGTTAAATTATAGTTTGTTGCAAGGTTGCCAGTTAAATTTGGGAACAATTCCCACGGAAATTACCTTTTTCCCACAGTACCACAAATTAAATACCAACAAAATTACCACGGTCAAAATAACCAAAAAAATTCCCACCGCAATTAAAAAGCACCACAAAAAATCCCGCGATCATTAAAAATTACCACAAAAATTCTGCGCTTTTTAAAAATACCACCAAAAATTCCATATGCATTTAAAAATCCAAAAGAAAAAATCCCACAATAAATCAAAATTTTCGGAAAATCTGCAGATGTTCAGAAAGCATTTTGTAACAAGCGTATTTTGCAACAACAAAAATTTAAGGAATTTTGCAAAGGTAACTTACGACATAAAATCGTGGTGTAAACAGAGCGTTTAATGTGTATATGGCAATGATTTCATATGAAGTTTTTGCTTAATAAATGTGAAAAAAATCATACGAAAAAAAAATTCCCAAATTCCCACGGCAATTAGAAAATACCACACTGAATTTCCACGCTAATTAAAAAATACCATGGGAATTCCCAAAAAAAAAAAAAACTCCCAAGAGCAATTAAAAATTACTACAAATGGGATTTTTCCCACATAACTGGCAGCATTGGCTTGTTGTGATTAGTTGCAAACAAATCATATGTTGCCAAATTTAAACTAGCTTATAAAAGGTGGTTAAATTTTAAGGGCCGATGTTGATTTTGAATAAAATACAAATTATTTAGGAAATTTTTGTAATTTCTTTTTATTATGATGATATTGGTATGGTTCAATTATGTATGGAACAAAATATCGGTCAAGTGACCGCCGCGTCCTCGGCGGCACACCTCCATCCGATGGTACACATTTTCGATGACGCTGAGGCATAAGTGAGGTCCTACGCCTTTAATGTGCCGAATTATCTCAACCTTTAGCTCTAAAATTGTTGCTGGCTTATCGACGTACACCTTTTCTTTCAAATAACCAAAAAAAAAAGGAGTCCAACGGTGTCAAATCACATGATCTTGGCGGTCAATTGAGATCGCCACCACGTGAGATAGCACGGCCATTGATATGATAACACGGCGCAAAAGAGCCATTGTTTCGTTAGCTGTGTGGCAAGTGGCACCGTTCTTGTTGAAACCACGTATCGTCCACATTCATATCTTCCAATTCGGGCCATAAAAAGTTCGTTATCATATCACGATAGCGAACACCATTCACAGTAACTGCCTGACCGGCCTCATTTTGAAAAAAATACGGCCCGATGATGCCGCCAGCCCATAAACTGCACCAAACAGTCACTCTTTGTGGGTGGGTGCATTGGTTTTTCGACAATCACTCTTGAATAATCATTCGCCCAAGTGCGGCAATTCTGCTTATTGACGAATCCGCTGGGGTGAAAATGTGCCTCATTACTGAAGATGATTTTCTTCGAATATTGATCATCCACTGTTGCCATTTCTTGCCACCATTCTGACAATTGAAGACTCTTGAAATGTTCAAGAGGCTTTAGTTCTTGAGTCAATTGCACCTTGTAAGCTCGCAAATGCAAGTCTTTATGCATAATGTTCATCAACGACGGTTGTGAGAGGTGCAATTGTTGGGCACGACGACGAGTTGAGGTGGACGGCTCTTCAGCCACACTATCGCGAACAGCAGCAATATTTTCTGCAGTACGAGCTGTACGAGCATGCACTGGTGTTTTCGCATCTGCTACAGACCTGGTTTGCTCAAATATGTGCACGATTTTTCTGATTGTACGCACATTTGGACGATTAAATTGACCAAAAAAATCTCGAAGTGCACGATATGCATTTTGATTTGAACGCCCATTTTCATAATAAGCCTAAATAACTTAAGCGCGTTGCTTGATTGTGTATCTTTCCATGGTTCAAATTGAGTTAGTCTGAAATTGAGAAATGACAAATGAAATGCAGAAAACAACTTGACGTTTAGGTGTGGTTCACATTTAAGATCGGCCCTTAAAATTTAACCACCCTTTAGTTTAACCTTTTCTAAGTGGTTGACAAATATACATGTCTTAATTAGTACCAATATTTCAACTAGCCCGCGATATATAATCATATTTCAATAAGTTCAAAGCAAGTCATATTAAAGCAATATTTCAACAAGTCGCCGATTTATCTTCTGAAAGTGGAGCTTCTACAAATGCCACTTTATAGAAAAATGTTAGAACTCAAGTAAAATTTACATAAAGTATCTTATTATTTCATATAAAAAAAAATAAACCAGTTTTTTAAAGTGAATAGCATAGCATGTTTTGTTGATAAAATTAAAATGAAGTTTCATTAGTTTTGGAAGAGAGATAATTTTTAAAATAAACATTGAAACTAGTCAATAAAGTACTGAATTTTCAAGTGTGATCTAGCAGCCATTGATAAAAGGTATCCAGAGGTGAACAGTTTGTAGTTGTACTTAAACGAAGGCGCAAATAACAGTCAAAATTGAAAAAAGTTCATCTTTTTTATGATTAACTGCGGTTTTTGACATCAACCTGAAAAAAAAACACAGGTGCGTAGTTGGACGAGACACGAGAGAAGCGAAGCTTTTTCGCAATTACATAGGTTTGAAAGCTTAATAATTTTTTCTTTTTAATAAATTAACTTTTAAATTCAAAAATTTAAAATAACATAAAATAAATTACATATATACAGAAAACATATTTACTGCTTATTTTTTTATTGTTGAATGTGAAATTTCCACGCCAATTACATATACGGGCATATAATGCCAGCGACTCTTCATTTTAACTCTCCACACATGGTTGTGAACTTGGCTGCACTGACTCATGCATGCGTTTGTTAATTCCATATTAATTGATATCATCTATTTTTTGACACTTAAAAACGAACTTGTCAACGCACTTGTCATAGAGTGTACATTATTATTTCAGAGTTATTTCACTTAAAAACATAAAGAAAAAAAACTCTCTTAACCTCTGTTATCACATGCCAGAGATTTAGCAGAGTTGATGCAATCTCTAGATAATAATTTATACTCTATGCACTTGTGGGCATTGCGAATTTTCTTCGTACCAACAGCAAAGAGTATAAATCTCTGGCATGTGTTAACAGAGGTTAATAGAGTTTTTTTCCTTCACGTTTTTAAGTAAAGTAACTCTGTTAACACATGCCAGAGATTTAGCAGAGTTGATGCAATCTCTAGCTAATAATTTACACTCTATGCCAACAGCACCACAAAAGCATTCACAATACAAACAAACCGATGCTGGAGACACCTTGTGGCAAATAAGAGCAAATTTTTGATAGTTGTAGCATAGCAAATACACAATCCTCTATCTATTATAATTCTGTTATAATTAGCATCTGTTATAATTAACATTGAATTAACAACCATTTCTAACAAGTCTTTGTGGCCTAGTGGATTGTGCGTTGGACTCTCGTGTAAGAGAACGTGGGTTCGATCCCCACGGGCAGTCCAAAAATATTTTTACTATTTAATATTAAAGTATTAAATTTTCTTGTTGTAATAAGCACTAGTAACAAAGAAATCATCAAATTTCCAAGAAAAAATCTCTCGAAAATTTTTCAGATTTCACGCCAAGCAAATCACAGAACGAGGAGTAAAAAGCTTCGCTTCAAAAATATTCACTATTTAAAAAACTATTTGGCTTTTACTTAGTACTTGAGCAAGTTGTTAGTTAGTTGCTAGTTATATCTAGAAACCCCAACTATGGATTAGAAAGGAGTGAAAAAAGTCTGGAAAGCGGGCAAATTCCAAGTTATTTCTCTTCAATATAGGAGATTACACATGAAGAAAGATGTTACAGAACTGTACTGAGAACTTTGCCAATATGCTCCTGTTAAACTGGAGAAAACCCATTTGGGTATCAACTATTTTGAAGGCAGTAAATTTAGTATTTAGTATTTTAATTAGTATATTATTTATTTATTTAATTTTATGCTAACAAGAATAAGAATAAGCATAAAAGCTAAGTTGAAAGTTACATTAGTACTGATTTGAACAGATTACTATTTATCTAAAATTAAAGCATGGATACATAATATAGTACATTAATAAATAAAAATAAAATAAAAAAAAATATGTCATTACTTGTAATTAAATAAAATGGTTGATAAACATTTTTATAGCTGGCAAACATTTTTATAATTATTGAACAAAAGATTTACACATTAGAACGAGAAATCACAATTAGATGTTGAATGTCACAATTACTGCAAGTAACTGGAAATAGCTTTTTTAAATTGCGTTGCATTGCTAATGCACTGAACGTTATTGGGAAGCGAGTTCCAAAGACGGATCGCATTAACATAAAATTGATGCTCGGACATAAAGCAGGCGAATTTTGGTTGTAACAAACTGTTACCTCGGTTAGATCTCAAAAATGTTAGCTTTTCGAATAAATAAGGGGGTTCTTTGGACTTAATGATTTTGTGAAGTGCTACTGGTGTTCTCAAGCTCAGCAGATTATCGAATGTAAGACTGAAAATTTGTTTTGCATGCTGCGATACGTGATCGGTACGCTTAAGCCCAAATATGTAACGAGCAATATTATTGTACGCTACATTCATTTGTCGCTTGCTTGCAGCATCACAGTATGAATATATTTCACACCCATACAAGAGGGTGGGCACGAGATATGCCTTTGCCAGAAGCATTCTAATCCTTTGCGGAGTAAAACTTTGAGTTGCCCATAAGTTACGAAGATGTTGCCCAGGTTTTTTGTAGAAGTCACAATCTCGATATATGAATCATTTAGAACAATTTTCGGAATACCAGAGATATTGGTGGCTTTCCTGCTGACTAAAAGGCATTTTGACTTATTTGAGTTTAAACAAAGACCATTAGCATGAGCCCAATTGTAAACTCGCTTAAGGTCAAGGTTCAAGCTGTCAACGCAGCTGTTAATATGATTTTATGGGCAACTTATATAAAGCTGAACATCGTCTGCGTACATGTGCACATGACAAGATTTTAAAATATTTGGCAGGTCGTTAACATACATGGAAAATAAAAGTGGTCCCAAAATGGAGCCTTGAGGAACCCCGCGGACAACTGGTAAGAATTCTGAGAAAATATTTCCAGTCGATGAAAATTTAAACATATTTGACAGTTTAGCGCAAAGAATGTGGTGGTCGACGGTGTCGAATGCTTTAGAGTGGTCAAGTAATACCAAGAAAGTAATCTCGTTGCGATCAAGCTTTGTTCGAATCTCGTCGGACACATCAAGCAATGCAGTAACACAGCTTCGTGTAGGTCTGAACCCGGATTGTCTATCTGAAAGTAATGCATTTCTCAAAAGATGTTGATTAATTTGCTCGTGAATTAAGGATTCGAATACTTTAGATAAAAATGACAAAATGGCAATTGGTCGGTAGTCGTTGCAAGTTTTTGGAATAGGGATTATTTTGGCTTTTTCCCAGCTTGTTGGAAACAAAGATGACATTATAATTGTATTGAAATGATGTGTAACGAAAGGAAGGAGTTTTGGCATAAATGCTTTTATAAATTTCGGATGCATCTTATCCAAACCAGAAGCATTGGATTTTACTTTTAAACAGCACTGATAAACTGCTTCTTGGGTGACACTGTTAAAACTAAAGCATGCACCTTGGCCTTGTTGAACTTCCGATAAATTGATTGGATTTGTTGTTTGCTTTGGCAAAGAAATATCAATAAATTTTTTGTTCAGACTATTTACATCGACGTCTACACCTGCTTGAGCAACAAACCTGCCTACCCCAATTTGCTTTATTACCTTCCAGGTCTGATTTCCACCGATGGCGGAGTTATATTTGTGCTCATAGTGTGATAGTTTAGCATTATTATAAGCCTTAACGACATTTTTCCTGCATTCCTTAAATATTCGGTGTAATTCTGGTGCTTTAAACATTTTCCAGCGTTGATAAGCTTTGTTTCGTTTCAAAATTAAATTTTTAATCATGCCTGTAAACCAATGTGGTTGATCATGCTTGATGATTTTAGTTTTGATGGGGACGTATTTATCAAAAAGGAAGCTTATATTATTCTCTAAGAACGCCAATTGATCATCAACTGATGGCATGTAGTAAACTCTGGACCAGTCAATTAGGTCTAAATCAATACTTAGAGCATTATGATCAATGTTCTTAAAGTCCCTGTAGGTTATTTTTTGTTCAGGGGTCTTGAAACTAAAATCATAGCAGAGAAAAATTAGGTCATGTTTAGAAAAAGCTGGGGCTGATAGCTGGTCATAAAGCAACACTTTGGAAGAATCACCGACGAAAATAAGATCTAGTAGAGTATTAACACTTTTTGTAAAATGAGTGGGCGTGGTACTGTTTACGGCTGCAAGGCCTAAAGCTCTCATATTGCCAGCTAGATGATTTTCCGTCAATAGACAGTAATCTATTGAAAGTCTCCAGAAATAATTATATCAGTATATGAAGATGACAGATTTTAAATTTTTTCGAGTATATTTGTAGTGTCAATCCTACAGTTAGGCCAATAAACGTTACCAATAAGCAGTTTCTGGGAGTTGTAAACTATATCGAGGAAAATATATTCGAGTTTCTCATTTCCATTAGACTTGCAATTTAATTTGCACGAAATATTTTATCGCACGAAGATGGCCACCCCGCCAGCATGTGTCAATTGTGACAAATATAAACTAGTTTACACATGAAAAATAAATTGTGGCATTCTTTAATTTATATTTAGTTTTTAGCAATTCTTAAAAAAATTAATTTTTAAGAATTACACTTAGAGCTTTATGCCAAGTAATTTCAGGTTCAAGTAACAGGTTGCCACAACAAGAATGTTCTTTACAGAACCACCACCAGCAGACTAGACAGCTGTTTCGTTGGTCGCTACACCAACTCATCAGTAATCTTCTGTGGCTCATGCAGTCCACTAACTTTGAAAATCTTATAAGCACACCTTCTGCTAAAACCAAAGCGGAATTACAGTTGTGTGCTTTCCAATTTAAAAAGCAATGTTTTTCTACTTCTTAGCACAAAGTAAAGGTTCAAAAAATTGACTACATTAATTCTGCAAAGACTTGTTGTTGCGCTCTTTGTTTACTTCTTTTCATTCCATTCCATTCTTTGGCACCAACAATTCGTTGATATTAAACCATAGAAGGCGTGAGAAGATTTTTTTTTTAAAAAAGATGACTCATCTTATTTTCTGAGGTCGGGCTCGTACCAGTTTATACATGAAAAATAAAATAATTAAAGCTCTAAGTGTAATTCTTAAAAATTAATTTTTTTAAGAATTGCTAAAAACTAAATATAAACTAGTTTGTTTTGAACTTGTATGAAAAGTACTCATAACTTACTGCTGATTAGTCTTACTATTTTTTTTTCTCATGAGACAAAAGAAATTCTAAAATGTTATTGAAATTTTTTATTGAATCCCGGCAGTTATTTTGGAGTCAATTGAAAAAGTGAACTAATTAATTTCTAGAGCAGTTCGAAGTAGCTCCGATAAAGTACAAAAGGCGTTCAGTGTAGAGCAGTTCACTTTGCTTTTGTTTTCAAAAGTATTGCTGAAAAATAATTGAATGGAATTGTTTTGGTAGAAAAGCGTTATGGTAGAAAACGCGTTGTGCTCGAAAACGCGTTCTGGCTATTTATTAAAATTTGCTGCGCACAAGACGAAATTGAAATTGTTACTCTGTGAAATTATTAAAATTTTAGTTCATAATATTAATAAAAAAGAAATAATTAATAAATTAATATCGTACAAATTATCGGAAAATATCATACAAATTAGGTTTTTAGGACCTTTGCTGTAGTACATCAAATGTTTTCACATCAAAATGCTCACTTTGCTTAAAAAATCACTGCTTAAAAAATAACCACTTTTGAGCTGCTGCCAGAGTAAACAGTTTAAAAATATTGCTATGCAACTAGTTTAAATATGGGGAAAAAGGATTATTTATGGGGACAACTGTTTTTTCCTATGATATCAACACACAAAAAGCTTCAGTTCATTCAATGTTAAAGAGTATTGTATTGTGAAACTAGTACTGCTACTTTTTGGAACTAGCTCAGAACTATATCAAATTTGATACACTTTTCTGCTTGGATGTTTCAGTCATTTTTAAAATCCTCTCATTTATGATATAAGATGTTTTTTCGTTACTGAACGATTATAAACAATGTTCTTCCATAAAGGCTTAATACAGCTACTTATATCGTAGTGATTGGCTTGAAATTTTAAAAAAAATTTCTAATTTTTATCGTCAATAGTCGTGAAGTCATAGAGATGCCAATTTTAATTTTAATTTTCTTAACTGTCGATAAGTTATCGGGAATAATATCGAGAACTTAGGTTAACTCATAGCTAATGCTCGTATCTATACTGTATTTCGCAGTATTATACTGTAATTTCAATCCAAATACTGCATACTGCATTTTTCCCCAAAATACTGTATTTTACTATACTGTTTTGTCGCTGGAGAAAAAAATGAAATTTTAATTTTTTTAACGCTCCAAAATTCAACTTAAATTCAAAATATCAGACACAACAATGGCAACACAGTCAAAGCGAATTCAAACGTTGCGAATATTGACACATGTAAACGGCGAAAATCGAAGCGTACATAGCAACATATCATATATATAGCTGTCTCTTCTTTCCCTTTTAATTGTTGTCTTGTCATTATTCTTTCATATTCAACGCGCGTCACTTGGAGTTTGCTCTCGATTACTAATTTAAAAGAATAAAAAATGTCGAAAACAATAGCTAAAAATATATTGACCGAAAAACTACGTGAAAAGTATTCCGTTCTCGAAAAAGCAGCAAAAAGTGAAAGTGATGTTTTTGCAGAGTGTGTAGAAGTACATTTTCAATTGCATCTGGTGGTAACGCGGATATTGCGCGACATGTTACGGCAAAAAACATAGACATGCTTTAAATGCTGCTGCTGCCAGCACGTCCATAAAATCACATTTTACGTCGGATTTGGATGCACATATAGCGGCAATGGAAGGAGTGTGGGCCTATCATGTGGTAAATTCCAATCACAGTTTCAAGTCGTCGGATTGTGCCACGAAAATATTTAAATCGTGTTTTCATATCAAAAAGTTTTCGTGTTCTCAGAAGAAATGTCAATCAATAGTCGTCAATGTTTTCGCATCGCACGCCCAAAAATTGCTTGAACAAGATTTGAAAGAATGTAGTTTTGTATCAATCTACACTGATGCATCGAACCATGGAAATATTAAACTTTTTCCCGTGCTCGTTCGATATTTCATTCCGACTGTCGGTGTACGTGTTAGAGTTTTGAATCTAACCGAAGAAGCCGGTGAAACTTCTACTATTATATCCGAGCTCATAGAATCGGCCGCCAGTAAATTCGATCTGAAGTTGAAAATCGTTTGCTTCTGCGGCGACAATGCAAAAGTTAATTTTGGTGGAGACACTCGTGGCGGCCAGAATAATGTTTTTTACCGATTAAAGCAGTGGCTCCCGCATTTGATTGGCATCGGCTGTGTCGCTCACATTACACACAATGCATTAAAATTTGCATGTGACGAGATACCATTCGACATAGAATGGGTTGTTGTTAAAATATATTCCCATTTTTACCGTAATACTGTACGCGTGACGGCACTGAAGGAATTTTGTCAAGATGCAGATGTGGAATATGACAAATTGCTCGGATATGCAAAAACACGATTCTTGGCTCTTGCACCAGCTATCAAACGTATTTTGGAACTCTATGATGCTCTCCAATCGTATTTCCTTGCACATGAAAGAGGAGAAAAGCAGCTGAAGGAGTTTTTGAGAAACGAATCATCGAAATTTTGGTTGATGTTCGTGCAAGAACAGGTAAAAAACTTTTTTGTTATGTAATTCTGACAACTTCACTTAACTTAACATTTTCCTCTATTTTTTTTAGGCTGAATTGTTCGTTAAATACGTGCTAAAGATTGAAGGTGATGATGTCACGGCAATTGAAGTGGCACAATCTTTGAATGACCTTGAAGAAACACTGAAAATGCGGCAAGAAGATGATTTTTTGTCACCAGCAACAGCAGCTGAGAAAAAAAGACTTATTGACGATGGATACAATTCAGAAGAGATGGCTGCTATCTGCAACGAATTTTTCGGTAATGTTTTGCCTGCTTTTGTACAGCTCTTCAATGATTTGATACTAATTTTTTCTACTAATTTGCAGACTCTGCACTCTCCTATTTCCTCCTTTGGGCAGCACCATTTGAGCCGCTGAAACTTTTTTCGTGGGCTTCATTGAAAGAAACACCAAAATGGAGTGATGTACAAGAGGTTATGAACAAGTTGAGCGAAAACAATCTGTGCAATGCCAACGAAAATGCCGCAAATTTGCACTCGCAATTCCGATATGTTAAAAACTACTGTACAAGTGAGAAAATCTCGCAGTGGAAGGATGGCAACGTTTCGATTGTGAATCGTTGGGTCGAAATATTTACTCATTTCGAAAACGTTGATTGTGAATACAAAGAAATGGCTACGATCGTTGAATACATTCTATGCTTGCCAGCCACTTCAGCATCGGTCGAGCGAATCTTTGCTGCGGTAAACAAAACATGGACATCAGACAAAACTCGATTGGATGTGGAAACGTTGAAGGCGATTATGATCGTAAAATGTAACTTGAAGTATGAATGCGTTGATTTCTACAAATACCTTAAAACAAAGCCGGACTTGCTTCGTCAAATTTCTATAAATGATAAATACAAAAGTTGAAAGTTACTAATTAGCTCTTTTCTGTAATTTTCATTGAATAAAATGAATACTGTAAAAAATACTGTTTTTTGAAAATTGAAATACTGTATTTTTCGGATTTTTGAGGCAAATATACTGTATTTTGACCAAATCAAGATACGAGCATTACTCATAGCCTATGTTACGCTCTGATCTTAACCTGGGTACGGAAATGTGGGTTACAGGAATATTTTTTATCGAGTAATCGCTAAATATCGAAATCGATTATTGTTTTGATAATAAGAACGATAAAACTATTGGTAAAATATGGGAAATGATATCGATATCGATAAATTATCGGGACTGATATCGAGAATAATAATTTAAAGATAATGTATCGATAATTTGGAATTGTATCGCGACCGAAAAAATTATCGTTAGATGAATTATTGTTTTCGTTATCAATCCCTAAAATTCATCGATAGTTTTATCTTTCTTATCATCAATATAATTCCTGTAACCCATATTTCCGTACCCTAGTATACGTATTTGCAGAGCGTAACATATGCTAACATATGGTAACGTATGCTGTTTGTGTTGAGTACTTACTAATTTTTTATCAACAGCTGTTTAGCGTACATCTACGATCGACTAAAATATCGCAACGTTTATTTAACTTCACTAGAACAATAGGTGATTTACACAAATATTTGAAAGCTAATTTTTTTTAAAGTATAATTATTGGAAACGAATATTTGAAATTCGATAATATTTTTAATTGGAATCTAATAATGAGTGCTTTTTTTTTATTTTATTTTCGCATCTGCCTATTTCAGAAGTATCTGAACATTGCAGTCCATGCAACAACATTATTTTAAGTGTTAAAAAATCACCTAAATTTAAATCTTCTAAAGCTGTTACTGCTAATGGCATTGTCGTGCCTGGCAGTTCTATAATTCTCAATTGCTGCTTAAAACAACATTCAGCAAAACGAGTGACGTGAATTTAAACATAAATAGCTATAACATAAGAAACATGTGAAATTAACATTTGTGAAATGTTTATGTGCTTTCAAACAAGCAAGCAATTAATAAATCTTATTAAAATTACACTAATGAATATTAAACAAGATTTAATTAATTAAATTTTATATAAAAACATAATTTTATCACAAGGCAAAAATAGAAGTGTTTCAAATAAATCTTAAAACACGTGGTGACATTTAGAGTGTTTCTCGCCAATAAACGGCAATCAGCAAAACGAAATATTTATTTGCACATTATGTATATCTGTGTTTTAGTGCTTGTGTTTCTATTTGTTCATGCATATTCATTAACGTCTCTACGAAGTATCTTTTAAGCTATGTTTATTTAAATCATAGAGTTATTAACGTTTCGCTGACGATGCGGTATGTTGTCAACACTATGTTTCATATCTGTATTTATTTATATGCTGCTTATTTAACTTGTGCTACTGTTGATTTAAAGATTTCATAACTATTTGTTAATTGTGGATAATGATTTAAGCAAAAGTTATTAATATGTTTATTTAAAAGTTACTCATACGCCGTGTGCACTGGAAATTACAGCATTGCTTTAAGCTTACCTGAAAAGAAAAGGGAGGAAAAAATTATACTTTTAGTTTAATAAAAAAAGCTGTTAATTATTTTTATATCTCAATTATGCGCTTAAAATGTAAGATTTGTATAAAAAAATATTATGTTTAAAAATTATATGAAAAGTTATTAAAACTAGTCCAGATATCAATAAAACGACATAAACACATAGAATTAATGAGAAATACGAGAGTAGATAAATGGAGAAAAAAACGATCAAACCTAATTTCATTAAAACTTATCAGTATTTTCTCCAAAAGATTGCTAAGTAATATACTTTTTTCATTTCATATGATACATAGTTAATTGGCTGGCCTGTCTGGCCTGAATAAAGTCATAACACAAAAAAAAAATGTTTGCAAGAAAAGCATTTTTGGTTATTAAGAGGGGGGAGGGGATTTCTTTCTTCTTATTGGAAAGGATTGTTAAAGCTTTTTTTATGCAACTCCTTTACATTAACATTCTTTGAAGAGTATTCCAAATTTTTTTTTTACTACTATTTGCCTCCTTAAGCGAGGTGAAAGTTACATATTATTTTTATAGTTCCAATTAGTGACCAGCAGATATCAAATTTTATAACAGATACTAAAACTAAATCTTTCAACTTTTAAAAAATATATTGAAAATGTGTAGCAAATCAGCGTTTTTTATGAGCGAATCAGAAAAGAAAAACAGGTGTGTCGTTGGACACACGAGAAGAAGCGAAGCTTTTTCGCAGTTACATAGATTTGATAGATTACTTGTTTTTTTTTTATTAAAAAATAAGCTTTTAAATTCAAAAATTTGAAAGAACATAAAACAAATCAAAAAAACACACGTTTATATTCACACCAATAAGTTTTATAACATTTAGTTATTCCGTCACTGTTTCATCAAATTAGAATTGATGTTTCTTTTTTGCTTGAGTCCATAAAAACAGAAAAATCTGATATCAAATTATTAAAAAAACATTTCTTCACATGCCGTGGGGATCGAACCCGTACGCACTGATAAAGAGTTCATTATAGTATCCACCAATCCAAAAAGCCTTTGTTACGTTGAGCTGTTGATTCAATATTAAGTAAAACAGAAACTATGTTACTGCATTGCAGCATTATCTATTAATATATGCAGAATTGTGTATTGGCTTTCCTACAAAACTAACACAAAAACTAATAGCACCGGCTTTTTCCTTTGCGCACTTACATCAACAAAAAACAAAACACACCGATGCTGGTGACATCTTGTGACAAATAGAAGTAAATTTTTGTTAGTAATTGTAGTAAGCCAATACATAATCCTCTATCTATTCGTAGATTGTGATTATCTACTGCAATATAGCTTCTGTTATACTTAACATTGAATCAACAACTCGTTCTTACACAGCTTGGTGGCCTGGTGGATAGTGTATAGAACTCCTAATCATTGCGGGTACGAGTTCAAATCCTCACAGTGCATAGTGGGCGAAATGGCTAATTTAGCTGTATTAAATTAATAATTCTAAAATAAATAAAGATATCTAAATGAAATTCGGCACGGGCGTTAATATTAATGTGATACATAAATTTGTGAAGTTATACATTTCTAAAATTTTTGTTGTTATTGTTGTGCGACTTTTTCTACTCGCCTATACAACCAAGAAACATGGTATGACAATTGTACAATTTTTTTCAAAATTATGAGATATTGTAAAAAGATGATGGTAGAAGAGACACAAAAAAAAAAATTATAAGTGTATCAGCGCTTAAAAAGTTGACATCTAAATAAGTTTTTAATATGGGTTTGAAATTGACACTTTTTAGACCCTACACCTAAACAAGTCAGGGTGCATTAGCAGGAGAAGGAGTATAGATAATTGGATGAAACTTATGTTTGCGTACACCCAAGGATGTGCGGTATTGAATATTTTTGGAATCCACACAAGAACACGTCCACCTCCAATACAACTCACTATGGTAAAATCCATTAAAAGGCTCTAATATGGCTCTAATATTTTTATGAGCTACAAAAATAAAATTTGGTATGTGTGTATGTGTTATCAAATTTAAGCCTACAAACTCATATATCCTCTCATATATATACTTGTGGAGTATTGAATAAATCGGGCCAATATATAGTATAGGATTTGTTTTCATACGATTTCAATTGAAATTGTTTATACTCTTATTTAAATACAATTTCATTTTTTATTTGTATTTTTGTACTTTTAACTATTTTTTTATGTCATTGTAGTAATTAATAATAATAAAAAATGTTTTCAGAATCTGCCCTGCAGTAATTGGCACTAGTACAGAACTGCCGATTTCATTAGCACTAAGGTAACCAGTATTAGTTCCACTTCAATCTACTTTCTTTGCGTTTAACTGGCGAATTTTACGTGAACATGTCATAGGTAGGGGTGAATTGCTACATTTTACATTACCATTCCACTAGTCACTTCACTAGTGCTTCAGAGCCAGCTTATTCACTAGTCGGAAAGATAAAAAAGAAAAAACCGTAAGCATTGTGCAAGCAATTTTCAGTTAATAAATTTGTACTTTTTTCATCACTCATTTGTACTTTTTAAATTGAACCCCCTTTTATATCATGTTTTTCGAAAAAATTACTTCGAACTATATAAGCCATTGTTACAAAATCAAGACGTCAGAAACACAAACATTAAGCAATACAAGCTAGAAGTTGACTGAACTGACTCTTTTATGCATTACCTTGGGTCAAAAAAGAAGCTAGTTCGTATAGAACTAGTAAAGTAGCTAACGAGAAAGGAGCAATTACTAGAGGAGGTTACTTTCGATACTGGCGGGTGATTTATTAATGTATGAACGTCGAGGTTGCAGTTCAGCATCTGAAAGTAGATTTTAAACTTCTGACATAGATTCTATAAAATGAAATTAAAAAAGAATTGTGAAAAGTTGTGAAAGCAAAATAGATAAGATTTAGACTGAACACGAGGACATCACAAGATCTGCTCTACGAAAGATCACGACATTTTTGCCGATATTTGTAACAACCCAATAAACATTGTGGCGAGGGTGATTCGTTAACGAATCGTTTGTTAATAGTTTTTTTTTAAGTTTTCGAATAGTTTCATACCGCCTTCATCAGAGGTTGGATTGATGCTTAAAGAAAGCACCGATTGAAATCATGACTTTTCTAAACTCCATTTAAGATGTTTTGAAACAAAAAACAAATTTTTTCCAACTTTTTAATATATAAATTTTTAATAAAAAACAATCTTTTGTTTGTTTTTATTATTAGTTTATTATTACAGTAGACAACGAAACGGCGAAGACACTGGTTCCTGACAACACTCAAAACCTGCTATGTTTTTTAGTTCTGTGACGTCTACCGAATTTGTTAATTGTTAAACTTTATGTTTAATGTTTAATATTGTCCCTGATGATGAACTCCGGTGGAGTTCGAAATATTGGACTAAATAAAACTAATAATAAAAACAAACAAAAGATTGTTTTTTATTAAAAATTGACCTTGAGCCCGAAGACAACCCATAAGCACATCATAAAGAGGTCGACAAAATATTATATTATTATATAAATTTTTTTAAGAAAAGCATTTTTTATTAACTTTATATTGTTAATAAGTCATTTAAGCGAATGTTTGCTTTTTAAATTTTATGTTTTTTTTTTTTTTTATTTTGAAGTGAAAAAAAAAGACTAAAATATAAATTTTTATAAATTTTTATATGAAAATAATTTTGTGAAATATTTTTCCTTCTGTTATGTTATTTCGTGCTTAGTCTTTATATAAATAATTTCTAATTATAATTTGGTCAAGATTTTCTTATGACTAAGTTCTCGTTAACAAATTGCTTTTTGTTGTTTTGGCGACTCGTTAACGAATTGCTTTTTCATAGTTTTGGCGACTAGTTAACGAATGGCTTTTTTTCGGTTTTGGCGAATGTATAATGAAGCCGAAAAAAAATTGGTCAAAAAATGATAAAAAAATAATTTCGTACTTTTAAAAAGCCAAATTTTTTAAAAAATACCTAAATAACAAAAAAAAAAAACAAAAAAAATTTTTTTTTTGACCAAGTTGGGGTTCGAGCCCATGTTCGCGAATGCTGGCTTTTATTAGCAAACAAATTAAGCAAGATATATTCAGCATCTGAAATAGCCGAGAGGGTAAGCTGCCGGACTAGCATTCAGACAACGTGGCTTCAATTCTTTTTATTTTTATATGATTTATATGATTCGTTATCGAATTGCTTTTTATAGTTTTGGAAACTCGTTAAAAAATTGCTTTTTATAGTTTTGGCGACTCGTTAACGAATTGCTTTTTATAGTTTTGACGATTCATTAACGAAGGAGGAATTTCTCCCGCTCGCGATATTATAAATGAATCGCTTCTAATAATTGCTAATGAATGAAATGTACGAGAATGCAATTCGTAAACGATAACATTAGTGAATCATTTTGTTTGTTAGGAACAACATAGAAAACACATACACAGACACTTTTTTTAATAAAATATATACCCTAAACTTTAACAAAATTCCCTTTACTTGGCAAATATAAAAATGAATTTATTGTTGAAAAAGCTCGTACTGCACTATGTGAAATGCCGGAAAAATTTATTGATGTAGCTGTTGACACATATGCTATGTTTGAAAGCTCACAGCTGTTCAAATATGTATGTAAAAACAAAATAAAAATTGTCGATAAACTCAATAGGATATCAAAAATTTAATTAAACGCCGCTAGATTGGCCGCTTTGCCGTTTGAGCGCGGGACCAAAGAATATTCTTAATACTTAATATTAAAGTATTAATTTTCTTGTTGCTTGCAATAAAGAAACCATAAAATTGAAGACATAAACTCAATAACATTTTCAATTGAAATCTAATAACAAGTTTTTCATATATGTTAATATTTTTCTTTCATACAATATCTGCTTACAATAGAAGTTTTTGAAGATTGCAGTACAAAAAATTCTTATAAAAACCACTTTCATAAAGAAAACTTACAATGTTGTGCCACAATTTGACTGATAGTTTTTTCTTTTAACTGGTTACAGTTTTTAAAAATTCTGTTTTCAGAAAAACGCGTCCGAAGTTTTAAGCTTGCACAAGTTTAAAGCATACATATACGTACACTATTTTTTATATTGCACAAGTTTCATACACAAACCATAAAGCTTTTGAGAATATAAAGGCGGTTTGAGTCCTGCATAGAACTTGTAGATTCAGTTCTCGATCATTTGTGTTCAAACATTTTTACAAAACGCACAACACAATTGATCATAATAGGCTCGTCCAAATTCCTTTCAAGGGGCAACATTTAATAAACTAAAATCAATAGTTTGAAAGTAAAAATAAACAAAAAATTCATTGCATTTTTTAATATTTTAGCACTTGGTTTATCACTCTGCGTTTCTTCCAAAATATTTTATGTATTTTTTTTTTAAACACTCAAAAGTAACATCATTTTTAAATATATGTAAGGCCAATGGAGGGTTATATATACCCTTTAGCCCCCTTCCACCATACCTACGTCACTGATACTGAAATAAGTTTAAAGATTGTTAACATTCAAACAATAAAAATCTTAAATGTTAACAGCACATGTCTGACAATAAGCTATCTAACATTTATAGACACTATAATTAACCCTTACATAATAGCTCAATTTAACTGCTTAGCCCTTTATTACGAAACACTTGTATAGCATTTTATAGCTATTTAAAGCTGCTTAGCACGCTTTTGTATAAAGCTTGCACTAAAGCAGACGCACTTCAACAGCATTGTTGAGTCTAACTTTTGACCCATCGCGTCATTGATGTATGATGATATGTTTGTAACTGGTTTTCGCTCTTTAGGCTTTTGACTCACTTGCTATGCTCTCAGCTGCTGCTGCTACATGCTGTCAGTCATGTTGACGTTTGTTGATTTTTTTTTTTTTTTTGTTTCTGTAGTAATTTTATAAGACAGCTATGGAAAAACCCGTTATGCCGTCAACTGCACTCGTAGCAGTCAGCAGCAGCAACATGAACCGCAGAATTTGAGGTGCGATATTGACTTTTTCTATTGAGTGATTATTTTGTTTTATTTTTTTTTTTTTTGCTTCTCTTTTGTTTGTGTATTTGTTTGCAATTTTCTACTACTGCTTATTTTGACTTTTTATATTTGCATTGTTTGCTTGCATTACTTGGCTTTTGTTGTTTTTATTGTGGTTATTCTTGTTGTTGCATATGTGCATATTTGCACATGCCATAATAGAGGAAATATCAACAACAACAACAACAACAAAAACTAACATTATTTCAATATGTGTTTGATAATGATCGTGTATGCTTGCCTCCCCCAGCAACGCCTGTTTTAAGTTTTTTTTTTTTCACTACATACACATTGTGTGGCCAACAGTGTTTCACACTTCGACACACAGCCATGCAAGCTAGCAGCCACAATTGATGCAGCCACGTTTTTGCAAAATCCATTGATTATTCACTTTTAAAGAAAAAACAAGAAAAAAAAAATTGCCGCTTTTCAGCTTTTATGTTTTTTATATGCTTTTACATATTTTTATTTGCTCCTTTTTATTGATATTTATTGCCAACTCTGGCTTGCTTGCAAATTTATTTCTTCATGTCTATTATTGCTTTCCTCACTTCTTCAATGTGAAGAAAATTATAAAATTTTGCGCAAATGTTTTTCCATTAAATTTTCTATTAAGTCATGCAGTGTTACCATGCCGCTCATGCTAACCCACCCACACAGCATTTCGTGTTGTTGTTGTTGAAATTTAGTTTTGTTTACATTTGTTGCTATTTTCCATCGGAAAGTTTGTGTTAAATCGAAGTTTCCGCCATTAGGAACAAAAAAAAAAAAACACATTCAGCATTTGTTTCATATCTCGTGTTTGTTGCTTAAGTCTTTTGTTTGGTAATAATTTATTTCTTACAAATACAAATAACGAAATGCAATAAATGAATTTAATTGCGTAGCTTGAGGTGCGTTAAGTTAAGTATTGCATTCTATTTGCTGTTTTTATTTTATATTTGTACGAATGTGCAATTGTGTAAGTTTTTCGATTAACTCATAAATAGATTTGAAAATTATTACACTTATATTAGGGCAAATATCAAAACAAAATTTTAATATGGATGAGTAGAGTAGATTAAAATAAGCATGATAAAAGTCAATTTATGTGCCTTAATAACCTCAAAATTTTGCAAAACATGTTCGGTAAATCGGAAAATTTGCTCCATAAAAATGATAAAAAGTAAAAATAAAGCAGATATGTATTTTTTTACGAACTAAAACCAATTACTTGCAAGTCTTAGTAGAAGTATGAACAAGTTTACGCTTCAACAGCTTAAATAAATTTATAATTTTAAAAGAAAATTAAACTAATGTAAAGACTTAGAAATTACATTCTGATTAATTAGTTCAATGTCAATAAGTGAACCGATAAAAATTCTTCAGTTAAAACCAGTTCAGTAATTCAGTTCAATTTCAATTTCAATTTCAATTTATTTCAGTAATAATTAGTACAATAAGAATAATTTATTTTATAGTACAACAATGTAGGAATAAGAAGCACATTGTCTTAAAAACTAAAAATTAACTCTACATTAACACAAACAAAGACCAATCAGACAACAGATTTTTGGCTATTTTTAGAGCTAACGACAGAAGTTTTACGAGCTAAAGGTTAAAATCAGAAAAGTGCTTAAATATTAATAGTTTAAAGTTCCTTTTCCTATCAATACATTTTAAGTTATTGGGTTAAGAGTTCCGTAATCTAATGGTGTTAATAAAGAAGAGTCTCGTTGAATTTAAAAATTTATAATTAGGTATTATTAAGTTTCTACTTCTATTATATTGGCTAAATTGCAACTTTTCATAAAGATACCACGGTGTTTTTGAATGAATAATGTTATGTAAGACAATACAGTTTCTTGCATTCATATATGAAGTGATGCCACATCCAAGAATGCTTTTACTCCAAGAAGAGATGTGATCAAACTTAAGTAGACCATACACATCAGAGAACTGCACAAGCCTGCTTGAAATTCAAGCTTATTCAAGTACTTGAATTCAAGTATGTATCCAAACAATTACAAGTCATATCCAAGCTATTTCGTTGGCTTGCTTGTTGAGGCTTACTATGTCGGGTAAGAAAGTTGAAAAGCTTGAAACGTTCGGCAAAAGCTTCTAAGCTCGCAAGTATCCAATTAATTGAATTTAAAATATTCAATTAGCTTGTTTACGAAAATCTGAAGAGTATTAAGACTTTTAAGGGTTCTGTGGACTCCGTGGTTGGCAGTTTTAGGGGGTAGCTGATTTTGAAATTGATGTAAAAATTTCAAATTCAAGATGGCGAAAAGAGTTGCCACCTTAATTTTTTTTTTGTATTTTTGCGAATTCTTGTTATTTTGAATTTCTCACAACGGATTTTATTTCGAATCTAATATCACAGTTTTAAAATTTAAGATGGAGGATAGGCTTGCCACCTAAATTTTCATCATAGTGTTGCCACCTAGTAAAATGAATTTTTAAGAGTTTTAAACACCATTTAACAGTGTTAAAGGGTCGCTGACTTCGAATCTGATGTCAGAACTTTCAAATTCAAGATGGTTATTAGTGTTGCCACCTAATATTTTTTATTTTCACGAATTCTGTGCTGGAGCAAACACTAGATAATAATGTCGCTGAGTCCGAATACGTTGCCAGAATTTCAAAATTGTGTAATTTTTTTTATAATAGTGTTGCCAACTACCAAAATGTATTTTTAAGAGTTTTAAACATCATTTAACAGTGTTAAGGGGTCGCTGACTTCGAATCTGATATCAGAATTGTAAAATTTAAGATGGTTAATACTGTTGCCTCCTAAAACGTTTTATTTTTACGAATTCGGTGCTGGAGCGAACAATAGGTAAAAATAGGCCCCCCATTTGCTATATTTTTAAGGCAGCCCCGAAACACGTGTTTGACTTACAATTTGACCTGCAGTGGACAGTTAAACACGTGTTTCGACGTATCCCCCCTTAAAATGTAGCAAATGGGGGATGATAGACTCCTCTAATTGTGCGTCTCAGAAATTCTACCCCCCCCTTATAAACCCCCAAAAAATGGTTAATTTTTACCTATCTTGCTTCCTCTTCGAGATATGGCACTTTTTCTACTTTTTCGAAGATTTTTCGAGGATTTTTCGAGGATTCTCTGATACACATACCGCGATACATTATTAAGAGCGAGTTGTATTTGATGAAGCGATTGGGAGTCTAGTTTACTATAAACAGCCACAAAGTAGCTGATTATAGGAACAATCAACTGAATCACTAATCGTTTTTTGGTTACTGTAGGCGTGAAATAAGCAGATAGTCTTAAAGTCCGCAGTGTACAATAAAGCTTACTAACTACACTATTAATATGGTCAACGCATGTTAGTAAAGAATTCAACACAAACCCAAAATTAGTGACTTTGTTTACAAATCTAAGATTAGTATTACCAATGCAGATAGGAGGAATGTCTTCAAGATAAATTTTATTTTTAGAAATCGGATTTTTAGAAATTTTTAGAAAAAAAACATAAGATTTTATTGGATTAAGAGTAAGACGGTTTTTGACCGCCCATTGATAAATTAATTCTAAATCTTCATTCATCTTGTAACTCAGATCAGGAGACCAACACGTCTAGAGAGATAAAGCTGAATATCATCAGCGTAGGCATGCAAGCTGACACTTTTACATATATTAAAAATATCATTAATAAACATACTGAACAGTAAGGGACCAAGAACAGAACCTTGTGGTACTCCAGACTTAATGTGTTTATATTCTGAGTAAAGAGACCCAACCCCAGTTTTTTGAAATCTATCAGTTAGATAAGACAACACAAGCTTTACAGCACAGTTTGAAAACCCGAAAAAACAAGACAATTTCTTGCAAAGAATACGATGATCGACCGTGTCAAATGCTTTAGAGAAGTCTAAGAGGCAAAGAAGAGTGATCAATTCAAGATCGTATTGAATTCGTATATGATCAATAACTTTAGTCATAGCTCTAGAGCAACTATGTCCTACGCAGAAACCTGATTGTAGTGGTGAGAGAAGCTTCTTTAAACATAGATGGATAGTAATTTGTTGTGCCATGAGGGACTCACATTCTTTAGATAGACATGAAAGGACGCTTATGGGTCTGAGTTCATTTGGTTCTCTAGCCGATGATTTTTTAGGAACAGGGATTATAGTACCCACTTTCCAGATTTTGGGAAACATGACGTAGTAAAGCAGTAATTTAAAATATGCGTCAACGCTCTTAAGATATACGGCAATATCATTTACATAAATTTTATAGTAACTTGATCTTCACCAACAGCACTTGAGCGCTATTTCAATATACACCTTGCGACATCATTTTCATTAACTGCAGAAAATTCAAAAGATCTATCATTTAGCTCAGGCATGACAAAGTCATTTACTACAACATTCGAATTTAAATTAATACTGAGTGTTGTATTTGGGGAAAAAAAAAAAATAATTTAATACGTTGGGTTCTAAAAAATAATTGATATTGTCTTTTTTACCAATAACCAACATTCTCAAATTCGTCCACAGTTGCTTAGATGTGAGAGATGTGTTAAGCTTAGAGGAAAAAAAGTTAGTTTTTGCTGTCCTTGTCAGAAGTGTGACTTGATTACAGGCTAATCTATAATTTTTCCAGTGCAAATTCGTTGGATGCTTTTTCCATTTAGTGTACAAATGTTTCGATTTTTAATTCCAGCTCTTACAGAAGAAGTGAATCACGAACATGAAATATTTTCAATATAGGCAGTACGAATTGGAACATATTTATCGAATAAGTTATTAACTTGCGCATTGAACATATTGAATTTATCATCAACAGAGTTTTGGTGCCAACCAAAATTTACAGATTTGAAGTCTTGATATAAATAAGTGTTAGGAATTGAGTCATGATGAAGGTGCAAGTGTATAGTGCAGAAAATTTAATCTTGATCAGATACAAAAAATATCTGGTCAATTAACAGCAGATATGATAAGTCGGATACTAAAAAAAAATCAAGCAAGCTAGGGTTATGGTTAGCTGCATACCTAGTGGATAAGTCTGTGTTCACGATTGAAAACCCGGCTGCAGATATGAGGTCAGACAAAAATTCAAATTGAAATTGAAATTGTATTCAGTTCTTCAGTTTTAAAAAATTATGTTTAATATTGCTAGATGCTTTCGAGTAATATCCATGAATGGGCAATTCATTTTGCATCAATTTACTCACAGTTTGCTAATTGTTTGTTTTTAAATAAAAATTTTTGCCTATATTAATATCTTTAAATTCTACATTACGATCGATAACTTAAGTAAAATTATTTAAAATTTGTATTCATTCAACAGTATTTATTGTTTTTTTTAATATATTCTTTCTTAAGAAAAATAACATAGACCTAGAGCTCGATAAATATAAGTCTTAATAATTGATTATTATTGAAGTTATAATTAATTGATTACTAAAATCATGTCCAAGTTTTTTGCTGTTCTGTATCCTATTCATGCTCAATGAATTATGTGAATTAGTTATACGCATTCGACTCATTGCCATATTTCCGGGTATAAGTACATTGGAGTGGGTCGGTCTCCATAGGTTAGGTTAGGTTAGGTTAGGTTAGGTTAGGTTAGGTTAGGTTAGGTTAGGTTAGGTTAGGCTAGGTTAGGTTAGGTCAGGTTAGGTTCGGTTAGGTTAGGTTAGGTTAGAATAGGTTAGGTTAGGCTAGGTTAGGTTAGACTAGGTTAGGTTAGGTTAGGTTAGACTAGGTTAGGTTAGGTTAGAATGATTGAGACGGCTACCAGTCTCGTGCACTTAGGACAATATAGGCCCCTTGAGATACCATATAATCTCCTTTAAGTAGTTGTTATAAAAGTCCTGTCTCCGTTTAACTATCCCGTGGACTTAATAAATCCGTCGATTTTCATTGTATCTATCTTGTAGATTGAAGCAAGAGAGAGGACGCCTGAGGGTGGCTTAGATGTGAGAGATGTGTTAAGCTTAGAGGAAAAAAAGTTAGTTTTTGCTGTCCTTATCAGAAGTGTGACTTGATTACAGGCTAATCTATAATTTTTCCAGTGCAAATTCGTTGGATGCTTTTTCCATTTAGAGTTCAATTAGTCTCCTTCTACTTAAAGCCGAGCAGTGGCAGAGAAAGTGTTGTATTGTTTCTTCCTCTTCATCATCTCTGCAGCTTCTGCAGAAGTCGTTGGCTTCACAGCCTAGACGAAGAGTGTGAGCTCGTATCAAGCAGTGTCCGGTGAGTACCCCTACTAGAACAGAGAAATTCGGTCTTCCGAGTCCCAGTAGAGAGAAAGGCTGTCGTAGGAAGGCCAGGTAAGTGGGGCTGTGGTACAGATGAACAGGTTTTTCCACCGCTCTGGACTGGCGCAGCGTGTTTCGCCTGCACTGAAGTTTAAAGGTGGCCAAGTGTATACCTACCATATCGTCTCCCGGCAGGATAGCAGCGGTCGTACCCCTTCTAGCCAGTTCATCTGCCTTAAAATTACCTTCTATTTCACGGCATAATCAAGTTAAGCTTTTAACGTCGCGTGACTGTCCGAAAAAATATATATAGCTTTCCTTCCGCTTGGTAGACGCTGCAGTGATCGGGTAGTCAGAAGGAGGTATCAATCCTCAGGTCCGGGGAAAAGACTTCCCCACCCACTCGCCCTTCGAGCTTAAAGCCGTCAGTAAAGATGTTTATGGCCCTCCCATAAAGTGAATGCGGGGAAAGCATAAAGTGAGGCCTGCTTTCTCATTCCTGTCGAAATGCGGTAGGAATGCGGACATTGTATTTTTTATCAAAGACTGCCTTTGGTGTGCAGTAGTAGTCTGTGTTGAAAGGTATAGTGGCCGAGAGTGGGTCGGCCACCATCCAAAAAAAAAAAAATTTCGCACAGTCCGCCCCTTATTTGAAAGCTTACCTTGAGGGATTTTCATCGCTTTTAAAAATTTCTTTTAGCAACCCTGTGTGAACCGTCATAATCGTTTTTTCATCATTACTTTGGTAGTCCGATCATCAAATGGAATACGTAGTTGAAAAGGTATTGATGAGCGCTATAATTGTTCTATTGGTGTCATTGACCTGCAACATCAACTTCGTTAAGTGATTTCAGTTTTTCAAATTTCTGACACCCCAAATGAAATTTTCGTTTGTATTAAAATAAAGCCATTAAAAAACTAATAAAGTTTTGCTTTGGAAGTATTTACATTATTAAATAAACAAAAAAGTTACAGTCAAATCAAAATAAAAAAAAACTTTACTCACGTAAATTTATAAAAATATGTTAAAAAAAAAAATGTTTTACTTAAACTTAAATTTATAAAAAAATATTTTTTAATAAAACGCCTATGTAAAGAATATTTATTTCGAAGTCTTAAGTTAATGTTGCTAAATAGCAGTTTATAAAGCTTTGATGGTTGCTGTGATATTTCAATTTGATATCCTTTTAGAATGTTTTAAGCAAATTCTCAAAATATCTTCAGATATACTCGTATGTATTTTTATAAAAACATTCTTTTTGTTCATATTATAAATAATTTTTAAATAAATTATTTCCAACCAGTCGAAACAAGCTAATTTTTCATTTAAAAACTAAACAAATTTTTTTAAAATTAAATTAAATTAAATTAAAAAAATGTACTCGCTTAAAAATAATAAAAAAATATTGTAATAAAACGCCTATGTAATGAATATTTATTTCGAAGTCTTAAGAAAATGTTGCTTAATAGCAGTTTATAAAGCTTTGATGGCTGCTGTGAATATCCTTTTATAGAATGTTTTAAGCAAATTCTCAAAATATCTTCAGATATATGTATATTTGCAAAAAAATTGTTTTTGTTCTTATTATAAATAATTTAAAATAAATTATTTCCTACCAGTCGAAACAAGTTATTTTTTTTAATTTAAAAAATAAACTAATTTTTATAAATACATACGTTTAGGCAACGATGTTGTTTTGTTTTTGTAATTTATTTTAAAATTTACTACAACTTGCTATGCAAGTTTGTAGCTTAATGAAAGTCATAAAACATTATCATATCTGTACTCTAGTTGCTCACACATGGAGCAATATTTAAGCATAAAATTAAAAAGGCATGAACTTTGTTTTAAACCACTCAAGGCGAACAAGAATTATGTAGAAGTTCCTTTCAGAACATAATTGTTAGTAAGACTAGAAGAAAAAATAGTGTTGGATTGCTAGGAAGTGATCCAGTCACCAGGTTTTAGTCTTCTATCTTTTAGTTTATGACCAACGCTTGACACAACAACAAGCTGAAGACTAATAATAAGCGAAAATAATACTTTTATGGCTGCAGATAGATTTGGAAATTAAATATAATTAACAGAAAAAACAACAAAAATAAAAACACATTAAAAACAAGTCTTCTCCAAAAGAACCTCATAAAGTGTATTAAATGTGGTTGTCATTTTCTTAAAAAACAATCGTTTTGCATTTGTTATATTTAAATAAAATAAAAAAAAATTCTTAAAAGCCATAACTGGAATTTCAAATTTATTGAAATATGATATGGCAAATATTTTAAATATTTAAGGCATATTTTACTGCCATAATAATACAAGTATCAATATGAAAAAGTTAAGAAATAACGCAAGTTTAACTTTGCATTGCAAGTTCAAGGTTTATTTAGAATAAGATTTTTTTTTTCGTTTTTTTATCAAGTTGTTACCAAAACATGAGAACAGTAAAAAATAATTATTAATAAATTAAGATTCAATTGGTAAATTCTATAATTTTGCTTGAGTTAAAAAAGAATATTACTAAAAAAAAAAAAACATTTAAGCGGCAAACTTGAACAGCTACGAAGTATCTTTAAAAAAATAGAGCCTGGCATAGAGCAAGAAACTTAAAGTGAAATACATTAAAACAAGATTATTCAATTAAGATTGTAGAGATAGCAAGTAAAAACACATTTTTTAAAGTTTTTATAATTATTAAAAGGTACTCAAGAGAGACAAGTTATATTTTATACTAGCTGAATACCCGGCTTAACTCGGGAGTTGATATAAATAATTTTCGATTTCATTCGTCAATTTGAAAAAACTTTTCACAAACTTTAGAATGAGTTTTAAGTGCATCTTTTAAGCCAGCAACTTCGGCGAAATGAGCAAAATGTAGCTTCAACGCTTGTAAAAATATATTTTCAAGTTTTATATTGTATTCGAAAAATTGCACATTTTTGAAAAAAATCAGATCAAAAACAAATTTTTGGAATTTCGCGAGGAAACTGAACAAAAATTAAATAAGCATTGCAAATAGAAATTGAAATGTCAAAACAACGCCAACTTACGACGCAACTGACTTGCGCATGTGTTGATGTGTACTCAAACACCACAGAATTCGGCACCAGCTGTCCTGATTTGTGAAAAAAGAAAGTAGTATATAAATACACATAAAGACGAAAAGAACGTATTTATCACCTTCGCGCTTTGCTACGCCATACTATATTTTGTAGTACAGCGCCCTCTGGGGTACAAACATAGCAAAATACATAGCGCCAAAAGACTCACCGCACCCGAAAACCCCTTATAAAAATCATACTTATCGGATGAGTTGTTTTGAGTTTTTTACGGTATTTGAACAACAGCGCCCTATGGTTTTAGAGATAGAATAGAAAAGTAATGCCAAAGCCCTTTCCATACTCGGTAATCAAAGTCTATATATCCGATATAGAAACTTTTATCTAAATCGGATAACCGGTTTTTGAGTCATTCACGATTTCTTAAGTGATTTGTACTACAGCACCATCTGGAGTTTAAGATAGCGCAGAAAAAAAAAATCCAAGATACCCACCGTATCCGAAAACTCCTATGTAAAAATTTTCACGCAAATCGGATGTACAGCTTGGAGTTTTTCGACATTTTTAAAACTTTTGTACTGCAGTACACTCTGGTGTTCAATGTAGAACAAAATTTTATACAAACAAACGGTGAGTTTTCATGACTTATCTACTCTGTTCTATCTTGAACACCAGAGGGCGCTGTAGTACAAATATTTTAAAAAACGTCAAAAAAGTCCAAAACCGTTCATTCGATTTGCATGAAATTTTGTTTTGCACGCTGAGCTTTTTTGACTTATCTACTGTTTTCTCTTTCGAACACCAGAGGGCGCTGTAGTACAAATATTTTGAAAAACCTCGAAAAATTCCTAAGCCGTGCATCCGAATTCCATGAAAATTGGAAAATAGGGGTTTTTTGATACGGTGAGTGTTTTGGACTTATCTTTTTTGTGCTATCTTAAAATCCAGAGGGCGCTTTAGTACAAATCTTAGGAAATCGTGAAAACCCCCAAAACTGCTCATCCGATTTGGAAGAAAATTTGTAAATAGCGATTTTCGAGTACGGCAAGTGTTCTGGTGCTATCTTTTTTGCTCTTTCTCGCAACAAGAGGGCGCTGTTGTCCATTTTGTACGTGTGTATGTTATTAAACTGTTCCTTAACGGCTGCACTCATTTTGATGAAATTTTTTGTGTGTGTTTGAGTGGATCCCTGGATGGTTGAGATTCACAATTGCACCCGGTAGGTAGCGCTGCGATCGTGTTTAAGGCATTTTGTTTTTATAGTTTATCTCCGAAACCGTTCATACGATTTGCATGAAAATTTGTATATAGAGGTTTTCGGATACGGTGAGTTTTTATGACTTATCTACTCTGTTCTATCTTGAACACCAGAGGGCGCTGTGTACAAATATTTTAAAAAACTTCTAAACTGTTTACCCGATTTTCATGAAAATTGGTATATAGGGGTTTTCTAATATGGTGACTGTTTTCGATATTCTAATAGGGCGCTGTAGTACAAATATCTTAAGAAATCGTGAAACAGTAGAAAGCCGCTCATCCGATTTGGATGAAAAATTTTATTAAAAGATTTTCGTGTACGGCAACTGTTTTAGTGTTATCTCTTTTGCTCTATCTCGAAAAGTAGAGGGCGCTGTTGTGCAATTTGTACGTGGTTATGTTATTAAACTGTTCCTAAACGGTTGCACCGATTTTGATGAAATTTTTTGTGTGTGTTTAAGTAGTCCCTGGTTGGTTCAGATTCGCAATTTGACCCGGTAGGTGGCGCTGCGACCGGGTTTCACGAATTTTGTTATTGTAGCTTATCTCCGAAACCATTCCGATTTACATGAAAATTTGTTTTTATGGGTTTTCGGGTACGGTAGTTTTTTTGATTTATTTATTTTATTCTATATTGAACACCAGAGGGCCCTGCAGTACAAATGTTTAAAAATCTCGAAAAACTCCTAGCTGCACATCCAATTTGAGTGAACATTTGTACATAGGAGTTTTCGAATACTGTGGGTATGTTGGACTTTTTTTTCTGCGCTATCTTCAACACCAGATGGTGCTGTAGTACATATCACTTAAGAAATCGTGAAACACTCAAAAACCGCTTATCCGATTCAGATGAAAATTTGTATATCGTGTATATAGGATTTGATTATCGAGTATGGAAAGGGCTTTGGCGTTACTTTTTAATTCTATCTCGAAAACCAGAGGGCTCTGTTGTACAAACACCGCAAAAAAACTCAAAACAACTTATCCGATAAGTATGATTTTTATAAGTGGTTTTTGGATAAGGTAAGTCTTTTGGCGCTATGTATTTTGCTATATCTTAAACCCAGAGGGCACTGTACTACAAAATATAGTAAGGCGTAGCAAACCGCAAAGAGTGATAAATATCTTCTTTTCTACTTTATGTGTATTTATATTCCACTTTATTTTTTCGCAAATCAGGACAGCTGATGCCGAAGTCTGTGGTATTTGTGTAAGCATCAACACATGCGCAAGTCAGTTGTGTCGTCAGTTGGCGTTGTTTTGACATTTCAATTTCTATTTTCAATGCTTAATTACTTTATGTACAGTTTCCTCGCGAATTGCCAAAAATTAGTTTTTGTTCTGATTTTTTTCAAAAATGTGCAATCTATCGAATTCAATATAAAACTTGAAAATATATTTTTGCAAGCGATCGGCGGCATGCACACTCAAATCACGATTTCCTAACTTTTTCTCATAATTTTCAGATGTTTTGAAGCTACATTTTGCTCATTTCGCCGAAGTTACCGGTTTGAAAGAGGCACACAAAATTCCTTCTAAAGTTTGTGAAAAGTTTTTCATATCGACGAATGAAATCAAAAATTATTTATATCAACTCCCGAGTTAAGCCGGGTATTCAGCTAGTCTCTAATAAAATTTTTCAGTTATGAGTTCTTTTATTTTTCAAGGTTTGTTGTTGGATTAAAAAAAAAAATAATAATATATTTTTATACAAAAAAAAAAACAGTAGTGCCACATTAAAAATTTTTGAGGAATTATTAAAAGAACAAAAAAAAAAAAAAAAAAATGAAAATAAAAAAAAAACATTTTTACAAAAACTTTAAGTTCCTATTTATTTATATGACAATAAAATAATCCGAAATCAAGGTTGCCAGTCAAAATTCGAAACAATTCCCACGGAAATTACCTTTTTCCCACAGTACCATAAATTAAATACCACCAAAATTACCATGGTCAAAATAAACAAAAAAATTCCCACCGCAACTAAAAAATACCACAAAGAATCCCACCATCATTAAAAATTACCACAAAAATACCGCGCTTTTGAAAAATATCACCAAAAATCCCATATGCATTTAAAAATCCCAAACAAAATCCCATACGCATTAAAAAATACCACAATAAATCAAAATGTTTGGAAAATCTGAAGATGTTCAGAACGCAATTTGTAATAAGAAATAGAAAACGTACGAACAGGGGCGTAACACTTCGTTTACTCTAACGCTTTACAACTAAAAAACCAATGATATAATAGTGGTATTCAATGAACGCCGTATTTATGATGTTCATAGCATAAGAGCGATATATTTACAGAAGCGTATTTTGCAACAACAAAAATTTAAGAAATTTTACAAAGGTAACTTACGATATAAAATTGTGGCGTAAACAGAGCGTTTAATGCGTATAATGGCAATGATTTTTGCTTAATAAATGTAAAAAAAATTATTTGAAAAAAAATTCCCACCTTTCCACGGCAATTAAAAAATACCACACTGAATTCCCACGCTAATTAAAAAATACCAAGCTGAATTAAAAAATACCAAGGGAATTCCAAAAGAAAAAAAGTTCCCAAGGGCAATTAAAAATTACCACGAATGGGATTTTTCCCACATAACTGGCCATCTTGGCCGAAATGCATAACTAGACAACCACACAATTTCGTTCAATTAAACACAACTTTCCATTTCTCAATAGATTTTCATCAGCAATAGCTTTTTTTTTTTTTTGAAAAAATGAATATCTTAACAAACTTTGCATTTTTTTTCTTTGTAAATTTCTCTGAAAAACAGGAAAAATCATCGAAAATTCAAAAATAGTGTAGACACTGCTTGTAGGGATTTCTATTAGCTATAAAAAAATCAGAATTTTTTTTTTTTTTTAAGATATGTTTATGTTTTTGGTGTCATTGAAAAGAAAATTGAATAATTTATAAAATTGATTTAAAAAAAAATTTCATTATTTACGCAAATTTCTGAGAAATTTGCACTCAAAGTTGAAATTTGGTAGTTTGAACCGATTGATTTCACCTTCACACGATCACAGCTCAGTAACGGTTAAGGTGGTGGGGTTTGTTGATATACCGTTGGAAAGGTGATTTCATTGCCTTTATAATGAGCTATCAAAATAAGTTTTGTGTAAGTTAGTTTTTTTGCTAGAAACAATAACGTAAGCCAAAATCGTGAAATATTAATTAACTCTGTAGCTCCTAAGAATGTGAAAATAGACCCCACCCCCACTCCCAAACGACCTTTTGCTCAGCTCAACATAACCTTTCAGCTCCGTAAATAGTTGCACTCAATTGCAGGACACCCTGTATAATTTCCTTTATTTTTGTTATTTTACATTTTTGAATTTAAAAGCTATCAAATCTATGAAATTGCGAAAATGATTCGCTTCTCTCATGTGTCCAACGACGCACCTGTGTTTTTGTTGTTTTTAACTTAAATGCCTTACAATACTAAGAATTATAATTCGACACATGATATTATTTGAATAAGTATACACAATATTATATATGTATATATATACACAATATTTGGACATAAAGTGTGTATTCCAATAATATCCCTCATTGTTTATTAATTCTTTAATTTTTATTTCCTTTCGTTTAGTGTACAGTGTGGAACTTAACCAACGCAAAATTCAACTCTATGAATAAATAATGTTGCCCCATAAAATATTTTCGTTTCAATATATTTTTAATTTATTTGCTTGCTATAGTTTAACTATAACTTCCGACATTTAAACTGTTCTAAGATAAATTGATGCATTTTATAAAACGATAGCAAACAAGTTGTTAAAAAAAATTAAAACATAGCACAAAATATACAGGTTGACAATGTTAATAAATAAACTGGTGAATGCAGCAACAAAATTTATATAAAAATACAAAATAATAAAAGACGTTAACGACAAACTTGTTTTATAGAGCAAATTATTAAAAACGAACGCTAAATTTAAATTGATTATAGTTATCAAATTATTGTCATGTTATGGCAATACCATTAAAAAATGGGCGTATAGTTAAAAAAGTTTCCAAAAATAACTGCATAACAAATAAAGCTCAACTCTTTTGTATGAATAAATTGTTAAAATATTCAAAATATTTTATATTTTTGTTGTTTTATAATTTTTGTGCGCATTTGTTAAATATTTATCAACAGCAATATAAAAACAGTCATGCGCACAAAGCAAATATGCGCAACTTCAAATACTTTCCTTTAGGCCATGAACTTCACTATAAGCCTGGCACTATGTAAAAGTTATCAACAACTCAAAGGAAGATACTTTTTTGACTTAAAGCCAACGCAAGAAAGGTGTGAAAGTGTTATGCTGATTGATAGCTACACAAACACTCGCACTTACTCTAAAAAAAACAAGAAACGTTATAGAGGTATGCAACATTTAAACCCGTTTAACTCATGATTTCTTTAAGCCACTTTAAGGCAGCTTCCCTTCCTGAAACGATATAGTTGCAAACAGCAGCTTTATGCAATCGTTTGAGCGTGTGTGGTAACACATACTCAAAGCTTGTCATTTTGTTTTCTTTTATTTAAATAATTTTGCATTTATGCTGCTGTCAGCAGAGCTGCCGGAACTATTGACAGTGCTCGCATATAATTTTTTTATAATTGATCTGTTTATTATACTTATATAAAATAAAAACAGTAAAGAATAAAGTGACATTAACATACATTAAGTTATATGCAATAACGTTACTTTATATAACATAGGGTTATATTATTCGTTATAACCGAAAGCTTTGGTAAATTTCACTTTCTTGCATGAGTATTTTGTTTGTTTTTTAAATTTTTGTTTTTTATTTACCTAAAGTTATTTTTGCTTTGGATATTGCTGCTGCTATTCCGTTATTCTGTCTGCCAATTTTCGGCATACATTTATTGCCACTCAATGTATTTTGTTTTTTCCATAGCACTCTTAACCCAAATAACTGGATTTTCAGGCACTCACAGCCAAAGAATTTCGAATTGTAATAAAAGTAAGACAAATAAATGCTTAAAGAAAATAAAAACAAAAAACCAAGGTATGATTGAAAAAAACCAAATTTTTTTAACTCGTTTTACTGAATTTCAATGAAAGGTGGCAGTTACGGCTTTTAACGTGTTCAACAGGATCTTTGTGGCAATTTTATTTTTATGTCTGAGTTTCAATTTATTTTATTTTTTTTTACTTCCAGCTAAATATAATTGGCAATTAGTTAAAATTTATTTTATGTACAAAGAAGCTTTCGAGGAATGCACTCACAGACCTCTACACAGTGTATGAAGCATTTTAGCAAGTTTGTTGCTTAAGTCTTTTGATTTGTTTGGTGAAATATATGCAATGTTATTAATATGTTAAATTATCAATGCTTAATAAAAAAATTATTAATATTGAATTTAGGAATTCTTTATGACTTTATGAAAAAATTAATTTGATAAGAATATATACTGTTTGCAAATTTGAATTTAGTATTATGCCTTAAAAATATTAAGCATCACCGCAATTGGATACATTTGTAGAAAATTATTGTTTAAATTGCATTTTTTTATATATTTTTAAGTTTATACAAACCACAGCCGTAAATCGGCATTCGTAATTTAAAAAAATTTTTAGGAGAAGAGCCAAGGAACGTAATCCATTTAATATTGTTATTATTATTATTATTATTATTAATATTATTATTATTATTATTATTATTATTCTTATTATTATTATTATTATTATTATTATTATTATTATTATTATTATTATTATTATTATTATTATTATTATTATTATTATTATTATTATTATTATTATTATTATTATTATTATTAATATTATTATTATTATTATTATTATTATTATTATTATTATTGTTATTATTATTATTATTATTATTATTATTATTATTATTATTATTATTAATATTATTTTTTTATTATTATTATTATTATTATTATTATTATTATTATTATTATTATTATTATTATTATTATTATTATTATTATTATTATTATTATTATTATTATTATTATTATTATTATTATTATTATTATTATTATTATTATTATTATTATTATTATTATTATTATTATTATTATTATTATTATTATTATTATTATTATTATTATTATTATTATTATTATTATTATTATTATTATTATTATTATTATTATTATTATTATTATTATTATTATTATTATTATTATTATTATTATTATTATTATTATTATTATTATTATTATTATTATTATTATTATTATTATTATTATTATTATTATTATTATTATTATTATTATTATTATTATTATTATTATTATTATTATTATTATTATTATTATTATTATTATTATTATTTTTATTTTTATTATATTATTATTGCGCAACCGCATTTGCCGCATACTGTAGCCGCGATTTTCATAAATAGGGTAGCACTTAAAAGTTATTTAAAAAAAAAAACTAAAACAATTTTCTATGAAAAAACCAAATTTCTTTGTGATGCTTAAAAGTATGTGATATTATAATATTACGCTATGATAAGTAATATCTGGACTACTTAACAATTCAACAGATACAGAGCTGAAATTCTTGGTTCAAAGGTAAAAATAGTCCTTCTTTAATAAAGTCACAAAATAACAAAATCTATAAAGAAAATTTTACATATTCGTATGAAAAAAATTAAGCATAAAATGATTCAGTACCTGCTTAGGGGTTGTACATAATTACGTAGCATGTTTTTGGTCAATTTTTGACACCTCCTCCCGTTATGTCGGTAGGGGTATACTTTTATTTTTTAAAATTTTTTGTGTTTTTTTTTATGATTAAGCAGCATATTATGAACAAAGCATATAACACGTAATATTTGTTATAAATTTATTATTATGAAAATATTACTTTGCTTGACCAACAATTTTATGAAAAACTTGACCATGTGAACACAAATAAAGCTTTTTTGACGTTAATGAGAACACCAACATGTGGGGCGATATGTTACAACTTGGATGTTGGACAACAATGTTGCACAACAAATGTGGAAATTGTTGTGGAACTACTTCAGAGTAAGAATTCACACTTTTTACACTGCTTGAAAACTGTTTTTGAAGCTGCTACACTTGTTGAAGGTGTTTCAAATGCCTTTTATACCTTTGCTTGATTAAAACATAGTTTTAGCTGTCTTTTTCGGTTTGTGATCCGTTCGTTTTATTAAGTGCGTTCTTGTATTGATATTAAATGAAAGCCATATTTACGAAAAAATTAAATTTTATTAAAATTTTAAGTTTTGAAAATTGAATTCAAATTTTTTTTTTTTGTGACGGAGCGCACGACCTGAGTAGTGAAAATGGGCTTCTGTGGTCAAGCCCATTTCTCTATTGATTTTATTTTGAAGGAATGTACTTCATAAGGACTCTATTGTAATATATCTAAAAAAGTTACTGCGTACTTTAATGTAAATAGACAAATATGTGTTTAATTTAATGTAGAAATAAGCCACTAACTCATATTTTTCTAAAACTTTATGTCATAAAAAAAAATTCCAACAACAGTATTAATTATTTGAGCAATAATACCTTCGAAGGTATAACAATGTTAAACACTTAAGGCTGTTCAAAGCGCTAAAGAAGTATTATCTGCATGTTTAAGTTAATATTAATAAAATAACCAGTTACTTAGATAAATCTTAAAGTATATTTTTACTTTAATTGAGGAAGTTTTAAAAACTTAAGGACCTTGAGTAATTGTTTTTAATTCACAAGAATGGAATTTAATCAAACACTGATTGTTGCTGTCATGTTGTGTCAAACATTAATTAAAGTTGTAAAGTGAGTAAAGTTTTTGAGTTGCTATTTATATTTGTTGTTGTGGTGCGTAAGTATTTTTTGTGTGCTAAAGAGCTTAATAAGCCAACTTTTGTGCCAATCATCATTAATCATAGTTAAATATGTTGTGTGACTTGTTTTAAGCCTTATTAACTAGCAAATAGTGGCTAAAACAATGATTTGTTGTGCCACAAAAACAAGGCTGGGGGGGAATTTTTAAGCAGAAGTGTTTAAAATTATATGTAAAATTCCTTGAAAAGTTTATCGAATGACCAAGACCGAAAGAAAAAAAAAAAAAAACCCAAGAGCCTTAGACAATAGAGCAACTAAAAGAAAAAATATACCTGAATTCATTAAAATTTTTATATATTTATAATATGACATTTTTTGCGCGTGCATTACTATATATAAGAAATCAATTTGATAAAGTTTAAAATAAGTTCAAAATATTGGCAAATTCGACTAGACATAAAAAGCTTAATTTTTTTTAAATATATTCAGATACACAAAGAATTTCAATTTGACTAAGAAATTTCGATGTAATTTTTAACTTTAACGTAGCTGTCTTTTCTTATTTTTTCACTATTTGTTGTTCCTTTTTTAAGAGACAGAACTATTTAAAAGAAGTTTTATAAGTCGTTAAAAATAAACATTAAATCTAGTTTAATTTTTTAGTTGTTTGGCTGGTTTTTTTTTTTCTATATTTTCTATCCAAATGCAAATTAATAAATTAGCTATACAAGAACAGTTATGTATGTGAAAACTTTTGTGCACCATTAATCAATATAATTATTTATAAGCTTGAGCAACAGCATAAATTGTTGTTGTTATTGTTGCAGTGTATTTTATGGCGTATAAAGTACAAATTTATTGTAGCCTTGGAATTTTTATTGACAAAATGTTGATAAAATTTTTATAAGCATCTTAGTTCAAGAAATAGATTAAAACTAAACCACAATAAAAGGCAGTAATTTTTTTCTGACGCAACACCCTGTATGTGCTTGAGTGATATACGTGCCTTGAATTGCTTTCCTTTTTGCGGTCTTCTTTATTGCCGGTTGACGCAATGAAAAGGAAAGTGAAATATTAAGCGAGCATTAAATGAACTTCGTGTGTGTGTGTGTGTATATATATTTATTGCATGCTTGCGTGCTTTTAAAGCTTAACGCATCTGTTTGAAGCCGCAGCAGCTTTGCGTGTATCTTCGAAAAACGATCTTCACGCCTCACTAAAGCTTACCACATAAATGCATATTTTGTTTTATTCCGGTTACAAATGCATTTTTATATTCGCTTGTTTTTTTTTTTTTTCAATGAAACTTGACATTGCAAAGCGTTTTTAGCTGTTACTGCCAAAGCATTGATAGTATTTAAAAAGCACTTAAATGCAGTCAATAACAAAAATATTGCTATTGTTGTTGTATTTGCTGCTGATGATGCAAATAATTGCCAACTCATCTTATGTTTCACTTTTACTGTCGTCCTCTGATAATTTTTTCGAGCCTTTCACTGGCTTTAGCTGCATAATTAAAGATATTAAAGCGTAAAAGCAAAACTTTTCCCTTCTTTTAAGACGAAAGATATTTAAACATGTCATAAAATCCTTCTTACTGAAATTTGCACGAAAATAATAAAAATTATTATTCAATTTCATGTTATTTTGAAGTAATTAAATTTTTAATTTCATCACACAATAATTTAAATGCATTTTTTATTTTTTAAGTTGCTGCGAATTGTTACTCGGAAGTTAAAAAGATACAAAATTGATGTAAATAACTTAAAATGTACATATATGGGTGAATTTTAAAATAAACGGTTTTTTTCGTCCCTGCTGTTTTTCACAGGTCTTTCTCATTAGCACAAAATTAAACTAAAAAAAAAATACTGTTGTACAATAAAAACAATATATAAGAAATAAGGCATTTGAAGTTAAGGCAAATTTCATAGTTTAATACTTATAAGTGACTATTTTCTCCACTCACTTACTTGTTTCATAGAATAACATTTGTGCCCACTTTTACCATTTTACCGTTTAAATAAAGGAAAAGAAAATGAATAGAAGGAAAAGAATAGAATATGCATTGATTTGCAATGCCAGTATGTTCTGAGCAGTTTAGGTGTTTTTAATTTTTAAAGTGTACATAACAGTATTTTTTTTTTTTGCAGAATTTTTGTTGTCACTACTTCATGTCAGGAGTGTTATGTTTTACTTGATTTGCTCTAATTTTTATTTTAGTTACTGACATGCCGTCAAGTGCATAACTACAAGAAAACGCATGATTTATCGATTTTAGTTTTACTTAATAAATGGCATTTTAAAATGTTTATTAACATTTAATTAGCGGAGTATGGTAAGCATAGATTTATATGTCAAGAGTGTTGTCTATGATTTTGTGGCTTTAAGTATTGAAAATAAAAAAAATTGTTTGTATTTGATTGCTTAGTTTTTAATTGTTCCTATATTTTGAGTTTTAAGTGCATAATTTTTTTCAATAAAACTATTAAAAAAACGACAAATGTACTGAGTGTTGTTTCAACACCAGCGTGTATGTCGCCGGGCTATGAAACTGTTTTCTTATTTTTTTTTTTTTTTAATTTTCTACTTAATACAATTAAGCTACCAAATGCTTAAATTCGAAAATTTTGAGAAGACTTTAACAATTTTTACAACACTCGAGGTATAACGTACTTACTTACTTAGTTGGCCGTAACAACCCGTGTCCGAGTTTCGGCCGACCTAACACTCAAGACAAAAATCGTAAGCACTACTGCAAAAACTTAAAAAAAAATTTAACAGAATTTTTTAAATAGCGTAAGAGGAATAATATTAAAGTTGAAGAAATTTAAAAATTTCTCTGTTATATACATATTTTTTGAAATTCAGTCATATACATCTAGTATACTCTAAGGAGCAAAACAGGGACAGGGATGGTAATATATTGTGTCTATTTATTAACTTTTTTTGTAATTGAACTTAAAATTTAGCTTTAATAATGTTTGTTATCGTCTGATATTACAAAAATACTTTTCCATGTAGCAACTCAGAAAAATATGATCAAGTAGCAGTCAACCGTATTGTTCCTGTTTTGCACCTGCTCAGTTGCAGCTGGATGTTAAATTTCAATGCTACTTTTTTCTCATATTCTGAACATTTTTGTTTTAGTAAAATGGACATTTTTATCATGAGTGCATTAGTGCCGATATTAAACAGGGAGTGGTAACTTTTTAGTTCTACAGCAGTCAACCAGAGTCGTAAAAGAATGCAATCAAAAACTGGCACTGAATGCCAAAAAAAATTATTTAAGTAATTCAATCAAGTTTTAAAATCAGCAATCATTTGAAGTTAAGACTTCAAAATCAAATTGTAAAAGTTTTTGTTAAAGTCTTTTGACTCAGTCACTATGATTGAAGTCGTGGTCCTTGGAGTCATTGATTGCATTCAATTGAAATCAATTGAAAGTCAGTCAAATAATTTAAAATCTGTTGAAATCATGTCTTAAATCACTGAAATGTTGAAATAATTTGAAGACAGTTGAAGTCTTTTGATTGCAGTTAAAACTTTTTTAAGTATATAATATGATCAGTCAGCTCGCAATATTGCAAAAAAACTGAATGCCAAAAAAGTATTATTTAAGTCACTCAATCATTTTTTGATTTCATGATTTCAAGTTTCGAAATCAGCAATCATTTGAAGTTAAGATTTCGAAAACAAAGTGTAAAACTTTTTGCTAAAGTCTTTTGATTCATTCACTATGATTGAAGTCGTGGTCCGTGGAGTCATTGATTGCGTTCAATTGAAATCAATTTGAAGTCAGTCAACTACTCAACTACTCCATCTTTCCACCCTCCAACTAACTATCACCCTTCTTCCGAATCAACACAATGCTTTCGCATTTATAGGGGGCATCCCCTGAGTGCTGGTTAAGTCTAAAAAAAAAAAAAAAAATAATTTGAAGTCAGATGAAATTATGTCTTAAAGCACTGAAATGTTGAAATAATTTGAAGCCATTTGAAGTCTTTTGATTGCATTTAAAAATATTTTAAAGTCATTTTGAAGAAATGAAAAAAATTATGATATGATCGTATTACGGCATAATGTGTATGATATAATTATGATATAATATGATCAGTCAGCTCGCGATATTGCAAAAAAGCTGCAAATCAGTCAGATGTTGCTTTTACGGTTTGTTTCGATTTGCTTACAATTTTGCTCGTCTTTTATTTGTATTAATCATTCTTTTTATGATCTTATGGAATAATTAGAAGAAGCTTAGTTAAGAATAAGAATAAGAAACAATATATAGGTGCATACTACCACCAAGTTAATTTTCCCTATTATTGTTCCAGTTTTGCACCTCAGTGTATGTTTGTATGACTGTGTTGACCATTTTAGGGCAGCTTGGCGCATACATATGACTCGCTGATATTCCTTCGCATTATCGATGTTTTTTTAGTTAATTCACGCTTGTGAAATACAATTTTTTAACTTTATAGTTTTCAAAACAAGTTTCTAAATCTATGTATACCAACCAAAAAACAAAATGGATTTAAAAACAATATTAAGTTCGCTGAGTTATTATTAAGTTAACTAAATTTTACATATGACATTATATTGCAGTTATATTTGTCATTGATTTTTGATTAAATCAGAGAAATTTTTGAAAATTCCCTATGAGAAATTTTTCCATTACAGTATTTTAAATATTTACATATAAGAAAGATACAAAAAATTTCAAGGTTGACAGCCCTGAAATTGAAATATTCCTGATAAGCTTTATGCATACAGAAAGTTTTTTAAAAATTCGTGTGATTAGCTTAAATTTATTACTCATATCTAATCCCATGGTAAGAAGATTAATAGTTGACAAGAGAATTGCAAAAGAATGCAATCATTTTGTATTGCAATCAGTGACTTCATATCTAATGACTACAATTATTGACTGAAATCCTTAAATCAGTTTTGATTGCAATGACTTTAAGATAAGAAGTCTTAAAATAATTTTGTGTTAGTGAATGTATTAAAAAAATTTGAAGTCATTGCTGAATTCATTAAAATTTTATATAGAAGTCATGATATAAAAACTAAATTGTTTAAATTCATTAATTCTTTTGAAAAGATTGCAATCATTGCAATAATCATTGAAGTCTTTGAAGTCAATTTGAGGTCATTGAAGTCATATGAATGCAATATTTCAAAATAAAAGAAATCATGACTGCGGTAAATCATTAAAGCAACGATATATATATTTTCTTAGCTCAATCTCTACCGTAAAGAATTTTAAAAGTAAGTATGTAACCAAAAACCGTTCAATTCAAAAACAACGAAATTAGCGAAAAATTGCAAGCCATCGGAAAGCTGAGAATGTAATGTAAGAACATCATTTCGTTTTGTTTCTTATTTTCTTAAAATAAAAAAACCTTTGGTAATGATTGTTTTATCTCAGCAAATATAAATCGTTTTATACAACATGAATTTAGAAAATTTTGTTAATATTTTCAAAATAACTTAACATTTTTTTAAATGCAATCAAAAGACTTCAATTGACTTAAAATTATTTCAAGATTACATGTTTGAATGATTTCAACTGACTTAAAATTATTTTATTGACCTCAAATTAATTTTATTTGAATGCAATCAATGTCTCCAAGGACAGCGATTTCAATCATAGTGTATAAATCAAAAGACTTCAACAAACATTTTTACAATTTGATTTTGAAGTCATAACTTCAAATGATTGCTGCTTTCAAAACTTAAAGTCATGAAATCAAAATACTATTGAATGACTTAAATCATTTTTTTTTTTCATTCAGTGCCAGTTTTTGATTGCATGAATGCATTCTTTTACGACTCTGGTTGACAGCTATTTGATTAAAATTTTATTGGGTTGAAATTGAAATTGAAAATACCATTTTCATGGCCAGCGACCACGGAAACCCTTATATTCTCAAACTTCCCATCTTCTGAACCTTCTACCTGAACCATTCATCTTGGCATTTATGTAATTTTTTAATGTGTTGTACTGTGCAAACTATGATACATGAAGAGAAAAAAACATTTATCGCCAATTTGCCGCAAATGGACTTCGTTTATCGTGCGTTACGGGTTATTTAGTAAACGGGTAAACGGGTTATTTAGTTGCTGGAAATTAATTTTGTTTGTCATAAACGCGTGCGATTTTTCAATTTTGGCAAATAACTTAAAATGTAAAACTTCGTTTGTGGGAAACGAACTTCTTTATCATAAACGAACATTGTAAATTGAAAAAGATTTGTTTTTTGGTTGAAACAGTAATTTTAATTGTTATAATAGAACACAACGCTGATTTTATTTACTAATCTCAAGTCAAATAAGGTTTTCGTTATTGTCGGCTTTCGTTAACGGCAAATGTTAAACTTTTGCCATAACAAAACTCTGCAACACTGGCAAAATAGGCTTCTGTTGATGACAAATGTTTACCTTTTGCCATAAACGAAAAAAATGTTGTACCTTTACTTCTGTAACACAATTGCGTTCCACACAGCAGCATAAGCAGCACTAGGCAAACATCAGCAGACTGAAAATACAATAGATGGTGATGCAACAGGTTAAGCTTTCGTTAGAGACAACTGAATATTCGTTTGCGGCAACTACAGGTCGCAAATGAAGTTTAGTTGGTGAATTTTTCAGTTGCGGTAAGCGAACAATTTCTTTGCGTAATAGTGATGATAAAAATTGTTTAAAACTCCATCTGATTTGGAAGTATTGAACAGTCTAGTACTTTTATTATAAGAAAAAAAATAATAGTTTCTGAACCAGCCTAAATCTTTACATTTATTGATAAACAAAAGACTTAAGCAACGAACTTGACCTGGAAAATTCAATGCAAACACGAATTAGCTGCTACCAAATAAATTGCTGCAAAAGTTGTCAATACAGGCAGCTTGAAATATTAAAATATTATTTAAAATTAAAAATTTATAAATTTTTCAAAAAACTTATGCATAGCTCATTAGTGCAAAGTTGCTGCAGCTGAACACTGACACCCACCCAGTAGATGTAAGGCAAAAAACAACATATTTAAAGCTCTACTATAGTCAATGCACTAAACCCCACACCCCACATATCCGCTCAATTTTTGATTTTTGTTTGTTTTTTTTTTTGTCATGCTCACAGCAACAATTAAAATTCAACAAAATTGCAAAAACTATGAAAAGAATGCGTTGCTTTGCACAAATTAAGCACAAGTGTAAATGTCTGCAGCTTTTTTGCGGCTGTTATTTATGTTGCTGTTATTGTTGTTGTTATTGTTGTTGGTTTTGTTGTTGCAACGCTACATTGACATTGTATGCTGTGATGCTACGTTTTGTTACATTGCCTTACGTATGCAATTGGTGTCATATTAACTTCTTTTTTTTGACGACCTTGTTGGTTTTGTTTATTAATTCAATTTATGTTTGCCAACAAATTGCAATGACGTTCAAATCAAGTGCAGGCATTACAACGCAACAAACTAGCCAGCCAGTCAGTCAGGCAGCCTAGTCAGCATGCTTGGCCCGGCTAAGAACCTTTAACGTTGACATTAAAGCGCCGCAGCACGTAGGTATGTGTCGGCTAATATGCGCTGCTTGTTGTATGTGTAAATTAAGCATGCGCGTCATGTTGTTTGTTGTTGTTTTAATGCATAATATTTCAAGAACTTTTGTGGCAAAAATGTTCTAACATATTACGTTCAATGTGTGTCTCAAATGCGTAACACTGCATAAAGTTGTGAAGTTGTTATGCAAATGCATGACTGTGAGAACAAAAGACTTAAGCTACGAACTTGTTGCGTAAAACTATTTCAAAAATGCAGTGCAACTCTCAGCATGTTACTGCTGCTGTTCTAATTTTTTAATAAAGCGTAGAAAAATAAGCAACAGGTACGAACTTGAAAATGTGGCAGGGTGTTAATAATTTAATTTCAATGTTTTGGTCACAGCTTTATAATCTTAAGCACTTTTTATGATTTTTTTTTTTTTTTCTAACTGTCCATCACAACTGGTAGACCATGGGCCACTTAACTGATTAATGCGACTCAAATGTGCTTTGAATGGCCTGCAGCAGCAACAATGAAGATGTTAGAAAAAGCACAGCATGTTTGTTGTATGCAATGCTTTAAGAATTGCACTTTGTGAATTTTAGAGTTTTTTTAGTTGAGCTTACTGTTGAAGTGAGCAATTTTTTAGTAAAACACACAAACATCTCAGCCACATTACCTACAGCAAAGTTAGCCAAATCATCATTATTCATCTTGACATCTTAAGAGAAGCGTGTGTCCATAGTAGTGTTTGCAGAATTTACATAACATCAACTAGTTGTGTTTTTTTATTTTTGTTGTTTATTATTTTGTTGTAATTTGTTGCATTGTGTGTAAATATCATCTACACATCGTATGTGTGTATAATAAGTTTATAATAATGAAGACTTTTATTAATCATATCTAGTTTCTTAAATAATTTATCACTCAAAATTTAATGCAGTGTCTAACGTAAAGAAAGTACAACATTCTGCTTAAAAAATACTGGGAAATGTTCATTTAAAAAGTCAGCTTAAGGCCCTAGGTCGGCTCATGAAAGAAATTTTTTGATTTTTTTTTTTCTTTTAACGTTTATGTAACTTCTTAAGAAAGTAAAAAATAAATTTTTATAGTGCCTTATAGTTGAGAAACCAGGTGTACCGTTTGAGCATTATTTTAGGATTATATAGCGCACTTTTTCTTTAATATTATATTGTTATTTCAGCTGCTTAAACTTTTTTGTGTAGGAATACAATCAAAAATATGTATTACTAGCAGGCAACAGTTGTTTGCGCCTTTGCTACGGATTTTTTCTAGCTGACTAATTAGACTCCCTACTAAATGATATTATCTGATATTAATCCTGCAACTAATTAATAAAAAAAGCGTTCACCACTACAAAAAAAGCTCTGCTTGCTACAACTACAGGAAGAGCTGCTGCAATAAAAACTGTTTTAAGTAATTCTCACCTTGTGCAGCAGAATTCAGTCTAACAGACTTATTTTGCAATTATTAACAACATTGCTACACACACACAAGCACGCCACAGACTAGCTTGCAGACACTTAAAAAAAAAAACTGAATCACGCAAACAAGTTCGTTGCTTGAGTCTTTCGTTTTGAATACTTTTAAAACTAATGCAAATATTTTTCAAACCAAAATCTAGCTACCATTGAGTAAAATTTAAATATCGTGTCATCATTATATTTAATCAAAACCACATTTGCATAAACATAGTTGTTTTTATACGTTTTTTTTTTTGTTTTTTATACGATATTTTTAATAACAACAATAAAGGCCACAGTTGTTACTCAACCACCAGCTAGACTTAATTTAAATCAGAAAAATGTATAAGTTGCATATCAAACGCCTAAATAATCATTATATAATAAAAATATTAACAAAAATATAACAACACAATAACAACGGCATAGATGGCTAGTTTAGTATTTATGAAGAAATTAAACACAAAAATGTTGTTATAAAATGACAGAATGCGATAATGTGAACGTGTGTGAGTGAGATAAAAATGTTGAAAACTTTCTTCATTAACAGGCGAATACAAATTTGTTAAGTCAGCATAACAGGGGAGGGGAAAAAAGACAACAACAAAAAACATAATCAAACAAAATGAAACAATGAGAGCAATAAAAAAAGCCATAAATCTTAAAGATACAAATTAACAAAGAGCTGTTATTTTAAAAGCATGGCATTTGTTTCAACTAAACTGCACTTGCATTCATTTAAAGGGGGGCGATACCAATAAAAAAATATGATTTTTGAAGCTTATTTTTTGATAAATATCAAAATCATGTCTTAAATGCGTTTTATAAATTAAATATACATATTTTTATCAAGTCAAAATATATAAAAATTTTAATATCGGAATATTAAATTAAGTTAATATCGGAAGTTGACATCAAAAGTTTACGCCGTATAGCCTACAGGCCACAAAGCTCCAGTATTATGATCAATATGTTGTATTTCCACCTTTAGCTGCAATAACTGCTGCTATTTGCTTGGGCATCGATTTTATGCATATGCTGTAATTTAATTTTAATGCTTTATTTTAGTGCCACACTTTAATAAAACGCTCTATTAATGGCGTTTGTTGCTCAGAAATTCCTTGGAAAATTCATGCTTTATAATTTCCCAAAGGTTCTTTATTGGGTTGAGTTCGGAAGAGTTTCCAGGTCATTCAAGAACATGGGGTTTTTTTGTCATTAAGGATTCTTGTGACTCCTTATGACAAGGGACAGAATCATGCAGCAATATAATCTCGTTATCCGACCAATAGTTTAGGATTTATAAGGGTTTAAAGGTGTTTAGTACGGCAAAGGGTCCCTAGGGACCTTGTACTGCAATTGCACGGAATTGTTAGTAAATGCAATTTATTTTGGCTTGGTTTTAATTGTTTTATTATTTCAACATATCACAAACGTGTTCTTTGAATTTTAGGTACTTTCTAGATTATTCTTGGCCTTTCCTTAAAAACATAATTACCTGTTTGGGGAAATTCAACCCATTTTTTTTTTTCACAAATGTATTCTTCGCATTTAAGGTACCTTTTGGACAATTTTTATTGTGCCTTTGCTTGAAAATATAACAAAACGGTCCGTTCCTTTTTGAATTTCATTGCCTGCTTTACGGTTGAACACAGGTAAACATAGAAAAGGGGATAAAAGCGGCTTCAGTTTCGTAAACCGAATCATACAAAGTTTTATACTGAATAACATAAAGAAAATATAATGGCAGATAGAAATTTAGATATTACTGAAATGGTGGTACACGCTACCAGCAAATGAGTGAGGAAGAAAGAAATGCAGTGGATGGGAGATTTGCAGACTTCATAAGAGAGGAGGATGAAGTTGATGTTCCTGCATTTGATCTTGAAGCTGCGGAAGATGACTTGGCATGTCAACCAAATTTTCATGTTGATGATTCTGATGCCGAAAGTGAAGCAGATGTAGAAATCAATGAAGATATTAGTAATGACGATGATGATGAAGAGGAAGAAACTGATGCTCCGCAAACAAGTGACAATTACTTCATTTCCAAAGATGGCACCAAATGGAGTAAAAATGCACCACCGACTTCCCGCACTCGTGCTCATAACGTGGTCGACTTCACAAGAAGGAAACAGGGACCAGTACGAATCACACATGCTCCCTTTACCATTTTCCGTTCGATATTCACCGAAGACACGGCGTACATCATAATACGCGAAACAAATCGAAAAGGCCGTGAAGTGACAGCTGCATAGAATTTGGCAAATCCAACGAGCACAAAAGAATGGAAAACAATTACATTGAAAGAGTGCGATGCCTTTTTTGCTATTATTTTGTATGCTGGACTCACCAAATCGAATAGTGAATAGCTGCTTCAGAGCTATGGGGCCCAACGCGCAGTCCAATATTCAAAGCTGCATTATCGTATGATCGCTTCAGATGCATGCTACAATGTCTTAGATTCGACAATGGAAATACGCGAAAGCAGCGACTAACCAGAAGCAAAACTGCGGCTATTGATGATGTTTGGCAAATGTTACAGTCTTACTTGGCAGCAGCTTACAATCCGCATGATGCACTGTCCGTTGATGAGCAGTTATTCCCATACAGAGGCCGCATCCGCTTCACACAATATATTCCGTCGAAGCCTGCCAAGTATAAATATATATATATATATAATACATAAAGGTATGGTAGTTGTGCGACTCGAAATCATTTTATCCGGTCAAAAGAATAATTTACTCTGGTAAATTGCCTGACCAAACACGAGAGGTCACTCAAGGGCAGAATGTTGTAGTTCAACTTGCGCAGAGTTATTTGGATGCAGGCCACACAATTTATGCTGGCAGTTTCTTCTCCACTTTGGAATTGGTGCGTATTTTGATCAGGAAGATAACTGCATTTGTTGGAACAGTGCGCTCGAATAAGACATTTGTGCCACAGGAATTCCAAAAAAATCGTATGCGTCATTCACATTGTTGTGAATCAACAGCACAGTCAACAGCACATTGTTCGGCTTCAACGAAGGCGATGTAGCGCTGTGTTCATATGTGCCCAATAAGAACAAAGCGGTAATTTTGCTGTCCACACAACATTATACTTGTGGTGTGGACATGCAATCTAAGAATCAGAAACCGTTTGATACAATCAGGCATTGATACAATGGACCAGATGCTTGGCACGTATACATGCAAGAGCTCAACAAACCGCTGGCCACTGGCCATGTTTTATATTATGGTGGACGTTGCTGCATTAGCCGCATTTATTTTATATAATGAAATGCAGCCAATTCGAAGAAGTGACAGACGACGGTCGTTCCAGATGATGCTGACACAACAATTGGCAGTACCAAACATAAAGGAACGAGCGCTCAACAACCGCATAACCGCATATCCTAGGATACGGAACGCAATGGAAGCATTTGATGTAAAGGTGAGAAAAATAAATTCTTATGTCAAAAGCAGAATAACTACATATTTTTGTTGTTTTTGCTTTTTGTTCTTTATAGATATTATCAAGACCTACAGAAGTAGAAGCAGCTGCACCACCATTTGCGCCTAGAGGAAACAGACCTTCATGTTGCCTATGTCCTTCTGAGTACGGACGGCAGCAGAAAACTAGGTACTATTGCAATTCCTGCAACAATCCAGTTTGTGCAGAGCATTCTACACTCATGCATTGATGCATGATGAGAAAATATTTTGGACGAGAAACAATCTACTTAGCAATAGTTATTTAAGCTTTTTTCATATAAAACTAAAAAAAAAAATTCATAGTGTTAATATATAAAAAAAAAAAGTTCTAGAATTCATTTAAAATTAATAATTAATTCATAATAATAACAAAACAAAAAAAAAAGGAATTGAAAAAAAAATTGTTTCGTACAAAATTCCATACAAATACAAATAGATCCCTGGGGACCTAGTACTGCATATAAGGGCAACGGATGACTCACCCATCGGAGGGTTAACAAATTACAGGCGGTCTGTGTCTTGGCTACCGATAACTGACCAAACTTTGATGTTTAGAGGATACTTTACAAGATAAATCTTTGTCAGATAAATCTGTACTGAGGATTAGCCGGAAAAGCAAACCTTGGCAAAAAATTTTCAAAATTGCTATTTACTCTGACAAATAAATTTATGGAGCAAACTTGTGAATTCACTATTTACATTTTTTTGCAGTCTTCGTTTGTTCACTTTTTATGTTTTTTGTCCCAATTTAGACGTCTTAGCTTTATTGCCGGTGTAAGCAAGTGCTTTTTTGCAGGTCGCCATGGTCATGAGAGATATTTGAATCCTCGGAGTGAGAGATGCACTTCCGTTTTTCAAGCAAATATTTTGTTTTCATCAATTACGGTGTTAAATCCATCTCTGTTTTTTGAAGCAAAGCTTCGTACGCTTCCTTGTGTAATTTGTTTGAGTGAAATCTCAAAAGCGACACTTTTTTCACACAGTTTTCTTAGAAATTGATGTCTCATTATTGCCGGCATCTATTATAACAAGAAAATATATTTTTAATACATTAAAAACAATTTCTTTGGTGCGTTGTACTTCAAGTAATAAACTATGAAGTAATGCAAATAAAAACCTGCGTATTTCATATATCTACCCCCTTAAGAATTAAAATTTTGCATAGAGTTAATATTATGTTTGGCTAATTTTTGCATATTAGTTATAATTTGTACTCATCATTGTTATACCAGACAAAAACTACAGCTACTGTATTCATTTAACACTTTCGTTTTTGTTGAAAATGTTGTGAATTTTGTTTTTGACGTGGAAATTTTACGCAGCTCAAAGTTGATTTCATCACTCAGTTTTTAAGTCTTATTGATGGCAACCATTAAAAATAGCAACATCATCACATCTTCGAAGTATCTTCTTCCGTTTTGTTGTTGTTGGTTGTTTTTTTTTTTTCTTTTTAGAGTTATTTTTGCTGTGTTATATTATTTACTCCAATACGTTAACGAAATGAAAGTGAAATTTCAACATCTTCAGATGTGTTCAATTTCTTGAGTGTGTGTGTGTGTGTGCGTATTTTTTATGTGCTCTTATGTGTTATTCAGTAGTATATTAAATATGCGTGTGTGCTTTAGAGTGCTTGTAAGTAGGTTGCTATATATTTGTATTAAATATTGACATAATCGACTATAAAAAAAAAATATAAAGATTAAAATAAAGCAAAGAGTGCTACTTTGCTTGCTGTAAATTTCTGTTTAATTTATTAATTTTTTTTTTTTTTGGGTCAATCTTTAATAACTAATTAAATTCAAACTAAGCTAAGCTTAAAGTGTTAATCTGCTTAAGTAATCTCAATGCGATCATCATTCACAAGCTCTGATGCTATACACAGCACATGTTTGAAAACTAGTTTTATTCATAATTTTTAAGGAATGCTTAAAATTTATAGCTGCTTTATAAAGTTTACGTTTTTAGCAGTCTGCAACTTTTTAATTGATTTACTTATCTAAAAACTCTGAGCTTTATGTGAAATTATTAGCATATTCCACTTAAGATTCTAGAGTGGCGGAAGTTGCCAAAAAGCTTCAATTTATTAAATCTATAGCTTAAATATTGATCATACACAGCGATTGCTTTTATTTTTTTTTTTAATTTTATTTCGGGATCAATACGCGAAGAAAATTGTTAAAGTAAATTTTAAATTTTTTTGCACTTCTTTAAGAGGAAATCCATTACAGTCTGAGAAAATAAGAGCTTTAGTTTTGAACATTTATTATGTACTTTTCAATATTTAAAATTTTTTTATTTTCAGTACTCGAAGTCAATTTCAGGTTTTCAACTTCAAAACGTAACTGGTACATAAAAAGCCTATAAAAATATGACAGAAAGCGAAAGGAGAGCGAAAAAAATAAATTCGATCTGTAGCCTTACGTTCACCTTCATTTTTAAGTGAAAACGGAAGCAGTGCTTACAATTTCCGTTGTCGAGAAGGTTCAAAAGGATTATGTGCGTAAATAAGAGTCCAACGCACTATTCACCAGGCCACAAAGACTTGATATGAACAGTTGTTAATTTAATATTAATTATAACAGAAGCTATGCTGCAGTTGATCGTCACCATCTATCAATAGATAGAGGATTGTGTATTTGCTATGCTACAACTGACAAAAATTTGCTTTAATTTGACACAAGGTGTCTCCAGCATCGGTGTGTTTGTATTGTGAATGCGTTTGTGGTGTTGTTGGCACAAAGAAAATTAGCAATGCCCACAAGTGCGTTTTTAAGTGTCAAAAAAATAGATGATATCAATATATATGGAATTAACAAACGCATGCATGACATCGGTAAGGTATCTAAAATGTTTGTTAAATTTTGTTTCGTGTGCGTTTTTTAATATATATTTTTATCATCGTTCTGTGATTTGCTTGGAGTGAAATCTGAAAAATTTTCGACAGATTTTTTCGCTAGGTAGTACGCTGGTGAAGGAAAAAATTGGTTCAGTGCAGCCAAGTTCACAACCATGTGTGGAGAGTTAAAATGGAGAGTCGCTGGCATTTTATGCCCGTATATGTAATTGGCGTGGAAATTTAACATTCAACAATAAAAAAAGAAGCAGTAAATATCCCTGTAGGAAAATCAACTAATTAAAAAGTAGTTGATAAAGTAATTTTTTGTCAACCACAACTAGTTGAAATTCTGACTTTTTTTCATAGAACGAACTAACATATTTTGTATGCTGATGTCCGCTAAATAAGTCAATTGACTTTCGTCTGCATATATTTTCAACTACTTGTTAAACTAGTTATATTTAAATTATTTCTTTAATTACTTTAAAATAACCAATTGAAAACTATTACTGATGGTCTAAAGTTAATAATATTTTATGAAATAACATGGTTAAATAGATATAAACTTGTAATCTAATAAAAATTTCCAATTAAAAGATGTCAAAATCAGAGTAGTTGCCTCCTTAAAATAATTCAAAGTAGTTTATCAATCACTTGTTTTTTAGTAGTATTTCAACTACTTCATATATAATGCAATAAAAACTATTTAGAATTGCAGTGGATGCCGCCTTAATATAATTCAAAGTAGTTCATATACAAGTTTTTTTTAAATTAGTTTTTTAATTAGTTGATTTATAAAAACAAGTTAGTTTGTTCCTATAGGGATGTTTTCTGTATATATGTAATTTATTTTGTTATTTTAAATTTTTGTGTTTAAAAGTTTATTTATTAAAAAGAAAAAATTATTAAGCTATCAAATCTATGTAACTGCGAAAAAGCTTCGCTTCTCTCGTGTGTCCAACGACACACCTGTGTTTTTTTTTTACAAATCAATTTTGAGTACAAGGTTTTTAATTTTTGCCTATGGTTTGTTGAAAAATGGTCCAAATGGAGAATTTTGAATTTCTTTTAAAAAGTATTATTCCGAAAATTAGCACAAAAAGTAAAAATTTCTGTGAGAAATTTTAGTAATTCAACAATAACAATGTGAACGGTTAAAATAGGTTAGATTTCTTGCAGTTTATTAAAATCAAAATTAAAATCAGCTATGACAAATGCAAACATTTTTTAATAAGTTAAGCTGGTGAAGCTGTATTCACAACTTTTATGGATATTTCATATAAACGGGAGAAAAAAAATTTTAGTCTTTAGATTTGTTTTTTTTTTTTTGGCTATCTTACTAATTTGTTGATCCCCAGCTTGTGTACAACTATTTGAACCTGTGTGAACCCTAGATCGAGTTATCGTTAAGGGCTAAAATGTTACTGTTCTTGAAAACGATTTCGACAATTTGAGTAAATTCACAAGAAAATATTTTAAAGTCTTTGAAAATATAACAGTTTCATTTTCTCATGATTCAATTCCACTAACAATTACCATATAATTTTTTTTTTAATAAAATTTTTTGAACAGAGGAATCTACTCCGATAAAGTCATATTTAAATTTCAGACTATTTTTCAAAAACCTTAATTCGAAAACTGGTTTTTGCACAGCACCAGTATCTTATACCCAATTTATTATATAAGATAACACATGAAAATAAGTTCATGTTAATATTAAAATAATTACTCAGCTAGATAAATTTTTATAAAAAGAATGAAACAGTAACTTTTTTTGGATATTTAAGAACTTAATCGGGCGTGGATTTATATTTAAATTATTTGTAAATTAAAAACACTAAAAACAAAAAAAAAATTTTTAGACTTCCAAATTGTTTTTTAATTTTTTAATATAATAAAAATAATTTTAAAAATACTGAAGCTTAAAAAACTGTAATTGTTAATTTTTTTTTTTATGAAAATTTGGTAACATGATTAAAAAATCATCAAATCACTATAGAATTGCACCGTATAAAATGTTTTACAAAAATTTTTTCTGTTGAGAATTTTTTTTTCGAAAAAAAGCATATTTAGATTTAAGGTGCTTTTCCGAAACCGGTTATTTGGAAAAAGCTTCACAATTGGAAATTTTAGATGTCAAGAAAACAACAAAATTAAATAGTCAAACTTTTTAGTCATTCGCTTTACTTGAAATACCCCATAATGTGTTGAATTTCGTGGTTCATGTATTTTTTACGCTTTTAAAAATTAAAAAAAAACCCACTCAAATGAATGCTTTTTCAAAAGTTTTGGGTCTAATAAGCTTACCCATCAAACCATAGTTGACGACTTTGTTGAAATTTCGAGCTGTCTTAGAGAAATCGTTACAATTCCGTTATGCAAATAACTGAACAGTTTCACTTTTAATACGAATTAATAAAGAGTTTCGTTTTGCGACTGTTTGTTAAACATATTGAAATGCAAAAAGAATAAACTTTCCTTTCTTTTGAACTGTCTGAACGAAATCGTAACTTTTTCGTAACATTTTTGTTAAGACTCGTTACGAAATCGTTACGAAGTCGTGTCAACCGCTTCTTATGATTTTCCTTTCAGAAATACGAATTCATACGATTTCGATAAGAATATTTCGAAATCTTTCCGATTTCGTTGCGAATGAAGGGTTTGATACAACTTCGTAACGAAATATCATAACGATTTCGTAACGAGTTCTGACGAAAATGTTACAAAAAAGTTACGTTTTCGTTCAGACAGTTCAAAAGAAAGGAAATTTTACTCTGCTAGCATTTTAATATGTCGTACAAACAGCCGCATAACGAAATTTAATATAAATTCGTATAAAAAGTCAAACTGTTCCGATATTTGCGTAACAAAATTGTAATGATTTCTTTAAGACAGCTCGAAATAGTTACGAATTAGTCGGAATTTCGACATAGTCGTCAACTATGGTTTGCTGAGTAGATATGGCATAAAAGATATGGCAAGCTAATTTTCTTCAATTTACTAAATTATATTCGTTCTAGGTATAATTTCATATATATGTATTTTACTGGATATCAAGGACTTTTTGAGCATTGAAACTGATTTTTCATATCAAGCTACTTGGAGATGAATTCCAATATAATGATTGGCCAAAAAAAATTTTCAATAATTAAGTAAAGTTTTCAAGAATATGAACATCATTATCACAGTTTATCTAAAACAAAAATCACATTTTGAATTAAATAGTCTCATTTGTGTTATTTCTTTATACTTTCTGGACCCTAAGGGGGAGGGAGGGGGGGTTGAGCACCTAAAACCCCCCTTGCCTAAGGGCCTGGTGTCTATATCAGAGATGCAATTTTTTAATTGCGGCAAATAAGGAATTTGTTTGTTGCATTTCTATTTCTTTTCAATTTCTATTTCAATTCAATTCAATTCAATTCAATTCAATTTCTAATAAAACCAAACAAAAAAACGAAAAACAAGATTGTGTCAGCTGTGGACTCGAACCTAGGCTGTTTTGCATACACATCAAGCACCTTAACCACTATGCCACGGCCACCAAAAAAATTTGGTGGAGAGTTTTCGTTTTTGTCGGGCTTCTGTCGAGCTTCTGTCGAGCTTCTGTCGAGCTTCTGTCCATGACAAATGTTTAACTTTCGGCATAAACGCACAAAAATTTGCAGCTACTACAGCTCGCAATCGAAGTATAATTGGCTAATTTTGCAGTTGCGCTAAACGAAAAATTTTTTTGCGTGTAGTCACAAACAAATCCGCGGCTGGGTAATTTCCCATATGCTAATAATATTTATATAGTTCTATACTTATTTAAGTTTATAACTGTTTTATTACTATATGGAAATTTTTGATTTTTGCACTCTATTGTATGATATCTTATAATATCTTCAAAGGCAAAAAGTTATTCAATTAAATTTTTATTTGTTCTGTATTAAAGATTAATACAGATTTTGATATTTAAGATTTTCCTACAGATTCTCAATCATGCTGGCTTTGATTGGGTGCTAATAAATTTCAGGTATATATAAAAAATATAATCCAAATACTTTTCTGCCCCACAAAAAGAATATTTGTTTAGCAGAAGTGCTAATAACTTAACTTTTTAACCAAGCTATTTCTTATATTTTCTTGGAAAATATGATGTCTTGAAATGACATTAAATATTGATTGAAGCAATTTTTTCACGTATGTATGTATTTTAATTAAGAAAAACAAAAAATTACTCATGTTCTCATCTTCAACAGCTGTATTGAAAGAAAATGCAGCGCTTACTATATGTACATTTTAATTAGACGTTATTTATGCGGTTTTGCAATACAATGTTAATTTATTTTTTTTTGAGAAATAAAACATGAAACATACTCATCATCATACTCATAAACAAAATAATCAATTAATTCAGTTAAATGAAAAACTTTTTACAACAGCTGTCTGAATAAATTGAAAAACAAGTTTGATATTTCTGATTGATATCTTCTTTGTTGAAAGTGAAAATTCTGCAGAATCACTGCTAATGATCAATCAATATTCAGTACATAAAATGTTTAAAATTATCGAAGAAATTTAATATTGTTAACTCAACACTTATAAGTGACTAATTATTTTGTTTTTATCAAAATAGTACTTTGAAAATTTTGAGTAACATGTTTTCATAGAACACAGCAAGATTCGAAGTCTGATGCGGTATGAAAAATATCAGTATTTTGCTTAAGATAGCGGAAGAATATTGAATTTATCTTGTCGGAAATTTCAGAGTGCTTTATTAAAAAGCAAGTAAAAAGGGCTTTACTCTGCCTATGAATAGTGCTTTTGGGAAGTGCTTTGCTCTCGCTACGCATTGAGCTTTAAAAAAATCGCTTTGCTTTCACAATTTTCCCTAATTTGACTATTCGTAGTTCATAGATTTTGACGTTGCTGCCGTACTAGTTCGATATATTTATTTTTCTCATCACTACTTGTCACTACTCATCACTAAACTAGTGAAAAATAGTGAGAGGTAAAAAACGTTTATAAACTGTTTTAAAGTAATATTTTTATAAAAAAGTAATAAAATGAGTGGAAAGTGATTAGGTTATTCAAAACGCAATTTTAAAAGATTAGTTTGGGTAAAAATATACACCATTAAAAATGAAGTTGCACTTGTAGGTGCAAACGAAGAAGGCGCAACAGCAGCAGAAAATTGAAGTGGACATAGTAGGGCAGACTATATGCAAAGTGCTGTAGAAAATGAAACACCAACAAATTTACCAGATTTCAGCCATGGCGGTGTGGATTCCATAAAAAGTGCCAATAGTGAAAATTTACAATACGAATTTCGTCAGAAATTGACACTCAAAATGAAATTCGGCATTTTGATGGCATTTTGCGTATTTTACAAAGAGTGAGCTTAAAAGTGCCCTCTTCAACAAAAACTTTATTTTCAAGGGCGCAAAATAATATCACTATTTGCACGCGTGAAGTTAGTCTGGAAAACAACTTCCACTATGGACTAGAGAGAAGTATTTGTCAGGATTTGAAGTTGTCGTTAGCAGAAGATATTGAAATTTTAGAAGTAGATATTGGAATTGGACAGATTACCCTTATACAAAAGCTCTGCAATAGCCTTGTGGCCTATTTTGGGTTCCAAATCAAACTGCAGCAATATCATACCTTTTATGATTGGAGCATATCTTGGCAACAGCAAATCTGAAGTTACGTATTAATAATTTTCTGCTGGACTTTGTTTTAGAAATGGAGAGTTTAAGTGAAAGAGGTATTATCGTCAAAGTTAAAAAGGTTTTTATTAAATTGCGAGCATTTACTTGTGATGTTCCTGCGAGAGCATGTGTTACGGGAACTGTTGGTCATACTTCCTCGACTGGAAGCTGAAAAAAACAATCGGCTGCATAATGAAAAAAACTGTTGGGTTTAATTTGGAATGGGAAAATATGCGTATGTAACTTGACGTCTGATTAAAAAAAATAGAAATAAATAAAAGATTCATGTCGTACAAGTCATTCATTCCAAAAGAATTTAATAGAAAGCCTCGTTCTTTTGATGATATTTGTAGATGGAAGGCTGTGGAGTTCCGTATCACCTTTCGAAACAATAACTAAGCGCTTTTTTGAATCACTCTTCGTTGCGAGAACTAAGCGCTTTTTCTTAAATCGCCTTTCGTAGCGAGTGAGAGCAAAGCGCTTTTTTTAAATCACTTTTCGTAGCAAGCGCAAAGCGCTTTTTTAAATCACTTTTTGTAGCGAGATTAAATGTCTTCTTCCCAATGACATGCCGATGGTAAAAAAATCACTATTAAAAACGAGAATAAATCGCTATTGTGATTTTTTTAAAGTGCTTTGAAAGTAGTTTAGTCCTAAGAGGTAGTCCTAAGAGGTAGTTACTTATAGTAATTATTCGATACATGGAGTTCATGTTGGATTTATTAAAAATGTTATACAGAGTTCATAAGAAACAAAAATATGTAGAAATATATAATTATGATGCAACAAAAAAAGTAGATAATATTAATATAATAAAAAACCAAAAAAAAAAAAAATAATAATAGATCAACATAAATTTTATAAGCAAACTGATTTATGATAAATTGTTAAAAGAATTTGAAAAAGAATTTCTTAAGGAACATTAGCAAATTTATAAAAGCACATGGAATATTTATAAAAATTAGTTTTAACTGAGAATTTTGTTCTTGCGTTTCATTTTGTGCATATTTCAATTTTAAGTTTTAGTGCTGCATAATTTAAAAACTATTTATTTTTAGCACTAATTGACAAAAATTTTATGAAAAACATTTGAGATAAAAAAATAAGAATCATCTTTAAACCTGTCTATAAATTTGCATAAATGTCTACGTAAGAGCTATTTCAACGTGCTATATAATTCAAGTTTTATGCTTTTTTTATGGTTATTTCTCTAACTTACCATAGTATAAATCTAATAAAATAGCGTTGCTTCATCATTTTGCACTGTCTGTGTGTCTGACGATTTAGCGATTTGCTTGCAAATCTTATATTATAAAAAAAAAACTATAAATTTAACTTAACTACGTTGGTATGGGTAGAAATTTTATAAAAAAAAAATTCACAACGCGACAAACTTAATTTATATAAATTAATTTTTTTTTTTTTGGCACAATTTTTGCTAGATATTAATTTTTGATATTTAAAAAAAAAAATTACAAAATTATATTGTCGTTTTGCCAAACATATAATAACCGATAACCAAAGCTTTGAATTTGATTTTTTCGCCTGTTAGCATAACGCTGACAATTTTTAATGTTGAAGATTAGCGTTGTTGTTGTTGCTGTTGTTTGCTATTATATAGGTATATAGACAAAGTTGTTGTTCTTCTTGTTGGTAGCACTTGTTTAAACACATTGAAAAAAAAAACACAAGAGACAGGATATTAATAGGATAGGTAAAATTAACACACACGCGTCCTGGTTGTAGGTAAAATGAAATAACGAGCGAGAGCGCGCGCGTGCGTATAACAGCAGACGCCAAAAGTATCTGAGCGTTACTCTATAGCGAATCTATAGTTAAAAAGCCGACAAAAAACAGTTTCACAAAAGTTCAGATTTTTCAAAAGCTTTCGAGAAAAAAAAAGCAAAACAGAAATGAAGAATCAGTATGCTCAGCGCGCAGTAGAAACAAAAACTATTGACTGGCAACCACAAACTACGGCTGCCAACTGAATCCACTAAATAGCGCAGAGTAGCTGAAAGCTAGCAATGAATATGCAATGGCTTAAAAAGCTGAATGCATTTAAGTCAGACAAAATAAGAAAAAAAAAATTAAATATAATAAAAATTAAGGAAACCGGTAGCTAAAGCTTTACAGGTGCGAAAGCATTTTAAACAAACATAGAGACTGAGAGCGAGCGTCTCTTTATTTGTGCGAAATGGAGAGCAAAAAAGGAAGAAAGCTTTGAGTGTTCAAGCTTTTGGTTATTTCTTAGCTGAAAATGTGCAGCAGCCACTGCCGCTAGTTGAAGAGTGTATCTGACAGCTACTTTGCACGCTCAACCATCCGTCAGATAAACAAGGTGCAACTCAGCGGAGAAAGTGGGCATGTTTGTTTTTTTTTTGCTTATTTTTTTCATATCCATTCATCTGGCTTACAGCATCCAACAAATACTTTTGCAGTGTTTTGCGCTTGCGCAGCTGCTGCTGCTGCGCATTTCAAGCACAAGACACACAAAAGCCGCAAGCAGGCTAAAGCTTCTTTTACTTGTTTACATTATTGGATTGATTTTTTTGCTTATTGTTGTTGCAATTTTATGAGAATTTTGTTGTTGTTTTGTTTAAAATTAATAACTACAAATTAAGTCAAATAAATAGAAAAAAAAAGAAGTAAACAAAATCCAACCATTTTTTGCTGAATTTTTTTTAAATTTTTTTTCGCCATTATATATCATGTGTTGTTGTTTATTGTCTTGATTTTTTGGCTTGTTTTTGGTGTTAAAGTTGTCACTTTGCTTACGACATTGTGAAAGGAATCACGCGCTTGTCTCGCAGTCTGCCTGCCAGTACATTTAATCCAAAAACCATAAAAAAAAAATCTTGAAAATTGCAAGTTGTTGCTGTTGTACTTACTTTGGGTGTTTAACATTTTCTTATAAAGACATAAATTTGTACCTTTTGTTTTTAAACGAGTTTGAATTTTTGTTATTTTTTTTTTTTTTGACATGCTTAGTGCCAGCTTGTGGCATCTTCTTTACTGCTGCTGTTTTTTTTTTTTTTTTGTACCACATTGCCTTCTTTAAGGCATTATTACAACCCACTTTTTTGTTGCATTTTTCGATGATATAAGTTAGTTGCTTACAAGAAAACGTGTTTAAGCCACATTAAGAAAAAAAGAAAAAGAAACTTGTTAAAGCTACCTATGAATATCGAAAAAAGGGCATAAAACATGGAGCTTAATTTATTAAAAATTAATAAATATACCATTTATATAATTTTAATAAAGCCTTAAGCCAGATGTAACCCTTTTTGTGAACAACTTTAGGGTTAAGTTATGTAATAAATCCTCAACTTTCGCTCGAGCGTCTCTCTTCAATTTGCTTGGCATTCCTAACACTTATTTCATAGAAATTAAAGAAAAAACCTATAAATATTTCAAGGTTATTGGTCAGTTGAAGCTTCAGGTAACACACATAATTAATTATGTGACTATTTGGTCAGTCGCAGCTTAAAGAATTTTAGTATAATTAATTATGGTGTTTAAAACAAACTTCTAAGCATTTCTAAGAAAAAAAAAACAATATATTAAAACTTGTTTTCTGCTTAAGCATAACAATTAAAATTTCAAATAATCAGTTTGTCTTTTTATCTCAACTTAAGATTCTGTTAAAGTCAATGAAACGTTAAACTTATGCAAATTATTGGTTGAGTTGAATTTCTTGGCAATTATTCATTATTTTTACGCTCCAGGATAAATGTTAAAATTTATTATTACGAAAAACAAAATACATGCTCAAAACCGTGGCAGAAAACTTACAAATTATAAATAATGTAAGGAAATATATATATATATATGAATATTAATAAGAAATATTTAAGCTTAATAATTGAATACTTTACTCAAGTTTGTTTCTTAAGTCTTTTGATTTTGTTCTGAATAGAGGCGGAATGTATTTTGGTTGCGAACTTTGTTGAAAATTATAGTTTCAATATTTTTTAAAGGATTTTTTTCTTAGAAGAGAGGCTTGCAGGTTGCCACTTATAGCTTTTTTGGTAATTGTTTTTTTATTCTTTGATAAAAACTAGAGCCCTGCATGAATATATTCATCAAGTGAATATACCCTGATTCTCTGCTGTAGCAGTCACTGCAAGTAAAGCTGCAAGCGAATAAATGTAAACAACAGATCGTGTAGCGCAAGAGAATAAATTATCATTTGCTCTCTGTTCTCTTTTCATACACTTTTGCACTGAGGTGAGCTTGCGATCTACGAGTTGTTTCAGTTATTTCTCTGAGTTAGAGCAATAAACTCAATAAACTACACGAATACTGAGGAATCTGCTGTAGTGACCTGAATAAGAATCAGGTATGTTGGTTTTTCCCTGCAATAAGCTTTATGTTATTCTTAATGCATATTTGTGTTATTTTTTGTTGCTTTACTCGCTACCTTCGAAACAAAAAACACTAAAACTGTCGAAAATAGTTTATATCGGCCGTAGCTGAATTCCTAGAGAGGTAAAATATATGAGCTGGTCCTATTATCTTTTGTCTCTAAACATTTCTCCGCAACACACCTACCCCCTATCTACCACCCTTAATTGGCTTCCCATACAATAAACCCAAAAGCTGTCGAAAATAGTTTATATCGGCCGTAGCTGGACTCCTAGAGGGGGAGGGAGGGGGGGGGAGAGGGGGGAGAGGGGGGAGAGGGGGGAGAGGGAGTTGATCCTATTATTGTTTGCTACTCAACATTTCTACGAACTAACGAATAAAAAAATATTCGCTAAATATTCAGGATATGAACACTGATATTTTTGTTATTTTTATTGCTTTATTTGCTACCTGCTGGTGTTAGCAGGTACTACCTGCCTAAATACGGTTGAATTTGCAACCGCTTCGGCGCCGCCGTCTTTGGTGAGCACGCTACCCAGATAGCAAAACTGCATCAGCATCCTCGAAAATTTCTTGCGTGCCATCAATGGTTACTGAGAGGGCATCTTAGTTTAGAGGGCACTGGTAAGTAGCGTTTTTGATAGTTGTCCACCCAAAATGTATTTGGTTCTTTGTGTACCAGTGTGTCAGCTTTGCAAGAAATCACTTTGTCATCGAGACGTTGCAGTCCGGGTCCAAGTATGACCATCTTTAATTTAGCCAATTCTTCGGCAGATTGGATACGATCGCCGGGCATGACGATTTGTGTCATTGTTGTGATTTCTTCTATATTAGAGGTTTAATTAAATTGTTAATATGTTAACCCTCGCTGGAACACGTGAAATATATAAATATAAACAAGAATTGAAAACAAAATATTTTTTCCAATTCAGGATGTCAAAATGCAGACTGTTCACAATTGTATGGAAGCGTTTGGAAAAGTCACAATGAAATTTTCGCGTTATTTGGTTTCGTTCTTAGGCTGTGTGCGGATTGAGGGTATTCATGCAATGACGAAAACTCGCCGAATATGCCGAAAATAGGAAAAACCATAAACGCCGAATTTGAACTGTCAAAATTTGTATGGAATCTGATATTCGGAATAGTTTTCAGTTTTCCGCACGATTTTGATGCGTAAATAGTGCTGAATACTTTCGGCATCTAGTTGCCACCTTTCAAATATTTTACATATATTTAACGCAAATATAAAACCAAAGTTGCCACTTTTTCAATGCAACTTATAGAACAGCTGATTGATATGCGGCATTCCCCAATAGCTATAAAAAAGGAACCTCATGCAAAAACAGCGAATATTTTCCGATATACGGCATCGGAAAATATTCGGCATGAGTTTCGTTTTTTTGGTGATGGATGATGCGAAGTCCTACCTGCTTTGCGTTTATGACGAGAGCCTTAAGTTTGCCATAGAACTCTTACAGTTTGTGAGCCAAGAAGCAGATATCGTCAGCATAGTCAAGGTCGCTAAGTTTTTGGTGTGGCCGCCATCGTATACCACCGGGAGCGTCGTCGTATGTTTTCTTGAGCACGCTGTCGAGAACTGCTATGAAAGTAGAGGCGACAATACGAAGCCCTGCCGAACTCCTTTTTGGGTTGTGAATTTATTGCTCTTCTTTCCTTTGAAGAGCATGCTGCACTCAGCGCTCTCGTAAAACTTGCGGATAAGAGTGATCATCTTGTCAGACACGCCCATATTTCTCTGAGTTGACCAGATTGCGTGTCTGCTGATAGTGTCAAGTGCACGTTCAAAAACCAACGAACAACATGTACAATGGGGATCTCCACTCAGCTGATTGCTCTGTAATTATTCGTGATGAGTTTATGTGATCAACACAGGAAGGCTTTGGCCTGAAACCATTTTGCTCAGTGCGTACAAAATATGATATATGAAAACAATAATCTTTTCAACAGTATTAAGAAAAGTAATGCCTCACCAGTTCTTACATCGGCTCAGATCGCCTTTCTTTGGGATATATATTATTATTCCGTCTTTCCAGTCGCTGGGAATTGTGGTCGTCATCCAGATTTCTAAGAGTATAGTTGACGTAGAGCTGAGGCAACTTCTGCTGCTCCATATTTCAACAATTCTGGGAGAATGCCATCAACTTCGGCAGCTTTGTTGTTTTTAAGCTTGCGGATCGCTGAACTGATCCCCGCTATCGATGGAGGCTCTGTCGAAATGTGTCTGTTGGGGTTATGGCACCGGTTGTTATTAGCATCATCAGGTCCTACTTCCTCCGAAGTGTTGCCCAAGCATTCGTAGTGTCTTCTCCATTTATTCATTTAGGTTTGACATTCGTTAATTTGTTAATTGCTGCGTCACGACTTTTTGTTCAAAACTCGTTACGAAATCATTCATTCATTTGCTGCATACATTGGTTAGAGAAAGTAAACAGTCACTGTCCTAAACTACAAACCATTTCCATTCTTAAAAAATTAAAATGTACAGAAACTTTTTAAAAGCATATAAAATCGAACTTTTGGTATTTTAGTTTGCAGGTTGCCACACATTGAAATGTTGTTAAAAATGTACAAAAACTCAAGTAAAAACACCTGATTAAGAAAATTTTTAAAAATTTCTTGTGTTTAATGTGAACTTTGTAGGGCTCTTTCTAGATTTCTAGATTTGCTTTAATTGCGTTAAATAATGCATCAATGCAACCCTTAATACCATGATCGGTTTTTCTTGGTCTGCGCGCTGCCATAATAAAAATGTAACGAAAATGTAAAAAATGAACGAAAATACCATTGAAATTTAATAACACTTTACTTTTGACTCAATGACACGTTAAACAAAAGAAAAACTTAAAAAGAGAGGAAGCATCGTGCAAGCCAACAAATGTGCCAACCTGCACTTTGACACTATTTAAGAATAAAAATAATATGGAATTGGCAATTCATGATATTTCCGGAACTTTGTTTGGATTATGAAAATTTTATGAAACAGCAAAACATATTTATCTCTATTGTCGGAAAAAATGCTATTTATGAGCACAGGACAAGTACACAATTTTAATTTTTTTAATTTTTAAAAACTAATATTTTATACTTTCTTTAGCAGTATAAAATTTCTTTCTTTCTTTCTTTTAAATTTTTAAGAACTAATGTTTTATACTTTCATTAAGCAGACATTAAGTTAAGCAGACGCATCTGTCCTGTCTCAAAAGTAGATTAAAAGTGACAACTTTTCTTTTGATGTCGATATACGTATAAGTCGGAGTTTAGGTAACGACACTGCACTGATGTCAAAATACAGCAGTGGTGGCAACCTGCATACCGTGGCAACCTGAATTCCGTGGCAACCTGCCAGCCTCTCCCCTATATGGTATGATGTTTATATTATGTGTATCACTATAAGCGATATCACTACTATCACTCAAATATATACGAAATATTCGCTACAGGAGAATATTTTTTCTCAAAAAAAAAAAACACTTCCTTGTAAGTGAAAATATCGTGCCCGTTAGAGAGCTAAGTGCCAGTTTTTCAGTACGAAAAACTGATCCTAAGTGAAGCACCCTGTTAATTGATATTGCTGTTTATTTGTTATCACACTTTGCCAAAATTACAATTTTGATTCTTTTTCTGTTTTTTTTTTTAATCAATAAAAGTACAATAGTGCTAAGAGTTTAACCAAACGACTTCAAGTGTCACCACCAATTTGTTTAATTCATCAACTAGCGTGTGCAACTTTCATAACAATGAATCAACTGCACGACAAACAATTTTTTTTTATTTAATTGTTAATAAAATTATGTATTATTGTTAACTTGGCAAATTGGTATCACACAGACAGAGAGCAAATATGTGCAAAAATAATTTACAAATATGAAAAAGCAAGAGTTTGACACCTGATTGATTTGCAAGAGATTGCAACATTTTACGCCGTAAAACATAGTATTTACAATTTCTTCATTGAGGTCTTCATTCACTAGTATGCAATAGAGTGGAAATTACAAGCATTATTTTCGATGTGATTTCCAAAAATTTTGAATTCCTGTCGCAATTTGAACAGTTCGAAAATCATATTCCTTTAAGATCATGAGCAATTCTAGCTTAAAATTCAATCGAAAGACTAAAGAAACAGACTCTGAGATCGAATAGAATTTGCAGAGTTATTTACTGTTATGGACCGAAAATACTTTACATGAAATAGTATGCACATACTGCAGTAAAATTCATCTTTGAACAATGTTTACACACACATTTTCGAAGAAGTATTTTTTTTTTTAATAATCAATCAAAGTTAATCTTCAAGACAACTCGAAATTAATAACATGTAAGATTATGAATAACATTTCAGGTTACATCTCCCTTCAATAATGAACAGCAAAGAAAATAATTTTTCTTCTCAAGAAAATAGTCATTTTCTTTTAAATCAGTATTAATATTTTTCCCATAACAGACAGAATAAGTAATTCATTGAAATCAAAAAAATCATACCTCTGCAATATTTTGAATAAGAACTCGATATTTAGATTATAAAAGATCTTATTTTTTCGTTCGAAATTTCCGTCAAATTTTTTATGTTAGCAGTTTTATAATTAGAAAAGAAATTAAATTTCACTTTCAACTCAATGCCACTTGTAAGCATGCAAAAAGTGTAAAGATTTACTTACGAAACGTTATACAAGACCAAAGGCAAAAAGATAGCAATCTGCAAGCCAACAAAGGCCAATCTTCATTTCGACGTCATTTTTAGAATTAACTTAATATAAATTTGCCAATTCTCATGATATCTTTAAAATACTCTATGAATAATGAAAATTTTATGAAAAAGCGACACATCATACAAAATTTACCCTGAATTGTCTATAAAAATTATTAATTTATGAGCACAGGACAAGTGCACAATTTTGAGTTTTAAACTTATATTTAACACTTTCTTTAACAGACACTATGTTAATATGTGTGTCTGCTCGAAAATTAAGTTACAAGTGAAAACTACTTTTTCGACATCGATGCTAGTCAGAGTTTAGTAAGTTACGACACTACTAGAATGTCAAAATACATTAGTGTTGGCAACTTGCAAGCCTCTTCCGACATTATAGTGGCACTAAAATGTCTGGTGAAAAATATAGGCATCTGCATATATGTCGAAAAACAAATTGTGACAATATAGCTATTGTAATGGATTCTATACCTGTTATTAATGTTGTTAGCTTAAGAATACTAGGACTAGTTTTTAACAAGCGTCAATTATGAAATGCACATGTTACAAATTTATTCAAATCACGTAACAAAATTGTAAATATTATCAAATGCTTAAGCAATATATATCTGCAATGCAATACAAACTCCTTTATAAACATTGTGAAATTAACAATCCTATCCAAAATTGATAACTACTTTACAATCTACGGAACAACATTGAAAAGGAACTTAAATAAAATTGCATCAGTTTTCCATTCTGCAGCAAGATTGACACTGGGAGCATTTCGAACAACTACTATTCGCAATATCCTGACTGAGACCGGACTTCCTGTGCTAAATGACAGATTGAGTTGTTTCTCTCATAAAAATTGTGATGCAAAACATACTCAAAAGAAAAAAGATCCCTAAAAAAGGTCAACCTTGCATCGGATCACTACCATTGCAAAAGACCTTTGCATCACCATTAAGCCGACGAATAAAGTTCCCCAAATTCGGCCCCCATGGTTGTTTAACAACTGCACGATAAATACGTATTAAGCAAAATTTAATAAAGACATAACAACACCAGAGGAATACCGGCAGCATTTAAAGACCCTTCTTGCCGAATATAATGATTAGAATATGCTATTCACAGACGGTTCTAAATCCAACACAACAACAGGCTTCAGTGTCATCGATGAAAGCTCAATCTTGAAACAAGCAATTTTACCATCATACTCTTCCATATTCTCGACAGAAACCGAAGCTGTGCTCTATGCCATCAAATTCGCAAAAGAAAATAAGAACAGCAAATATCTGTTCTGACTCGCTTTCCACCCTACTTCCACCCTACAGATACAGCAATAGCCACCATCAGAGACATCCTTTCAAGCTACGCAGGGAAATTTAAATTAATGTGGATACCTAGCCATGTACGAATATCAGGAAACACCTTTGCCGACTCCTCAGCTAAATTCGCGACGAAAGCTCCATTGATTTTACACACTACAATCAACATTGCATATATAAAAAGTGCAGTTAACAATCACTATCTCGATACATTCCGGCAAAACTGGACAGATTATTCATACTTTTACAAAACCATCAACCCTCTACCAATCCCTCCCTACTTTCCAGTGTCAATTAGTATCATCTACACACTCTTTAGGCTCGGACGTACTAGGATAACACACAAATATCTTCTCAACAATGAGTCTCACTCACCTTTATGTCACTTTAGCAACACCGATGAACTAACAGTCAAATGTGCTCACATTCTACAATCCTGCCCAGTAACACAATAAATACTGTACGAGCTAGGCAAACTTAACGCCGCACAAATTCTCCAACAAGTAACACATAAAAATATTTATTAAATTTATAAGCATACGCGACCTGTATGCTGATATATAGTTACTTTTCCAATTTTACGTTTATTAAACATCCCAGCAAAAAACTCGCTCAGGCCTCTTATAGCCAGACTGGAATTCTGGATTGAATTTCTTAACATAATCATGTCTCCATTATTCAGTTCCGATTTTAAAGCTGAAATTAACCCTAGAGTACTAACCTACGTAAAATTTACTCACTCTTTACGAGTAATACGAAAGGTTAGTATTCTAGGGTTGAGATATAATTTAGGCTGCCTTTTTACAGACCTGTATTCTTACCTGAAACAATACAAAAAAATCAGTTCTTTTTAAATTCAGGCCAGATATTACATCTAAATTTGAAATAAAAAATTGATATTCAGACCAGAAGTCATAGATGAACATTTAAAAAACGGAATACCAAACTTCAGGTTTGAAGAGGCGAACACTTGATTGAAATAATTAAGGCTGTTTTTAAGGGGTTACATGGCAGTTTTTTGAAAAAAAATATCGTGGAAAAATTCCTACGGGTTCAAAAGTTACAGCCGGATTAGTGACAGCGCATTTTTAATTTTTGCGCTACCTACGTACGGCAGCTGGTATATATGTACTTGTTTTACTTGCTACCTGAGTTTTGGTGGTTGTTATTTCGTACCTACTTGAAGGGTGAAGGGTGAAGCCCGTATCGCTAAACGATTGCAAAAAACTATAAGAAACAGCACAGCACAAGATAACGAAGGCATACAGTACAAAGCAGGCATGGCAGATTGAAGGTAACCTTTTTTTTCTTTGTTCACAAACTTTGAACGCGTTTATCTCAAAACCATGTTTTTCGTACTGGTTGCGGCACTAGCGGGATCATTTTTTGACGAAATTTTTTTTTTGTATTTTTTAAACATGATTCGCTATCAAATGACACTAGCTTTTTTTCGAATTTTTATGAATTCTTAAAGTCAATATTTTTTTCGAAAAAACACTCTTTCAAATTTGGAACATCACCAAAAATTGAAAAAAAATTTAAAAAAAAGCTCGTCTCATACGATAACCAATTTTGTAAGGATTTTAAAAAGTAATTTTTTTTCCAGATCGGACAATTTTTGCAACTCCCAGCGCAATTTGTTATAATTTATAATTTGTTCAATTCTCTACAATAATAAAAAAAATTTTGGAAAAATGTTTTTTTTTTTTACTGAGTTATGAATTTTTAAAAAAAGGTCTGTTTTCTCTGCCGCGAATGTCATGTCCCCCCTTAAACAAAGCTCAGGCCGTGGTAATGCCTGTCAGGCCCCTGAATTCTTGCCTGATCAGACATGGCATTTTCTGCTGGGATAATTGTCATATTTAAAAACCGATATCTTTTAACTAATATCCTATTCTTAATTATTCAAAATTTTTAACTCACTGGATGGATTGATTACTCATTTAAAGTGTTAAGCTGAAGGCCGCAGTATCTATCCTTTAATAACATTGTTATTTGTAAATTATTTATTTTTACCAATAAAATAAAAATAATAAAAAATTTTTTAAATTAGTACATTTTGGTCCCTACCTACCAGAAAAGCAGTCTTAAATAAAATAAGTTCTAAGCACTTAAAATATATACTCCGTGGGTTAGTTTTTCTGCATAATGGGAATCAAAATCCTGGAATACTAAATAATACTGTTACTCCTAAGGGTTTGAAACTATAACTCCTTTTCTTACGATTTTTTGCTCAACTGGATCTCCCCTTTCACCTCCATAATTATAAACACTCTACTTCCTGACACCCTGTATATGAATGTTAGAAATATTTAAGGTTAAAACTTGAACTCTTTACTGAAGTTTGTTTCTTAAGTCTTTTGATTTTGTTCCCTTTTGTTCAAAGCGGTTCGAAGTGGTTTTTTCGCTTTGGAAATATTAGTTTTTTTATTAGTGGCATTACAGACATTTTTAGAAATTTATTGCGTTTTGATACCTACCTACCAGGTAAGGAATCTTGAAAAAGCCAAGAAATACCAGGTAAGGAATCTTGAAAAAGCCAAGAAAAGGAACAAGTCTAGCTTAGTGAAGCTTCTTCAATTTTGAAAATTTGCATGGTGTTGAAAAAAAAGGCCGCTTTCCGCCTGCCTTCGTCGCTTTACTTGGTCGGGAAAGATTTTAAAGGCAACACAAATAAATTTAAATACCCATAATTTCTAAATTTTAGTCACCTCACGATATACATAAGTATATATCCATCCGATCCACCCAATCTCTCCGACATACCCTCAGCCTATCCAGCAACGGCAACGCTGCCTTAGTTTCCTCTGGGTATAACATCTGGAACAAATATATTTTTTAATGAAACTGCTTGTATTTCAAAAAGTTTTTTTGTATTAGGTTGCATTTTTTGCAAAGATTATAATGGTGTTGAGAAAAAGGCCACTCTGCTCCCCTTTGGCTTAAACAACGGTTTGAAATTCAGAGGTGTCATTCCATTCAAACAAATTTAGATATATCATTGTTCTTAATGTTGTGAATGTACTACATTCATTTGGAGGGGGTGTTTTTATTTTCTTTGTAATCCGGTTCACTAAAGCATAATTTTTATATTTTTTGTAAACTCATTTACTAACGTTTTTGTTTATTAGGCAATATAGAATGGCAAATGATTTAAAAATTAATAATTCAAAAAGGCCGTTATGAAACTTTTGCCGGAAAAGGTTCGTAAATGAATTAAGAAAGCAAAGAAAATCAATATTTTTAAGTATTTTTTTAAATTTAAAGTTTAAGTAAGTAAATTTTAAAATATTGTCTAAAGTCTGCCTTAAAAATATATTGCTGATGTTGTATTTTGTCTACAAAAATAAAGAACATTTATTAAAACTAACTGAATACCCCTTAAAGACGGATAAGCTTATCAAAGACACGTGGCTTAAACTATATTGAAGTTTTCTGTCATTAACAACGCTTAGAGTAAATTTGCGATTGTTTACCCATTATTTAACTAAATCCCATTTCTTAAAGCGATATTTAAAAAGCTATTAATTATAAATATATATTAACGTTTAAATTATTGGTGAACCTGCTCTGTTTAAAAATGTCAAAAATAAAGCATTTCAAATATAAAGAAGCATGTGCAAAATGCAAACAAAATATTGATTGATTACTTGTTTTTTCAAGAATAGACAATTTGGTGCGAGGTCAATGATAAGAATGGGGAATTACTTAGTACAGAATTTTCAAATAGCAAGTTTAGCATGTGTAGGTTGATTACTAAAAATTTAAAGCAACTAAATTAAAATTTGCGTGGTATTGCTTTTTTGTTTTTTCACACATATAATCGAAAATGAGTTAAGGCCAGGATGTACAAAAATCATAGAAATACGCAATGTCATAACGATTCTATTATAATTATGTGCATAAATTAAAATTCAGAAAAAAAAAAAACTTGTTGATCGCAAGCTTGTGCTGTCGAAACAATGTAAGAAGAGGATGATAAAGAATTAAAGCATTGCCAGTTTCTGGTACTTAATGACACCAAAACACATAGCAGCGAAGATCAGAGAGCATTATAACAAGCAAATTTAATTGCATGTCATTGAAAACAAAATACCAAAGATGATAATATTAATGAAATTCAGTTGAAGAAATTGGGTAACATTTTTTATATTATGTAGTTGTATTTAAAAACACTACTTAAGAAAAACTCGATACTTCTTTAAAAAATATTTTTAGCTTCAAATGATGAAGGATGAATGACTGAACGATATTTCTGATAAATTAACTACTATTAACTTAATTAATTGACAAGCCTTCGAAGCAGTTTAAAATAAATGACAAAAAAAAAAGACTCAGTTTCGATAGTATCGTAAGTGTTGACGTAGAATTTTTGTTTGATATATTTGTTGATGATTTGGTTGCTCTTGTTTATTTTTATGTTGTTAAAAAATAAATATAATGCAATCATTTGTTTAAAAAATTTAAATAAATATATCGGAATAATATGAGCTTATTATTTGTCCTGCAGTAAAGAACTTATATATATTTTACACTAGCTGAATACCCGGCATAACTCGGGAGTTGATATAAATAATTTTCAATTTCATTCGTCGATTTGAAAAAACTTTTCACGAACTTTAGAAGGAATTTTGTGTGCATCTTTCAAACCGGTAACTTCGGCGAAATGAAGAAAATGTAGCTTCAACATCTGAAAATTATGCGAAAAAGTTGGGGAAATCGTGATTTGTGTGTGCGTGGCACCGATCGCTTGTAAAAACATATTTTGAAGTTTTATATTGTATTCAATCGATTGCATAGTTTTGAAAAAAATCAGAGCAAAAATGTATTCTTGGCAATTCGCGAGGAAACTGGACAAAAATTATATAAGCATTGAAAAAAGACATTGAAATGTCAAAACAACGCCAACTTATGACGCAACTGACTTTCGCATGTGTTAATGCGTACTCAAATACCACAGAATTCGGCATCTGCTGTCCTGATTTGCGAAAAAAGAAAGTTATATACCACTTTCAATACACATAAAGAAGAAAAGAAGATATTGATCACCCTTCGCGCTTTGCTACGCCTTACTGTATTTTGTAGTAGAGCGCCCTCTGGGGTTCAGGATATAGCAAAATACATAGCGCCAAAAGACTCACCGCACCCGAAAACCACTAATAAAAATCATACTTACCGGATGAGTTGTTTTGAGTTTTTTGCGGTATTTGTACAACAGAGCCCTCTGGTTTTAGAGATAGAATAAAAAAATAACACCAAAGCCTTTTCCATAATCGATATCAAATCCTATATATACGATACAAAAAGTTAAGCCCAAAACACTGACCGTATCAGAAACCTCCTAGATTCCAATTTTCATGCAAATCGGATGCACGGTGTAGGAGTTTTTCGAGGTTTTTCAAAATATTTGTACTACAGCACCCTCTGGAGTTCGAGAAAGAACAGAGTAAATAAGTTATAAAATCTCACCGTATCCGAAAAACTCTACTTACAAATTTTCATGCAAATTGAATGAACGGTTTCGGAGATAAGCTAAAAAAAGAATGCCTGGAACCCGATCGCAGCGCCCCCTACAGAGTCCAACCGTTTTTACTGGATACAAAGTAACCTATGTTATGACCGGGGACATAGGGAACCTAGATGCTAAGTTTCATTTAAATCCATCCAGTGGTTTTCGCGTGATGCTTTAACAGACAGACAGACAGACAGATAATAATTTTAAAAATGCGATTTTCGGACTCAGCGTCATTCAAAACGTCCATCGCAAAAGCAATTTCAAAAAAATATTTCATGTACAGATTTTTTTTTTTACAATTTTATATATATATATAGATAGATAGATGAACAACAACACAAGCAGTTACGATTCTTGATTTATATAATGGCTTATATGTAGTAGCGCTGCTTTTTTTTTTAATACCAAATATAAACTTATATAGTAACCTATGCATCGCTTCTTCATATTGCAACGTCTTATTTTCTCAGGCATTAGGCGGACAAAGCGATGCCCACCCTGAGTGATTGGAGTCTGCCAGCAGACTGAAAGCTTCTTATCGGCGCAAGCATTTATATACGTATGCATTGCTTGTAAGGCTCCGAGAAATTCATAAAACGATTCTATTCAAGAAACAACACGATGTTGCGTTCAAGATTTCGGCACGAACTAAAGCAACACGCATAGAAATGTCAGCAGCAACTGAATCATCAATGCATTTTTTCTCATACAAAAATACGAATTTTTCTTCTTTTTTTGAAGCGAAGCTTTTTACGCCCCGTTCTGTGATTTGCTTGAAGTGAAATCAGAAAAATTTTCGACAGATTTTTTCTTAGAATTTTATATGGTTTCTTTGTTTCTGTGTTCTTTACAACAAGTCAATTTAATATAACAAATATAAAAAAACATTTCTTCGCCTGCCGTGGGGATTCGAACCCGTTTAAACCTTTGATTGGAAGTTCTATACTCCATCCATTGAGCCAAACACCTTCTTTATACTCAAGCATTGATTTAGTATTAAGTGCAACTGAAGCTATGTTGCAGTACATACAATAATCTATTAATGCATTTGTGTGGTTTGGGCAGCTGCTTAGCCACTTGCTACAAGAGTTGATTAATAGATTTTTATGGTTTGTGTAGCTGCTAAACCACTTGCTACAAGAATCATCAGTATTGCCACTTTTCCACAATTGTGGTAAATCTAGCATTTTTTTTAGTTTATACCACTTTTATCACCCACTATTTGCATTTTTCCAAAATCTATATATTTATATAAAAATTATTGCATTTTAACTAAAGTTTTAGAAATTTTATTGCATATATTTTATTTATTATTACATTTAATATTTTATTTTAGAACTGTTTTAAGAAAATTATATAAGAATTATTTGCAATAAAACTAATTCAGCGTGAAAAATACTTACTTTATGGTATACTTCTTATGATTTGTTTTGCTGTAGAACTTCAGTCGAATTTTTCCTTAAGAAGAAAAATATGTTCCAAAGTTTTTTAAAATTCACTTCTCGTTTTAGACTCAACCTACCACTATTTAAAATTTGCAGGTGACAATACTGGTCATCATCCTCAGTCTGCTAGTGCCATCTGTTAGCGCCATCAGCTGTTAACATAGCTGCAGTTATATATTTAATATTAAATCAACACCAAAATGTAACAGAGCTGTTTGGATCGGTGGAAACAGTGTCGACTTATTAATCAGTGGTTCATGGAATCGATCCTCACGGTGGACAAAGTAAAGGTTGCTGCCCACTGACGGCGCGTAACGAAACGAAACGACAAGCCGGTCAGAATTCTTTGGATTTATAGTCACCGGCTTTTTCGTCGGTCTTTGCCGTTTCGTCGTCGTTAGTGTGCATGAATACATAAGAACGCAGTGTAGTTATATTTTGTAGTTTCGTTACGCGCCGTAAGTGGGCAGCAACCTTTATACTTTTTTTTTATGTGAATGCGTTTATGCTGTTGTTGGTACATGCTTTTGTTTTCTTTTTGCATAGTGCGAAAAAATTCACAATTGCCCACAAGTGCGTTGAAATAACAATGACAGTAACATAAAAAGCTTCGCTTCTCTCGTGTGTCCAACGACGCACCTGTGTTTTTTCTTCTTTTCTTTTGCTATCTTTTGTGGCTTTATAAATGAAGTGACAAAATCCAAAGTTAGATATTCCTTTTATGCACAAAATAACTGATATTCTGATATTTTGTTATTCTGATATTTATGAATATTAAAGGCTGTATAAGGCCTTAAAGTGTCTCCTAAAAAGCGTTACATGGCCTTGAAAAAATTTGTGAAAATACTCTCATACAAACCGCGCTGTAAGACGTAATTCTACGTCAAAAGAGCACACTATACAGGCATAGCAAAAACAAAAACCACTTTGACTTAACATACGCAAATATAACTGCTTTAAAATCCAATTAAAAGCCTCTAAATTATGTGACAAAGATTTAGCTCTGCTGTTTATATTTTGTGTGTGCCTTATATTAAAAAACTTAATATACAAATTAGAGAAAGTGACAAAGATGCTATATTTAAGTATGTCGTTCGACATTTGTAGGTATTTCAATGGCATTGAAATGACATTTTCGCTGGTCATTGAGAATTTATTATGTAAGAGTGATGATGTTTATGTAAGCGCTGGCTGAGTGTGTAACAGGATTTGGGTTTATAGTGAAATACAGAAATTAAAGGTTAGGCTAAAGAAATTTAAATTAATTTTGGTCTGACATAATAATGCTACTAAGCTGGTATCGAATAAAAAAAAATCAAGGTTAAATATTTAAGCAAGTTGTGAGTGTGACAACCCAATAAACAGTAAATCGTAGACGGATTCGTTTCGAATTCGAAACGAATACGAGATCTCGGATTCGACATCGCGGATTCGAAACGAGTTCTCAAAATCCAAATTAGCGAATCCGTGAATTTTTCGGGTAGAATTTTTCATATGAGAATCTTGGAAAAATAATGAGTGGAAATTGTGTAGATAAAAAACAAACATGAAATAATATAATAGAAGAAAAATATTTTCAAAAAAATTTTTTTTTTCATGTCTTCTTTTTCATATCAAATTTATGAAACAAAAAAATATTCGCTAAAATGATACTTTAACAACAGCAAGATAAAAAAACACAGGTGTGTCGTTGGACACACGAGAGAAGCGAACTGCTTTTTCGTAGTTACATAGATTTGATAGCTTAATAATTTTTTCTTTTTAATAAATTAACTTTTAAACACAAAAATTTAAAATAACAAAATAAATTACATATATGCAGAAAACATCCCTATAGGAACAAACTAACTTGTTTTTATAAATCAACTAATTAAAAAACTAATTTAAAATAAACTTGTATATGAACTACTTTGAATTATATTAAGGCGGCATCCACTGCAATTCTAAATAGTTTTTATTGCATTATATATGAAGTAGTTGAAATACTACCAAAAAACAAGTGATTGATAAACTACTTTGAATTATATTAAGCAGGCAACTACTCTGATTTTGACATCTTTTAATTGGAAATTTTTATTAGATTACAAGTTTATATATATTTGGCCATGTTATTTCATAAAATATTATTAACTTTAGACCATCAGTAATAGTTTGCAATTGGTTATTTTAAAGTAATTAAAAAAATAATTTAAATATAACTAGTTTAACAAGTAGTTGAAAATATATGCAGACGAAAGTCATTTGACTTATTTAGCGGACATCACCATACAAAATATGTTAGTTCGTTCTATGGAAAAAAGTCAGAATTTCAACTAGTTGTGGTTGACAAAAAATTACTTTATCAACTACTTTTTAATTAGTTGATTTTCCTACAGGGATATTTACTGCTTCTTTTTTTATTGTTGCATGTTAAATTTCCACGCCAATTACATATATGGGCATAAAATGCCAGCGACTCTGCATTTTAACTCTCCACACATGGTTGTGAACTTGGCTGCACTGAACAACTTTTTTCCTTCAACAGCGTACTACCTAGCGAAAAAATCTGTCGAAAATTTTTCAGATTTCACTCCAAGCAAATCACAGAACGATGATAAAAATATATATTAAATATATATTAAAAAACGCACACGAAACAAAATTTAACAAACATTTTAGATACCTTACCGATGTCATGCATGCGTTTGCTAATTCCATATATATTGATATCATCTATTTTTTTTTTGGTGCCAACAATACCACAAACGCATTCACAATACAAACACACCGATGCTGGAGACACCTTGTGGCAAATTAAAGCAAATTTTTGTCAGTTGTAGCATAGCAAATACACAATCCTCTATCTATTGATAGATGGTGACGATCAACTGCAGCATAGCTTCTGTTATAATTAATATTAAATTAATAACTGTTCATATCAAGTCTTTGTGGCCTGGTGAATAGTGCGTTGGACTCTTATTTGCGAGAACGCGGGTTCGACTCGACTTGTTGTAATAGTCGCTAGCAACAAAAAAACCATCAAATTTCCAAGAAAAAATCTGTCGAAAATTTTTCAGATTTCACTGCAAGCAAATCACAGAACGAGGAGTAAAAAGCTTCTCTTCAAAAAAAAAACACTTTAAAAAAATTTTTTTTTTAATACTGAAAAAAACGTCATCTTATGCATTCGAAACGAATTCGAAAAAATGCAATTTAGCGAATCCGAATATAGTAAACTTTGTCAGAAATGCTTAACGAATCCAACGATTTATTTTTTAATATTAGCTGTTTTAAATACGTCTTATAAGGGAATATGTTTTTTTTTTATAAATTTTATATGAATAAAACTTGCATTTTTTCATGGATTTTCACCGAAATTTACAAATGTTCACCAACATTTTTTTTTTCCTTTCATTATATTGATAAATGTTTGTTTTTCATGTCAATAATTTTCACACGTAATTTTTTTAGGATATCGTTTAAAAAAATCTACCAGAAAAGTTCTAGCAATCGCTAATTTGCATTTTCTCGAATTCGTTTCGAAACGAAACCGATTTAATATTAATTTGCTTTGTAAATACGGCATTTAAGTATTTTATAAATTTTTTTTTTATAAATTTAATGTGGAACAAAGACATTTTTTTTTTATTAATTTTTTTCACCAAAATTTTTTCTTCTATTATATAGTTTTATGTTTATTTTTTATGCCACTAATTTGCACATATAATGTTATTGAAGATTTTCATATGAAAAAATTCACCCGAAAAGTTCCCGCATTGGTTAATTTGCATTCTTGCCAACTCGTTCCGAATTTCCGCGATGGCGAATCCGAGATCTCGTATTCGTTTCGAATGCATATCGAAGCCGACTTTTTCATATGGAAAGCTTTATTGAAAAAAGTTTTTTTTTTGAAGTGAAACTTCTGAGGCGAAGTAATTCGGAAAATTTCAAAAACACGTATAGTTACTCGTTAATAAACATGTAACAAAAAAGTGAAACGTTTTTGTTTATATACATTTAACAGTGGCAATGTATCTAAGTGCTGACTAAGAGAGACACCGTGGTTGGTAGGTTTAGGGGATCGCTGGTCTTAAATCTGATGTCAGGATTTGAAAATTCGAAACGGCGCATAGGATTGCCACCTCGATTTTTTTTATATATTTGCAAATGCTTGTAGTCTTGAAATTCTGACAACAGCTTTGATTTGGAATATAATATTCCAAATCCGGTTTCAACATTCAAGATGGTGGATAGGGTTGTCACCTAAACATTTTCGTAAATTTTTTTGTCACAGTCAACTTAGACATTTTTGCTCAACGCGGGACTTATTTGTGTAAATATGGTAGAAAAAAAAATATTTTTCAGCATTTCGAAAATAGTGAGAAGCGTAGAGTAGAGTTTGTTTTGCTTCAAGTAAATAAATTAAAAAAGTTGTTGTTTTTGGAGAGTAAAACCTACCAAAATATAGGATTATATATGGAAAAATTTTATTTTTTAAGTCATATATGACCTCCTATTTTTTTGCTTGATTAATAACTAAATGCAAAATCGTATCTATTTTTCCTGAAATCGTAAAATCTTGGGTAAATATCGTGTTGAAGATTGAAAATCGTAACAAGTCCGATTTATCGGACCATATTGCAAGACAGGTTGGTTATGTATGTAGTTTTTAAAATGGACTACGTCAGCAACTGCTACGACGGCAACAGTAATAGTTGAAAATCGACTAGGGCAGCTCATCGTAAACTCTTGCTTCCACAATAGCAAACTGCAACATTGCTGATTTTTCTCCTTTTTTTAATCTATCTATATATATATATATATATATATATATCTATATATATCTATATATATCTATATATATCTAAAAATCAATGTATGTATGTGGGTATGTGTGTATATCACGTATAGACTCCAAAACCACCGAACCAAACTCTATGAAATTTTTAGGGATACTGAAGCAACATTCGGGAAGTGTTCCTGTGAAGTTTGGTGTTGATTGGGCAAGGGGGCGTGGTACCTCCTATACAACCCAAATTGGCTCTATCGCCCACAAACCAAAAAAATTGCTATATATCAGACGGTTTTAATCATATAAAACTTAAATTTGGTAATTTTGTTCAGATGGTTACTTTCGGTGACTGTACAAGAAATGGGCGTGGGCACACTATATATACGCCCACTTTTCAGCACTAACTTTAATTCCTGATATGTTCAAGTTTTGACAATGAATCTTGATATGCCGGTGCTATGCATACACGTGGCGTTCACTATGTAAACATAAACGTTGTCACGCCAACTTTTACCGCCCACAAATAAGTACAAATGCTTTATATCAGACTGCTTTTGCCGTAGAAGAGTAAGATTTAGTAATTAAGTTCGTATGGTTACTCTCGGCCAATATAAAAAAATGGGCGTGGCCGCACTATATCTACGCCCACTTTATCGGAATCATGCTTATTCCTGAGTTGTACACGTTTTGATAGTGAATCTTGGTATGCAGGTTCTAAAGGTCCAAGAGGCAGGCACTATGTAAATAGAAATGTTTTCACGCCCACTTTTACCGCCCCCAAATTAGTAAAAATGCTTTATAGCAGACGGCTTTTGCCGTAGAAGACTAAGATTTGGTAATTTAGGTCGTATGGTTACTGTCGGCCAATGTACAAAAAATGGGCATGGCCGCACTATATCTACGCCCACTTTATCGAAATCATGCTTATTTCTGAGTTGTACACGTTTTGATAGTGAATCTTGGTATGCAGGTTCTATAGGTCCCAGTGGCAGTCACTATGTAAATATAAATGTTGTCACGCCCACTTTTACCGCCCCCAAATTAGTAAAAATGCGTTATATCAAACGGCTTTTGCCGTAGAAGACTAAGATTTGGTAATTTAGTTCATATGGTCACTGTCGGCAACTGCTAAAAAATGGCCGTGGTCGCACCATATCTACGCCCACTTTTTCGAAATCATGCTTATTCCTGAGTTGCACAAGTTTGATAGTAACACTTGATATGCAGGTGCTCTAAGTGGCAGTCGATATATGTATATATAATAAATTTGCCACGCCAACTTGTACCACCCACAAAAAAAAAACAAAACGAAATGGCCAATTTCAGCCCTTGAAAGCACTTTGACCGAGCTTCTTATGATCAATTGTGTTGTGAGTGTTGTGGAATGTTTGAACACATGTTTGTTTGTCTGCATAGAGATGACGGCCGAACAGAAAAATTTATTCAATTAAAAAAACTTTCTATGTCAGGTGGTATTCGAACCTGGGTTCTATGGCATTCAAGCCACGCACCTCAACCAGTATGACACGCAATGGTTTGAAATATGCTCTAAAAATCGAGTTTTTTATAAAAATATTTACTGGTGTGTTAGTTAAAAATAACAAACGGTCAGAAATAATAGTAATGAAAAAGTTCTTCCAATCTGCTCCAATAAATTTTAAATTTTTACAGTCGGACGAGAGATAATGCAGATTTTCATTACATTTTTAACTTTTTTTTTAATTACTTTCACTAAAATTCAAATGAATTTTTTTTTTGTTTTGCCATGTTACTTTTAGTCAAATAAATTATCTATTGATGATAAAATAAAGTGTAAAGTGAAGAACTAAATTGAATGAAATTACAAAAAAATGTACACATTTTTTACATTTTACAATTTATTTGACTTAAAGTAGTATAAGAAAAAAATTCGTTTGAATTTTAGTGAAAAAAATATGGAAAAAGTTAAAACAATCCATAAAAATCCGCATTATCTTTGGTCCAACGGAAAACATGTAAGATTTTTTGATGCAAAAGAACTTTTTCATAACTCTAATTTCTGACCGTTCTTTTTAACTACCATACCAGCCAATATTTTTCGTCGAAATATTTTGGGGATCATCATAACATACGCCATGGCTTATTTGGAAGAACCGGACTGAACAATTTTTTTTCCTAAAGAGCGTGAGGCGACTTAATGTATATACGTATGTGGGTATGTGTGTATATCACTTAAAGAGTTCGAAACCGCTAAGCCAATTTTTATACCAAAGCCTTGAGAGGGTTCTGTGTGAAGTCTGGTGCCGATCGTAAAAGACTCCTTATACACCTAAAATGTTCGATATCACACAGTTTTGGAATTATAGATCGCACAGCCTCGAAATTTAGTATTCGACCTCAATTTACACATGCCGTTCCACAGGTAACATTTTATGGGTGTTGGGCGAGGGGCGCAGTACTGTTTCCGCACCCAAAATTTTCGGTATTGCTTTCGAAATAAGTCACACATCAATGAAACTCGGTACGAACTTACTATAAAAGCATGGCTTCACTGAAGCTACGCCCTCTTTTTGGAAGTATAGCCGGGTATAAGCTAGTGATAAATAAGAGTGAACAACTTTTACTAATGCTGCACAAAAGCTTTTAATTGCTGTACAATAAACGTTGTTCTTGACAATGTATGAACAGTTCGGTAAAGCGATACTATATTTACCGTTATGATCATTAAACTAGCAAATTCCGAATATGTACTTATGTGAGATGAAATTTGTTCAATTTGCGTTTAATATATATTTTGTTGTTGTTATTATTAGAAAAATGTTATGATGCTATTTTAGATAATTTCGTTGAAAACAAACTAAGAAACAAATTGGTACCAAGCTCATTTTAGTTAATTATTTGTTTTTCTTGTTTATTTTTTTTTTTTGTATTTTTGAAAAAATATATAAAATTAAGAATACTTTTGTGAGTTACTGTATACTAACTTTTGACTGCATTTTTCAGATGATTGTTTCCTTCCATGCTCTTTAATATCTTAGCAATATTTTTATATATAACTTTCAATAATATAAATAAAAAATACTAAGTTATCACCTTATATTTAGCATCTAGAAACATCTGGTAACATAATGAAATATTTTGTAAAAAAAACTGTCTGCTTGTATTTGTAATGTATTTGTAATGTTTTTTTTTTCCTTTTTTTCCGTAAAGATTATTAAATGTGTGTTTTTAGGTATATATGTATGCATTAGGGCGGGTCGATTTAAAAATCGCTCAATGCTCTGTGAAAATCGTATTCTAGGGATCAAAATAAGAAACTTTGCCGAAGAAAACCATAGCTCTAAAACGAATTCTGATGTCCCCCAATTTGGGTCGAAGTTTTGGGTAGGGGCAAATTTTGAAAAATCCCACTTTGACCCATTTAGAGTGCTCCAATCGAGTCCAAATGTATGACCGACCCACACCAACTTTGGTGGCTTGACCCACCCATGTCAGTGGCACACCCCCTGGAGCCCCCCGTGGGGTTCCCCATACAAACATTTCAAAAAATCACCAGTTTTGGCACTATACATGAAAAAATCAGCGAAATGGCTATGTTTTTTCTTTATTTTTATTTATTTATTTATAATAATATTTATTATTTATTTATAATAATATCTATTTTTTCTCTTTTGAAATTTATTTAGTCAGAACATATGTAAATAAAAAAAATAGTTTAAGTTACTTATAGAAAAGAAACTAAAAAAATTATTGTTTGAAGTCTTTTTTACTTTCAAGTCTGGGCAATTTCGCACGGCTCTCTAATGTCGTCGCCATAACAGCCTCTACATTTTCCGGTATAACCCGTTTGGAAACGCTAGCTAGCAATTGAACATGTCGTTCCGTTCCTTGTATGTGTGATGCAATTTTTGGATCATTAAACGGTGGATCATCTTGATTTAAATATTCTTTCAATGTATCGTACGGAATGCTTCGCGTGAATGGTGGTTCAAATACGTTATTTATGTCATTCATATTGATCATTTTCGTGTAACTTGTGCAATTAAACTTTATATCTGGTTTTTTATAAGCTCTAAGTTGCGTTGGGTCGTCAACATCTGTTCGATAGCGTAGAATTATGTTGATAGCACAGTCGCGCTTTTTTTTGAATAAATTTCTAAAGAGAAAAAAATCTCCAAAAAGAAAAAAACATAGGCATTTCGCTGATTTTTTCATGTAAAGTGCCAAAACTGGCGATTTTTTCAAATGTTTGTATGGGGAACTCCCAGGGGGGTTCCAGGGGGTGTGCCACTGGCATGGGTGGGTCGCGCCTCCAAAGTTAGTGGGGGTCGGTCATACATTTAGACTCGATTGGAGCACTCTAAATGGGTCAAAGTGGGATTTTTCAAAATTTGCCCCTACCCAAAAGCTCGACCCAAATTGGGGGACATCAAAATTCGTTTTAGAGGTATGGTTCCTTCGGCAAAGTTTCTTATTTTGATCCCTAGAATACGATTTTCACAGAGCAATGGGCGATTTTTTTGCCTCCCCGCAAATCGACCCGGCCTAGTAGGCATATATTTTTTGTGAATAAGAAATATTAGTAATTTGTTTAGAAAATACGCCTGCAGGTTCTCTGCTTTTTTTAAGATATTAATTTTTTTTTTGTATGCCCATGCAATTCAACATATACAAGTACTTAAAAAAGAAAGTAAGCTGCAAATATATGCAGCAAGTTAATGTTACTTTTTTGTTTTTGCTTATTTTTTTTTTTTTTAGTATCTATATATCAAGTTTATATTGCTGTTGTTGTTGTTTTATTTTTGTTCTGTGCTTTTTTTTTTAATAAATTTATAAACGTTAACACCTAGTAGCGTAGCTGGTACTTGTTTATTGAAGGGCTAAGGTATTCTGCGTTACTGTGTTCATATTCGTAAATTTACTGAATTTCCATATATTGCTCCTTCAAAGGAATATTAACATAACTCAATCCTCATAGCTTTCCAGGAATCTCAAAAACACAATATTTTGGATTGTCGAAAGAATTGTTTTTGTTCATCGTATTTTTTTTTTTTTTTATTGCATGGTCTTGTTAAAAATAATTAAATCGATCTGTCTTAAATACTTCCCTACCTACCTTTTGGAACTAGTTCGATTACCATATCGTTCTTCGTCTATACTTTTATGAAATTTAGACAAATTCTGGTTGTAGTCTGCTCCAAGAAAAGTTCGAATTTCTGGAAGAGAAAAAAAAAATAGTGTGACCTTCAGTTTCCGCTGAAAATATGAAAGAATTCAACGAGAGGATAAATAAAGTGTGTTTCGATTTCAAAACTCACTGGTACGCATCGGCTAAGAAACAGCAATATTTCCTGCAGTTTCACAAAGATTCAACATGTTTGTTCAACAAAGAACAAAGGAGCAGTTAAATGCGTTCAAAGTGATGCAAATAATACCATGTGTTGGTTGCCCAAAAAAGATTTTGATTTTTGAAAACGTCGAAGTTTCATCGGAAATTACAAAAAATAATGTTGGAATAAAAACTAGAATGTATATGTTGATGATTGCCATTTCAAGTGTACATGAAATTGAAGTACAACATTTTCGTGAGTTTGCTTTGAGTACTGCCAGATTGTTTGTTCAAAAATATCCATGGTATAATATGCCTCCTACGTTGCGTAAATATTTTAAACATGGACTGAAATAGTCTATCATGCATTGTTGCCATTAGGTCAATTGACCAAAGAAGCTCAAAAGGCTCGAAACAAGGACTTTAAACACTTCAGGGAGGATTTTGCTTAAAAATGTAGTGGGAAGAAAACTAATGAAGACATTTTCAAAAGGTGTTTGATCCCTTCTGATCCCTTAATATGTTCCAAGAGAAAGGTAGCAAGGAAAAAATTTCAAGTTTTGTCTAAGGCACCTGTGGTGCTCCTCAATTGTGCAAGAGAAGATAATGACGAAGATGATGATATTGAAGATAGTGTTGATTACTAAAAGAAAAATGATAATAACATTGTTGTAATAACTCAATGGCAGATGATTAATAACATACAGAACTTAAAAAATTAAACATATCCTCTAAATTTTTGTATTATATACTTATATATACGTAGGTTAGGTCTTCAATAATATTTAGGAAACAAAAAAATAAAATTCCATTGAAGTAAATGGTTTTATGACTTTTTTCATAGTTTTTATTGTTAGTTAACTAAAAAAAAAAGAAATTATGTTATTGAAAACCGTATTGTATTTCTACATATTACTTGTATAGCTACTTTTGACTCTGACTGTATATTTTTAAATGTTTTTAGCCGACTTCAAAAAGGAGGAGGTACTCAAGTTCGTCGATTTCTCTTTTTTTTTGATTTATTTATTTTTTTTTTTTTTTTTTTTTTTTAATGTATGTACATCGATAAATCCTAAACCATATGCCTGATTGCCATAATTTTTGCGGAACAGATAGATATCATAAGCATGGAGGTAAAAAAGTGGGCGTTATTCGAGAACTGGGGGTGGCAATACTAGATCTGGCAATACTAGATACTACTGTATATCGAATAATATTGACACTAGGGTACTGCAATTTAGTGTAGCGGTAGGCACAATTATAAAAAATTACCGGCAAGAAAATGGGCGTTATTCGACAAATGGGCGTGACAATATTAGAAAAAGAGTATATATCGAATAACATTGATACTATGGTACTGCAATTTGATATAGAGGTAGGCATCATTAGTAAAAATGACGGTCAAGAAAGTGGGTGGCATTCGACTACTGGGCGTGGCAATATTAGAAAAACAGTGTATCTCGAATAATATTGATACAAGGGCACTGAAATTTATTGTTGTACAGGGGTAGGCAGAATTATTAAAAATTACGGTCAATAAAGTAGGCGTTATTCGATAAATGGGCGTGGCAATACTAGATAAACACTATCTCAGTTAATATTGACGCTGGGGTACTGAAATAAAGTACAGGGGTAGGCTCAATTATTGGAAATAACGCTCTAGAAAGTGGGCGCTTACTTAACAAAGGGGCGTGTCAATATTAGAAAAACACTAAATCTCGAATAATATTGACACTAGGGTAATAAAACTAGTTACAAGAATGGGTATAATAATTTCAAAACACATCTAATTTAAAATTAAGAGACAGATATTTGAAATAACCAACAAACTTTCAGAATTTAATAGAACAATTTTTTTCGGAACAGTTGTTGTTTATACACTTTTTTCGAAAATTTATCATATTCTCTAAAAGGGAAGAAATACAATTTTTTTTAAAAAAATAACAGCCTACTACGAAATCACTGCAAAGTAAAAAATAATTTTAAAAATACTTTCCATTTTAACTTCTTGGTCATATTTGATAATTTATTTAAACATATTATTATATATGAAATCTCTTATTTTATTATCATAAATATATTAAATTCTTGATGAATACAAATGCTTTGAAGTTGGCGCTTCTGATTAAAATCCTGATTATATTAGCGCCGACCTTAAAAGCTTTTGTAATCATAAAGAAATTAATGTATTTATCATAATAAAACAAATAAGAAAAAAATTTAAATAATAAGATTTCATATATAATAATAATATGTTTAAATAAATTATCAAATATGACCAAGAAGTTAAAAGGAAAAGTATTTTTTAAATTATTTTTTACTTTGTAGTGATTTTGTAGTCGGATGGTTTTTTTTTTAAAAAGTTTTTTCTAGATGGATACGACTTTTTCTTTTTTTTGATGAAAACTCATGGAATGAGCCAAAACCAAAGGCTTAGGTACAAGCTTAAAAGAAAAGAAAAAAATTGTTTCAACCTAATACGAAATATAAAACACTAATCACTATAGTATTTAATACGAAATATAAAACACTAAATACAATAGTATTTAATAGTATAAATAAATACAAAGAAATTAATCCTTAATACTAACTTTTAAATACTCAATACTAAAAAACAAAAGTTATTTTATTGCAGCAAAATAAGTTTGGTTTTATCGGGATCAGCTTTATAGAATTCGTTTTTTTTTTTTATTTAAGTATTTATAATTTCTTAATATAAAAAGAAACGAATTGGCCATATCAGCCCTAGAAAGGACTTTCACCGAGCTTCTAGTGACAAATTCCATTCTAAGTGTTATTAAATGATGCCACTTAAATGATCGAAATGAGCCTAAAAGTTGTTTGCCAATTTCGAACGACTCATGTTCTCTAGAAGCTTTACGAGGCAGTTTTACTCTCTGAGGTTTGCCATTGTCTGCAGAGAAGTAGTGGCAAAGCATACTCTTAAATATTAATTCAATTGGAAAAAATTCTGTGTCAGAAAGGAGGATTTAAACCACTGTTCTTTGGTAATGCCACGGCCGCCACACTGTCTACATAATTTCTTAATAACTTCAGAAAAAGCTTCTAGCAACACAACTGGGCAAAGTTTCAAAATTAAGAATTTCAAAATAAAGAATTCTTAATTCAATGCTTCTTACGAAATATTCTCAGATTGAATGCTTAAGTCAACAAATGTTGTTGTAGCTGTTGGTTTCATGTCTGTTTATGTTCTGCTCGTCATTGTTGCTGCTTTATTTGATTGACAGCTAAATGACAGAAAACGTGAACTGCGTGGGAGAAGGAAGTCTTTAAGCAGTTCGTGCTCAATGCTGTCAACAGCCTAATCTTAGGTGCTGTTTAAATCTTGCGATAAGAATCAAAGAATGAGCTTATAATAAGAATAATAGAGATGATGTGATTTTAAAAGTTTTTATTTTTATATTAAAGAATGAATGTGACATGAATTTGCACTTTTTATAAAAATAGAAATATTTTTATATTACAGAAATGAATCAACGGCTTAAATCAACCCAACCCCTACATTTTTTATCACGAAAAAGCACATTAAAGATGAGCAAGTAACAAGAAGCAGCACATTATTGTATGGAAGGTAAATAGTATTGCTTCTCATGGCTTGAATATCGTTGGTGTGTTTTTTTCATTATACAAAATGTAGGGGATAAAAATTGTACGCATAATAATCATTAAGCCTAAAGGTAGGCAAAATTTTATAGCCACCTGTAGGAGCAATATAAAATATGCAATAAAAGCTAAACTTTAAATGTTGCTAACAGATTTAGCAACATGTTGCTTAGCGCTGTGTTATATATTTCTCAAGATCAGCATGCATATCAGAAAAACTATCAAAGAAGTCAAGCAACAATATTAACAATTAGTTAAATAAGGAAGTTTATATGCATGCACCAGGAAAATATTTAAGTTCAATAACTAAACCTTGTACTATTCACATATCAATTTTTGTCAGCAATAAACAGGGTAACAGCATGCTAATGAAATGCATTCTCTTAGAAAGATATTTTAATGTCTCGCAATAAAAATACATTACTTCTTATTAATTGGTGTGCAAAATATTCTATTGCGATTTATTTGAAATACATTTTTTTAATAAAGCAAGCAATTTTTCAAGGCTATCAAACTATATTTTATTTTTGTTTTTTGCTTATAACGTGTATGTATAAGCGATCAAATTACGAACACGTACTCAATTAAAAAATATAGTCGGAATCCAAGACAGAATTGCTTTGATTAAAAAAAAATTTTTTCAATTTTTTTATTTTGTTAAATTTTTTTAAATATTTTCAATTTTTTTTTTTATAAAAAAATGTATAACCTACATTGAGGTGGGTCAATTTGTTCGAGAAATTTTTCCGCAGTCTGGCTCAGCAAAAATCGTAAGACTCGCACTATTTCAATTAGCTTTCGCCAAGGAACCATGTATTTTAGATGAATTTAGACCTTGCAACTTTTTGAAAAAAGATAACTATATATCTTATTTAAAGTTTTTATTTTGTATAAGGATTCTTTCTTTCTAGTGATGAATAGTGAAGAAAAATTTGATGTTAAGTAGCAAAAAATTACTAAAGAATTGGTAAAGCCAACGTAAATGTTACTAGGCGATTTCAATCAAAAGAAATTTTTTATTTTATCAAGCAAAAATTGTAAAAAAAACTTTGAAAGATTTTAAAGAATAATCACAGTGTTACAAGAAGATATGATATTTTATTGTCAGTAATATGATGAAAGCAAGTATATAATGATAACGCGTATGAAGCTATATATGTGAAAAGTTATAAAGGAGTACTATATAGCAAAAGGAACAATGCATTGTGATTTAAATTAGTTCATTTCAACAAATTACGCATTTCACCCAAGCATACACATTTTTTATATACATAAAATTTTTTTAATGAAAATTCTGTTTTGCTATCAATTCTTGGAACTGGAATGAATAGAACTTTTTCCCTTCCTCTTTTCTGATTTAAATTTTTTCAATTTTTATCAGGTATTATGTTAAGAAAATTTCGCCCATATTTAGAGCCAACTAACTTCTTTGAGTCACTTAATTCAATAATCCACATAAAAAGCACAGTTTTTGCAGAATTCGATGTTTTGCTTTCGAGGCGTTTGAGTGATTTTTATTTCATCGTCGTTTATTTTGTTTATTGTGTTTAGTTTTAAGCAAAGATAATTTTAATGAAGATTTTTAAATAAGCGATCTTAAAGTATTATAAAAAAAAATTTGCAACACAACTTTCCTAGAATTGCTCTATACTTCTGTTATAATGTGAAAAGGCAGTACAAATAAAATAAGTTTCAGTCATAAAAGCTCTGGTAGAGGGCCAAAAGTTATATGGAATTAAAAAATGGTTAGTTTATTTTGAAACTACGTAAAAATACGCAACTTGTAGTTCCTATTGTGTTCGAAAAAAAAACAAATTCCATATAGCATCGGCCTAGCCTAATGTTTAATGTACATAAACACCTGTTACGAATACTGGTGCTGAAAACTTCCAAAATTTCCAACCCAACAAGCCAAAGGTCATAGTTCTACTACAATTTTTTCAACATTTCTTGTGACTGTTTTGAAGGAATCTTAATAAAAACTTAATATAAGAAATGTAGTCTTCTTTTTTTTTTAAAGTTTCAAGGTATAAATTCATCTGAAGTATATGTTGCCTTTGCAAAAGACACTTAAAATAATATATATTTTGCAATTTTCACTAAGCCAGACAGCGAACAAATTTGACCCACCTTAACCTACACATGGACATTTCCGTGGTGGCACACGTGACGATCGTACGACTTGAATGAGTGAAATAAGAATGAAAAATTTAACTAACAAGTTCCTTATTTTGATTTTCCAATAGCTGACTAAGCACACTATACAAGGTGTAAAACCTAAGAGTTGTCAAAAGTTCGGCTCTTAGATAGAAGCCACCAAAAATGATACGTTACGTGACAAAAAAAAGAAGTGGTTTTTGACTTGGATCACAAAATTAGTAATATTCTGTAAATTGGCAAGAGTTTTTGTATAAAACTTTGTTAAGAAGGATTTGAAATAGTATAAGTTTATTTTCAAAGTAATGAAATTTAAAAACCTTTTCTCTTTTTTTTTTTTATTGGGCTTAGTATGAAACGTTACATGACATGGCGTTACGTGACATTTTTTCCATTGTAATTCATTTGGGTAATAAGGTAATTAGGTAATTAAGTAAATATGTGAATTAGTTATTAAGAAACAAATTTAATATATTCTGCCTCTCCTAGCCTCAACCATTTTTCATTATTTTTAGCCAATGCCTTCCATTTTTACTAAAACAGAAACGTTTACGAAACATTTACAAAACATTAACTAAAAAGAAAAATTACATTTGTGAAACAGTGCAGACGATTTGATCATCATGGTAAATGAATTTATATTTAAATTGCTTAAATCAATAAAATAAGCATGTTTCTCTGAGATAATATCATTAAAAAATAAGTTTTTAATAACTTCTAATTTTCGTGTCACGGTGGACTTTTCGGCGGAAATATAAAAATTAAATGCTGTTCATTTGTAACGCTATCAATTAAAAACAGCTGGACCGAATCGAACCATTTTATTTTTAAATGTTCATGTAATCCTAAATAAGTTTGAAATAAAATAATTGGAAAAATTTCACGTAATATTGAAAATACTTTTTTGTATGGGATTTTCTTATGAACTCACGATTCGAGCGGTGGATACGAGTCATTTTTTTTATACTGTAACAAAGCCTTGAGTGTGTTCCTGTGAAGTTTGGTGCCGATCGAACAATTGAGATGGGGATTAGACAAAAAGGCGTGTTACCTCCCATACAATCAATATTTGCGATATCGAATAACTTAGGAGTTAAAGGTAGCTAGCCTTGATATTTGACCTAAATTTTCACGTACTGTTCCACTGGTAACATTTTATGGGAGATGGTCGAGGGACGTGACACTTTTCAGTATCCCAAATTTTCAGTATAGCTTTCGAATTATAAGTCACACATCAATGAAACTTGGTACGCACTTACTATTTAGTCGTGTCCTTCAACTGGTAAAACTGAGCGATGGGAAGAGGTGGAGGGGTGGGGATGGGCGTGTCATGCAATCCATAAAAATGCATATTGATATCGAATAGCTGTGGTACCAAATGTCGCATAACAATGAGACTCAGACGGAAAGGTCCTTAGGTGTCACTCGCTGATTTGAATGAGTTTCGAATATGTGAAAGAAGACAAAACCCTTAGGTTGAAATATTTTTTTAAACGTACTCAATCGATGGTTTAGGGCAGTGGTGTCCAACCGCTAGTTCGCGGGCGCCTGGTAGCTCGCGACCGTATTTGTAGGCGCCCACAAACAAAATAATGCACAAAATAATACTTATAGTCGGCGATTTGTCCAAGCGTGCTTATAACATGTTCAAATTCACCTAGCTTAACATGTTAAACAAAAAAAGAGCTTTTCATTTAACACGCTCGTTCACACTGCCTGAACTAGTTTCAAATTGACAGCGACTGCGGTTTTATAGCTGCAGAGCTATAGCTTTGCAGACACTTCCATTCTTTTCTGTGCCACTCATGCCGTCAATAAATTTTTCAGATACTTGCACAATTGTGTACTGATATGGAAGAGACCAGAACTTTTTGCTTTTCTATTTTTCATTGTTTATGACCTTTTTATTTTATTAAAAGTGTTAAATTTTACAGCTTTCTTTAGATTCAACAAGCAAACAGAAAATATTTCCTTTTAAATCAAATTTAGAAACTTTTTCAGATTTGGGTGTGATTAAAAACAAAAAAAAATTTTAAAAGGATTTGTGACCACGAAGCATGCTCATGGTTTCAAAGTAGCCCTCAGTATAAATTCGGTTAGACGCCATAGATTTGGAGTTTGAAAATCAGAGTAAATTTAATTTTTTCGCTATTACTGCACTATTTTACATGGAAACATCCACATATTTGGTATCAAGCAAAGAGCCACATTATAATGGCATTCAATTTCATTGAAATTTTGTTGCTGAAATTTTACCAGTATTTAGTTGATATCACTCATGTTTAATTAAAGTTAATTTTAAAAGTTATCTGTTTTGTGTTTTCAAATTTTTAACATTTAATATAAAAATTTTCTTTATAAAAAAATGCACTCTTAAAAATAAAATTTTTTATGTATGACCACATTATGAGTATCAAAAATTTGTTTTTTTTCTCGATATTTCCATATGATTCGAAAAATCTACTATTTTACAAGGCTTCCATACAAACTTAGGAACTTGTATGCCTGAAGGAATGGAAAAAAACCATCTGAAATATTATACAAAATAAAATATATACAATATATTATATACATATATACAAACTTAGGAACTTGTATGCCTGAAGGAATGGAAAAAAACTATCTGAAATATTAGACAAAATAAAATATATACAATATATTATATATATTTATTATATATATTTATATAACTCAATTCTTGTTTTGCCAAAAAGTTTAATAAAATTACTTAATTAAAACTATTTCAGCAATAAATACTTTTTTAAACTTTGAAATCATGACATGACGACTGGCTATTTTCTCAGAGCGTCGACCAACAGTTGTCAAAATCAACACTCAAAAAAAAAAATCAACAAAAAACTTTTGTTGGACGTATATTGACAAAAATTTATCAAATCAACCTAGGTTTTTGTCAATTTGATAAAAATTGTTCCAAAAGATTTTTTTTTTTTGAGTGAATACAAAGTTTAACTTGTAATTTATGTTATTATATCATGCTTTGAAATTAATTGATAGAAAAACTATGTTAACCTTAGATTTTTGTCGTCTATTACATATCCGAAAATTATTCAAAGTGGCGAGTGATACCTGGGGACCTTTCCTTATAAGTATGGCGTAGCTAATTGACCAGGTATTTCTACTAAAAATTGGTGCGTACATCGGAAAATGGGGCGTGGCTCCGCTCATACAAGCAAAATTTGCGATGTTAAATAGCTATGTATGTGAGTGTCACAGAACATTGAAAAGATGAAGTTACCGCTTTGTGATGTCCTTCTTCTAAAAAACTAGGATGAGCATTGGACAAAGGGGTGCGACTTTGCCTATACAAGCGAAATATTTGATATCTAATAGCTTTGGAAGTAAAAGTCACAGAACATTGAAACTCAAAGTGAACAATGAAACAGAAAATGTTGGATTTGGCGAGAAAAACTATGGTTCTTTTTTATAATTTATATCAATTTGTATTTAATTTTGTGCTTAAAAATCCACCTCCCCTCTCAAAGGAAAGTCTTGGGTATGGGCCGGAAATAAGGAACATATTTTTTTATCTGAACTGGCATATTATTTTTGTTGTAAACAGGTAAGTCTTGGAACATTTGACCTTAACTCTCTTGATATTTTTCGAGGCTTCTCCCTGCAGTAGTTAAGATACCGATATATTAAGGTCATCTAATAACAAGAAATTAAAACAATAAAAAATTAATGGCTTTTTATTCTATGATTTCATAATTAGACTTTACGTATTCATACAAATTACATACACATGTCTAATAATTTACACGAAATAAAGTAACACATCTTTTGGATGGAGTTTAAACATTAACATTTTTTAAAAATAACTTAAGTACAAATTAGTTAATAAAACTTAAAATTACATTTAATCCTTTCGTCTTTAGGCATTTTACGTATCTTTCTTTATCAGCATTTTCGGATCGCGGTTGTTGCGATACCAAGAGCGTCGTATCGCGCGTACTAGTCGCAGAGGCACCCAAATGGCTAGAAATACAACTAGCAGAAAACTACTCAAAATATCCAGCAATAAATACTGATAGAGCGGTATAAATGAACCGTAGGATTTGAGGTGTGGAGCTCCTTTGTGACGCATTACATGCTCAATCCAATATGATGCCTCTTCTAACGGATGCATTGGATTGTCACGAAACAGTGCGGACAACTCCAAAGCTTTGCGTTTGTACTTTGCATCTGCTATGAGGGTGCGCACATTCAGTACCAATTCTTCTGGTGTCATTTGAGAAAATGTCACCGAGCGTGCAAAGCCAGCACGCACCGACTTAATGGTGTTGCGATGTTGATCGCCATATAGTGGCATGCATAGCATAGGCACGCCCCAGTAGATGCTTTCCTGAGTGCCAAAAATGCCGCCATGTGTGATGAAGAGTTTGACATTGGGGTGTGCTAGAATGTCATTCTGTGGCATCCATTTCTTGATCATGACATTAGAAGGCAGATGGCCGAGTGTCTCGTTTTCATATTTCCATAGAATGTTCTGCTTGAGTTGACTGAAGGCTTGAAGAAGTAGGGTGATTTTCTCCGGCGGCATATCGGTGCTCTTCATATATGAGCCGAGACTGAAGTAGACAACACCGTGTGTGGAGTTGTCCAGAAAACTCTGTGAGAAGTAAAAAAAAATTGTTAAAGAATAGGCATTATAAAGTAATCGGTTTATAAGCAAACCTGTAGGTCCTGTGGCAAAGGTTTGACTGATTGTATGTGTGCACCACCGACATTGATAAACCGCGGCATGGTGGGACGCGCCAAATCAGTGCTGCGATGACTATTGATGAGCATTAAAGAAATGTTGCGCTCTAGCGTGAGCACCGAAGGTAAGGGACCTGAGATAATATGTAGGTAAAAAATGTTTTAAAATTCTTGAAAATTTTGTTTTTACCCACCTTCAATATGCTGACCAAAGTGCCGTTCTGCCATTTCCTGCATCTTGGGCATATAGTACCAGCGTCGCATAACTGTATCGTACAGCGAAAGGTAGGTGTTGTAGGCACGTTCACTGAAAGTCATCTGATCGGTGTGCGATAGCAATAGATGTGGTATAAAGGACCAGGGTGTGACCAGACCCATAGCATGATCCATATTATCCGCATAGCCCATGGTGCCTATGGTCACCACCGGGCAACGATATTTATGGCCAAACATTAAAAAACTTTCATGAAAGAATTGCTCCAAAATAACCAGATCAAAGTGCTGCTGCTTGTCAGCAATGAGCTGCTGCACTTTCGTGTCGTTTAAGGCAAATTCGGACGTCATGACGCCAATGTTCCACCACATTTGTAAATTTTGAAAATTGCTAGCAAAACGCATCTTAAAGATACTCTCCTTGGGATCTAATAGCAGCGAGAAAAAAATGAAAATAACCAGACATACTCAACCTTAGGGTACTCACAATAAAATGGTATATCGAACATGGGATCAATAATGATCTCAGTAAGATTTTCATGTGGACTTTTAGTAGCATGATTATTAATGGTCGTCACATGATGCCCACGGTTTAGGAGATCACGCAAAAAATGCTCCAACCACATCCAATGACTAGGCGCTGGAAATGGACCCATGAAGAGTATATTCTCGGCAGAGCAGCCTGAGGGTAGTAGCAGCAGAACCAGCACGCTCAGTGGTAGCAAAAGTAATTTGAATAGCATCTGCAAAGATTGAGTGAGGGAAGAATTATAATTTGATTAAAAAGCATAAAAAAGTTATACATAATATAATGAAATAAAGTATAATCTAATATATAAAAATCTCGTGTCACAATGTTTGTGGACGAACTCCTCCGAAACGGCTCGATCGATTTTAATGAAATTTTTTTGTATATTTAGTAGGTATGAGAATAGGTTGTAAAGTACTTTTCACCCTCCTATGCAAAACGGGCGTGCCTCCGCCCATTCCAGCCAAATTTTTGATATCGAATAGCTATGGAAGTACAAGTCACAGAAAATTGAAGCTCAGAATGGGGTTATCACTTGGTGATGTCTTTCTAATAGAAGACTAGGACGGGCATTGAACAAGAGGGTGTAGTTCCGCCCATACAAGTAACATTTTTTATATCGAATAGCTTTGGAAGTAAAAGTCACAGATCATTGAAATTCAGAATTTAGTTACCACTTGCTGATGTTCCTTCAATAAAAACTTGGGCGGGCATTGGACAAGGGAGTGTGGCTCCGCCAAATATTTGACATCGAATAGATTTAGAAGAAAAATTACCACTTGGTGATATCTTTCTAATTGAAAACTTGGAAGGGCATTGGACAAGGGGGTGTGGCTCCGCCCATATAAGCCAAATTTTTGATAAAGATTAGCTTTGGAAGTAAAATTCACAGAACACTGAAACTAAGAATGGAGTTTCTCACTCCTATATCAATTTCTGATGATTTTGATCGTATAAGGCTAAATTTTGGTAATTTTGTTTAAAGGGAAAGTTCACAAAAAATGGGAGTAGTCGCTCTATAGTTACACCCACTTTTTAAGAAATCATAAAAATTGTACAAGCTTTGTTAGTGAAATACCACGTTTGGTATCTATGGTATCTATCCAAGCGGCAGTCCCTGTATATGAAATTCAAAATATAAGGATGTCCAGAATATAACTTTTACATATTTAAATATCAGAAAATTATAAAAGGTGGCCTAGAAAAAGTTTGCAGTTTTGAAATTTTGAATATGTCGACTTCTATTATAATAATTCTATTATAAGTGATTGTGGGCTCAACAGTCGCTATTCAATTTAAAACCTTCAAAATCAAAATGACGACCAGAGAAAAAAAAAACTCGTAGAAAAATGATTGCGCAGTATTTTGAGAATCCAGTTGCTTCGTATGCTTCTATAGCAAAACCAGACAATGTTTCAAGGGCAACTGCTAGAAATGTTATACTTAAATTCAAGTAGGAACAGCCAACATCCCGAAAAAAGGGCGCTGGCCACAAAAAAGGGTTCGTGGATAAAAATATAGCTGCTAAGGTAAAAGCTTTTTTGTTAAAAAATCCTAACCAATCTCTGAGAGATTTGGCCCAAAAATTGAGAATACCAAAGTCACTCGTCGCCAAAATAAAATCACACTATAACTTAGAAATATTTTTTATCCAAAAAGTTCCAAATTGTAACTCTGAGGTGGAAGAACGTGCGAAAACTCGAGCTCGAAAGCTATTGGACAAAGATCTTTCCTGTTTTCAAGGTTGCGTTTTCATGAACGATAAAACGTACGTAAAAGAAGATTTCAAGCAACTCTCGGGTAAAAGTTACTACACCACATACCTAAAGGGAGGTGTAAAGAAAAAAAGAAAGCACAAGCGGATGGACAAATATGGCAAAAAATATATGGTATGGCAAGCCATATGTACATGGGGCAAATTCGAAAAAAAAAAACGAAATGGCCATTCAGCCCTTGAAAGGACTTTGGCCGAGCTTCTTATGATCAATTGTGTTGTGTGTGATGTGAAATGTTTGCACACAAATGATCGAGAACTGGACCTACATGTTTTATGCCGACTCCGAACGGCTTATGTTCTCAAGAACCTTTTCATGGCAGTTTTTACTCTCTGAGGTTTGCCATTGTCTGCAGAGAGGTGACGGCCAAACAGAAAAATTTATTCAATTGAAAAAATTTTCTGTGTCAGATGGAGGATTCGAACCTGGGTTCTCTGGCGTAAGAGTCACACACTCTACCCACTACGCCACGGCCACCACATATGTGGCAAATTCACTCGACTTTATATCGCAACTGTCACAATAAACCACCAAATTTACATAAAAGAGTGTTTGAAAAAGCGACTTCTGCTTATATATAAAAACCATGATATTCCTCCTTTGTTTTGGCCGGACTTGGCAACCATACATTACGTAAACAACGTCAAGGAGTTCTATCAAAGGAACGAGATAAAATATGTTGATAAAAAACACAATCCTCCAAATTGTCGTGAACTCCGGCCTATCGAAAGGTTTTGGGGCAGTAATGAAAAGAACCTTCTTAAATATCAAAAGAGAGCCAGGAATAGACGTGATTATCTACACAAGTGGAATTATATGGCCAGGAAAGTTGGAAGAACCTGTGTGCAAAATTTCAAAATTTGATGAGAGGCTTAAAGAGAAAAGTACGATCTTTTGTTATAAATCGAATTCAAGACTAAAGTTTTTAATTTTTATCTGTTTTCTTAACTATATGAATTAATAAATTACAGCAATCTAAAATGTAAAAGTTACTTTGTAGACAAGCCTTAAGTTTCTTTTAAAAAAAGAAAGATCAAGTTCGAAAATGAGCCAAATCGAATGAACACAAAGCCTACCTCCCATACAGAGTGACTTTATTTTTACAGCAAAATCTCTTAAAAATCCACAAAAATTAAAGAAATGCCTTCAAATTAAGGCACGTAAGCTTTGATCTTCAATATAAATGCTGACTATGAAATTTCGAAACATCGGATGAAAACCACGCCCACTTCCATACAAAGTGGCTTTATATTAACCGTAAAATCTCTTAAAAATCTACTCAAATTAAAGAAAGGTCTTGCAATTTTTCACATAGCCTTTGATATTTAACATAGAACATCACTTTGATATTTAGCAAAATCGCTTAAAAACTACGCCTACCTCCCATACAAAGGGACGTTATGAAAATAGGAAAACTTATGTACATATATAAAACTGAATGTCATCGTGCCTGTCATGGCTAAAGTCTTCGAATATACTTCAATGCGGTCGCGGGGTGGTGGGGGGAGAGGATTAGCGGAGGGCAGAGGATCTTACTAGTTTATTTGTATTTAAAAATTATAATTAAATAAGCGCTTGTCAAAAATACTTAAATACTAAAATAAACATTAAAATTGACAAAAAAACTGACTTAATTTTAAAATAAAAACACAGCTGTTGCCGGTCGCAAGCCTAGATGTGAAAGCTTGGAGGGTTGCGTGGAGGGTTGGTAACCTCACCGTAAACAAGCCTCGCATACCAACGACTTATAAAATTTCTCCTTCCTATGCTCTCATTTAGGGCGGTATTTAGATATCAAAAATATTTTTCTTGTTTTAATCAAGAAATAAAAATATAAAAAAAAAAACTTAAATTTTTGTTCTAAACTGCCCAGCAGAAAACACGCTCAGGCCTCTTATAGTCAGACTGGAATTCAGGATGGAATTTGTAAACATAATTACGGCCGCATTATTCAGTTCCGATTCCAAGACTGAAATGAAAAATAATTCCAGCTTTCTTTTTACAGACCTGTAACCTGAAATTAAACAAAAATTCAAGCCCTCTTTTATTTCAGGTCAGAATGCATGTCTGAATTTGAAATAAAAATTGATATTAAAACCAGAAATCATAGATGAACATTTAAAAAAAGTAATACTAAATTTCAGGTCTGAAGAGGCGGAGACTTGTATGAAAAAATCAGGGTTGTTTTCAAGGAAAAGTCAGGCCTCGGTCATGTCTCTTAGGTCTGAATTCTTGCCTGATCAGTTATGGCATTCTCTGCTGGGGCTGGGTAATTCAAATTAAATTGCTGTCAACATTGTATTAAGCAAGTAATTTGAATTTTCTCAGATAATCAATTAATATTCCTTTTATCAATTAAACATTGTGTAGATCGTAAATACGTATCTATCGTAAAACTAGACGTTGTTATGGTGCTCTACTTGCAGTCACACTTTTTTGCATTATTTTTATGTCATAAACGTAGTTAATAATTAGTTCAAGTCGCAGCTCATTACTAATCGATTATAATGAAGTAGCATTTATGAGTTTGTTTATTGTTGTTGTTATAAATTTTCAAGTCTTGTTGTTTGAGTTTATAAATTCGTGGGTGGTAATAAAAAAAAACTACGCTCGAGCTCTACCTAAACATTATAGAGCATGTAATGCCGGTAGAAATTTCATCATTTCTGCAGTTTATATGCAAAATATATGTCTGCATTGTACAATATATGAACATTATTACAAAATGTTTCATTTAAAGACTTTAGTCCGCAATTGTTTTTATTTACTTCTGAATTAAGTACATTCTTTGTGATATGCGACGTTAATGGCACAAATGTTTAAAAATACAATTATAATCATTTCAGCACTCGGTAAGCTGATAAAATAAAGATAAGTACGCTAACGACTTTTAATTTAAGAGTTACTGACCTGGCTACGTTAATGAAATGCATTCAACTTTTTTTACGATTTAATTAGACAGCACAAGTATCTCAACACATGCCGTTGATATAAATTCACACAAACAATTTATAAAATTATTTGTTTGTTTGACTAAACATCATACTATTTGCATAAATAATCTTTTAACTAAGCTCAAACTTAAAGATTTATTTGATCAAGTAGACGTAGTTAGATTTGTTGGGTGCGCTGTTGGCTTGACGTTGAGGTTTATATTTATGATAGATTTATGTTCATAAAGTAGCACAAAATTTAATTCAGGAATTTCAGTAGAAAGTTTCCGTTTGAAGGGGTCGGTGAGGTGAAAGATTATTCCGGCACATAGCTATTAGAGCGTCTAGTCATTAAAATAGACATTGGCAACAGAAGCTCAGAAGGTTTGATAGTCGATCTTAAGGTCGTTTATAAGTTGGTTTTTTGGCGGTATAGAATTTTCTAGAAAGATAGCTGTCAAAACAATTGTCAAAGTATAAACATGTGTTCACCATGCAAATACTAACATTAAAACAACGTCTACAAATCGTGGAAATTTATTTCCAAATTCGCAGGAAACTTACAGAGCGCACACATTACATTGCGCATAATCGTCCATCTGTGCAGGTATACGCAAAACGATGAATCGATTTATATCTACGTTTTCTCTTATGGACAATATTTATTCAATACGAGCTCATACTGTGTGCAACGAAGAACCCATCGCCGTTATAGAGGTGAGTGTGACCGAGAACCGAAATTAATCGATTCGACACCGTTCTATACCAAGTTCTAACTTGGCATTTACCCGTCCACTACGTGGAAGACCCGTGAGGAAAGACCTTGGCCTACAAACGTATACGGGTTGTCCATATTCGAAGCGCCCATTTCAAAAAATCGATTGTAGTGCGGCTTGTGTGTGGTGGCGCGCCGTCTTGTTAAAACCAGTAGTGCCTGATACGCTTTCGACGAACGATTGGCATGAAAAAATTGTTTATCATATCGCGATAACGCTCCTGATTGACAGTAACTCTGTGGCCATTATCATCTTCGAAAAAGAACGGCCCAATGAGCATTTTAGCACAAACGCCGCACCAAACAGTGACTTTTGCATCGTGAAGAGGTACCTCTTGAACCTCTCGTGGATTTTCAGTTTCATACAAACGATAAATTGTTTTCTTGGAAGGCGCACTTTTCACTTTATTTATTTTTTTGAAAGCACGTTGAGTTTTCACTATTGACTTGTTTTGTTGAATGTAAATTTCAACAATTTTAGGGCGTTTGCGTGGCGTGTACTGCTCCATTGTAAGCATTTGCTTGGAATGACGCTTCAAACGCGGTATGTCATTTGTCGATTTGGCATCACTGCGGAAAGTTACAGTGTTGCCAGATGGGCGCTTCGAATATTGACAACCCTGTAAAAGTCGACTGGTGCAGGAATTGAAGCCTTGACTTTGTAAAACTACTTTTTGTGGTGGTACATCAAGTCACGTGCCTATGCTGATAATCCAGCAGCGGCTGATTAGTTGGAAACTAACATTCGGCGAGTTATTAGCGAGATAAGTTCGGCTATGTTGGAAAAAGTGGTGAAAAATTGGACCGACTACTGCCCATACAAAAATTGGACAAAAAAAGACGGAGTTCTCTTACAATAATGAAGTTTAGTAGGTATGCTTAATTTGAAAAAAAAAAAATTAAATAGAAATTTCAAAAATAGTTGAAAACGGTCGGTGTTTTGGACCCATATAACTATTTAATATGATTTTGTATGGGAGTAACATACAAAATTTGATCGATCTCAACAAAACTCAGTTAAAATACTAGAGAAATAAATAAATAGATGTGTACTAAAAATGGTCAATTCCTAGGGTTACCACTCTTGGACCTATGTGAATTTCTTACATTATTTTATGCGGGAGGAACATACGATATAAAACACTTGACCAATCTTGACGGAACTCGGTCAAAATACTAAAAAAATAGTGTTATAGATGTGCACTAAAAATGGTCGAAATCAGTCTTGGTGCTTTTTTAAGTAAATTTTTTTCTTAATAATTTTAAAAATATCAAAACAATTTTTTTTTTTTAAATAATTTCGTCAATACGTTTTGAGGCTTTTCCAAGCGTCGTCAAATCTTGTTTTTCATAATCTTACGATAAATTTAATAAACATAATTATTGTTGAGTGATCACAAAAATAATTTTAGAAAAAAATGTAGTTAATAACCTCACCCATAAAGTTCTAAATATTATTATAATTTCAGTGTATTCTAATGTTGGAACAAATTTTTTAATTCTTCGAGCAATACTTCGCTAGCTACGGCCCTGTGTTAAAAAATGAGCTAAAAAAATTATTGTCTAAGTGCTCGAAAACAAAAATTACACAAAAAAAAAAAAAGATATATAAAGAAGTATCGAATTTAAACAGGTTAGTGCCTTCAAAAATTATTTTATTGAACTGAAAATTAAAATATTTCTAATTTGGTGTATTTCCTTTACAATGATGCCCATTTTGTATGATTTTTTGATAGCAAAACTTATGATTTTTGCCCATTTTCGACACTACTAAGGTATCTTTAGAAATCTGGTTTAAAGCTCAAATTTAATGTTTTTGGTTTTTTTTTTTTTATAAAGTGGTAAAATTTTGAAAACTTTTCTTATATGTTTTTCTTCTAGTTGGTACAAAATGGAAAAAAATTTTGAAGATTATATTTAAGTTCCGATCTATAGTTAGGCTTAGCCCTTTTAGTCACATAGGTCATTATAGTGGCATCCTACCTTTTATAGCTGCACGCACAGATTTGTAGATAAACGGAATGGTTACACGACTCCTTACGCAATATGCGTGGTCCTCAAATGCTCATTAACCTAGTTTTAAAATTTATATCGAGTTATCTCGACTACCAGAGGGCGCAATAGTATAAACAACATAAAGACTGTGATATTAATGTTAAAGCTATATTGTGTGTGTCGTATGTTTGGTACAAAAGCTTACAGGAACTTAAGAACCTCCGGAAGTTTTTCGAAGAAAAAAAGATATTCTTTAAAAAAAAACTTTTTTAAGCTATTTTATTTTAGGCCAACATTTCTTTTTTTTACATTATTAATGTATAACTATTCAAGATAAATCTCTGACATTTTGGTCCAAAAATATTCGTCTTACGATAAATTCTTTACGATTCTTTACGATTTAGGTGTCGCCATGGTGCAATGAAAGGAAGATAGCATCGCGGCTGATTGAACTCTCTTTCTCAGCTATCGTTATTGTCAAAATCTATACAAATAATCTTCTGACACTTGGCAAACTGAGTCTAAGTGCGTTTGCTTTTTTTTGACAGTTTTGGTAGTCGGCTCTCAGCCGTGCGACTACCTTCATTTATATTACCATGGGTGTCGCTTAGCGGCGCAGAGCCTTCTTTTTTTCTCGACACTCAACTAACTCGATCATTTTCCGCCGTGTAATGGCTCCCACACCACGTCCAGTTTATGTCTATTTGTCTTTGTTATCGTACATTTCATTAATATAGTCGTCTTTGTCTTCGCCCAGACAGTGTTTTCAGTCTACAAGTAATTAGTCCGTTCCTAGTTAAATGTTGTCCGTCCGTTGTTCTGATAGACTCCCCTCCCATAATAGTTATTATTTAATAAAGTAAAAAAACAAATTGGTCTAAAATAATATACAGCTTCAAAAAATAAAAAGTGTCTTTTCTTTTTTAAAAAAAACTGCCGCAGGCCCTTATGTAAAGCTGTTGAAATTGGTAACAAATATTTTTGTTAGCTACTGTTCATTATAATGTTTTAAATTTTTTTTTTTTCTTTTTTATGGTTATTTGGCTCACCAAGTTATTCAAGAGCACGTCATTTTTGATTGTTTTTTTTTAATTTTCTGAAATTGATGTATTCAAGTGATTCATGTCAAATTGACATATTTGCGCCGCATGATAATAATTTAATAATACCAACAGATGTACAGCTTTTTACGACGAAATTTTTGCTTTAAATTACTTGTAATAAACCTATTTATAAGATACGCATAATAAATTGTATATATAGCAAAATAAACAATGTTTGCGCAAGTGTATAAAATTTCTTAAGCGTGTGCTTATTAATTAAAAAAAAAAAAAGTCAAAATAAACCATATTATGTCAATAAATATAATTATATCTTAGCGTTTAAATTAACTAAATAGCGTTTTAAAACAGAATTTTTCGCTTTAATTAGAAAAACAGTAACATTCTGTACAAACAGAAATATTATGGACTCAAGTATCTGTGTGAAATATTTAAGTTTGAATGCCAATAAGATATTATGGCTAAATTTTAACTGGCAGTCTACCAATACCCACCCATATTATTATGATTTTGGATATTTATGTGCAACGAATATTTATTAATTTATTACTGAAACGTGCTAACAACGAAAATTTGTTTGGCAAATAATAAATATAAGTCGTATATTTAGAGTAATATATGGCATTCTTACTTAAAAACGGTAAAAACTCAAAATTTGAAAAAAAGCTGCTCTTAGCTGTAGTACGATAAAAGACGATGGACCAGCTTCTTTTGCTATTCAATTGTTGTAGATAATGCATTTTTCGTCACCCTTAATCATACACTTAAGAAGTGAGTTGGTTTTTTTTACGCTTCATGAGCCGATCGTAATAGTCAACTCGATTGTCTTTGTGAATTTTTTTCTATTCGTGCTGGACCCAGAAAGTATTCAGTCACTAATATAGTGAACATCGTCTCCACCTGAGCTAATTTAGTCATTCTATCTATCTGTTCGTATGTACATCCTGTTATAAAAGGTTGGGTTAGTGGCATCTGAAAATGTTTAACTTCTCTAGAGAGTACATCTTAAATAGCATCCTCAAGATTTTGATTCGTTGAAATGTTTATAAAATGTACTTTCGGGAAATTCTTGTTTTTTCTTTTGCGAAAGTTGTATTCCATTGGATTCAGAGGTGCTATTCACAATTGGTTTAGCTCGTATCTTAGCAATCGCACGCAAAGGGTGAAAATTGGGGCTACCTTTAGTAATGCAAGTTACATAAATGTAGGTGTGCCCACAGGGCTCTGTACTTGGACCGATTTTATTTCTCATTTACTTAAACTCAATTTTCTTGGAAAATTTACGTGGTAGAGTAACTGCTTTTGCAGATGACCTTGGCATCTCATATAAGTCCTTGTATATGCTTGAACCTTCAACTGACAAAACCATGATGCTGATATCTTGCGAAAATAGTTCTGTTCTCACAAGCTTATTAAAAGTTAGAAAAATGTTTTATTTCGGTTTATTCCACTTTAAACTTAATTATGACATATGTTGCTGGGGCGGTGCTTACAATAGTAAATTGAAGCCTTTACTAACTTTGCAAAAATGCGTCGTTAGACAAATCTGTGGAGTAAATCGTGTAACATCCTCGTTCGATTTATTTAAATCTCTGCAAATTTTACCCATAAAACACCTATTTTACTTTAAAGTCCTGAATACATTTTTTAAAGACCAAAGCAATTTATTGAACCATACAGAAAGATGGTATAATTTTAGGCGAGTGGAATCTGTTTTTATTCCTTCCTTCCGAACTGCAAGTTTTAGCAAAAGCTACTCAGATGTAGCACGCAGATTGTTTAATAAACTGCCAGATCACATAAAGGCCATCAAACGTGAGAGTTCGTTCCTGAGGCAAATAAAATCATATCTGTTTAATTATAACTTAAACGGTATTGAAAAAATACTTCGAGCTGTAGTTTAGTTTATATATTTAAAGGTTTTCTACTTATATCTCTCTATTCTTTCTCTCTTCTTCTTATCTTACTCCTCCTCCCCCCCCCCCCCCCCCCCAATTCTCTTTACCAAACACTCTCCTCCGCACACTACTAGTATAAGTTAATTCACATTCACCTATCACTGCCATTTCTCTTATTACATAGTATTAAGTAATTAAAAAATATTGTACGAACTGTAAGAGAAATGTGAATAAAATTGAATTGAATTGAATTGAAATCCCTGTTGCACCAAAAGAAAAATCGTCGGGCAAGACTACTCAAAAACTTATTGGCAACTTATGTTTCAAGGTTTAAAAAAACTTACTTTTAACGTCAAATTATGTTAATTTTTTAAAATTTTGACTTCCGCGAGCCACCACTTTTATGTGAATCAAAAATTTTAAAAAATCTCAATATCCCAGTCTGAAGTGTGTTCTATAAGTGTATTTCAGATTTTCTAAGCCTGAGATATTCTGCCCATCAAAAGAGACCTCTTTTTTCTTGGTGCCTCAGGGATTTTATTATTACAAAGAAATGGCGTCACAAAAAATTTTTTAAATGAAATACTTCTTTAAAAACATAATACAAACATTTTAAAACCAATATCTTTAATCGTTTTTCGTAATTCTCTCATAAAACTCACCAACACTTTTCCCCTTAAAGCATTCTAATTGTCTTTAGGTATGTCAAACGTAAAAATCGGTAGTCTTGATGAATCTTTGATTTTTCAAAAAAAAAAAAATTTTGTTTTTTCCTCAATTTGACCAAAATTTAACATTTAGTGGAAAATTTAAAAAAAACATCTTGATTTTTTTTTTTATTTCGTTAAAAGATTCAGTTATGAAAGTTTAAGCAAAGTATTAAGTAATCAACCTGTAGTACTTTAGTATTTTTAAAATAATCTCCCAAAAATGTGGAAAAATAATTTTTTAAACGGTATTTGGGACATAAGTGTATGTATGTTAGGCTTACATAAAATCAGTTTTTTTTTTCAGATTTTTAAATCAGCGCTCACCAAAAAAACTATGATGAAAAATTTTATAACGATCAGACAACAATATTCTATTCTTGCCTCTGGTTTATATGAGTTCCAAGCACTGTGAGATTGTTTATTTCAGGTAAAATGTTTGCCTACATTGTAATTATGCAACTCTTAGAGAACATTTTGTGAATCGACTATTTTTTATTGTCATTGTTTTCTTCAATTTTTTTTGGAAAGTAACGTATATCATTTTGATAAATGAAATTTAAATTTGTAATGGTAAAGTAATGGTTTTTTATGCTAATTTCGAAGCAAAAAAACCTAAAAAATAGAAATAAAGAAATATTTAAAAAATTTTCAGAAACAGAAAAAGTATTAGTTGGTGTTATGATAGATTAAAAATTCGAATAGGCAAAACTTTTATGCAATTGTATCTTTTTTCGACTGTATATCAGTACCGCTTAAATAAGAAAGCCTTGTAAAGTCCGATAAAAAAATATTTTGAAAATTTGATTTTAGTTTTGGAACCAGCTTCTATTTCTAAATTTTTTTTTCTCATACTACGCACCATTACAGAGGTATTTTGTTAAAAACGAGTGTTTTCAAGCAGCGGCCGTGATGAACCATGATAGACAGAATATTTTTTAATTGAAATTAATATATCTGATCTGCCGACACGCCTATGCACACAACGGCAAACCTCAGAGAATAAAAGATGGCATGTAAAGCTTCTTGAGAAAATTAAGCTTTACGAAGTCGGCATAAAATATGTAGGTCCAGTTATCGATGATTTGTTTGTATAAAATTACATTTGTGTACGTTAACTTAATTTGCTCTAGCGAAATATTACTTGCAGAAGTAACAAATTTTTTTCAAAATTTCAAAACTAAAATTATAATATAAATGAAAATTTTAAGGGGGTGTCTTGGAACTAAATTTTTTTCTGGAAATATTTTTAGAGGTGAAATTGAGTAATTTTAAAAATATCAAAAACATAATAATTTTTTTAAATAAATTCGACGACAACTCTTGCTTCAAATAGGCAAATTATTGATAAATAGGCTTTTCTGAAGCAAGACGTATCGTCGAAATTATTAAAAAAAATATTGTTTTTTTTTTAAATAACCCAATTTCATCCTTTAAAATATTTCTAAAAAAAAAATGTAATTCCAAGTCTCCCCCTTAAAATGTTTATTTTTATTATGATTTAAGTTTTTTTCTAGTTTTGAAAAAATGTGTGTGTACTCACTAGAACCCTGCATGACTATGATTTTTCGCCTCCCTGAATCCTCCTCTTGCTATAGAATAAAAAATTTCCTCTATACCTTTTCTGCTTTGCTCACACCTGCTCATACACTCTCTTTGTTTTATTCAGATATAAGAAACGAAGAGAATAAGAGCACGATGCTTTACTAACACCAGCAGGTAGCAAATAAAGCAATGTAAAATAACAAAAATATCAACGTTCATACCCTGAATATTTAGCGAATATTTTTTTATTCGTTCGTTCGTAGAGCATAGATGTTGTTTGTATTGGGACCCAAAGAAGGGTGGCAGATAGGGGGTAGGTGTGTTCGGAAGATATTTTGAGAGGCAAAAAATAATAGCACCATTTCATATATTTCACCCCTCTAAGGGTTCAGCTACGGCCGATATAAGCTATTTTCGACAGTGCTTGTGTTTTTTTATTCACAAAAAATAACACAAATATGCATTAAGAATAACAAAAAGCTTATTGCGGGGAAAATCCGACGATTAACTCTTATTCAGGTCACTGCAGCAGATACCTGAGTATTCGTGTAGTTTATTAAGTGCTCAGAGAAAAAACTGAAACAACGCGTAGATCGCAAACTCATCTCAGCGCAAGAGTGTATGAAAAAAGAACAGAGAACAAATAAAAAGTTATTCTCTTGCGCTACACGACCTGTTGCTACACGACCTGTTGTTTACATTTATTCACTTGCAGCTTTGCTTGCAGTGACTGCTACAGCAGAGAATCAGGGTATATTCACTTGATGAATATATTCACGCAGGGCTCTAGTACCCATAATACAATTGATCATAAAAGCTGGGTTAAAGTTATTTTTAAGGCTGAAATGGCCAATTCGTTTTTTTTACCGATTCAAGATGGCGACTGCAGCGTACATTTTATATCACTGTTGCTATCCACAAGTGACAGCCATGGCACAGTGGGTAGAGTGCGCTGCCCATACGTCAAAGAACGCTGGTTCAATTCCCACCTGACACAGAAAGTTTTTTCAATTGAATTAATTTTTCTGTTCGGCCATCACCTCTCTGCAGACAATGGCAAAACTCTGAGAGTAAAAACTGCCATGAAAAGCTTCTTGAGAACATAAGCCAGCCGTTCGGATTCGGCATAAAAATTAGAAGGTCCAGTTCTCGATCCTTCGTGTTCAAACATTTTACAACATACACAACACAATTGATCATAAGTAGCTCGGTTAAAGTTCTTTCAAGGGCTGAAATGGCCATTTCGTTTTTTTTTCATTTCTATCCACACAACATAATGGAAAATCATTTGTGCCCTACCTTCTACAATGCAACGTTCTTATTATTTTCCCACTGACTAGACAATAATTTTTAACTTTAATTTTATTGTTTCAGGAATAAATTGAGTCTTTACGACTTAAGTATGCCGCTTTTGGCATTCCAAACTACTTGTAATTGTATGAATATTAATAAATATTCGCTTGTAATATTAACTAGTAAAAATCACTTTTAAACTGCTACAACTTTGTATAAAAATCATACATTAAATGTTGAAGTTATTATCGAACTCTGACAATAGCTATAAAAAAATGTCAACTTCGAATGCTCATTACTTTGAAATAGTTTATGAAGGCATTAAAACACATTAAAACTTAACACATTAAAACTTAATTGAATTGTTTCTTACTTTTATATATTTGACTGCTTATAGTGGGCAATTTTTAAATTTTTATCAGAAATAAAAACTCCAAGGTTCTACGTGTACCAATAAATCGAAGCACTAAATCCTTGCATTCGAAGTTTCACCTGAGAAAGTTAAAACAGCACCCATAAATTTGAAAATTTATATATATATTTGTCTCTCATAAATAACATAAAAAAATTAAGACTTTAAAAATAATTTGTTAAAATACAAAAAAAAAAAAAAAAATTAAAACAAAATTTGGCCGTGTGCTTGATTATTTGAAGAATTGTTTAAAATTATTTTTAAGCCGTTCGAAGCCGCTTCAGACAAATACCGAAAAAAACATGAATGTTAAAGATATTTTGTGTATGCAGTAAATGTAGCACAAACGTTTACAGAAACTTAAATAAAGCTGTGGAAATAAGTAACAAATGTTTTTGTTAGCTACTGCTAATGACAGTTGTTTTTTTTTTATTTGGCTCACCAAAATATTTCAAGAGCACGTAATTTTTGATTGTTTTTTTTTTTTAATTTTATGAAATTGTTGTGTTGGAGTGGTTCATGCAAAATTGACACAATGATTTATTTTCGAAAAAAAGCACGTTTTTCAACGTGAAAAATGTAAATATTTAATAAAGCTATTCATCAGAGAAATGTTCAAATATTAATTATTCATTCATAGTGTAAGAAAAAAAAAAATTGGCAGATTTTTTTTTTTTTTTTGTTAAATACACCAAAGTCAAGCAATTTTTAATTTTTAAATTTCTTCAATCTTAGACATAATTTGAGGTCAGTATAAACCTTACACCTAATCCTATTTTCATTCGGTTTTCTTTTAATTCATTTTAGCGTTTATTTGTTATTAATTTTGCAAAAAAATATTTATAAAAATAAAAACATTTATTCAAATGTTCACATATCCTTGGCATACTTTAAAGTAAAAAGAAAAAACTAAAATTTGTGTGGAATATCTATTTAGTGGCTCAATTTAGCTCAGCAGATTTATTAGAGTCATCTGAAAGATTATAGTGTCTACTCATCATTTATAAAATAAAAAATTGCACATGTTTCCACAATTGTTAATTTATTCATTTTTGACTTGAAACTCATAAAATTTAGGGATTTATTTATTTATCTATACTAATATTATATAAAAGCGTTGTGGCACTGCACGGATCACAACCACGCGAGAACCACTGAACTGATTTAGATGATATAGGTTCAACCAATTTGTTTCAGGTAAATCGTTGAACTTTTGTTGATATTTTTTTTTTTACTGTTAACTCAAATCAAAACTATAAAAAACGGCTAAGTTAAACGACGCACACTGGCCTCCCAAAAATGCGAATTTGGAAAAATTCTTAATGTAGTTTTAATCTTTAGGATAAATCTATTTAGAATCCAAAATTTTTTAAATTCTGTCCAGCCGTTGGATGGTACATAATCCGAAAGTGAGCCTATTTTGCCTATTTTTCAACAAAAATATATGTGAATGAAAATTAGTGCAAATTCAATACCTGATGTGTTTTAAGTTTTGTCAAAAAGTTCTAGCAAATGTAATTTTTTTGAGAAATTGGAAGATAAGATATGCAAATATATGTTAATAAACTTAATTTCATTGACCGTTTTTTTTTTATTGAATAAAAGGTAAAGTTACCTTTTTTTTATAAGCCCAAATTTAAAAATGATTTTTTTTTCATGTGCGCAACACGATAATTCCAATTTAAGTAAAATAATTAATTATAAATCTTCAGAATTAAGAAAATTTTGTCTGATGAAATACCATTTTGCGCAAATTAAAAAAAAAGCTTTTTTAAAATTGCATGCCTAAAAGAAAAAAAATGTGTTTTTACATTTTTGACGATAACGTTGCAATATTTAGGGAATAAATCTTGTTATTATTTTTTGATCTTGTTATTATGCTTTAGATTTTAAGAAAATTAAAAAAAAAAAATTAATACATTGCGAAAAAAATCATTAAGTTTGTTTAAATATAAAAAAGATACTTCTAATTTTGGTGAAAAATGGCAACAAAATAATTGCGGAAGCCTTGCTACCAATAGAGCATTTAAGTGAAGAGACACAAGAAGCTAAAAACAAAGATTTTAACAAATTTAGAGAAAAATGTTGTAGGAAAACTTCATAACATTGAAGATATTTATAATCACGATTCGCTGTATCGATGTAAATTGTTACTTGAAACTAAAATTAACTCTACTTAAATTTAGCTATATCCTGATGAATTTTTAACCTCGTTAAAACAAAGGTGCAACTATTTGTGCAACGTCCATTTGTTCAATCATAGCCAAACTTAATCTGGTATTTTCAATAAATAATCTAAAGCAAAATATGCAAATATATAAAATTTTATTGCATGGGAGATGCCACGTCCTCTTGTCCAATAATTGAAGCGTAGCCGCGAATAACGTTGTAAACGACAAAATTATAATTTTTCACTAGAGCCAAAAAACGTTTTAAATATTGAAGGCTCCTTGTTTTGCTTTTTTTATTTAACTATCTGATTTAGTACAACTTTTTTTATCATTTAATAACAACAAAAAATAAATAAAAGGCTTTTATATTAATGTATAGAATGTTTTAAAGTTTTTGCAGTGGAAAAACGTGTTATATCCAAAACTGAATGGATGATAAAACGTTATTCCACTTAGCATAGCATCTTGTCTTAAGGCGCATAAAACGTTTTTCCATTACAAACGACGACGCTTATAAAACTTTTTTGTGTGAGATCAAATTTTTATTTATTGTATATTGTTATTTATTACGATGAACAAAAAAACATAAAAATTATATTTCATGAGACATAAAGGTAAATTAATCCTGCACTTTTTGCAGTTCGATAAAAAATCAAATGAAACATTTTTCCAGAAAACAAAGCAAATCTCATATTTTTCAAAATAAGCAATTTTTATGTAAAGTAACTATCATACTTGAGAATTTAACGGATTTAAAAATATATGAAAAAAGAAATATTATCTCCATAAAATATTAAGTATTGGTACTGGTTAAAAAATAAGTAAAGAGCTTTCTAACGACACAATATTTTATAAAATTCGGCGTATTCTTCAGGCAAAAAAGATGCCATTGCTAGAAGCTCTTTCTTTTTTTCGCCACTAATTTCTATTAGTTCGTTTCGAAGAAGCTGCAACTCGTATGATGCCGATGGACTGGGTTTTGTTTGTCGTCCACGTTTCTTGGTTTTTAAGCTGTAACAAGCCCAAGCTTCTGAAATGGTAGGACTCTTTCTTACTCGTAATGCTTCTGGGTCGTCGCTAGTAATTTGTAGCCATCTACCTTCAGTTATTTTACACTTATTATCCTTATTCAAATTTTCAGAGAGAACCTACATATTTTTAAAATCATCTTGAAGCATTTGATACACCTGAAATGGTTTTGAAGGCCTAGCAGATTCAATTAAACGAAGTACATCTTCCGGTACGTATAGTTGGGCTGTCTTTTTTTTCTTCTCGATAAGAGCAAAATCCGGATCGCATGGTAAAAAACTGTGCCCTGAAGTTAAAAACTTTTGATTTACTTCGCTGAAATATTTAAGTTTTATTAGATATTGACACAGAGCAATCATAGTCCAGTTGTTATTTTGACCAACACATCTATCAGACCAAATAACTAGTTTTCTCACTTCTCCCAGTTGTAAAATATTGTAATTTGACGAAATGTATTTGAGCATACATGACGCAATTTCAGCAGCACCTCTTTTTGCAACACTTTCATGCCAAGTGTACATTTGGGCTGTGTTTTGTGTTTTGTCCCATGTTATGTATTGCAAAGTTATAATTGGAATATTGACGTTGATAGTAGACGTCAGAGTGTATAAGATTAGGAGTGCAAATTACTTGCTGCAAATCAACACAAATAACAACAGAACTGTTAGTATTTTTGGCAGGGTTAGAATCCTCCTTAAGTTGTGAATAAGCCCTTTCTGCTTTTATGTGGTGCGTTTCGGCCAACTTTAGTACGCACTCCAGTTTTTCTGGATTCTCGGTTGCTATCATATCAATAAAAAACTTATCGCATGTTTTACATGTGTCGCACCTCGGAAATCCAAAACGAATTTGAAAATCAGTATTAAAAATATGCCTGTATGTATTGTAGCTAATTGATGTATCGGGATATTTTAGCTTATATAAATTAAACATCTTTTTTAAATTTAAATCCGGACTTAGACAGTTTTTTTTTGATGTTGAACGACCGTAGTGACTTTCTTGACTAGGAAAGCTAATTATGTGTTCCATGATACTCTGTTTCTCAGCGGCGACAATTTTGTGTGGCCGGTTTGCATGTTTGCCTCGCAGATCGGCAACATTATTCCCATTTTTTAATTTTTCAACTAATATTTGAATTCTGCGTTGAGTTATCTGAAACGTGTGACCAAACATTTTTTTACATACTCGCTCTCTTTTTCCATTTGATGCCAACAAAAAGTAGTTTACAGTTGCATTGCGACGAGATGTACCCTCTTCTACTCGTCTCCTTTGAGGTTCTTTCACTTCTATTAAATTTGCTAAATATAGAGATTGTTCATTATAATTACGTTTATAGAAGTCAACAAAGTGGTGTTGTATCTCCTCTAAATGAAATTTCGCACAGCGTAAATTACACGAGCAGCCGCAAGTCTATAAGCCAAAATAAAAAAATATTGAACAACACTGTACTTACAACGTTCTTCCAAATTACCTCGCCAGGAGCATTTTTACTTTCTATAAACTTTCCATTTCGTGAAATATAAGATTGCCCACTATCTCTTAATCTCTTGTTGTTAATATCTTTCTAATTTTCGAAATTAACTTTCCTTTTAGTGCCTCGATTGCAATTGCGCATCACGTTAAATTGTTCCCTATTATTCATTTGCTTATTCACTTGCAACGTTCATCCACTGAATGACGCTTTAAAATGCGTTTAAAATGTCCGAACCTGCATTTTTTTACTCAGTTTTGTTTTTATAAAATCTGGGAGAGTTATTCTAACGGGAATCCGCGAAAAAAACACTTCTCAAAAAAATGTCGCTTACAACGTTATTCGCGGCTACGCTTCAATTGTCAAACTTATCCTGATATTTTCAAAAAATAATCTATAGCAAAGTATGAAACTTCGTCGTTTTATTCTGTGTACAAATTAAAATATGCCAATATTTTAATTTTGATTATATGGGAAGTGCCACGCCCTCTTGTTGAATAATTGCCAAACTTTCTCTGCTATTTTCAATAAATAATTTCAAGCAAAATATGAAATTTTATTGTTTTATTCTTTGTAGTTATGAAAATATGCCAATATTTAAATTTTGATTGTATGAGAGGTGCCACGCCCTCTTGCTCAATCATTTCCAAACTTAGCCTGTTTTTTTCAGAAATAATCTTAAGCTTAATATAAAATGTTGTCGTTTTATTCTCAGCAGTTTTACAAATATGCCAATATTTAAATCGGTTAAATTTAGTTTTTAACAAGCAAATAATTCTTTGAAAGTGATAAATTACCTGTGTACTAATTTTGGTAAAGTTTCAACAAGAATTGTAGTTTTGAAGTGAAAATATTGATTAATTTGTACGATGAAAAAATATGTTTTGTATGAAAGAGTTAGGTTATCAACACCTTAGTTATTTTGTGTAAACTTGAAAAATTGCGTAGATTTTAAGCCCAAAAATATCAGAGTTTTTAAAAATGACCAAATAGTAATACATTTAATATTTGAATTGAACTGTACGGAGAAGTGTAAGTACTTCTATTGTAGCACTTTCGGCAGCACTGTTTTCATGGCGAAGCCACGGACCACAGTGGGCTGCTAGTCTAATATAACAACTTCGTTCATATCAAATGAAAGAAAGAAAGAAAACACTCATATGTTGTGGTCACAAAAAATTGTATCATTTTATTATTTAAAAACATATGTAAGTACGTATGTAGATAAGCAAAAACAAATGGAAAACAGTAAACAAGATAAATGTTAACTTAGCCAAAATAGTTAAAAATTTTAAGCACTGTTTAAGCTACCATAAGTATTTAAAACCATATCATAAATAATACCAAAAAACTTAAACATTTTATGACTTTATTTTTGCTAAACATTTCTTGAAATAACCATGTTTATAATATATGCATAATAAATTGTATATGCAAAAGAATTAATGATGCTTACACACGTGTATAAAATTTTTTAAGACTTTTAAGCGTGTGCTTATAAAGACGAAATTAAGTCAAAATAAGGAAATCATGTCAATAAAAATAATTATATCAAAGCAGAGTGCGTAGAGCAATCAAAATTCGCTCTCGCTCTTTCGAGTTATCATTTATAACAAACAGAAGCAATGAAGGGGAATGAAAAACAAATGCAAATAAACGATTCGCTCGCTCATTCGGAGATTAACGAATGATCGCTCGTTTGTTTTTCATTACCAATGAAAGAAATAAAACGAAATGGACTTACTTGAGTTGTATTGAGGTGAGTGAGGGATATTTTACTCCTCAATGATAAGTCTTTATGAACTCTGTATCAAAGTATTAAAATTAACTTAATAGATTTTTAAAACAGAATTTTTCGTTCTGTTCGTTAAAAACATAAACAATGTGCTCACACGTGTACACAAATTTAAATAATTATCAAAGCGTGTGCTTATAAAGTAAAAATTAAGTCAACATTTTTCGCTATAATTATTAAAGAAAACAAACGGAAGAATTGTCGAGTCAAGTATTTGAATGAAAAATTTGAGCTTGAAAAAGTTGCAAGAGTATGTCAATAAGAACTTATGGCTCCCTTTCAACTGGCAGTCTATCAATACCCATACTCATATTATTGTGTTTTTCAACACTATGTTTAACGAATATTTATCAGTATACGAAATAATTATATGTGCATTAAAAACGTACAACAGTGTAGATTTCGGTAACGTTCAAACATAAGTATGCCGAAAAATTGGTTGTTGTCCAATTTATTTATATCCCTGTCCTTTACTTTCAAAACATACCGTTATCCTCAAAACTTACATTGCACTATTAAAAATAACTATATGTGCATCAGTAACAATGATCTACAAATAATGGGGTTGTGATTGTATTGGTCAGCTGAGAGTAGATTCTTAAGTAATTTTTTACATAGAATCCGAATCCGTGCTCAGAATTGGCTTATCATGTCAGGATTTTGAGATATTTGAGGTTATGTATAAGAAAAATGGTTATTTTTGAGGTTAGATAAACGACGCACAACATTTAAAAAATTATTTTCTACTAATTTTGTCATGAATAACTATTCTTTCTCTTCAAAATGAGCTCTCGAATGGTACCGTACGATTTTTTCAAAAATTATGGTCATTTGAAGATGGCGTCCACAAGCAAACATGTATGACAAAATTTAGTACAAAATAAAGCTGCTTCACTGACTGTGCATTTTTGTAAATATTTCCAAAATATTGCGCATCTTTTGTCCAACCTCAAAAATAGCCATTTTTCGTGCATCAATAAACTATTTCTCAATAGTTATTTTTTTACGAAATTTTGGAAATCCACAAACTAACAATAACTCCTTTCTCAAAAGAAAAATAGAAAATGATAGTTATTTTGTCTTAAAAATTTCCTGTAGATTCATATATCTTGAAAACTATGGATGCTAGGGTAATGAAATTAGGTATGTGGGGGTGCAGTATAAAAATCTATATAAATTAAGAGGGTGAGTAGCTTTAATATTATTTATGATCAACATATATTTTATGATCAACAGGTGCAAGGTTCACGAAATTCAGTATATGGGAGCATGGAGTGAACATTGTTAGATTTGAAAAAGTGGGTGTGCTTGTAGACTTCTGTAGCTTAAAATTTTTCGTATTATTGTAAATTCTTTTGTTGTGTCGGTAAAAATACAATTTTTCGTTATTTTTTTGTTACTTAATAATCTTCTCTAATTAAACTGCACACTTAACTTTTTATTAAGATTCTTAAGTCTTACAAAAATTAAAAATGCGTTGCTGTATGTAAATTTCCGTTGGCCACTGTATATAACAACAAAATACCCCTGACATGATTTATTAGTTCTTACTTGAACTAACAATAATTTTATGGTTAATTTGAGTAACCATAAATATGCTTAATAATTTAAATATATTTTCTATGGTTTTTACATATTTCTTCATAATTTTTCTCGCGGTTTTCATTGAAACGAATGGCGTGAGGAAAACAGAAATAGAAAAATTAGAGTTTCGTGCCTTTGTCTAAAAAATGCAATTTGCTTAATTTGATGTGATGGTTATGCTCATCAAATGTTGGAAAAATAAGTCTAAATATTTCTCATAATCTTTGAAACAAAAGCTTGTTGCTCATGCACTGGGTACCTGAACCAACTTTTAATACGACTTTTGAATATTACACATATTTTTATACGGATAAGCCAATTAATGGAAAAAAAAAATACCTTCTTGGGCTTGGTTTTCACTGTGTCATTTCAATGGTCAGTTTTTGTCAATCAAATGAAAAATGATAACACGTTGGCATTTTGGCTACCTTTGACAATGCTGAAGAATAAAAAACAACTGAATTATCGATTTGAGTTAAACATAAAATATAGAATAATGTTATTAGGTTGATATTTCAATTGATTAACTTTTATGTCGTCATAAAACTGACATAGTGAAAACTACGCCTTAGGGTTGTTTTTTCATTTAGTTTTGTGTTTCGCGGTATTATAGACGGTATTAGAGACGTATAACGGTGGCAGTAGGCTGAGTAAAACTTAAAAACAGTATACTTGAAATTTCGACGCTTTTTTGTCAAAAAATGTTTTAACAATATTTCATCGTAATTTTTTGATTTTCTAAAATTAAAATTTTATTTGCAAAACCAAGTCATTCTTTACAATGCTACAGTTCATATTTGCACTTTAAATAATGGCAAATTTATATTTCACAAAAAGAATTTTGTTAATTTTCAAAAATTTTTTCTACATAGATATTAGGATTTGGATTAATATTGAAATATAAAATGATTGCATCTATAATTAATATTTATTTTATTATTATTTATTATTAATCGAAGAAAGTATAAATTATTTAAATCAACTGAAAATTCATCGAGCATTGGACCAGAAACATTTTAACTTATATTTCAAACATTTTTATTTTTTATTGTATCATTCAAACTGTTTGTAGTCCCTTGTATAGGCACGTGTATAACCATAAATTTAATTTTTATTTTACATACCACTTATTTTCTCTTTCTTTCGGGTTCTTTTATACCCGAATTTGAAATTTATTCTTCTGTTTCGCTTGGAACTCGATTTTTTTTTTGGAAATTACAAGTGCAAGATAATAAATACAATCTTTTCTTTAGCCGCTCTCCGTACAAAATTCTGCTGGGCTCTTCACAATTTCGTTACTATACATGTGAATGTCCTAAATTTTCTAGGAAAACATTCACATGAATTGTAAAGTTTCTTCAAAATGGTGCAAAAGGGTGTGTATCTTTGTTTGGATGCCAAAGGAGCAGGGTCCATCAGGCCGGTTTCCGATTTAAAAAAAATGGACTTGAAATTTGAAGAACACTCGTTCTAACATTAATATTTAGTAAATTTTAGGCTAATCCTATCCATATTCCATACACCTTTACTCTATCCAACCGTCTTTTTAAAAGTAAGGGTTTTACACAAAATAATCCATAGGCTGCCTAGAGGGTCCATTATCATTAGAGCCATATTAATATTTATATCATTTTCTTTTATGTTAGCACCAATGTCTTTGTTGTTTATGTTTTTTGGTGTGTAAATTACCAATTTGTTTGTGCTTTTATCGAAATCGGTATGGTAACGTTTTTTGCTGTAGACCATTTTTGAGTATATTTTTAAAGTTTCGGTTGGAGAGGGTGGAGTGGACGATTTATGTAATGTATCCGTTTAGCCAAAAATTGATTTAATATTCCTTAAAACGGCGTTTTTAGTGAATTCTATTCATTGTACCCGGCATTATTAACCCTTCGTCTTTCTATATTCACCGGAAATATTTTATTTTCGAATTTTTTACCCTCCGTTTTTGAAATTTTGGATAGGAGAGGCTGGGACTAAACCGTACAAGGTGATAAGCGAGATAAGTAAAATATCTCCGAATCCATGGGCAGTTTCCAAACACATAAACACTGTACGAATACATTGTTACTTGTTATCAAACTTAATTTCTTCTAGTGTACGGCGTTTTTTTATAGTTCGAAATAATTTTTTTTTTTTCATATATATAAATTAACTGCGCAAATTATCGGGTAAGTGTTTTTTAAAGACTTACCTGTGCTCAATTGAGTGGCAATTAAATTTTTTTGGAAAACAATTAAAAGAAAACAAATTTGCTTTGTAAACATGTGATGGTTATGTGGGGCTAACCAGACACTTAATTTTTTTACTATTTCATTAAGTACAGCAATTTTTACACATTCAACCCATAACTTTAATTTATTGTGTTGTGTTTTTTTTTTTTAGAAAAATGGTTTGCACTACCAGCAAAAAAAAAGCCGCCAGATGACAAATTTAAAACGAAAACAGCTCAGTATGTCGTGATAAAATTAATGTTATAGACCCACCTGATTTAAACGGAATTACAAATCAACACTATTTGTTTGGTTGAGACAAACAATTGAAGCTGACGTAAAGGCCTGTGATGTTAACATAATCACGAAAGGACATAAAGTGGTAGATAGGACGGTAGTTCAACTTTTAAGTTCTATGGTTTTAATAATTGTAGATATTACTTAACTTTCAATTTAACAAAGTTTTAAAATTTTTAAGTTAAAATTAACCTTTTAACTTATGTTAACTTTACTGCAACATTAACATTAACTTTTTAACTTAAATTAGTTTTATGTTTATGTTGGCATTCAATTTTTTTCTAAAATTTTTATTTAATGTTCTTTTTATTAAAACATTACTTAACAAGTCAATGAAATAACTATAAAATACAAGGTTTTTATACCTAAACCTTTGAGTATTTGCAATAAAAATCCATTATTCAGTTCTCACATAAAAAATAATGCATATTTGAGGCTTACATATGACTTAATTTGCGTTGTACGGTTATGTCCCATGGGGTGTCAAGCTTAGTACCATCATTATTGGAATTTTTGTTTTCGTGGTGATCACATTTGAAGCACTAAAGAACTGTTATTTATAGCTGAAGGAAGAAACAAGCTTTCAAATGTTATATCAAACTTTGGTTAAAAAATATGTTTCCATCCTTTTTTTACCAAAGTTCGTATCTGTTCTGCTTAGCTCTAATCTTCACTATTGAATGGTCAAATGAATGCCCACATATTAATAAAATCTTTTATTTTTATGACAAACTTTATTAGAAACTTTAAATGTGTAATTGTAATTGTATCTGTAGCTCGTCGTACCCAATTCAGTCAAATGTTTCCCTTCATTTGTTCCTGATGTGGCTTAAAGTTTACATGATTCTTGAAATACATCGATTGCTGCCATGCATACGATATTAACAGCCATGTTTTGACATTTAAATGACAAACGATTAATCGTGATAGCTTTTAAATAGAACGATAAAATCCATATCTATTTTCCATAAAAATTACTGTTTAATTCTTTTTTAAAAATGTGAGCCCCGAAGTCATTTAAAGAAAAAAATAATTTTTTTTTTATTTTAGGTGATTTTTATCTCTATATCTCTTAAACTTGTGTATAAAAAGTTTCGAAGACCACTAAAACAATTTTCAAAAAAAAAAAAAAATTATACATTAGGCTGGGTCGATTTGCAAACCTATGTTGCCTATGCGATTTTCGGATTGGGCATGAAAAGTTATTAAAAATAAAGAAAATGGGGAGATATGGGTGCACTTTACTCAATCACATCTTCAATTTTATGAATTTTTTCTTTAGTTATTTTTTTTCAAAATATTTTTGTATATAAACGTGCACAGGTAGAAAAGGTGGCAAAACTGATTGATGCCAGAAATCCCATTCAATTCTCGTACCCGATTCAACCTAAAACCGGTTTCACATATATACGTTTTTACACAAAGATTTATCGTAAAAAATTCCTAAAGAAAAAAAAACGACACAGTTTAGATAGTATCGTACAACGAGAAAAAAACTTATGTTAAATTGAAAAAAAACCTTGTATAATTTATAAGATGGCTTTGGCAGTTTTCAGCCTCCCAAGTACTTCATCAAAACGCCAAAGTTTTACATGTTGACTTGCCAGTTTTTATTTGGGTGATAAATCAACCAAGTATTTGGTAATTTTTTATACACTACTTTTAAAAGAAAATTTTTTTTCAAAAATATAACTTTTATTCGGGTTTTAGTTTTTTTAATTTTCCTTTTTTTTTTTTTGAAGCTGCAAAGTTTTTTTTTATCGACACAGTTTTTTTCTTAGAAATTAATGACTTCTCGGCTTTTTTTGCTGCTTGAAGTCTATTATAATAGGAACATTAAACTAAATTAAATTAATTTATATATCAAATACAAAAACTTTACCTTCGCATGCCGTTGAGATTCAAACCCACAACCAACCGTTACCACTGTGTATGAAGTCACTACACTACGCATTGAGCAAAACTCTTTCGTTACGCGGAGTGATTTATTCAATATTAATTACAACTGAAGCTATGCTGCAGCATAACACAATAATCTATTAAAAGTTTTTTGTTGTATGGCTATCAACAGAATACTGCGACATACAGCATCTGTTTACATAGCTGCAGTTATGTCAGCAAGTAGTAGCAAGGTTGCTTGGATCAGTGGGTAGAGCGATGGACTTGGCACCAAAAGTTCCAGGTTCGATTCCGCACGGCGTGCAAAGAAATTTTTTTTTTTATTTTTATTGATGAAATGTAATAAAATTTACTGGTGTGAATATTAACGTGTGTTTTGAACTTACTTTATGATATTTTTGCATTTAAAAAAGGGTTCATTACAAAAAAAAAACCCATTTAATTATCAAATCTATCCTTCTCTTGTGTGTCTAATGAGGCAGCCTTTTTTTTTTTTTTTTTTGCAGAAAAAAGCACAAAACTATGTTTGAGCCATCCATGCCAGTTGATTTTTAAGTTTGTATTTTTGGATTTTAGGCTTAGGTGAATCAAATATTTTTTTTTGACAAGGTATCGAAGTATGTGCTTTTAAAGCAATGTAATAAACAATAAACTGCTTAGGTGAATAAGCATAAGTTTATAATTCCCATACAATTCTCTTTACGCAAGCCGACTTAGGTGATTTACCTATTGGTTTTTTTCTCGGTGTAAGTGTAGTCAGCTACAATCAGTTATGGTATTTCTCTTATAAAATGTTTCTGTCATGAATTCTTTTATTTTTCATGGTGTGTTGTTGGACTAAAAAAAAAAATAGCCAAGATCCCCTTTAAGTGTTCACAAATATGTTCATCCCAGGGCCACCTATCGGGTCCCAATTATGCCAAAGATATTCTTTTTATTCAAATATTATATGGTGTTAAATTGGAGCCAAATCGATTTATAAATATACATTTTTTTTTTTTTTAACCACTGTGCCACCTAGGGGATCTAAAAAAACAATAAAAAAATCGGAGGACCACATAAGCACATGTTTTGAATACGAAATAGATAGATGGATAGATTCAGTGGTTCAGCCGCTATGGTCAAAAATGCATACGCACCCGAATTTAAGATTATACCCTGAATTTTGTGATTTTTTTTTTTTGTGAAGTTTTTACAATAAATTTTTGTGTAAAAACGTATAAGTGTGGAACTGGTTTTAGATTCAATCGGGTACGACAAATTAATTTCTGGCATCAGTTTTGTTCTAGCTGTGCACGTTTATATACGAAAATTTTTTGAAAAAAAAATTTCTAAAGAAAAAGTTCAGAAAATTGAGGATGTGATAGGGTAAAGTGCACCCCTATGCTCCTCATTTTTTTTAATAACTTTTCATGCCCGATCCGAAAATCACCCAGGCAACATTAATTTTTTTACCTCCCTACAAATCGACAAAGCCTATTATACAGTGATTCTTATTAAGAATTGTAAATTAATGAATTGATTTTTAAGTACATTTTTTTGATTTTCGACATTTTTAAAATTCTTTTTATTCAGCCCAATTATGAAACATTTTCTGCCGGGAGTTATAAAAGGGAGTTTCCGTTTTTAAGATAGCAGATAAAGACATTTCATTTTTTTTATTTTACACTCATGAATATTGATGGTTGATGAACAAATTTGCATTTAAAATTTCCAAAAAGTTTTTAAGCTTTGTCTTTCCCATGAGAAAATATTTCATAATTGGGCTGATTGTCTCGAGAATTTAAAAGGCGTCGAAAAAATTGAATTTTTAATTATTTAAAACTTTGACTCTTGAATGTAATTTTAATGCACGAAATCGTTTTCGAAAAAAAAATCATATTTTGTCTTTTAACGATTTTACGCACGATTTAAGGCTTCGCACAGGGCCAAAATCTTGAACGCAAGCTAGGTACTTATATATATGTAAGATAGCCAAAGGAAACAAAATCTAAAAGATAACATTTTTTGTTTATCACAATAATGATATTTAAATGTATATTCTTGAATCTAATCTCAACTGGAGAAATGGTTCAAAACGATTTAAATGTTACATTGTAAATTAAAATTTTGATTTAAATTAACTCCAAGATTCTTAAATTTCGTTTTATTTGCTTAAAATTTAAAATTTTTACTATGTTAATTATTTTTGTTTTAAAGTTATATTAAAGTACAAGCGAAATTTTATTAAGACATTTTTAATTTTTGTGTTAATTTTTGCAATTAAGTTTTTTAAATGGCAATTAAAATTCTAAATTTGGACCAATTCTCAAACAAATTTTTGGGAAAAAATCAAAAATTTAATTCTTATGACTGCCATAAAAATATTATATATACCCTAGTGATGTCTCCTTTGGTTATTTAAAAAAAGGCACAAAAATAATTTTGACTGTAAATGATTTGTTTTGGCTGTTTTTTTATCAAAATCTCCAAATGGTAAATCCTGCGTTGTGTCATTTTACGGATGTGAATCTGCAATACATAACTATCTTATCAAAACCCCAATGGATAATCCTGAGAGGGATGGCGATGGGGGATGCCGTATTCGCATATAAAATTTTCAGAAGCTATGCTGCGATGTTAAAAGTCTTGAAATTATTTCTTTTTTGTGAATTTATTTTGTTTATATAAAATTCAGAATAGTATTTTTCCAGGCCTAACATTAAAAAAATCAATTTTTTAATTGTACAGTATTTTTTCAGATTTTTAAAAATAATTCTTAAAGACCAATCGATTCAGTATTAACTGATAAAGATGGTTACTTTAGAATTTGTTTTACCATGGGGGCTTAGATTTTTTACAATTTTTTTATAATTTTTTTTATTTCTTTATATAGATGCCTAAATCTGTTGTCTAAATAAAGTGTCTAAATTCTATTGTATCTGTATCTAATCTATTCTATTCTAATTGTAAGTCGATCCAAGTAAAACTAACGGAGATATGAAGTATCTCTTTTAGTCTTTCTCTCTTTTAATTTTACGGGCCAATATATTTTTTGAATAATACCATAAGAAACTAGTAATGTTTTTTTTTATTTTTGAATGATATTTAGGGTTCGCTACCAGGGCACATCGGTACAAATGGTAGGAAAAAGTGGCCAAAACTAGAAGACAACCTCGTATCTACATGAAATCAGATACCTATAGGTTTTTGGGGGTCGATAAACAAGAATCTGTAATCAAAAATTTTAAATTCAAAGTGGCAGCTCCAATATGACTTATTAACCAAAATCGCACTTATGTTAAATTTTCGGACGCAATTTTGAACCTTTAATCCTGAGTTTCCGCATCTATAAAAAAATACGTGTATTTTAGATTTTTGTCCTCTATCACATATCAGCTCATTCAAACCAGTGAATGACACCAAGGGACGTTTTTTTGTGAAGGGGCTAAACTTTGACAATTAAAAAAAAAAATTATATATAAAATGAAAACAAAAAAATTTCTTTCATATTTAGATGTATATAATCGAATACATTATATAATAATTTATAAGGTAGGAGTGACAATTTTTTTGTAGACTAGCATTAGTCAAAAACTCATAGAAAAATAGAAAACGAATAAGCATCAAAACAGATGAAAAATTAAACTTTGTATTGATTTGGATAAGTGTTGGTCGACGTTCTCAGAAAATATGTAGTTGTCAAGGCTACCTTGTAAATTATTATATCATGATCGAAAAATGACATGCCGAGATGATAATTCGAGAAATAATCTATAAATAACGGCCACCCTAGTGAACACTCTCCAACCAAAACGGCTGAACCGATCGTTTTGAAATTTTTCACACTCATTCACGACTAAATTGATGAGGTAACTCTGTCAAGTTTTTATTTTTATTTTTATTTTTTATATTTTTTTTTTTTTTTTTTGCTTATGTTTCATTTTACAGTCGTTCATGTCGTTTTTTTGGTCAAAAATCGATTTTTTGACTTTCAAGTGCTGCCAAAAATCTTAAATAAATTAAAAAGAAAAACTTGACAGAGTTACCTCGGGAATCTTATTAATTTCTCAAAACATCTTTATATTTTGATTTCAGTTCACTTTTTTGAAAGTGCCTAAAGTAAACGGCCGCCATTTTGTTATTTCTTGACATTTTTCAATATAATTTTTATTATATATTCTTTAAATGTTGCTTTATTATACCTACATCAATTCAAGTTACTTTCACTCACAGTAGAGCGTCAAGAAAATCATAAAAAATGTATAAATTTTAGGCCGAATTAATCTTAACCCCCCCTTAAAGGTACTTATGCTATAGTATATGCATTGAATAAAATAAAAAATTTAATAAAAAATTAATATTCCAAAAAAATTTTAAAATAAATCTTTTATCAATATTTGTGTATATTCTTTCATACTTATAATTGTTACAGATTTAAAAACAGTGTATAAAAAGAAGACAACCGACTACAAAATCACTACAAAGTAAAAGATAATTTTAAAAATACTTTTCCTTTTAATTTCTTGGTCATATTCGATAATTTATTTAAACATATTATTATATATGAAATCTTATCATCTTAATTTTTTTCTTATTTGTTTTATTATCATAACTATATTAATTTCTTGATGAATACAAAAGCTTTTAAGGTTGGCGCTAATATAATCAGACTTTTAATCAGAAGCGCCAACTTCAAAGCATTTGTATTCATCAAGAAATTAATATAGTTATGATAATAAAATAAATAAGAAAAAAATTAAGATGATACGATTTCATATATAATAATATGTTTAAATAAATTATCAAATATGACCAAGAAATTAAAAGGAAAAGTATTTTTAAAATTATTTTTTACTTTGTAGTGATTTTGTAGTCGGTTGTTTTTTTTTAAAAAAAATTTTTATTTCTTCCTTTTTAGAGAATATGATAAATTTTCGAAAAAAGTGTATAAACAACATAAATAAAATTGTTCCGAAAAAATTTGTTCTATTAAAATCTGAAAGTTTGTTGGTTATTTCAAATATCTGCCTCTTAAATTTAAATTAGATGTCACCTGTTTTGAAATTATTATACCCATTCTTGTAACGAGTTTTATTACCCTAGTGTCAATATTATTCGAGATATAGTGTTTTTCAAATATTGCCACGCCCCTTTGTTAAATAAGCGCCCACTTTCTGGAGCGTTATTTCCAATAATTGTGCCTACCCCTGTACTTTATTTCAGTACAACAGCGTCAATATTAACTGCGATAGTATTTATCTAGAATTGTCACTACCATTTATCGAATAGCGCCTACTTTGTTGACCATAATTATTAATAATTCTGCCTACCCCTGTACTACAATGAATTTCAGTGCCCTAGTGTCGATATTATTCGAGATACACTGTTTTTCTAATATTGCCACGCCCAGTAGTCGAAATCCGCCCACTTTCTTCACCATAATTTTTACTTATAAAGCCTACCCCTATACCAAATTGCAGTACCATAGTATCAATATTATTCGAGATATACTCTTTTTCTAATATTGCCACGCCCATTTCTCAAATAACGCCCATTTTCTTGACGGAATTTGTAATAATTGTGCATACCACTACACTAAATTTCAGTATCCTAGTGTCCATATTATTCGAGATACAGTGTTTTTATAATATTGCCACGCCCATTTGCCGAATAACGCCCACTTTATTGGCCATAATTTGTAATAGTAATACCTACCCTTATACTAAATTGCAGTACTATAGTATCAATATTATTCGAGATATACTCTTTTTCTAATATTGCCACGCCCATTTGTCAAATAACGCCCATTTTCTTGACCGTAATTTGTATTAACTGTGTCTTCCCCTACACAAAATTTCAGTATCCTAGTGTCCATTTTATTCGAGATACAGTGTTTATCTAGTATTGCCACGCCCATTTGTCGAATAACGCCCACTTTATTGACGAGAATTTATAATAATAATGCCTACCCCTATACTAAATTGCAGCACTCTAGCCTCAAAATAATTCAAGATACACTGTTTTCATAATATTGCCACGCCCATTTGTCGAATTACGTCCATTTTCGTGCCCATAATTTATAATAATTGTGCCTACCCCTACACTAAATCGCAGTACCCTAGTGTCAATATTATTCGAGATACAGTAGTATCTAGTAGTGCGATATCTATTATTGCCACGCCCAGTTATCGAATTCCGCCCACTTTTGTACGGGCACCTCCATGCTTATGATATCTATCTGTCCCCAAAAAATTATGGCAATCAGGCATATGGTTTAGGAGTTACATTACATACATATAAAAAAAAAAAAAAAAAAAAATAAATAAAAAAATAAAAAAAAAAAAACAGAGAAACCGACGAACTTGAGAACCTCCTCCTTTTTGAAATCGGTTAAAAAAGGGAAACTTTAAATGAGAGCCTTTGCTGAGTATGTTAATAATAAATTAAATAAAGAAACTTCATTGCAAATATTTTAAAAAAATAAGCTGTCTCTTTTTATTCTTTTACAATTTTTATGGTCAATAAAATTTATTTTTTTACACGCACTGTGATTAAAATAATTACAACACATTGAGTTCAAAGTACTTACAATGCAATGAATTCTACGGGAACGGATATTTTTAGAAACAAATGATTAAAAGAACGCACGCGACTTAATACTGATTTTCCCAAAACGTGTTCATGAACTCAACAATTTAATAATTTGAAATAATTTAATAATAAGTACCGAACCTGCAGTTCTATATACTTTGAGGTAAAACACAACACTGATTGGAATAAAAGAAGAACCACACTGTGGTTGATTTAATAAAATCTTTGTTGCTTGCTATAAATCTAAAGATTGCTTAACACAGTTTTCAACATAACAGCCGATAAGACGCTCACAACAGCCGCACTTAGGCAAGACTAATGATTAAATTATAACAGTTAAGATAAAAATAAGTATTTGAAGTTTTTATTTAATTATTAACTGATAAGACAAAATAAAACTGAAAACCTTGACATAAATTAAAAAAAAAAAGAACTGAAACACTTCAATCTGCTACAGAGACATTATATAACTATGTGCATAAAATAATTTATAAAAATTAAATCAAACCTTTCACAACAAAATTGCAACAAACAGTTTACAATATAACGGCAATTTTCTAATTATTTTACACACGCACAATTTAATGCTTTCACGTTGCACTTTCGCACTATAATTTTATACAATTGACAGACAGTTAAGGAAATCGCAAATATTCAGGAAAAGGCGCGACCGTCAAGCCGCACGCTGCAGTTATCACTGACAACAAAACAAACGAAGTGATCGCCGCCAAGCAACAAGCGAGCAACACCGTTCGGGACAAGAAATCTAAATCGCCGAATAACCCTGACAATGAAAACAATTGAAACAACAATAATAATGAAAAAGTAATAAAAACAAATTCCTGACAGACACAGCAGACCGCATGAAAAAAAAATAATATGTTAACACACTTAAGCAAACAATAATACAAAAAAAAATTGTTAAATATAAAAAAAGCTTATGTAAAACTGAAACAAATATGCCGAAAATAATTGACTGTACAAAGCTTTTTGGAGCTTTCTTCACTCATTAAACTTTTTACTTGAATTTATTGCACCCTCTCCTATTAAAGTGTGGGGTAAATTTTATTGGCAGCTGATTTTGATGTGACCAAAATGTTGCAAGCCGCAATTAAAGTAAAGGTCATCGCCAGCAGTATTTACTTTTGCTTTTATCATTAATTTTTTTTTTATTGTTACAGCGGCGGCGATAAAAGTAACACATTGAAATTTTTTATTGTCTTGCTATGTCTGTGTAGCTTATTATTTCTCTTGGATCTTGTTTCGGTATGCTTATCGTTGATAAGCAACAATTTATAAGCACATGTTTGCATTTCATTTGTATAGATTAGGTTTTAATTATTGTATTATTTGCTGTATGTTCGGAATAATAAAATTATATTAAGACCTTACGTGCCAAAACCCTGAAAAATTGGACTTGTTTGGAATTTGTTTTTTTTTATTAAAAATTATATAAAATCAAAAACCAAATTTCCATTTTGAGTGACTTTACGCTTATTTCTGGTAAATACGAGGGTAATTTGATTGTTTATTTTGAATTTTTCGCTAAGTAATTTTAAATTAAAATTAATTTTCAAATTTTGAGCAAGCTGTCAATCAGTTTGTGTTTGACAAGTTTTCAGTGACAACCATTGTAAGCAGACAACCTCGCAAACTTCCGCGAAAATGAAAAAAGTAAATTTCGTTTGCTCTTTAAGTAATTTTTTTTTGCGTAAGTAAACCGAATTAAAGAAAAGTCTTGACAAATACTAAACACAAAAAAAAAAGCTTGACAGAAATTTTTCTTAACTCTATACTGATAAAAAATTTATCAACTCAATCTAGAAATACGTCAATACGAACAATGTTTTTCATATTGACAAATGTTTAGGTTGTATTGATAAATTTTTTGTCAGTTTTGAGTCAACAAAAGTTTTGTCAAGGTTTTTTTTAAAATTTCAATGGTAAAGAAGGGACTTACGCGGTTGTGGTCGTGCCAGCACAAGTGACCGGATCGGAGAATGAATTTGCGTGAGGTGGCTGTGGCTGTAGGTATCACAAATGAACGGCTGCATAACATTTTTCATGAATATTTAGACATGGAAAAGTTATTCGTGCGATTGGTGCAGCAATTGTTCACACTCGACTATAAGTACAGCCGTGTGACCACTTCAAAGGAGTGTTTGGCGATGTGCAACCGCGATCCGAAGAAGTTTTTGAGATGTTTCCTTACCGTGGATAAAACATGGATTCATCACAACACGCCAGAACCAAAGAAACAGTCAAAACACTGAAAATCTACAGGTGAACATGCATCAAATAATGCCACCAGGGTGAGTCTGTAGGCCAACAAGAGTTCAATAATGCATGGGGATTTATTTACATTGCTTACATTGAAGAGAGTATAACAATCACAGGTCAATATTATGACATTGATTTTAGGCAAAAACTACCATATTTGGCTAAGAAAAATGTGCTCATTCCACCATGACAAACCACCGGCGCACACGTCTGTAGTTGCCCGGGCTAAAATCCATAATTGGATCCATAAATTGGGCCACAAACTGCTATCCCATCCACCATACTTTTCATATTTAGTTCCTTGCGACTATTTCCTATTTCCAAACCCGAAACATCTGAAGAAATTGCTCGGTGGTAAGAGATTTGGGTCGAATGAGGACGTCTTAACTGAAATCAACACCTATTTTGGGAAACTTGATAAAACCTATTATTTTGAAGGTATAAACAAATTTTAAAATCGCTAAACTAAATACATCGAACCAAAAGGAGACTAATTTGAGATATAAAATGCTTTTTTTGCCAAAAAAAAAGGAAATCTATTATTCAAAAAGTCACTGGCTTCTCCAATTTCCCTCGAATAGCTTGGAAAAGAGAAATTGCTTAAAAATATATTAGTGAAAATTTTTGAGTTCAAGATAAAATATCAATAATGATGATGAAATAAATGCTAATGTATATTATGAAAACTAAATCTAATATATATAGTTATTGGCAAAATCTTCGGTCCTGTTCGAGTCGGCGATGACTATCGTATCCGAATGAGCCGCGAGCTGTATGAGCTCTACGAAGACACTGACGTAGTTCGGTGTATAACTGTGCAGCGACTACTCTGGCTGGGGCATGTCCATCGTATGAGTGACGAAGATCCAGCGAAAAGGTGCTCGATGTGAGTGTCGTTGGTCTACGACGACGAGGGAGAACATGCCTCCGATGGATGGCCGAGGAAGTCCTAACCGCACCTGGTATATCCGATTGGAAAAGGCGCGAGTTATGGTGTGGGAGGTTTAAATTAAAACAACTTCTCTTCTTGAGTGTGAAATCTTATCTAACTTTATTAAAATCTTCTTTTCCGTCTACAACTTTCCATTTACGATTTCTTCGTGTAATACATAAATACAAGTAAATATATTTTTCCACAATGTAATGAATGTATGCTTATGACATACATTCCAAAGAAATGCTGAAATACATATATTTAAATACCATATGTATGTTTATGACATACATTCAAAAAATGCAGTTCGATATTTAAGTGTCACCCAAATTTTAATAAGTGCAACAAAGTATTGAATAGCGGAAAAGAGATACTTGAAATAACTTAAATAACAAAAATAATTTATGTGACATACAAAAGAAATGTAGAATAACCTAAATAAACAAATCAACTGATTTATTGAAATACTTAAAAAAATATGCAATTATCGCTAGTTGTGCGTTTTAGTTATTGTTGTTGTTGTAGCTTCGATGGTTCAAGTGGAACTCAGTGGGATAGGTTCTTGTAGCTCTTGTTGTTGTTATTGTAGTCTCAATGGCTTAGGTGGTGCTAATGTTACCATCGTCGTTGGTGGTAACGTAACTCCTCCCCCCCCGGTGTGAAGCGACGGCCATAACCTTTGGTTTGTGGTTGGAGCGGGATGATCAAAAACAATGTTTCGTTTAAATCTTCTGGAACTATATAGGATGAATAACAAAATTATTGTTCCCATGAGTAGTATTCCTCCGATAGTTATATTGAGCTCTCGTTTTGTTTTAGATTTCAAGTTGTTTATAGCGATTCTATTCTCGATGTTGAAGTTGTTGATTTTGTGGAGGTTTAATTTTCCGACTGTGAAATTGGTGTGTATTGGTATGTGTGCAGTTGGAATTAGATGTATTTCGTCCCAGTAGATGTTTGGGTTACTCTGGTATGTTATGTTGTTTATCTCTACTTGACAGTTTTCGAAGTGTAGCAAAATATTTCCCGATACTGGATGTGGAGCGAAGTTGCAAGTCGAGTTAACTAATGTTGGTTGGGTGTTCAGCATTAATATGTAGTTGTGTTCTGGTTGTAAAATGTTCGATATTTGGCCAATGTCGTTGGTGACGCAATGAGCTGGTTTTCCTTCTTGTGGCAGAATAATCCGTCCTAGGCAGGTTGATTTTGTGATATTTTCTTGTTGTTTTGCTTCTTGACAATAGTAAATTCCTTCTACTTTCGGACAAATTTCAGACAAATACTGAATGCTCTCAGAGTTATATAATGCATAAGGTAATATTTCTATTTCTTTTGTTTTGTTAATGGGGAGTGGTATAATATGAATTAGGGAATAATTGTTATATGATAGGATAGGAATGCGGACATTAAATATTATATTTGTGTTGTTGTAATAAGCTTGTAATCCTAGTAATTCATAGATATTGTTGGTAGATTGTATATTTATTGATTGAGCTGAAAGTGTGTTATATATTTCATCCAATTCTTCATGATTAAGAAAAAATTTTGATATTATATTAAGTCTTGCTAGTACTATTGCTTCTGCAATGTTAGCTAAATGATTGTTTAATAAGTCAATGTTGTAATTAATTTGTGCGAGATGTTGAGTCTGAAGTAGAATTTCTTCATTAACTCGAATTCTGTTTGTGTTCTGATCTTGAATTTTGTTGACAAAATTTTCTATTTTTAGTTGCTGATTGTTTATATGATTAGTAATATTTTCAAACCTTTGTATCATAATAGAGTTTAATTTTATTTGGCTGTTAGTGTCTTGTCGAAGATTTGTTTGTTCGGATCTTAAGTCTTCAATTTGTTTGTTTAATATTTTTGCATCATTTGCGTCCATGTTGCCAGTGATAAACTTAACTACTGTGCCTAATCCATTAATTATTCCTCTACGGTTTCTTGAATGTGGACTGAGTGAATCTAATTTATTTTGGACTTCTTTTAATTTAAGTTTTGTTATTAACGTCATGTCTTTATCGTTATATAATTTTTCTAGTGTTGTAATTGAACTGCTTATTCTGTTGACGTTGTCCTTGTACAGATCTAAGTTAACAATGTGTATAAGGTTGTTGTAATTTCTTATTGTTCTCGCAGTGCCTTTTTGGATAGTTAGTAATGATTGTTGTTCGTTAAGTTCTTGAATTTCCATTTTCTGTCCAGATCCTGTCATAACCCTGTAAGTACACAACTATTACTAGCTTACTATCCTAATTTAATTTTTAAAGGTTTTTATTAGTTTTGTTAAATTGTTTTCTTTTTCTCTTCTTATTCTAGATTTGTGGATTTTTTGGTTTCTGTTAGATATAATTGTTACTCTATTGTTTTCCTTAACTTTAAGCTTTGAGAATCTTGGTGTCATTTTATTTCTGCGACACTCTTTTCTAAAAACCGTTTCGTTGATTTCGTTACTTTTTGGATCTTCCCTTACCTGATTTAATTTATCGATATTTTCATTTGTGATAATTTCTAGTCTACTTTTTATCTTTGGGTATAAAACTGCTTGAAATTCATTTAATTTTTTTAAATATTCATGTTCGTTATTGAAACATATTTCGTTATTGAATTTAAAAGTTCTTCCATGGAAAAGTTCAAAAGGTGTGTGTTTCGTGGATGAGTGAATGGCGTTGTTATATGTAATAAAAGTTTCCGCGAGAGTTTCGTCATGGTCTACGTCTTGTTTGTTTTCTTTCTTTGTTGCAATTATAATTCTGTAGATTTCTGTCATTGTCGAATGTAACCGTTCAACTGGAGAGTTACTGGAAGTTTGTTGAAAAGAAGTGAAATGCAGTTCTATTTTGAATTGTTTGCAGAAATCTTTGAAAATATTTGCTGTAAATTCAGAACCTTGATCGCAAACTATTTTCTTGGGTATGCCATAGGTGCTGAAAAATTGTCTTGTTGCTTTTACTATTGAAATACTATTCCTATTAGGGAGTGTATACCCTGAAGCAAATTTTGAGAATTTGTCGATCATAGTAAGAACATATTGGTGATTTATACTATAAATGTCTATGTGCAGGATATCTAGAGGTTTTTCGGGAATTTCTGGCTTACTATATTTGATTTTTTGAGGTTGTCTGTCGTATTTCTGTTCTTGGCATATATTACAATTGTTTATGGTTTGTGTTATTTTCGATTTCATATAGGGGAAGTAGTATTCTCTTTTCAGATGTGCTAAAGTTTCATTAATACCTCTATGGTTACTGCTTTCGTGATAAATGCTAATTATTTTATCTTGTTCGTCGTTTTCGGTTATGTCTATTAGAATTTCTTTGCATCTTATAAGTCTGAAGGTTCTATTTGCTGAGAAATATTTGGAGTAAACGGATTGTACTAAGGAAAAGGTTAAGTCGTCTGTGTAGACTGCTGTTAGCTTATTGGGTGCGAAATATTTTTTAAATATGTCTATTAGTTTTTCTTCTGTAAAGTCTGGTGTCCTTATACTTTTCCTCTGTTTATTTTTGAAAGGGACTTCTACTGTTAAGAATGGTTTTTGGCATGATTTGTCTAGAATAATTTGAAGATTGAATTCGTTTAAAGGTTTTTCTGAGATTGGTATTCCGTCGTTAAGGTTTTCTTGTGCTGAGTGTACTGTTGAACCTGAAGTACCTTGAATAGAAGTAGTGGCATCGTTGATATTTATTTCGAGTTGTTTTGTATCTGGATTATCAATTTTTATCCGACTCAAGGCATCTGCGTTTGAGTTTAGTGTCCCTTTTTTGTAAACTATCTCGTAATCGAACTCTTCTAATTTAAGTTTCCACCTAATTAACTTTGAATTTGGTTCTTTTAAGTTCATAATCCAAGTTAATGGTCTATGATCCGTAACAATTCTAAATTTTTGTCCAAACAAGTATGGTCTGAAGTATTTTGTGGCCCATACTATGGCCAGTAATTCTTTTTCGATTGTCGAGTAGTTTATTTCCGTGTCCGTTAGTGTCCTGCTAGCGTAGCATATAGGTTTGTCGCTTCCTAAGTGCCCCTGCGATAAGACGGCTCCTAGTGCAAAGTTGCTAGCGTCTGTCGTTAATGTGAATGTCTTCGAAAAGTCAGGATATTGGAGTATAGGGTCATTTACGAGAAGGTTTTTACAAGTTTCAAAGGTTTTTACATATTTTTCGTTAGCGACGATGGTTCTACCTTTTTTTAGGCATTCTGTTAGTGGTTTTACTACCCTTGCAAAATCTTTAATGAATTTACGGTAGTAACCTAGTAGTCCTAAAAACGATTTTATTTCTTTTTGTGTGCGTGGTAAAGGAAACTTTTTTATTGCTGAAATCTTGTCCGGGTTCGGTTTTACTCCGTCTGTTGTAACGATATGACCTAAAAACGCAATTTCTTTATGTAGAAATTCCGACTTATTAAGTTGAACTTTTAGGTTGGATTCCCGGAGTCTGTCAAAAACTTTCTTTAGGTTTTCTAAATGTTCTTGGAGTGATGTCGAAAATACTATAATGTCATCTAGATAAACTAAACATATTTTCCCTTGTAGATCTCTGAGTACGTTATCCATAACTCTTTGGAAGGTTGAAGGAGCATTCTTTAGCCCGAATGGCATCCTTAGAAATTCGTAGTGGCCTTCTTCCACTGTAAAAGCTGTTTTCTGTATATCTCTAGGGTTCATTTCAATTTGGTGGAATCCGCTTGCCAAATCTAATGTCGAAAAATATAAACATTTGCCTAATTTGTCGAGAATTTCGGTGATGTTTGGAATGGGATAACGATCGGAAATGGTTTTTTCATTAAGTTTTCTAAAATCAATAACTAACCGCCATTTTTGTTTTCCATTTGCATCCAATTTTTTGGGTACTACCCACACCGGTGAACTCCAGGGTGAATAGCTAGGGCGTATGATCTTTTGTTCTAGTAAACTTGATATTTGATTTTTTACCTCTCCTTTGTGAATGTATGGGTACCTATACGATTTTGTGTAGATTGGTACGTCGTCCGTAGTATCAATTGTGTGTTTAATTGTGTTTGAAAAGCTCAGGTCTTGTCCCTCCTTAAAAAATACGTCATCGTACGTTTTGCAAAATTTAAAAAGTGATTTCTTTTCTTCTGTGTTAAGATGTGAGGATCGAATAAGTTCAGTTATATCACCTTCAATTCCTTGTCTGTTACATTCTATGCTAAGGTTATTTACTTCAACAAAATGTTCAGTATTGTAGTGTTCTACTTTAAGTGGTTGTTCTAGCAAAAGAGTTTTATGTGAATTACTGTTGTTAACAATTTCAACTACACTAAACCAGTTTTTAGTCTTGTAAATGCCTTCGGAGATGAATAGTTCTGGTTCGATTTGTATTGTTTTGATATATACGTCGCCGTCCTTTATGTCTGTAGGTATTTTAATAACTTGTTTAGAATTGGGTGGAATAAGGTATTTTCCTGAAGAAAAGTTTGGTTTGAATTTTAAATTAATAACAGAATTGTTCGTAATCAGTTTGTTTGTGCTTAAGTCAATCTTAGCTCCTAATTTTGTCAAAATGTCTAGTCCTATCAGTCCATCAAAGTATCCGTGGAATTTAAATAACAAAAATGTTAACTGTCCTGTCTCTTTGAATTCAATAAAGGTAGGCAATGTAGTTTGTTTGTTTATCTTATGTTTATTTAAAACAGTTGTTATTGTGACTGGTTCGCGAATTTCAGTGTCGGCATTATTTATAAATTCGGGATTTATAAATGAAGAAGACGCTCCAGTGTCAATTAGAAATTTTAAAGGTCGTCCGAAAGGTGAAGAAATGTTAATGTATGGAAGGGTGAAACCGTGTTTGTTTATATCTAAGTATCCGGTTGCTTGCTCGAGGCGCAATATTGAAAATTTTCGTCATCGTCACAGTCTTCGTTTGCGTCTTTATAAAATCCGTAGCCTTCGTACCGTTCATTCATATTTTGCTGACAGGTTGCATTCTTTTGCATTGTGGGTTGTCGTTTGTTCTCCTCTGTTGAGTTTATATTATGCATTTCTCTTGTATTAGGAAAGTTAGTCCTGTTTGTCCTCTGTGTAAAACGTGAGTTTCCAGAGCTAGTGTCCATAGGCTCTGGTGGAGGTTGTCTCTGTACGTGTTGGTTGTGGGCATTGAAATTTTGTGTGAAATTGCTGTTTTGGCTTTGGTGCTGACCAAAATGCCTGTTATTGGAAGTATATTGATTTGGAGTATTTGAAAAGAGATTTCTATTTTGGTTTTGGTGCTGCCCAAAATTCCTATTATATAACTGATTTTGATAGCTTGGTTGTGGTGTATTTCTAGGTTGATTTTGAGTATTGTACTGTGGTCGTGAAAAATTGTCGTGTCTTATAGACCTGTTTTGGTGGAAAGGAGGTTTAAAATTTGGCTTATAATTGGTATTAAAGGTAAATTTATTATAGTAAATATTTTGTTCTTTAATGCTATAATCTAATGCTATTGGGAGTGATTCTGGCCTCATAGCTCTTATAACCGACCCCAATGGTTCTCTTAAGCCCGTAAGGTAAGTATTAAGGCACATTTCTCCGTAAAGTGTTTTCTTTGCAGCTATAACGTTATTATTACATTCATGGATAAGAATATTGTTTATGAGTGTAGCTTGTATTTCGATGATACTGCTATAAAATTCTTCTACAGCTTGATTTCTTTGTTTTAACGAGTGTAAGTCTCGAATTAATGTTGTTTCTGTTCTTTTATCAGAATAGTGTAAAATTAAGTTATTTTTTATTTCCTCCCAATTCAGAGCCGTGCCATACATATTGAGTACTTCGTTGGCTGGGCCTTCAATTTTGTTGCGAATTGCTCTTAACAAAATTGTTGATTGGGGGGACCCATCTAATTGCAAAATATGCCGCAAGATCTCCTCTACGTTCGTAATGAACTCATGAAGCAATCTTGGATTGCCATCATAGCGAGGCAGATCCTTGATTACATCAGGAATCCTTAACGAGTTAAGAATATCAGATGCAGGCGGACTCGCCATATCAACACTTAAACTTTGATTTGGTTTTTGAAAAATACTTGACACACTTTCACTCAATTTTATTTTATGAAAATCTACCACTTCTAGATTTTCAGGTATTGCGTCTAAGCTTATAGATCTTCTTGGTTTCGAATATGGAAAGAACTCTTTTATTTTCCTATGCATTTATAACAATGAAATAAAATTCAATATTTGACTTACATTAATCCTAATAGTATGAGTTGTTCTATTGCCATATTATCTTCTGTATAAGTAGGTTCTCTCTGCGATTCAGGACTGAAATCCTCCGGTTTGTGCTGCTCCAATGTACCCTTGGTGCTTGATGATCGATGATCCTTCGATGATCTCAATGTTATTTTCTTTTAAACTCGGGAAACCGCCGATTTTATTTCCTAACACTTAACACAAAACCGTTCGCAAGAACTTTCGACTGCGCCAGTTATGGTGTGGGAGGTTTAAATTAAAACAACTTCTCTTCTTGAGTGTGAAATCTTATCTAACTTTATTAAAATCTTCTTTTCCGTCTACAACTTTCCATTTACGATTTCTTCGTGTAATACATAAATACAAGTAAATATATTTTTCCACAATGTAATGAATGTATGCTTATGACATACATTCCAAAGAAATGCTGAAATACATATATTTAAATACCATATGTATGTTTATGACATACATTCAAAAAATGCAGTTCGATATTTAAGTGTCACCCAAATTTTAATAAGTGCAACAAAGTATTGAATAGCGGAAAAGAGATACTTGAAATAACTTAAATAACAAAAATAATTTATGTGACATACAAAAGAAATGTAGAATAACCTAAATAAACAAATCAACTGATTTATTGAAATACTTAAAAAAATATGCAATTATCGCTAGTTGTGCGTTTTAGTTATTGTTGTTGTTGTAGCTTCGATGGTTCAAGTGGAACTCAGTGGGATAGGTTCTTGTAGCTCTTGTTGTTGTTATTGTAGTCTCAATGGCTTAGGTGGTGCTAATGTTACCATCGTCGTTGGTGGTAACGTAACTCGCGCGCAAAGCAGAGATGCCTGGCGAGAGCTTATGAGGTCGGCCGAAACCCGAACATGAGTTGTTATGGCCATCTAAGTAATTAAGTAAGTAAGTAAGTATATCTTATATATAAAAACTTATTTAAAAAAAAAAACCTACAGTGCACTCCTTCATTTTTACTACATGCGCCCATTGGTTAGGACTGCCATACGTCCTGGTTTCAAGAGCTCTGTCCAAGCGTCCTGACTAACTAATAAAAAATAGCTTAACGTCCAGGTTTTCGTTGCATTCTACCATGAAGCCGGAATTGAGTAAAAAGCTTTTCTTTCGCATTGCAGAACTCGTTGGCTATCGCTAACACGAGCAATTAAAAGAGTTGTTGAACTTTGGCTTCAATTAAAAGAGTTATTTTTGGGAGAAAATATAGTTCCACAAGCAATTACAGATTTTTTGCAAACCCTTTGTCAGAAATGTACGCTTCATTTATACTGAGCTAATCAATAATAATAGAAAATCTGAGAGAATAATTTCCTGAAATTATTAGAAAATTTTACGGTTTTCGTTTTTTCAGTTTGGAAGATAAATCCATTTCTAATAAATCGTTGGAAAATTCGTAAAAAAATTCTCCAAAAATACTTGGTCCGTAAAAAAGCATAGAATTGTAGTAAAATCTAACATTTTTTCCACATAATAAGGTAACCGAAGATAGAAACTCAGAAGGAGTTTCAAGGATTGGCCCAGGCAGGCCAAAATTAGTTCGAAGTGGTAAGCCTGGACGTCCACGGAAGCAATACAACGTTCTGAACGCGATGAGTGACAAGAATATTTCAGTTCCACAAACTGTTCAAGAAGCCTTGACTGGATCGCAATCTACGGAATGGAAAAATTCAATGAAGGAAGAGTATAAAGCTCTTATTAACAATAACACGTGGAAACTTGTCGCTTTACCAAAAGGTAAAAAAGCTATTCGTTGTAAGTGGGTCATCAACATAAAGCGAGATAAAAATGGAAATATTGAACGTTACAAACCAAGACTAGTAGCAAAAGGATGTAGTCAGCAATATGGAATTAACTATAAGGAAAACCAGTTGTTCGATATGCAACAATCCGGATGGTCATTGCGTTAGCTGCAGAGTACCAACTGTATCTTCATCAGGTGGATGTATCCACGGCATACTTAAACGGCATATTACATGATGAAGTTTACATGAAACAGCCGGAGCAATTTATCGATAAACAAAACCCTGATTGTGTTTTGCAACTTCAAAAATCTATTTATGGTCTTAAGCAATCTGGGCGCGAGTGGAGTGCAAAGCTTGATTCCGTCTTAAAGAAAATTGGTTTTACGCAATGTAAAAGTGAACCTTGTTTATACACTAAAGATGTAAATGGAAATATAAATCTTATAGCAGTTTACGTAGACGATCTTCTCTTAGCTAGTTCAGATAAATCTCAATTGAGCCAAATAAAAGGTATGATCTCTGATGAATTCAAATTAGTTGATAAAGGCCAATTGAAGCATTTTTTGAAAATGGAAATCGAACGTGAAGGAGAAATTGGAGCAATTAAACTCAGCCAGGAACGGTATATAGATGATCTATTAAAAGAATTTGATATGGAGAACTGCAGAGTGGTTTCAACACCTTTAGATGCTGGTTTTCAAGTAAAATGCACAAAGGAGAATTGCAAGAAAGTGAATCAAACGGAATATCAATCTTTGATTGGATCATTGATGTATCTTGCAATTTCAAAAAGATCGGATATATTGCATTCCGTATGCAAACTTTCGCAACGAAATACAGATCCACACGTTGAGCATGAAACCGCTTCGAAACATATCTTACGATATCTACGAAACACTTCGAAGTTGAAGCTTCACTATCGAAAAACTGGAAACCCTATTCAATGTTATGTCGATGCTGATTGGGGCGGTGATACACTCGACCGAAAGTCGTACACTGGGTATGCATACCTTCTCGGTGGAAGCGTTTTCTCTTGGGAATCTAAGAAACAGAGTACCATCGCACTAAGCAGTACGAAAGCTGATATGGCGCTATCTACGGCAGCTAAAGAAGCAGTATACCTACAGAAATTACTCGAAGAAGTTGGCACTCACGACTTCAAGAATCCAATGATGCTGTTTAGTGACAATTTGAGCGCACAACATTTAGTTAAGAATCCAGTTTACCATGCTCGGAGTAAGCACATTGATATAAAATATCACCATGTACGAGAAGCATATCAAGCCGGAAAAATAGACCTAAGTTATGTTTCTACAAACGATATGGTAGCAGATGTTTTAACTAAAAATTTATCAAAATTAAAACACTCAAAGTTTACTTCACAATTGGGCTTCAAATAAATACTTGCAAATATTTAAATATTGTGTTGAGAAGGAGTGTTGAAAATATTAAAGCAACACAAAAATATTTCTACTTTGTTAAAATACTTGTTATGAAAAACTATTCTTATTCAAGTTTTTCTTTTCGTATTTGTATTTGTAATCATAGATAGAAATTTTTCCTTTGAACAAAAATTTTCTATTCTAAAATAAATTTTGAAACTAAAGCACATCATTTGTTTTTCATTATCAACTGGCTCCATCGGAAATTAAATTCACAACAAATATTAATTTAAGTTAATATATTTCTGAAGTCAGTGATTAACATATTTTTGTATTTAAATCTTCAATTCGACTTTAGAGCAAAAACAACTGTTTTTTGGATAATCGGTAATCGGTATTTTCAGATTTAACTTGGCAGCAAAGCAAAACAGCGTGTCAATATCTTTTCAAGCATTCCTAGTACTAAAAAGGCACATCACAAGATCTATCCTCTCTCCTCAAAAATGTGTGAGAACACATCCTAAGCTTATAGTAAATTGGTACTTACATTTGCAAAGACTTGTCATAAGTACAATGACAGCTAGATCCTGACTGAGAATATTGTAAGCGAGAGTCAAACTATCTTATTTTTTTTTTTATTTTATTATATGAAAAATAACAATATATCATTATTCTACAATTATAGGAAGGAGCGCTAGCTGCCAGGGCTTTCGGCTCTCAAACTATCTTATATAGAAACATTCTTAGTAAGAGTTTACTGTAAGTGAGCTAGTTGAAAATATTGTATTTGACGAAACACTAAACATCCATCAGCCCAAAAAGAAAGAACCCGAACTTCTTAAGTGTTCAACATTTAGAAATTAAAAACTTTTTAAACGAATGTACTACATTTTTAACATAATTATGTCAAAGCATCATAGAAAAGATTTAGATCAATTCTCAATTATGGATAGAATTAAAAAAAGTGTGGTAAATCGCTATTGACCTAATATAAAACAGTGTCTAAAAAATATTTCAATTAAGTTTTTGCATAATGAAATAATTTCCAATGATATAACAGTTGCATTGACAAAATTCTTAAGACAAATTAAATTAATCTAAGACAATAAGATTTAAATTAACTCCAATTAAAAAAAAAACAACTCAAATGTAAATAACTGAAATAAATCCCAACGATTACTCCCGCAAAAAAATTAAAAAAATTTAATATTTCCCAAGACATATTAAATAGCTTACAAATGAAATAATTACTTGGTCAAGTAAATTAACTCAAGAAAGAAGTCTCAAATAATAAAAGAAACAATTGCCTACAAAAATTAATTGAATCTCAATATCTTTATATAAAATAATTGTCAAAGTCTTGAAAGTTATTTCATTGCGCCTTATTGAACGCTTCGGGTGTCTAAAAATATTTTGAAACACTTAACAAAAACAAAAAAAACAAAATATTTTTTCCAAATTGTTTCCTCAAAAATATAATTAAAGTTTGTTTAAACAAAAAATTCAATAGATTTAAATACCAATTTAAAATTGTAAAATAGCTGTTACTATATGTCTCATTTTTTCTTTACTTTTTTGTGCATATTTTAAAATATTTTATACAATTTTTTTAAATCCAAAAATAAAACCATTTAAACTTTGATAATAGTAACTAGAATTTTAAATTTTAACATATTTTGAGTAGAAGTCATACATATTCCAAGTTCATAAAAGAAAACGTAAAAAAAAATTAAACAAAAATTCTCAATTAACATTAAATAGAAATATAATTATAAAACAAAAAAAAAAAATATTTTAATATAAGAAGCAAAAAGGCGTCAGTTAATGTGGCATAATTATGATATTACTAGCATAAAAGCCCTTCTACGACGGGTTGGAAGCAATTGAGCTCAAACTGTAATTAGTTTTTGCCATTATTACAGTGCTTTTACAACATATACTGTCCGGAAAAATATGCTTTCAGGCTGAAAATTTTTCACCCCCCACGCCCATTTATCGAATAGCGCCTACTTTATTGATCATAATTTTTAATAATTCTGCCTACCCCTGTACTACAATAAATTTCAGTGCCCTAGTGTCAATATTATTTGAGATACACTGTTTTTCTAATATTTCCACGCCGAGTAGTCGAAATCCGCCCACTTTCTTCACCGTAATTTTTACTTGTAATGCCTACCCCTATACCAAATTGCAGTACCACAGTATCAATATTATTCGAGATATACTATTTTTCTAATATTGCCACGCCCATTTGTCAAATAACGCCCATTTTGTTGACGGCACTTTGTAATAATGGTGCCTACCACTACACTAAATTTCAGTATCCTAGTGTCCATATTATTCGAGATACAGTGTTTTTATAATATTGCCACGCCCATTTGTTGAATAACGCCCACTTTATTGACGATAATTTGTAATAATAATGCCTACCCCTATACTAAATTGCAGTACTCTAGCCTCAAAATTATTTAAGATACACTGTTTTTCTAATATTGCCACGCCTATTTGTCGAATTACGCCCATTTTCTTGCCCGTAATTTGTAATAATTGTGCCTACCCCTACACTAAGTTGCAGTACCCTAGTGTCAATATTATTCGAGATACAGTAGTATCTAGTATTGCGAGATCTATTATTACCACGCCCAGTTCTCGAATACCTCCATGCTTATGATATCTATCTGTTCCCCAAAAATTATGGCAATCAGGCATATGGTTTAGGAGTTATCGATGTACATACATTAAAAAAAAAAAAAAAAAAAAAAAAAAAACAACCGACGAACTTGAGAACCTCCTCCTTTTTGAAGTCGGTTAATAATTACAGTTTGAGCGATATTAGGTGCAGAGCAGCATGCTTGCCTTTTATGTCTAAAGATATACTTTGATATTTTCTGATAACATATATTTGTAATATACAAGTATATTGATATAAAGATTTTATATTTGAAAAGCATTAATGAAAATTATTTAATATTTGTTTTTTCTTAAAGAATAATTAAAACGACTGAATGACAGACTTATTGCCTTATTCATTTTGATGGTTCATAATTGCATTGAAAATTTTCTTCGAAATTTTGTACAATTTACTACACTCAGTGAATGCAAATGAAACTTGTCATAAAATCTAAATAAAATTTTTAGAAGAAGAAAAAACAAACCTGACCAAAAATTGAGCAAGTGATAAATTAAAAAGTGATTTTAATAAAATCAAAAATATTATTTTTAAAAAGGAAATTTTATATATAAAATTTTTTATTTATTACCAGTTATGTAAAAATGGTTTAGGTAACCCTTAGTATCCAAGCTATTTTCTAAAATGTCGGTAAAACTTTTAAAGCCTTCAATATTTCAAGCTCTAAACAACAACAGTATTTTCTAATTTAAAGGCTTTAATACTATGTATGTCACTTAACACCTTATAACAGGCTTTTATAAAAATCGATAACCTACAATTCAAATTTCTTATTCAATAAACCAAGCGTAACCCAACCAGTTGAAGTTTTTTTTTTCAATTCATAACAAATAAGTTTAAATAAAAAAAAAATGTCATTAATTTTAATGACACACTAACCCGAATTTTATACAATACTTTTGTTCATGTTACAAAAGTTATTTAAAACTTATTTTAAATTTTTGAACTCCAGCCACCTCACTAACACTTGATCGATCAAGCGTGGCGTTTTCGTGTTCGGATTGATTTACATAAAAATGAATGTGACTGACTCTGCCTATGAATTGTTGTTGTGATTAGATTGTTAAAAACTGCAATTTGATGCGTGCTTTTAAAAAGCAGTAAAAACATTTTGTTATTTATATCTATATACAAAAGGTTTTTAATGCGGGTGACAACATCGAACTGTAAATTTACATATTCAGCATAACTCAGTTAAAAGGTCAAGTCAAGAATATTCTGAACTATACATTTGCTTTGTTTTTATTTATTTTATGTTTTTCCCGTATGGGCATGATTTTTAATGTATGTATTTATGTGTGAAATAAGATGCTTAAAACGGTAGATTAATGCATTTTTAAATAGTGAAAGTTTAATTTGAAATTGCTTTCGATAAAATTTTTTCTAAACTAAGAAAACACTTTAGCAATTTGAATAATGAGAAAAACATATACATACATTTTTATTTTAGTTGATGTTTACTATACATATGTACGATATGAATGTAAATGTTTAATATTTTATTTAAATTAAACTGTCATAATTTATTTAATGTTGCCTAGAAATCGATATCATATAAAAAAAATCAAATAAAATTTATGATTTATTATAAGGAAGAGTTTTAATTTAATTTTATAAAATTTAAATTAAAAATGTTGGATTCATTGCATCAATGTTATAAGAAACTGATTCCTTAAAGGTAGACTGCATTATTTTTAAGAGTTCAGTATTTTGCAGAAAAAAACTCAAAAACAAATTTTAAACAATTACAGTTGTGAGCCTAAAAAACGCAACGATCTTATTAAAAACTCAGTTGTTTTGAGCTTGTGCATTTAAAGTAAAGATAATGCAAAAAAAAAAGAGTTCAATATTGGTAAGTGCTCAAAATTTATATATTAAAAATTAAAGAACAACTCAGTTGTTGTAAAGATAATACGGCTCATGCACGTTGTGTTTTTTATGCTCCCTACTGTACATAATGTTTTCTATCAAAATAAAAAAAGTTTCATAGCTTATGTTTTTAATATGGACAAATATGGGAATTACAATTCATTATTCATCAATCAAAATTCATAATTATTAGCTCATAATTCTAAATTCATGTTTATTAATTGTTCATTCATTGCTACTCAAAATTCATAAATTTGAATTTAATGTTCATAGTTCAAGGCTAATAATTCTGAATCCATAATTCATAACTCTTAATTCATATTTCAGAATTTTCTATTCTTAATTTTTAATTCATAATACATGGTTCATAATTTATAATACATAGTTCATAATTCATATTTCATTATTCATAAGTCTTAGTTCATATTTTGTAAGTTCTAATGCATAATTCGTAGCTCATTCTTTATAATTTAATACTCATTATTCATAGTTCATAATTTATAGTTCATAATTCGTACTTCAGACTACATAATTCATAATTCAGATTTTATAATTCAAAATTTTTCATTCATACTTCGTAGTTCATAATGCATGGTTGATAATTCAGAGTTCGTCATTTATAATTCATAGCTCATACCTCATTCTTCATAATTCATAGTTTTTGATTTGTACTTAATGTTTAGTACTTCATAATAGTTCCTAATTCATAATTTATATTTCAGACTTCATAATTCATAGTTCAAAATTCATAATTCATAACTCATTATTCAAACATCATAATTCATAACTAATCTTCATACATTATAATTCATAGTTCATAGTTTATAATTCATTATTCATAATTCATTATTCAAACATCATTATTCATCTGCACTCATCATAATTCATTATTCATAATTCATTATTCATAATTCAGAGTTTATAATTCCTACTTCATAACTAATTGTTCACAATTCATAATTCATAGTACATAATTTATTATTTATAATTCGTAATAAAAATTACATAATTCATAATTCATCAAACATTATTCATAACTCATAACTCAAAATTCCAGCTTCAAAATATATAATTCGAATTCGTAATTTATTATTCATAGTTCATATTTCATATTTTATACTTCGCAACTTTTAGTATATAATTCATAGCTCATAATTCATAATTCATAAGTCATTATTCATCAATCACAATTTGTAACTCATAACTCAGATTTCATAATTCAAAATTCATAATTCATAGGGCATAATTCATAATTCGAAATTCATATTTCATCAATCAAAATTCATAGCACATAATTCAGAATCCATACTTCGGAATTCATAGATTATAATTCATTATTCACAATTCATAATTTATAGTTCATTATTCATACTTCATACTTAATACATAATTTATACCTAATAATTCACAATTCATAATTCATGCTTCAGATTTCATTACTCATAATTCAGATTTTGAAATTCATAATTCATAACTCATACTTCATAATTCATAGTTCATAACTCATCATTCATAATTCGTAGTTCATAATTCATACTTGATAATTTTTAGATCATACTGCAAAATTCATAATTCATATTCCTTAACTCATAATTAAGAATTCATAACTCATACCTCATACTGTATAATTCATAGTTCATATTTCATAGTTCATAATTCATAGTTCATACTTCATGTTTCATACTTCAAAACTCATAATTCATAGTTCATAATTATTATTCATTTATTATTCATAGTTCTTAATTCAATATTCGTTACTCATTATTATTATTAATTTTTTATTATTCCTTTTTCATAATTCATAATTGATAATCATCATTAACCCCATAAATCTTCTCAATGGGGCTTCAAAAATCTTCAACAAATTTAAGTATACGTGAAGCTTCTTCAAGGGAGGCAAAAAAAAACACTTTTAAGTAGATTCAAACAAAGCCATCCACCTCTACGTACCATTTAAACCAATTTCCGAGGATCATTTGCAAGCGGCAAATGAACACGCCGAAAAACAACGAAGATCAATGAAAGCGAACTAAAGTAAATTCAGCACGATTCACTGAAGCACACAAACACACACAGAGTGTGACCAAGATAGGGTTACAGGGGCGAAGAATGCATCTTTCATTTAGCTTTACACAGTTAAACGACTTTAATAGAACAGCGTAACGCATTACGTGCTGAAAACTCAGATGCGAACGTATACAATGAATGTTTCCATTCATGGAATGCGTTAATAAATTCAATTGAATTGCATGCGTGGTGCGGAGTTTGACCGAAACAGTGAAGTAGCGAACCTAAAACGGGGGTGGTGGTAGACTGTCAAGACTATTCGAGCACAGCAGCAGGGGAAAGGGGAAAGACCTCATGTGGTGACGTATGGTAGTTCAAGACAATAAAATAGTAATACAAAAATATTCGAATAAATAATGTCGGAACAAATTGCTGTTCAATTTAAATAAAAATATAAATTAAATGAATGAAGAAAACTGAATAAATAAATTATTACAAATAATGTTCCTAATCTGAATATGACAGCTTTTGACAGATTTTCATCACATTTTAATGTGTTGAGTTAATTGTTACGAAAAGTAAGCCATATGCTACAGTTCAGTTCAGTGCACCATGTTGGACTTTTTGAATTGCTTCCAATTTTATTTTCAACTCAGTGGCAGAAAGAAAAATTCAGCCACTGACTTCTATATCAACTGTGCGCAAGCATTAATTAGATAAAAATTTTACAAATTATATAGCAAGTTGAAGACGCATTTGCTACAATTACAACAAACGCAAGAACAGCGAAATATTAAATTAATATTGACGCATTGACAGCTCTTCGCATGTCAATGTCTTCATTAAAAAGTTTACTTTTTTTTTATTTATTTTGCTTTAGCTGGTTTAAGGGTGGCATTTTTTCGCTTGCGTAAATCATGCGCAACGGTGCCTGAGTTTAAATTTTCGGGTGTGCTTTGTGTGTAGCCGCCGCCACTGCTCAAGTGTGGCGTAAATAAAAAGAACTCGTTTTAAGTTGTTAGTTTGCTTTGTAAATGTACATATACAGTCAGCAAAAAATTTAGTACTCTTTTTCTGAATATAGTTTTTTTTTTTGTAATTTTCAAAGATAACCCAAACAAGAAATCGAATAAATATAAATATTTTCTATAAAGTTTTAAAAAATTAATTAATTTTTGTTATAAAAACGGTTTGAATATATTTTGTTGTGTTTTTTTATATAGTTCCAATAAGCAGAAACTAAACAAAACTAGTACAATTTATAATTAACTTTTATTTTGGACTAAAATTTAGTTTGAATTCGTGCACATACATATATTTATTTTACCGAAGTATTTGAGAATAGATAAGACAACAGTTATCAAACAATATCAAAATTTCTTTAAGTTTTTTCCAAAATTTATATAAAGCATCTTAAAATCAAATTTAAAAAAAGTTTTAATTGAACAAACTATAAAAACTACTTTAGTGAAAATATATGGAAGAATATTTATATTTATACAAAATATTTATTTATATGAATTTTTTATATATTTTCTATTTTATGATTAGAAAATATATCATTGATACAAAAATGTCTAAGTCAGACAATATTTGAGGCTCCTTTTTGATAATTACACCTACCTGATGTGATGAGTCGATATACATTTTGAATGAATGCAAAGAAATGCTTAAACATTTTTCATAGAGTTGTCTTCAAGGAAAAAGTTTTCTGACTGCGATAAAAGCAATTGCGTTTTCAGCAATCATGAAATGAAGTACAGTGGAGTCGGGGTAACGTGAACAAATTTTTTTACTGGCCTTTTACAAAAGCCAAATTTTTATACAATCAAGATTCACATTTTTCCATGTAAAATACATTTTTATTAAAAACTTATTATATACATTTAACTCTTTATAGTGTTGTGGATACTGAGAAGGAAAATTGAAATAAAATAGGAGGTAAAAAATAATTAAAAGAATATTTTTCATTAAGATCTACCCAACTACACACTATAGTTTTAAATCGAAAAAAGATGGCCAACACCTCATTTGACAACTCATTGAGAGTTGTCTTATCTGCATAAAAATCTTGATAAGAAGGTTTTTGGGGTCGTTGATCACGGATCTGAAGTCAAAATGCCGACTATAAAATGACGGCTTTTATAGTAACTATATTATGCACTCCAAATTTGGTGCACCGAAAGATTTCTGGGTTGCTGATCACGAATTCGAAGTCAAAAATTCGCAATTCAAAATGGCGGATTAAAAATTGCGGCCATTAACATACTAACTTTTATAATAACTAAGTTATGCACTTCGAATTTGGTGTCTCGGAAGTTTTCGGTGTCGCTGGTCAGGAATTTAAAGTCAAAAATTCGATACTCAAAACGGCGGCCATGAACTAGGCTGGGCCGATATTTTTTTTTTTTTATTTTAATACGCAATAGAGATCAAAAATTGCGTATTTTTGCGCTGATTTAAAATGCGCTTACTATTTTTGAAATGAATGTAGTTTTTGACCTTCTACCAAAGCTTTTCTGATCGAAATTTTTTTTCAGTTATTTTCCGGTATTTTATAAAGTAAATATATAAATATATATGTATATCGAACTAACTAATAATTTATTTCAAATTTTTACATATAAAAAATATGTTGTTTGTTAAAATTTAAATTTTCAATTAAATTCAAAATATTAATAAGTTCTTTACTAGGGAACAATAATAAATTTATATTTTTCTGAAATATTTATTTCCATTTATTAAACATACGATTGAATTAAATTTATTTTTAACAAACATAAAAATTCATAAGAGCAACAAATTCATCACCAAATATATAAAACAAAAATTATACGTCTACGATACTATTGAAACTGTGTCTTTTCTTTACAAAAAATAATGGTATGTCAAGTATCTTTATAACCTTATAATGACTGAGTCATGGGTGTATTTGCTGAACGCAGCCATTTACTTATGCTGTTTTTGACAGATGCGGGGACAATATTTGTGAGAGGTGAAAAATACGCTATCAGCTTATTTTATTACACCATAATCGGCAGTAACGAAGAAGCGAGCACAATTAACGCTGCATCTACCTGTCTTATTCTACCATGAGTTCGAGTAGTTCAAAGCATGATACAATGATAAGGTAGGGCCGCTTCGCTGAGTACTCTCACGTGTCAACGAAGAGTGGATAATGAGAAGGAACATATATGTCAAAACGACGAATTTCGTAGAAATTGCAAATGAAGAAAATATTTTATGTTTCCAAGTTGCAAACAGTGCGGTCGCGGGTGTTAAATTTGTGCTAATTTGAGCCTTTTTAAGCTATCCAAAGGTATTAAAAAAGGTAGGGATTTGTCATAGAGACATATAAGAGAAGATAAGCAAATAAGAGAAGTTTCAGTCATAAAAGCTCTGGTAGAGGGCCTAAAGTTATATGGAATTAAAAAATGGTTAGCTTATTATAAAACTACGTAAACATACGCAACTTTTAGTTCCTATTGTATTTCGAACAAATTAAAAAAAAAATTATCCTTACAGCATCGGCCCAGCTATATATATTATTTATATATATAGTGAGTTTGGAATTTTATTGTTTTAATAAAACTATACAATCATCGTTAAACTCATTAACGTACGTTTAATAACAATTCAAATAAATAAAGGTGAAAATAAAAGGTTTCTACAAAAAAACAAAAATTTGAGTTTTCGACACCATTTCAGTTGTTTTTAAAATTTTCCTGCAGTAGCACATTGTGGCAAAATTTTTTGTTTTTTATTAGCATAATAAGATATCCCACAAAGCAAGCAATACCTTTCTTAAGGGGAAAAGAGGGGAAAACACTTTCGTTTTTCCATTTTAACTGAGTCAAATTTTTTAAAAAAATGTATATTAAATTTTTTTTATAAAAAATTAGTATGAATATTTTTTAAAGTTTTATTTTTTTCTGATTACTTAAGTTTTGATCCAATACATGAAAACAGAAAACATCTTAAATAACTTGTACAAATAATACAACAAATGTTCAAGCTTGGCTTAAAATATGACTATTTTATTGTTAAATTTTTGTGATACTTTGCAAATATCAATAAAAAAATTTTTAAAAAATTGACAACACAGTTTTTTTCTCATCTATCTTCATAGGTATTTGAAGTAAAACATGTCTTCAAATTTCTTTAAGGTAACAACAAAAAACACGCAGCCTGTTTCAAAAATTTTGTTTAGATACAAGGAGTTATTTTTTTTAATTTTATACAGCTTATTGTACATAAAAAGTAATTTATAAAAGTAATTTTTTTTTTTTTGAAAATAATTTTCAGGCTTTTGTATAGAGGGCGCTGAAAATTAGATAAAAAAAAGACATCCAAAACGGTTCGATGAATATTGCCTTTGCCATGTATCTGAAACAAAAAGATCAAATGTCATTTTAAAGTACAGACCCCTTTTTTGGCATCGCCCCTACGCACGATCCCTGGACTCTTTTTTGAAAACTATGGCGAAAGTTAAATTAAAAAATTTAAAAAAGAGGCAGACTCTCGAGCGCTTTTTTGGCAATAAAAAAAAATTAGTAGGTACTTGAATTTAAAGAGGATGCTTAAAGGACAAAATACAAAAATAGATTTCGAGTTATCTATCGAACCGCTTTAAAAAAAACTAGTTTCGAGGAAATCGCGTTTAAAGCTTTTGTTTTTCGAAATTTTGCATATATTCTTAAAATGATCGGTTGATAAACTTAAAAAAAAAAAAACGAAATCGCCATTTCAGCCCTTGAAAGGGCTTTGACCGAGCTTCTTATGACCAATTGTGTTGTGTGTGATGTGAAATGTTTGCACACAAATGATCGAGAACTGGGCCTACATGTTTTCCCCGACTCCGAACGGCTTATGTTCTCAAGAAGCTTTTCATGGCAGTTTTTACTCTCTGAGGTTTGCCATTGTCTGCAGAGAGGTGACGGCCGAACAGAAAAATTAAATCAATTGAAAAAATTTTCTGTGTCAGATAGAAGATTCGAACCTGGGTTCTCTGGCGTAAGAGTCACACACTCTACCCACTACGCCACGGCCGCCACACGGTTGATAAACTTACTATTATTTAATCTGCAATGCCATCTGAAATTGTTTTTAAAAACGTGTATGTATATTCTAGAAACTATGAAGAACATATCAAGCAAAAAAAAAACATTTTTTTTTTCAATTTACATGCTTATTACACCTTTTAACTGTATTTTTTTTTGACTGTATTTTTCATGTTTGGAACGTGACATCATTTGCACATCATTTTTTTATGATTGGTCTAAAAATGGTGAAATTATACAAAAAATACCATTTTGGGCAGATTTAGGATCAACCCAAAAAACATTTTGTTATGATACTAAAACCCATACTCAACATAAGCTTTCAAATGAGGAGCGGACTTGCCAAACTTTTTTTTCATAGGTGATGACCATGGTGTAAGAAAACCAGGTGGAAGCGAATTTTTCACCACACTTTAAATTGCCCCTGGTCTGTCAAAAAATTCTGACAGGGAGAGAGCAAGTGTTGATTAGTGCCAGATTTTATTGGCTGCGTTCAGCAGGTACAACTTCTGTGCAATCGGTTAGTGTGTGTCTGCTGAACGAAAAAATATCAGTATCTTATCACAACATGTAAAAATGTCTGTCTTTCGCCCCACTTTATATTTTTGATACATGTGCTCAACGTATTGAGTATTTCCAGTTAAAAATTTGGCTTTTTTAGAATAAGTGTGCTTTTATAACAAATGAAATAAATAACGCAAAATATAACGAGAAAACACAATTTTTCCCCATTTGATCACTTTTAAAACAGAAATAAAAAAGGAACGTAAACTGATGCCTGATCAGAGACACAACATGTTGTACCCATTATTCAATTATTATTAGGTTGTTCAGATTTTTGACGTCAACTTACAAGAATAATAGCTTAAACACATTAACACATAACAACATTGCCGCATGATTCAATTTTTATAAGGTTGTCCAGATATTTGACGTCTACTCACAAGAATGTATACTCTTATTTGAAGAGGAGAGCAAAAGAGCAATTTTGTAAGGACATAAAAATCACGCAGTTGCCGGAATATCATACTTTTTCATAGTACAAACCAATAAAGATACATTTGACTACTACTTTTTGAAATACTTGCTTGTGTTGAACCAAAATATTATGAGCTTTAAAAATGTTATGGTCACATTTTAGACGTAAAATAATATTAGAAAAATAAAACTTCTGAATGTTGTACGCATTTCATACAGAGTTTGTATGAATATTTTTATTACATATATGTTTTTTTTTTATATTTGAGTAAAAATAAGTAAAAATTATGTAGTCAGTTTATATGTAAAATTTATTGGAATAATGTTTTCAAAATAGTTTTAAATAGTTTCTTTAACCAAAAGTATAAAAATAGTGCTTTTTACATTTGTGTTTGGGAAAATCAAAAATTTTTAATTTTTTCCTCTTTTGACAAACGAGTTCAGTCAACGCAGAACTTTTTTTTTATATTATATATAAAACTATATTTTATAGTTAATGGTTGTGTTAATATGTGGTCTAAGTGTTTCGTGATAGAACCATTGTCATTTATTCAAGAACGTAAAAATATTTTTGACCTAAAATTACGTCTTACAGCACGTTTGTCATTTTTGGGAGTCTTTTCCACAAATTTTTTCAAGCACATCCTAACGTTTTTGGAGGTCACTTTGGAATATACTTACAGCCTTTAATATTCATCTTACAAAGACAAAATATGTGTCAAAAATCAGTTTTATCTTATATCTATAAAGGGTGAGTTTTTTGAGGTTATGATTTTCATGCATTAGTATTTGACAGATCACGTGGGATTTCAGACATGGTGTCGAAGAGAAAGATGCTCAGTATGCTTTGACATTTCATCATGAATAGACTTACTAACGAGCAACGCTTGCAAATCATTGAATTTTATTACCAAAATCAGTGTTCGGTTCGAAATGTGTTTCGCGCTTTACGTCCGATTTATAGTCTACATAATCGACCAAGTGAGCAAACAATTAATGCGATTGTGACCAAGTTTCGCACTCAGTTTACTTTATTGGACATTAAACCAACCACACGAATGCGTACAGTGCGTACAGAAGAGAATATTGCGTCTGTTTCTGAGAGTGTTGCTGAAGACCGTGAAATGTCGATTCGTCGCCGTTCGCAGCAATTGGGTTTGTGTTATTCGACCACATGGAAGGTTTTACACCAAGATCTTGGTGTAAAACCGTATAAAATACAGCTCGTGCAAGAACTGAAGCCGAACGATCTGCCACAACGTCGAATTTTCAGTGAATGGGCCCTAGAAAAGTTGGCAGAAAATCCGCTTTTTTATCGACAAATTTTGTTCAGCGATGAGGCTCATTTCTGGTTGAATGGCTACGTAAATAAGCAAAATTGCCGCATTTGGAGTGAAGAGCAACCAGAAGCCGTTCAAGAACTGGCCATGCATCCCGAAAAATGCACTGTTTGGTGTGGTTTGTACGCTGGTGGAATCATTGGACCGTATTTTTTCAAAGATGCTGTTGGACGCAACGTTACGGTGAATGGCGATCGCTATCATTCGATGCTAACAAACTTTTTGTTGCCAAAAATGGAAGAACTGAACTTGGTTGACATGTGGTTTCAACAAGATGGCGCTACATGCCACACAGCTCGTGATTCTATGGCCATTTTGAGGGAAAACTTCGGAGAACAATTAATCTCAAGAAATGGACCGGTAAGTTGGCCACCAAGATCATGCGATTTGACGCCTTTAGACTATTTTTTGTGGGGCTACGTCAAGTCTAAAGTCTACAGAAATAAGCCAGCAACTATTCCAGCTTTGGAAGACAACATTTCCGAAGAAATTCGGGCTATTCCGGCCGAAATGCTCGAAAAAGTTGCCCAAAATTGGACTTTCCGAATGGACCACCTAAGACGCAGCCGCGGTCAACATTTAAATGAAATTATCTTCAAAAAGTAAATGTCATGGACCAATCTAACGTTTCAAATAAAGAACCGATGAGATTTTGCAAATTTTATGCGTTTTTTTTTAAAAAAAAGTTATCAAGCTCTTAAAAAATCACCCTTTATAATAAGAAAAAAATCATGCATTGATGCTTCAGTTGCTGCTGACGTTCTTATGGTTGTTGCTTGTGTTCGTGCCGAAATCACGAACGCAACATCGTGTTGTTTCTTGGAATGAATTGTTTTACAAATATTTCTCAGTAACGGCTTGTATTGTTGTTGTTATTTATACGTATGTAAAATTTACATTTATGTTATATATGCATATCAGCTGTTTTAATTTTTATCGTTTGTTATTGTTTTTGTTTATCTTCAGCGAGATAAATACAATAAACAATTCAGATGTATTATAGAGATGTGCCGTAGAGCCAGAATGTAGCTACAAAAATGTGTATTACTACTACGCAAGTTTACATATACAGAGAATGCGCATGGTCATTGTGCTATCAAAACTCTATTGATTCTTTAAATATCATAGTAAATTCGAATTATTTATTGAACTAATTTTATACTTATTACACATTAAAAATATATTTTGTTTGTTAAAATTTTAAATTTTCAAATTGATTTAAGATATATAAGCTCTTTACTTGGGAAAAATAAAAAATTCATATTTTTCCGAAATATTTATTTCCATTTATTAAACCTAAGATTGAAATAAATTTATCAAAAAATATAGCAAACAAAAAACTCAGCTGTTCATCTCACGTTTCTTTATGTTCATGTTTCGCAGTCGATTTTAGGTTAAAATTTAGACAGATTTTTTTTTGCCAATTTAAGAATTCTTTCACATTTTAAAGTTGTTATTACACTGCTTTAATAATATTTTCACTCAAACTATCACAAATTTAACACACGCGACCGCAATACTCGCAACTTGGAAACATAAAAAGTTTTCTTAATTTGTAATTCCTTGTAAATTCGTCGTTTTGACGACTTACCAACCTTTTCATTATCCACTATTCGTTGACGCGTGAGGACACTGAGCCAACCGGCCCTACCTTATAGTTCTGCCATGCATAAAGTGATACTTTCTGCTGAACTATTTTTTTTTCGAAACGTCAAATGGCAAGCAGCTGTTCGACAATAAATGCTTTTTGTCTCAAATTTATTTTTTTTAGGTTCTGTGTGCACACGTTTCAAGCAAATAGTTTTAATTAAAAGCACTACTAAGCAATTTAATAATTTAGTAATTAATAAATTTAATATTTGGCATATTTATCTGTCAAAATAAAGTAAGCGTAAGCCGCTCAACTGAAGTAGCATAAAATATTTTCGCTACCTAAGATGGCGACCGCTCAGGGAACGTGTTGTGCGAGCACTTTATGCAACACACCATTCAGCCCGAAAGTTGTTCAACAGCTACGTAGCAAATTTTCCACTGAATGCAGCCAATGATTGAAACACGATTGTACCTGCTGAACGCAGCCATTTAGTTCTGCTATTTTTGACAGATGCGGGTACAATTTTTGTGAGAGAGGTGAAAAAAACGCTTTCACCTGGTTTTCTTACACCATGGGTGTTGACCTACTTTATTTTACAGTCATGAATAACTTTTGCAATATAAGAAAAAAGTTTGAGAAAAAGTTCTAGTTTGAAAAAAATATTAAATTTAAATGAAGTGAAAACGATTTAAATGAGTAATTATATGTGTCTTCGACACTACTCCGCAAATCCTGTATTAGCCAAACCAATCTGTTGTTTTTCTAACTCATAGTTCTTCGGTCAGCATTTTTAGTCCGTAATCCTGTTAAAATTCAGAGTCTATTTCAAAGTTCTGAGCCTTTTGTAAGCTCTAAATTTTTGAAAGTTGATATTTTTACTAGCAATTTAGTTGCCTAAACTTTCTTCTGTTAAACTACTCTTACTAACAATTTAGCATGAGTTTATTATTTAATTGCTCTTTTAGTGCCTTTGTTCAAATGGGAAAATTACTTAAATTTAAGCATTGTTAATTTTTTTTCTAAATCAAAAGCAACATTGTTGATTAGCGTGAAGTGGCTTGTTTTTTCTGGGATCGGCTTTCTTTCTTAGGTTCAATTCAGATCAGTTTTATAATACAAATCTTTCCACATGGTATCACACGCTTAACCCTCAATAAATACATTTTTTTTTTTTAATAAATTACAATTTAATGAATGTATTATAATTACCTTTCATTCAAGTACTCGCCTACGAGTGACTGAATTATTAAAACCTTTACTTTCTTTGCATTATTTATATTTGTATTACCATTGACTTTCTTGTTTTTTTTTTATGAATTGATTAGTGCTAATTAAATAAAAATAGCATGCAAGTTTATTATAATTTCTCTACATTGAAATGTAGAAAAAAATGTTTTTATAAATTTCAAGATATTATTTATAAGTTCTTTAAAAGCTTAAAAGTTTATTTTATTTGAAGGTTTGATAAATCTTATTACACGTAAATCTCAATTAAAGTTATAAAATATATATTTGTAATGACACATACTCAACATTTTGCTTGTACATACATACATATTTCAAGCATATGTGTATAAAATTTCATTCATAAATTTGTTTAATAAGCTACTAATGTAAATAACGAACCTTACAAGCAGTTGCAACTGTATAGATTACATTCAAGTTGAATAAATTGTATCTGCTTAAGTTATGGACTTAATTTAAAATTTATACGAATCATATCACGTTATATATAACTGATTCTGTCTATCAAAAATTGATTTTAACATAAATTAAAACTTTCCAAGTTAGTTAAGATACTTCAATAGGGCAAGTTTTCTGCATTATCTTAGGTAGATATCAAACATTTATTTACGAGCACAATTAGTGTTATTTATTGCAACAAATATATTAATAAAATTAAATAAAAAAAAATCTTCTAAGCATTTGAAGAAAAGTATTTCCAATGTATTTTATATAAATTACATAAAATAGAAAACTTGTCATTACCAATATTAATATAGATATTTAGAGAAATTCTTAGATATAAGCTTAAATAACTCAATAGAATTCCTGTATAGAATTTAACTAATTCTTGAAAATAAAATACTACATAAGCGCAGAGCTTATATTTTTCACATTACGATATATATCGCTACTTTAGGCAAAGCGCATAAATTAACCCCAAAGAACTCTTTTCAAAATTTCCATAAATCTCTAATGGTGAACCCATCAATGCAAACTAGCGGTGTTTTATCCATACCTTACACACAACAAAACCCTCTTTATGTCATCCCCCACCACCATCACACTTCAGATGCACGATAGTAAACGACTTCGTTGCACGCATAATTAAGAGAAATGCTACCTTTTCGTTATACAAGTCGTACGTCTAAATTGCAAAAGCATTACATGCCTCAGCGTTGAGTGTGGGCACCCTGATGACGAGGTGTGCCCCTTGCTTCGGTTGAGTGAAACCCATACAATGCACAAGTAGGCGCGGCTACGAACATAGTTACGGCCTCGGTCACACACGCACTCTCCCACATTCAACACTTCGGCTCATTGACTATGAAGTAACAAAGAAAACTCTATTAATTACAGCAAGCTGATGAAGTTCTACGGTAATGGAAAGAACCACCCTTAAAATCAGCACTTTTAGATGTGTGTGAACAAATAAAAGAAAAGAAAAAGAAACAAAATTTGTTATTTAATATTTTAAAAATAAATCTTTTTCCGCATAAAAACCGTTATGAGTTCATGATAGTTCAAATATAAAATGTTGAATTACCGGAAAAACAAAACGTAATTTAGGCGTGTGTAGATAAAATGGGGCTTTTTTGTAAATCTTAGCCTTGTTGAACTTGTAGAATTGCTTGAGTAGCATCCATAAGATGCACGCTAGATACAACTTGTTGTAGCTTAATACAAATATAATTAAAACTCTAACTAATAAAGGGGTAGCAAGGCGCTGAAGAAATGAATAAAGAGTTCAAATGTGCACAACCTGCACAGTGGGATGAATGAAATTTCCAATAAGTAGCATGTATTAAATATCATAAATAAAATTAACCAAAACTTTTTCATACAAACTTTTATTAAAAAAATAAATAAATTAAATGAAAGTCGTCTCTTAAAATATTTTAAATTTTTATCAATCAAAAGTGTTAATTTCAATGTTAATTTGTTTTTATGTTACATTGTTTCGCAAGCTCAGTTTTTGTGATAACCGTCATATGCATACCATAGATACGATTTTAGTCGGTAGTAGTAGAAAGCAATAGCAATGTATTGGTCTATGGATATGCAATGCGTGCAATTCCTAAATTCTATTTTGTAAAAAAACTAAACCAATAGAGAACTAAGTATCTTTTGGGCTGCCCAAAGCTATGTGATATATTTTTATTATGTTGCCATTTTATTATGAGGGCCATTTGATATTTCAGTGAAAAATAAAGTAAGGAATGATTTTTAAGGCAAAAAAGTTTTAGTTCTCAATATACGCGTAGGCTTCTTTTAGCTCGATACACTTCGTCCAACATTCCTCCGATTTTTTGATCCCATCCGAAAAATATGTTTTCGGAAGGTCCGCAAAATAGATCACTGTTTCGGTGATGAGCTGCTCTCTGATGGTGAATCTCTTTCCGCCGAAGCCAGTTCTTCAGGCTTGGAAACAGAAAATAGTCCCTCGAGGCCAAATTTGGAAGAAATGCTGCATGAGGAAGCATTTCGTACTTAAACTTACGTACTTCGTACGTAAACTCGCGCATTGCCTTCATGGTAGAGCACTTTTTTTTCTCGCCAAATGGAGATGTTTCTCCTTCAAAGCGTCGTTGAAACGATCCAATTCGGCTGCCACAGTATTCGCCATTGATCGTTCTTTTCGGTGGAAGCTAATCGATGTATATTTTACGCCATACCTTTCCATAACCTTTCCGGCCAATAACATCGTCTTCGCCTTCTTCGGAGCACGTTCGTTTGGTGAAGTCTACTCTTTCGACTGTTCTTTTGTCTCTGGTGTAGTAATGGATCCATGTTTTATCCATGGTTACTAATCGACGGAAAAAATCCTTCATATCTTTGATCAACATCGCCAAACACGCGTTTGAATCAGTCACACGATTCAAATTACCGTGTGATTTATGATCGAGAGTGAACAAATATAGCACCCATTTTACGTATAATTGTATCATATCCAAATGATTTCGCAAAATGTTCCACACCCGTTCGTCTGAGATGCCTACGGCCTCAATCTCGCGCATTTTAACTTTGCGATCGGCCAACACGATATCGGGAATTTTAGTGACCATTTCTAGTATGGTGACCTTATTTGCGCGTCCAGAACTTTCGGCGTCACTTGTGCTTGTACGACCGCATCGGAATTCAGTAAACCACTTGCGAATCATTCCAATCGATGGTGCAAAGTCCCTATAGTATTTATCAAGACTTTCGTTGATTTGGCTGATGGTTTTTTTGCGTACAAAATAATGCTTGATGAGCACACAAAATTCTCAAGATCGTCTGCTGTCAATGGCTGCCAAATACAAACTAAGCGTCGCAGCGAGTTGATATTTTGACAATAGTCTATGAACAGATGGTAGTTGACACACGCCATTTCCATCCACGCTCTCTCTCCATCACACGGTATTCGGTTCTTAATCACTTCGGTAATCGGTTGGTAATCGCTTCGGTAATCGGTTGGTAATCACCTCGGCTATCGGTTTGTAATCGCTTCGGTAATTGGTAAGCGATTGGTAATCGCTTCCGTAATCGGTAATCAGTTGGTAATCGCTTCAGTAATCGGTAATTGGTTGGTAATCGCTTCGATAATCGGTAATTGGTTCGGAAATCGTTTGGTAATCGCTCCGGTAATCAGTAATTGGTTGGTAATCGCTTTGGTAACTGGTAACAGGTTGGTAATCGCTACCGCAATCGGTAAGCAGTTGTTTATCGCTTTAGTAATCGCTTCGGTAATCGGTAATTGGTTCGGAAATCGATTGATAATCGATTCGGTAATCAGTAATTGGTTGGTAATCGCTTCCGTAATCGGTAATCAGTGGGTAATCACTTTAGTAATCGCTTCGGTAATCGGTAATTGGATGGTAATCGCTTCGGTAATCGATAATTAGTTTGGAAATCAGTTAGTGATCGCTTCGGTAATCAGTAATTGGTTGGTAATCGCTTCCGTAATCGGTAATCAGTTGGTAATTGCTTTAGTAATCGCTTCGGTAATCGGTAATTGGATGGTAATCGCTTCGGTAACCGATAATTGTTTTGGTTATCAGTTGGTAATCGCTTCGCTAATCGGTAATTGGTTCGGTAATCGGTTGGTAATCGCTTCGGTAAATGGTAATTGGTTGGTAATCGCTTCGGTAATTAGCAGTCGGTTGCTAATCGCTTTGATAATCGGCAATGGATTGGAAATCGCGTCAGTAATCGGTGGGTCATCGCTTCGGTAATCGGTTGGCAACCGCTTCGGTAATTGGTTGGTAATCGCTTCAGTAATTGGTAATCGGATGTTAATTGTTTCGGGAATCGGTTGGTAATCGTTGCAGTATTCGATTAGTAATCGCTTCGGTAATCGGCCTAGGAATCGATGCGGTCTTCAGTAATCGGTTCGGCTTGGTAGATGCTAAGAAATCCCTGAAAAGGAATGCTATACAGCAGTAATTTCTGTTACGTTAACAGCGTGATGATATCGTTAACACCGTGATGATATCGCGAATCTATACCTCTCTATAAAAAAGTGCTCAACTCGCCTAAAGAAGTTTTTACTTCTAAAAAACAATACCGAATCGAAACAAATTAAAGCAAATGAAGCCATAAAATATTTTTGAAATATTACGATTCGGTATTTTTTTTATATATATATTATACTGTTAAATTAAATATTACAGTTTATATATTATACTGTTAAATGAATTCAAACCTATATTTTAAGTATTCACACACATGTACTCCACTTCATAACTTTTTGTTGAAAAACTCAATGAAACTAAGTCTTCCACTTAGATAACTGAAGTGAAACTTTTGCATTTATAATGAAAACAAATCAAGAATGCTTAAAAATTCAAAACTGTTCGTGACATTCGTACGCATTCGGTACGAATATTGAAACTAGTTCTATATCTGAACTAGTTCCTATGAATAGTTAAAATTAGTTGTATGAAGGCAAATATTTTTTATTGTTTTTTAATATTTATTTGTTAGTAATAAGTAAGTTGTGGACTTGAATTTTAAAAGTACTGAAGGTATTGTTTGAACCAGGGCCATGTGAAGGATTTGCTCTTGAGGGGGGGAGGGGGTCAAAGTGCAAAGAAAACTATCAAGAAATGGATGTACAGAAAATATGATATAAAATTATAAGATTCGAGTTTCACATTTTCAGGTGATTTTCTTAAAATTCCGAGTAAAGAACTGTTCTCTCAATAAATTAATGTATCGGGTTACAGAAAAAAATCGTAGCCCGTAAAATCGTAGAAGTAATTTTTTATCCGGCGTATTGTTGAAAAAGAGCGTTCATTCGTTGATGTCGTTACTGGCAATGCAGCCATTACAAGTAAAATTTGGTGAACATTAGGAAAAGCAGTTGCATTACAGATGTCAAGAGCTTCCATAGGGCTGGTAATATTTTTATCTAAAACCTCCCTTCGCCAAATTTTGACTTCATTCATTTATACGTTGAAAGAATCGTCAGGCATAAAGCCTCAATCATGATGATGAATTATAATAAATCATAATGAACTATGCCTTGCTTCATTGAAATTTATCATAATAAGAGAGTTCAGTGAGTTTCAAAAGTATAGTTCGAAAACCTCCTGGGGGGGGTTTTAACCGTAAAAAACCGCCGTGCGCACGGGTCTAGTTTGAACTAGACAAATATATCCAATTTAATTTCAAAATTGAAAGAAAACCAAATTCAATCAACTAACTCTATTTGCGCAAGAAATAAGCTAGATGGTTTTTCCAATTAACTCCAAACAACTGGTAGGTAGTTACAAAATCTCCGAACCTAAGTTTTCTTGATTTGTTCAATATCACTTGTGAGATTGCATATTTGACTTAACGATAATATCTTAATTCGTTCCACTGTAGTTTCTTTGAAGCGCGTATCTTTTTTTCTAATTTATTGCCAAACAAAAAAAAGAAAAAAACAGACAAATCTATAGCGAATGAGCCGTGCCTCCGCAGAGGCACCACAACAACAGTGCAACAACGTCACCGACAACAACATGAACCAGAACATCAACAACACAAACAACAAAGTATCTTACAAATCTTTCAAAGATTTGCTCCATTCCGATGCTGAGCGCCTGTTCACAATTCCCATGTGGCTACACTAAAACAACAAAAATTAAGGCATCAACATTGAAGAAATCTACTGCAGATACATTCGCAGATGCAAATGCTGAGCAGCACGTTAAAAAAAAAAAGTAAAAACAAAATGAAAATAAGATCATTTAAAAAACACCATGTGGCTACAAACGCACTGAGCACACCGGCTCTCCGTCTTTTGAGCTGCGCACATGTGCCGCAGATCCAAAACGTATACCCCAACATCTCATAGATACTCACGATCATCGTAGTCGTCGTAGTCTCCGCGCGCCGTACGTTTGAGTATCTTCGTATATGTATACTTCAGCAGAACCATGCCATAGAGATGTTTGGCGAGGAAAACTTCTTTGAGCATTGCGCTTAATTTGTTTGCTTTGGCGCGCCTCGCACGCTTTGGGTTCACCCCAAAAATAAAGACGACAACGTTGAGCGGCTGAACCGTTGAATGGGAAAATGTATCTGAAACGTTTTGGCTGCGACCATGGCGTGTATCTCGCGGGTGCGCCCTGCAATGCGCTCAAATCAGTCTAGGAGAAAACGTCGTGCGAAGCATTTGTAGCGGGCGGATCAAGCGAGTGTGTCTTGTTTTTATTTGCCATCAAGTATGTGCTGTTCAATTTTTTCTTTTTTTTTTTTTTTAAAAAAAAAGTTTATTTTTAAATTATTTTTATTTTTGTTCATATTTTCCAATTGGAAATTCCCGGAAAGTAAGGCACTAAAGTGAATGAAATAAACATAACAAAACTAAAAGTTGTTTCTTGTATCTCATGAGTTGCGGCTATAAAGGCTCGCAAGCGATCGGAGTTTACGCGCATTTCTGCTTGCCCTGAACGTTTTTCGCGTATTCGTAACCAGTGGGCAGCTACCCTTTAATCCACGCTACCCCTACACCGCAACGCTTTGGAAAATTTAATTTATATATATTGCTGTATTTGTATCTCAACGGTACAAAGAGCATCAAGGCAATCTTTAACGTTACGTCGCATCGTAGAAATGCATTAAAACTTCACTGCAATGCATTCAGTACAACAAGTATGGAATTAAATGGCAACAGCAGATACATTATTGTATCTAAAACTTTAAGTTTGTGCGTGTGTTTAATGTGTTTGTAAATGGTGTGAATTTTAATTTCGAATTGATGAAATAATAAATAAAAAAATTTGCTTTTTTGGTGAAATAAATTCAATTTCAAATCCATGCACTGAGCACAACATGTGTTTGCGTTACGTATCTGTGCTATGCTCTAAATTGATTTGCATGTTTTTGTTCTGATGAATGATCAGCTAAGATCAATGTGGTTTTTTTTTTATTTTTGTTATGAATACAATGCATATATTAATTAAAGTGATGCCGATGATTTATGCTAGAGTAATAAATTGAATAGCAGCCATTTGGCATCGAAGGAGGTGCTCTACAGATGAATCATCTGTCATCATCATTTTAAGAAACATCTGACGGATCTGAAAGTGCAAGATGCTGATTATTTTATATTTTAAAATCAAATAAAGCTACAGTATTTAAATAGTTTTTAAAAGTGATCAAAATTTTAAAGTAATAAAGTGACGTAAAAATATGAAATCAATCATTCTAGCCTGACATATCTAGTGATGAAATGAGTGAAAAATATTTGTACGAAATAAAAATAACACTCAAGATTATCAGTAAAAAAAAACAGTGAAAGAAATAGTTTCGATATAAATACAAAAAATGATAACAAAAACATAACATATAATAAAATTATATATTGCCAACATTTATGATTATATTTATGACTTGATTTTGCACAAATCATCTTTAATGTTCAAATTATGAACTATAAATTGAAGCGTGAAAATAAATGAACTTTTTTTGTAACTATGTCTACCTTATCTCTAACTGGTCGAAATTAACTCTCAATTGAGTTGGTGTTACCCATATTAATTTGAAACACAAAGGCCCTTAGTAATAAAGAAATTCTAAGTCGAATCTTTCTTAAACTCTACTTCAGCTTTCAATCAAAGCTAGGCTAAAAGTTGAGTTTAAGATAGATTTGACTTCGAATTTCTTTATTACTAGAAATCCAAATGCTAGATTTAATACTAGATTCCAAAAAAGAATGGTGATGTTCATACGTCAGTCAAATGATTGAATCAATCAAAATTTGTTGTCGCTTTCCTATGTAAAAAAAATGCTCTTTATCTCAGAGCGAAAATGAACTCCAAAATCTTCTCTCGTCAGTCAAAATTCTGATTGAGCTCCAGACCTGCATCAATCAGTCAAAGGGTTGCATTATTTTACTTGTCTGCTTTTTAGTACGCAATTATATATCAAGAAAAGTAGTTAACTGGGAACAAAAGTAGTTTTTTGAAGAGAAAAAGAGGTGTAGTTTCTTCAGTTCCTGCCATAATTTCATTAATTCTATTGTGTTTTTTATGACTTGCATCCGATGGTGATTCAAATAGATATAATTTCCGGCGTATTGATTTCCTAATGTGATCAATTTTAATCCTAAAATATCAATATTTCTGCTATTGTTTTCCATTTTGTAAAATTTTTATGCACACAAAATAACTTAATGAAAGAAACACCTAAATAAAGTGATGCACACAGCACGATATGAATTCACAAAATAGTAGGTAGCAGAAAAGTAAGAAATGCCTACGTCGGAGCTTCAATAAAAAAATCGTGTGTGAGCAAGCGTCAATCAAAATTTTCAGAGAGAGTTAAAGAGAGTAAAAAAACGCGATACACTTCAATCATTTGACTGATGTGTGAACACCTAAAATCCAAAGTATTTAAGGTGGTGGAATTTAGGACAAAAAATGAATTCCAATTTTTTTATATATAAAATATAAACATTAGATTTATTTATATAATATGATTTATATGATATGATTTACATTTATATGAATTTTACTAAATTGTTTCCGACTAGTCGTGCCCCCCCCCCCTCATATGAAAGGTATTTGCAATAAAGAAAAAGGTATTTGTTGAAAAAAGTGTTTTTCGAGTCCTCTGGGTTCATGTGAATTTAACGAAAATTACAACAAAATTCTATACCCATGGAAAATTAGTCACTGAATTCGATTCTGTATTTCACATCCGATAAGATTTGCAGACACCAGGTTCAAATAAACGCTAATATAAGAGAATCAGCAGCAAAGTAGAATTTGATGACTGTATCTAATAAAAATACATTGAGTCAAAAAATTATCGGGAATCGGTCAACAAAACACAAACTATTTATTATTCACTCATATTTTTTGCATCATCTACAAAGTAGGCCCCTTCGAAATAATACACTTTTAATGTATTTTTAGGTAACGAATAATCCAATCATCAAAACATTTTTTGGAAATCGCATTTTTCAGAATCGACTTCAGCGACTTTCCTCGCCGCGAAATGTCTTTTATGCCCACTATCGACTGAAAACGAGTGCCTCGAAGTGGTAATTGAAGCACCAAGAGCAACAACCGGATAACTCCACTTTTTTCAAAAAATGTTTTTTGATGCAGATATTAAAAGAAAAAAATTCCGCGTAAGTTGGTGTAATGAAAATTCAACTATCATGACTCTAAAATATTCAAAAGCAGTTTTGAAATTCTCTTTTATTTCAAAACGGAGCAAGAATAAGACAACTCCTGTCGTTTTTATTTTAAAAAAAAAGTGGAGTTATCCGGTTGTTGCTCTTGGTGCTTCAATTTGAGTTTTGGAAGGAGAAAAAGTCAGCCGGAGCCATGTCAGGTGAATACAGCGGTTGTTCGATGATATTTGTTGCGTTTTTTTTTTTGGTCTTTCGAAACTAATCAAACTTCAACGCTTTTCATTCCCAATTGTCTCATACAATGGTACCAATTAATTCGTGGAATACAAACATTTCAGCGCCTATCTCTCTCAAACTTAGGAGAAGATTTTCTGCCACTATTTCCTTGACATTATTGATACATATTAACTTCAGTTAAAGACTTTGGTGTTGACTAGAATGAGGTAAATCTTCCACCGTACCTTAACTGCTTTTAAATGTACTGTACCACTCTTATGCACTTGTTTTTGATTTTTTTTGGCCTTAACTCATTACTGCCCAAGGGGTATTTAAATACCCAAGAGAGTGTTGAAACGTAAAAATTCTAGCGCGGGCTAGTTAAGAGATATTGCGCTAATTTTATATCAGCTGGACGAAGCTTTAATTTGTCAGAAGTGAAGCATTACTTGAAAAGTAAGTACAAATTAAAAGTAAGGCTGAGTTCCACAATGCATTTTTACAAAGCATCAGTGTGTTATTCTTTAAATTGGTGCTTCATAGATTCACCAAAACTACACAACTGGATTGTTATTATTAAGCACATTTTAGTTGAGAAGTTTTGGTGAATCTAGTATGCACCAATCCAAAGAAAAACCCACTCCAAAGATGCCTTGTAAAAATGCATTTTGGAACTCAGCCTTATTTATAATTTGTACTCAATTTTCATGTAATGCTTCACTTCCGACAAATTAAATTCTCTTAACAGTTCGTCCAGCTAATATTCATCATCGTCTTCATTAATAATAATATTCTCCAGGATTACCACATTAGCTTCTTCATCTACATCCAATAAAAGTTAATTCAAATTCACTTTTTCAGCCATTTAAAACTATGATATTTTAATTTTTGCGCTACTCTACGCGATGCGATTAAGGACGCTACTCTTGGCGATGTGCAAGTTTTTTTTAAGATTATGCAATATTTTACTAGCTTTCATAATGATTCTACATGAAATCATGTTAATTAACTTGTTACATGATGCAATAATGATTCAACTGGATTTCATTACGATTTGATATGAAATTATATTGATTTTTATGTTGCTGTCACCATAAAATATGGAATCATGTAAAATGAAATCAACTATGCATCATAATGATTTAACATTGCTAAATTTTTCTGTGTGTACATACATCGGCATGAAATAAAAGAAGTAGTTGTTGTGTAAAAAAGATAAAATGAATGCTTTTGAAGTGGAACGGCAATTCGATTGAAGTTAATGAAATTCGCGGAATTAGGTATTCTTCTCTTTTGAATAGCTATTTCAAAATCCTTGCCGCTATCAGATTGGAAAATCATTAGCTTTCACTTTTGAATAATTAGATCTCCACTGAATAATTGATGACTTTGTCTTCCTTTTCAACGCGATTGATCGATTTATATGAACGTAATTCTCCCAGAATATGATTTTGAGTGATCCAATTCAAGTCATTGACATTTAATTTTTTCGCGCGTGCGCTCAACCAATCGTAGTTACGATCATTTCGACCAATTTTCGGATAAACATTGGTGATGAGTTTATGTTTTTAATAAAATTTAAAGTCTCTACACTGCACCAAGGAAATTTACGAAAACATCTGGATTGAACTGAAAAACGAAATGTGCGCCAACAGCGCCCTCTGTTGAGAATTTTTTGACTTCTCTTTTTTCCTAAACATTCGCGTAGCAATTACGAACAATACCGCATAAGGATAATGCTTTAAATTTTAAAGTGTTTTATTTTAACATTTTTATTTAATCAGCAGGTGGCGCTGATGGCGGTCATTCCGTTTGACGATTCAGCATATTGTTTGTTGTTTCTGATTTGATAATTTGAGCTTAAATTTAAATAATTTTCCGATATTTTTATCATTTTTCATTGATTTTTCGAGTGCAATAGTTGACATTTATGAAAATGTTTAACTTTATGGGCGGTGTCACGTCCCCCTGTCACGTCCAATGCTCGTTTAATTGTTGCAGTCGAAGTACACGACTAAATAGTAAGTTAGTAGGTACCGATTTTCATTGATGTGTGACTTATGGTTCGAAAGTTATACCGAAGATTATGGCTGCTGGTAAAGTGCCACGCCCCTTGTCCAACGCCCATAAAATGTTACTATTGAAACGACACGTGTAAATTGAGTTCGAATACCGAATTTCGAGGCTGTGCGACCTATAATTCCAAAGATATTCGATGGTGCCACGCCCTCGTATTGTAAGTCAATTGAAGTATGCCCTAAACCTTCGCTTAAATGAAAGTTTTTCTTAGCTATACCGTACTCGAAAAAAATCTACGGCTAAAATTTCAGGTCAATCGGTACAGCAGTCAATTTTAATGATTTATGAAGAAGTGGGTGTAGTTATAGTTTGACCCCGTCCATTTTTTGTTAAGTTACCCACAGTTAACATACGAACTAAATTACCAAACTAAGGTCTAATATGTCAAAAATCGTTTAAAATATACTATTTTCATTAATTTGTGGGTGGCAGCCGTGGCGTAGTGGCTAGAGTTTGTGGCTCATATGCCAGAGAACCTAGGTTCGAATCCCTCATCTGACACAGAAATTTTTTTCAATTGAATTTATTTTTCTGTTCGGCTGTCACCTTTCTGCAGACAATGGCAAACATCAGAGAGTAAAAAACTGCAATAAAAAGCTTCTTGAGAACATAAGCCGTTCGGACTCGGCATTAAGCTGGTAGGTCCAGTTCTCGATCATTTGTGTTCAAACATTTCACAACCACACAATACAATTGAAGTAGATACAATATAGCGATTCTGGCTCAGGAGGAGCGGAGGAACAAGCCGATGACGTCATGCCCGCACTCCAGCGCCATCTAGTGGGGGGCTTTTTGCTCAAATGTGCAAAGGTGTATGTCTTTGCTAAAAAGCTATTATGGTGTATGTCTTTGCTAAAATGTATTAAAAGTAGGCAAGTTTGGTGTATGTCTTTGCTGTAAGCTTTTAAAAATTGGCAAGTTTGGTGTATGTCTTTGCTAAAAAGCTATTATGGTGTATGTCTTTGCTAAAAGCTATTATGGTGTATGTCTTTGCTTTTAAGCGTTAGTCATAATTTCATACACTACATTATCGGTAGTGGTAGTCAAGCGAGTTCTTATCAGTGTTTGCATGTTTTGTTTTTCTTAACCCTCGAATACCTAATAGCAATGACTCAAATCCTGAGTGACGAGCTTAGCTGAAATGATATGACTTGCTATATGAAAATATATATATTAATATGGATTGAAGCAATTTAGGTACGGCGAAGGTTGAAGGGTTAAAGAATTGTTTATAAATTTATCATAATGGTGCTAAGTATTAGGTGCGAGTATTAGATTTGTATAAGTAGTTTAAGAATTGGATGACAACCATTTGAAACATAGGCGTATATAAATATCCATTCGTCAGCTGGGGGACATCGGGGTAACAAGCCCCCGCGTAATAACCACCGGCCAAGTCACTTACACCCAGCAACTTCTCCGCCGCTGTATTTTATTTTAAGTAAACGAAATACACCGCAACCAAGAAGAGTCAAGAAGTTTCTAGAAGCTTCGAGATGCAGAAACGTCGAGAACATTTTAGAAGTTGACATCACAAAAAAAAAAAAAAAAAAAATTTTTTTAAGTCAAAGGTGTTAAGTCTCAAGCTTCATGGTGTGAGAGAGAGAGAGAGAGAGAAAGGGAGAGAGAGAAAGGGAGAGAGAGAATTTAATAGTAAGAGAGAGAAAGGGAGATAGCAAATAGCGCGATCCTATACAAAGAATACTTCAGAATCAACCTAACCTAAGCCAATGCCAAGAAGAGTCAAGAAGTTTCTAGAAGCTTCGAGATGCAGAAACGTCGAGAACATTTTAGAAGTTGACATCACAAAAAAAAAAAAAAAAAAAAAATTTTTTTAAGTCAAAGGTGTTAAGTCTCAAGCTTCATGGTGTGAGAGAGAGAGAGAGAGAGAAAGGGAGAGAGAGAAAGGGAGAGAGAGAATTTAATAGTAAGAGAGAGAAAGGGAGATAGCAAATAGCGCGATCCTATACAAAGAATACTTCAGAATCAACCTAACCTAAGCCAATGCCAAGAAGAGTCAGGGAGTTTCTAGAAGCTTCGAGATGCAGAAACGTCGAGAACATTTTAGAAGTCGACTTATGTTATTGTATGCCGATGACGTCACCCATACCCATCCTGGTACGGATTTTAATTTTATTTCATTTCAATTTCAATACTAATTTCAAGGTTAAAGTGATAAGAGCCAAGCTTTATAGTAAGCGCACTCATAACCCGCAAGTTCAAGATAAGGCAGCAATGGACAAGTTCAAACATGTTTTTTGTGTTACTTCTAAAATAAATAAACAATTTTTGCGGTCAAGTGCAAGGGCAAAAAAAAGAAGATAAGAATTTAAAGTTGATATGTCAAAAACTAAGCTAAGCTAACCTAAGCTAATATAAGCTAAGGCTGCGTTTATAGTGAACGCCCATAATCGGCTGCTTTTTTATAATGGTTCTTGTTGTTGTTGTTCTTACTGTTGCTATTGTTGTTCTTACTTATGTTGTTGTTTTTGTTGTTGTTGTTGTTCTTGTTCTTGTTGTTGTTCTTACTGTTGTTGTTGGTGTTGTTCTTACTCTTGTTGTTGTTGTGGTTGTTGTTGTTGATGAGGCTGTTTTACTAATAAAAATAGGCAATCTAAAGTTACTAAATAAATAGCTAAACTTCTTTATTAAAATATTATTTATATTAATTACACCACATTTTGAGCCCAATTTGGTCACATCTGTTGATAACCAAGATAAGCTATGGAAGCTACGTCCAATTACGGACCATCTCAAGTCAAATATGTTGAAGAACTATCACCCAACACAACATTTATCTTACGATGACAATGGACGACACGGTTGCAAGCAGTTTTTTAAAGGTAAACCAATCGGCCAAACGGTTACATGTTAAATTTTGACATATATCAAGGCAAGAACCCACGTTGTACCAATCCATATGATGAACGATTCGGAAAATGTGCAGCACCACTTATAACTATGATCGACGACTTTCAGATGATTTGAAAGGCCTTATTGAATATTTCATTCATATTGAATTATTGTTTGATTGATTATCGATATTGGGATTGATTGATTGATTATCGATCAGTTTTAGCCGGTAGCTGTTGAACAGTACAGACCAGTTTTAGCAGGTAGCTGTTGAACAGTACAGACCATTTTAGCCGGTAGCTGTAGAACAGTACAGACCATTTTAGCTGGTAGATGTAGAACAGTACAGATCAGTTTTAGCCGGTAGCTGTAGAACAGTACAGACCAGTTTTAGCAATTTTAGCCGGTAGCTGTAGAACAGTACAGACCATTTTAGCTGGTAGATGTAGAACAGTACAGATCAGTTTTAGCCGGTAGCTGTAGAACAGTACAGACCAGTTTTAGCAGTTATCTGCTAAACTGGTCTGTACTGATCAACAGCAACTGCTAAAACTGGTCTGTACTGTTCTACAGCTACCGGCTAAAATGGTCTGTACTGTTCTACATCTACCAGCTAAAATGGTCTGTACTGTTCAACAGCTACCTGCTAAAACTGGTCTGTACTGTTCAACAGCTACCGGCTAAAACTGATCGATAATCAATCAATCAATCCCAATATCGATAATCAATCAAACAATAATTCAATATGAATGAAATATTCAATAAGGCCTTTCAAATCATCTGAAAGTCGTCGATCATAGTTATAAGTGGTGCTGCACATTTTCCGAATCGTTCATCATATGGATTGGTACAACGTGGGTTCTTGCCTTGATATATGTCAAAATTTAACATGTAACCGTTTGGCCGATTGGTTTACCTTTAAAAAACTGCTTGCAACCGTGTCGTCCATTGTCATCGTAAGATAAATGTTGTGTTGGGTGATAGTTCTTCAACATATTTGACTTGAGATGGTCCGTAATTGGACGTAGCTTCCATAGCTTATCTTGGTTATCAACAGATGTGACCAAATTGGGCTCAAAATGTGGTGTAATTAATATAAATAATATTTTAATAAAGAAGTTTAGCTATTTATTTAGTAACTTTAGATTGCCTATTTTTATTAGTAAAACAGCCTCATCAACAACAACAACCACAACAACAACAAGAGTAAGAACAACACCAACAACAACAGTAAGAACAACAACAAGAACAAGAACAACAACAACAACAAAAACAACAACATAAGTAAGAACAACAATAGCAACAGTAAGAACAACAACAACAAGAACCATTATAAAAAAGCAGCCGATTATGGGCGTTCACTATAAACGCAGCCTTAGCTTATATTAGCTTAGGTTAGCTTAGCTTAGTTTTTGACATATCAACTTTAAATTCTTATCTTCTTTTTTTTGCCCTTGCACTTGACCGCAAAAATTGTTTATTTATTTTAGAAGTAACACAAAAAACATGTTTGAACTTGTCCATTGCTGCCTTATCTTGAACTTGCGGGTTATGAGTGCGCTTACTATAAAGCTTGGCTCTTATCACTTTAACCTTGAAATTAGTATTGAAATTGAAATGAAATAAAATTAAAATCCGTACCAGGATGGGTATGGGTGACGTCATCGGCATACAATAACATAAGTCGACTTCTAAAATGTTCTCGACGTTTCTGCATCTCGAAGCTTCTAGAAACTCCCTGACTCTTCTTGGCATTGGCTTAGGTTAGGTTGATTCTGAAGTATTCTTTGTATAGGATCGCGCTATTTGCTATCTCCCTTTCTCTCTCTTACTATTAAATTCTCTCTCTCCCTTTCTCTCTCTCCCTTTCTCTCTCTCTCTCTCTCTCACACCATGAAGCTTGAGACTTAACACCTTTGACTTAAAAAAATTTTTTTTTTTTTTTTTTTTTTGTGATGTCAACTTCTAAAATGTTCTCGACGTTTCTGCATCTCGAAGCTTCTAGAAACTTCTTGACTCTTCTTGGCATTGGCTTAGGTTAGGTTGATTCTGAAGTATTCTTTGTATAGGATCGCGCTATTTGCTATCTCCCTTTCTCTCTCTTACTATTAAATTCTCTCTCTCCCTTTCTCTCTCTCCCTTTCTCTCTCTCTCTCTCTCTCACACCATGAAGCTTGAGACTTAACACCTTTGACTTAAAAAAATTTTTTTTTTTTTTTTTTTTTGTGATGTCAACTTCTAAAATGTTCTCGACGTTTCTGCATCTCGAAGCTTCTAGAAACTTCTTGACTCTTCTTGGTTGCGGTGTATTTCGTTTACTTAAAATAAAATACAGCGGCGGAGAAGTTGCTGGGTGTAAGTGACTTGGCCGGTGGTTATTACGCGGGGGCTTGTTACCCCGATGTCCCCCAGCTGACGAATGGATATTTATATACGCCTATGTTTCAAATGGTTGTCATCCAATTCTTAAACTACTTATACAAATCTAATACTCGCACCTAATACTTAGCACCATTATGATAAATTTATAAACAATTCTTTAACCCTTCAACCTTCGCCGTACCTAAATTGCTTCAATCCATATTAATATATATATTTTCATATAGCAAGTCATATCATTTCAGCTAAGCTCGTCACTCAGGATTTGAGTCATTGCTATTAGGTATTCGAGGGTTAAGAAAAACAAAACATGCAAACACTGATAAGAACTCGCTTGACTACCACTACCGATAATGTAGTGTATGAAATTATGACTAACGCTTAAAAGCAAAGACATACACCATAATAGCTTTTAGCAAAGACATACACCATAATAGCTTTTTAGCAAAGACATACACCAAACTTGCCAATTTTTAAAAGCTTACAGCAAAGACATACACCAAACTTGCCTACTTTTAATACATTTTAGCAAAGACATACACCATAATAGCTTTTTAGCAAAGACATACACCTTTGCACATTTGAGCAAAAAGCCCCCCACTAGATGGCGCTGGAGTGCGGGCATGACGTCATCGGCTTGTTCCTCCGCTCCTCCTGAGCCAGAATCGCTATATTGTATCTACTAATTGATCATAAGAAGCTCGGTCAAAGTCCTTTCAAGGGCTGAAATGGCCATTTTGTTTGTTTTTTTTTTTTTATTGATTTACTCATTTTTAGTACAGTTGCATACAAAAAAACAAAAGTAAGCATACAAACTTAATCACCAAATTTAAGTCAAATACGACCAAAACCATCTGAAATATAGCATTTTTATTGAATTGTGGGCGGGAAAAGTGGAGTGTGGCAAACTTTTCATTTTTCCTTAATCCCTGCTTAGCAGTTACAAATAAACCCGCAGAAGGAAATAACCAATTTGGTCCAGTCCTTTTCAGGTTTTAAGCATCCGAACAAACCAAGATCTATTTTATATATATATATAGAAGATTTAACTTTGAATTTCAATAACTTTTGAAGAAGTAGATTTATCCAAAAATTTTAGGTGACATTTTTCTCGAGCTTTCAATTTGCTATGAGATACGTTTTAGTCATTAATATCCATGAATTGGTTTTTAAGATATAAAAATCATAAATTGAAAAATAATTTTTCCCGTGCTATTTATTGGAATATTGTTATTTATATGGAAAACACGTGAATATTAAACCGTACTGCACATGCAAATACAAAATTACGTGTTCGTTCACGTTTTTAATTATTCACGTTTTCACGATTTAGACGCATCCAAGCCAATTCCTTTAGGTTTTTATTGTCATTGGATAAAATATTATACTACAATAGGTTTAGCCAGCTCCGTTTAGTTTTATTGGGACTTGCTGACGCTTCATAGGCTTCAATGGCTGGATATAAGCTGAGCTTATTTTCGTTACAAGGCTGGTTATATGGTGGTTTCTATGGAATCCTTTATACTATATTCATAAATAGATGATATTGTGGCCAATCGTATGTACTGGGTCTATTAGGTCAAGGATGGGACAGTGTATCAATTATGGCTTAATGGATTAATAATATTTACATAACAAGAAATATATACTTTTATGATCTTAATCCTTGATATTGTTATAGTGCCGGGATAGTTGCAGTGGATACAATTGTCTATACAAAAAAAATATTTTTGACGAAGGCGTCCATGAAACCCCTAAAAGAACCCCAATGATATGCGATAATTGCAATGCATCTGTTCGGTCATAGAATTATTCAATTATTGATTTTGTCAATGGAACAGGTCTTGGAACCTTTTGGGTCTTTTAGATAGAAAAACTCAAATTATTATTACTATAATAATTATTATTATTTATCAAAAAGTTGATTTGCCAGAGATTAAGCCTTATGTCGTTGAATACCAACTAGAGCACGGTAGCTGTTGTAAGTGTGGAAAAAGAAAAAGCAGCATACTACCCAGAAGGAGTCACACCTGATACCTTTGTCCTAGAGTTAAGTCAGTAATTGTGGCATTGAGTGGGTTTTACAAGAACTCAAAGCGAGAAATAACAAATATTATGAAAGACATCTTTAACATAAGCAAAAGTGTTGGTAGTGTGTCCAATAGTGAAGCAAGGGTTTCATCAAAATGTAAAGAAGCCTATGAACAAATAGAGGAAGAAATAAAAGCAAGCCAAATTGTGTATATTGATGAAACCAGTCACTACAACTTGAGTCATTAGAACTTTTAAGTATGCTGCAGATTTCTTGTACATAAATAGACGATTCAACGGTCAATTGGATGCACTGGATCCTCTACGACCTTTGCTCGCCATTGTGTACTGTTTCTGGGAAAGGAACCTCAGCTCTGCCCAACTTTCTCCCAACTATTGCACTCACTTCTCGACGGTTCTGTACCATGTTCTCCTCGAACCACCAGGTATTCTGCTATCCTATTTTAACCCTATTTAACCCTAGAATACTAACCTTCCGTTCACTACACGTTATATTACTCGTAAGGAGTGAGTAAATTTTACGTAGGTAAGTACTCTAGGGTTAAAGAGCATCAATGAATGAGTTTCTGAGTTTTGCTATGGAACTGTCACCTTTTAGGAATGTGTAACCGATACACGGCCACTTCCTTCGTTGGATGGTTTTGCCTAATTGTTTCAGACCCGTTTTCTGGCAGAACTGTTCATTAGAGAAACGGTCAAGAGATATCTTAAGATGTTTATTTGGTTGCACAAAATTGACTCTGATATAGCAAATATATAATCTATCTTACTTAAAATCACAAAATCTTGTTAACGTCCACAAAGCTTATTCAAGTTCAAATAACATTTATGTGACCTGAGATAATCGTATTCGTACTACACGTGCTCATGTGAAAATGGTAGCTCAAGCTATGAGTATCAGATAAAAATAATAAATTTTTATTGGTTATAATAACATTTTTATAAGGACCTAAAATATAAAAAAGCATGTATTACGATAAATAAATGACTTAATAGCATTATTTTTAAAAAAAAGTACATCAAACCAATTAGTGTAAATAGAAAATGTTTAAATCGAAAATTTTAAGCAATAAATTTTGAGTGAGTAATTTTTACTATCCAATAAATTATCACTTTGAGTAATACACGCTCATTAAGAAATGTAAAAGAAATACATAGCCAAGCTCCATCCAGTTGAGAAAATTATTATTTTAACAACACATTAAAAAATTTCATATGCTATCGAATAGTTTTTCAAATACCAAGAATTATGTATGATATAGTTTTAATAACTTTTTCGATGCGACAGGCAACAGCATGTAAAACGGCAATAAAAATAATCCAAACATGCTGACGCGATATCGATAGACGCCGTTGAGAGTAAAGACGAATGTTCTCAACAACACAAGATGAAGCATTAAAAATATTGTCACTTTAAAAGGCTGTCTGTCGTCTGCCAAGCAAGAGACTGCATATAAGAAAAAAAAAAATTAGACAACAATTATTGTTAGTCAAAATAAACGGCAGTAGACAGGCAGAAAAAAACACATATTTAGAAATTAAAAAATACTCAAGATGGACAGACAGATGTTAGCATGGGCAGACATATACTATACAGATAGGCAGACATAACCATAATCAGCGTAAAGTGCATAGAAGTCGGCAAATAAAATCAACATGAAGCATTAGCTGCGCTGTTTTTAGACCCCCCCCTCCCCCTTCACCCATCAGCGCTGTGATTTTCAAAGAAAACCTAATCAAATTCAAGGTATAGCACAATAATAACAACAACAACAAGAGCCGAAAAACTTAGGAATAAAAAAGAAATAACACAAAATAAATATCTTTCTTATGCTAAAACGATTCAAAGCAACACGCACATAAATTGCAGGCGATGCGACACAACAGTTGACGATAACGAGCCGCCAATGACCCCCAGTTGAGTGCAGCGGGTGGAGCTTCACAAACGAAGATGAGGCCCTTTAGAAGTCAACACAAGATGAAAAAGTGTTATTTTTAGCTATACAGCCGTAAGTAATTCATTTTTCCACACTGCCAATTGTTGACTCGCCTAAGTAAAAATAGATGTAAAAAAAAAAAAAACGTCACAGCAGCAACGCATCACTTCAACTAGCTGTTGCCTTTGCAAATCAGCACGATCTTTTATTAGATGCGGTATAAAATCACGTTGCCATTACTTTTATAGTCTGATCTGATCATAAGATTCAAATGCTGTTAAGAGTAATTTTTTTTTTTTTTTTTTGCAAGTTTTGCTATTTTAGGTTTTCTTATTAATTTTCTCTTTGATGTTCGCATAAAATTTTGCAAATACTGTGAGATTCTTAATTCTTGGAGTAGAAGTTGGCAAAGCAAATGAGTTTGCTGCTTAATTTACACTTTTTTTGGAGTGTTTATCTTGAGAACGCTAAAAGTTCTTTACCATGTTATGATGGGACAATTTGTTTGAATGGTTTTTCTATTAGTACATATTATCGATATTGATCTGATAAGTGTTTTTAGCAAACTCTTGCTTTAATACACTTTTGCACTTTTAAAATAAGAAGCAAGTTTGAAAAAAGTCAGAGGTTATCAGCAAAATAAAAGTATTTTTTTATAGTGAAGTAGACTCGGGAAAAATTTAAATAATTGTCACTTATTTTAATCTTATCTCTCTACAAATTTATTTTAGTATGTGATTGAACTAAAATATGGGGTGCTAAAAACAAAAACTGGAGTTTTAAGACCCGCGTCATATTTTTGATGGCAAATATAGAGTTTTAACTCTTCGACCGTTGTCATAAGGATCATGAAGGTTTTGTATCACGAAAAAGCACATCAACAATAGGGAAGACAAGAGAAGTGTTTTATTCTTAGTGTGTTTTTTTTTTCCGTGATACAAAATGAAGGGGAGTCATCACGTGTAAGAATTATGAAATTATTACGTATAATTAAAGTCTGCATATTTTTTAGATTATAACCAAATAAACAAACAAAATTTTCACATTTGGAGTTCTAATTTTAGCCGATGGGACTAACATCATTTATATTTTGCGGTATAGTTTTACTTTCAGTATTTTTCAAAAATGAACTTTTTAATTAAAAATATTAACAAAACGGTTAAACTTTCGTTTTATTTTTACTTAAAACATATTAGAATAGCATTGTGTAAAATTTTTGTTAACTAATGATGTCTAAAAACCGCAAAAAAATCAGTGTTTAATGCATATAAGTCGATTAGTATTTACGTATAAAAAAAGGTTAGTACACCAGGGTTAAGGACAAGAATTGCATGACTCAGTATGACTTAGCTGCTCCAGGATCAGGCGAAGGACCCTCTAACCTTCTCCAAAAATGAAAAAACTTGAGATGGTTTAAATTCAGTTACAATGTGTTTTGCTTGTAGACAAATAATATTTCTTTCAGTGTATAAACTTATTTAAAAATATGAGTCTTTGCCTTATAATACACAACAAACAATATGGTGATGGTAACAGCCTCGGCACTCTGTAAAGATCGTTGTATCTACCCTCGGTGTCCTCTATCGCATATTCTCATGTTTGGGTGTATTTGGCGCTGAAGTGCTCGGGTATATTCGGTGTTCACGATGTTCGGGTGTATTCGGGGCGTTATAACTTTGGGTGCACTCGGTATTTAGGAGTTCGGATATGTTCGGTGTTTACGAAGTTCGGGTGTATTTGGGCTTTCGTAACTTCGGGTGCGCTCGGTATTTCGGAGTTCGAATATGTTCGGTGTTGTAGCGTTCGAGTATATTCAGTCATCAGAAAACGAAGAGGGGTACGCTCGGGCAGGGCTTGATTGCGTACTTTGGCTTACAGGAAAATACCTTAATAATATATGTATGTAAAATAAAAGCAGACAATTTTATATTTTAATTTTAATGTTTTATGCAAATCATTATATTACTGGTTTCAAAACGAATCTGTTCTTAGGCCTATAAAATAATATGATAAGGTTCGGACGATTGACCGACCGAAGTCGACGTTTGGAATCCGACTACAACTAATAATAAAGTAAGATAAGATTCAAACGTTCGACCGACCAAAACCGACGTTTGAAATGCGACTACAACTAAAAATAAAGTAAGATAAGGTTCGGACGTCCAAATGACCGAAGCCGACGTTAGGAATCCGACTAAAAATAGTAAAATACGATGAAGTTCGAATGTTCAACCGGCCGTAGTCGACGTTAGGAATCCGACTATAAAATAATACTATAAGTTAAAGTTCGAATGTTTGACCGACCAAATCCAAAGATTGGAATTCGACTACAACTATTAAAATATAATAAGGTTCGGACGTTCGACCAACTGAAGACGATGTTTGGAATCCGACTAAATATTATAATAAAAACTAGAACTACAACTAACTACGATGTATCTATCGAACGATCCAACTTTCGGTAGTTCAAGATAATCAAGTGGATAATCAAGTGGACAATCAAGTGGACAATCAAGTTGACAATCAAGTGGACAATCAAGTGGGCAATCCTGTTGAAGTTAAGTAAACTTCAGCAATAACCTCTTGTGAAGTTTAAGCACTCCGCGTAGGCGAATGTAATTTGCTTGTGTCGCTGGCAGTGGTGGCCTATCGTATTACACTTAGGTGTAGGCAATGTATATGCTTGGTAGTGTTGTTGCTTCCTGGTAGTATTTTTTGTTGTTTTTAATGTTGTTTATGCAGTTTCACATTGTATGTTGTAAATATGTAGGCTGGTGTGATATTACGGCTAGCGTAGTTTTGTAACGCAAATCGCCGTTACAGCGTGAAAAAAGAGTGGAGAGGGGGGATGAGTAAATACAAAGTCAAATGTTTAAAAAATGTTTATTTTCACTTAAAAGTTAATTATCCCCCCAGATAAAATATCCACAAACATTAAGATGAAAAAACTTTTTAGCAAAACAAAAAAAAAATAACCGGCATCAAAATCACTACAAAGCAAAAAATAGTTTTAAATAACTTTTCCTATTAATTTCGTGGTAAAGTTATATTATATATATTACTATATTGGAAGTTTTAGTATGCTAATTTTTTTCTCATTTATTAAATTATCATAAATATATTAATTTCTTTAAGAATATAAATCCTAAATATCAGTGCTAATAAAATCAGACCTTTATGAAATTACCGCTTTCGATCACTGAACACAATAACGAGAGATTTTGTTTGTTGGGAAGTACGCCTGTTACTCGCTGATCTTAACTTCGGGACTTAAATCTTGTTCGTATTGGCTCGAATACGAGATTAATATAAAGGAATTAATAAATTTATGTTAATAAAACAAATACGAAAAAATTTAAATATGATAATAAGCTTTCCAATATGGTAAAATATATAAATAAATAATCAAACTATACAAAGGCAATGGATAAGAAAAGTAACTTGAAATTATTTTTTACCTTGTAGTGATTTTGAAGTCGGTTTTTCTTTCAATGTTTGTGTTTCTTCCTTTTTAGAGAATAAGATGGATGGAGTATGATATGATAAATTTTTCAAACTACTTAAACACAATAAAGGATTTTTTGAGCAAAAGTTGCTAGTTATTACTGAGTAGATTTTTTGCGCCTGAAGGGGCGCATCTCCTAACAGAGAAAGGGCAATTTCAGTTCTTTAAAAATTTTTATCAAAGTGTCACGCCCTTTTTCGAACCCCGCCCACTTTATTGGTCGTACTTTGTAATGATTCTGCTTAACCCTGTACCAAATTACAGTTTCCAAGTATCAATATTAACCGGTATACTGTAGTTTTCTTAAGATGCCACACTCTATATATATTCCCGCCCATTTTTGTTATGATTCTACCTACGCAACTACCCGCGTGCCAAATATTAGTACCCTAGTGTCAATATTAACTCCAGCCCACTTTCTTCAACGTGTTTTGTAATAATTCAATCCATTATTGTAACGAATTTTATTATCCTAGTCTTAAAATGATTCGAGATACAGTGTTTTCCAAATATTGCCACGCCGTAATTTAATATTGCTTCCTTGAACGTAATTTATAATAATTGTGCCTACCCCTGTACTAAATTTCAGTGCTCTAGTGTCAATATTATTCCAGATACAGTGTTTTTATAACATTGCCACGCCCCTTTGTAGAGTTTTTTCCAGTTTCTTAGCTATAATTTGTAATAATTCTTTGAATTCTTGTACTTAATTTCAGTGCTCTAGTGTCAATATTAACCAATATATAGGGTTTTTCTTATAGTGACACGTCCCTTTGTCAAATACCACCTTTTTTTAAATGAACACCTTCTTGTTCGTGGCCTCTATTTGCTCACAAAAAATTAAACGCCAAACAAAAAACATCCACCTTTTTTGAGTCGGTTAAAAAGTTTGCGATTAATATTAATTTCAGATATAAAACATTACACATAATAATTACTTGTGACAGTGCAAGAAAAGTGCAAAAATATGCACTTAATAGAAATCATGGGTGCAACGTAATAAAATTAAAGTGTTTCAAGTCATAAAGTAATACTTGAAAACGTTCAGATAAACAAAGTAAAGTTAAATAAACGACTGCAGGACGAAGTCAGCAACATCAAAATCAAAAGCAGCTGTTGGAATATTAACAACAGCAGCATCAGCAACAGAAATAAAAACCAACTAAGGGACGCGTATCCATATAAACAACAAAAACAACAATAATAACAACAACAAAAGCATCATCTATGACAAACACTGCCATCAAAAGCAACAACAACAACAACAAAAACTAAAATCACAACATCAAAACAAGCAGCAACCATCATCCCAAGCAAAGTGTCGCTGCTTGCAACACTCAAATTCTAAAAATATCCCAACACAAATTAAAACGTGCAACAAAATTTTGAAAATTGAAAAGATAAAAAAAAGAAAAAAGAAAATTTTCCGGAAAAATAGTATAGAAAATTCACGTAATTTCATTTATTTTTAAAGTATATTTGTCAATACGTACCACAGTCTGTAATATTATTTTAGGGGTGTCTCCCGAGCCCCAAGTCGGGATGAGTGAGTGACACACCGACATCAACTGTGCGGAGATTTCGTCGCCGTTCAGGAAAAAATCAATTAACACCACGAAATTATTACAAATGTTCAGCTTATATTACGAAATATACAATATTTTTTGCGATCAGTTTTAAATACTGTACGAAGCTGTTTGGCGTGGAAGCAAAAACATTAAATAATGTTTTCAATACGTGGGATTTGGCTGGCGATTGCCGTTTTGACACAAATGACTTGCTTGACACTGACTATGAAGGGTAAGTCAAAGGTGATTTAAGATTTTTATTTTTATAATTAGAATTATAAGTATATAAAGAAACAATATAGGGAGAGTGTTGAGGAGAGGAAGTAAAAAAATGAACTATAATAAATGTTGGCAAAATCAATGCTTGTATTTATGGTGACCCATGTTAATTTGGTATTTTGTTTTTATTATAAAATCTATCAGAATAATTTTAAAAATATGAAAGCAGAGGTACTCAAAGATTGAAGAGTTATATTTGAAGCTTTTAAGATTGATGAATGTTTTAATGTTCTAATGTTTTATATGAACAAGCATCTTGTGTATAATATTTATTTAATTTTAATAAAATTTAAATTTAAATATTTATATATGGGCATTTCCATATGTCGAACGTGACGCAATTCACACATTTAAAGTGAAAAAGGCAAAGTTACACATATTTGCATTTTCTTTTTTGTATACATTAAAGCTCTTAGTAGGCATAGTCCTGGTTCAAAAAAAAAATAAAAAAAAAAAAACCAATTCCAACGTGACAAAAATGGAAGTAGTTTTCGTGTCTATATATAGAAAGTCAGAACTCAGCGAAATCTGCCACAATTTTTGTGTGCAATTAATTTTAGAATCTAATGGAATAATGTTACTTTATAATGTGTTTTTTTTTGATTAAGAAATCTTCTATACTTTTTTTTTTAATCATAATCTAAGTCGACACGTGACATTGTTAAGCGATGATTGTGGGCTCGGAATCGGTTAAGTTGGTGTGGTTTGTTGATATACCGTTGTAAAGGTGATTTCACTGCTCTTAAAATCAAAATAAATTTTATGTAAGTTAGTTTTTCTGCTAGAAATAATAACCTGTAGCTCCTAAGAATGTGAAAATAGACCCGCCCTCCCATACGATTTTTTGTTCAGCTCGACATAACCTTTCAGCTCCGTAAATAGTTTGCGGGACACCCTGTATAAAGTATTCAATAAGTAAATATATTCAAAGCTTTTTCTGACACGACCAAACTCGAGCAAAATTGTAGGCAAAAAGAGGAAATAAAGTCTGTGTTTTTTGTGTTCAGTTTTTTTATAAGATGCGAGTACGAAATACAAATAATAACGAGCGGCTTAGAAATTCAGTGCGCTAGACCTTATGGCTTAACATTTCAGTATTCTGTTCATTTTTTGGCTTAGTTTGCCCAGAATTATTAAAAGAAATAATGAATATAATGTTTAAAAGCATGACGCGAACATGATGATTTAATTGAGTAATTAAGTATTATGTAATTAAGTAATTAAAACAAATTAAATATATTGTTCTCTCCTTGTCGTTATCTTTCCATTTTGCCTAAAGCAAAAACGTTTACTAAATATTTACTAAAAATTAACTAAAAAGAATCAGCATTTGTGAAACAATGCAAACGATTTGATCATCACGGTAAATGAATTTATGTATAAATTGCTTAAATTAATAAAATTTAAATGTTTCTCTAGGATAATAACATAACTTTAAATTTCTTGTTCAAGTTGGACCTTTCGGCGGAAATGCCCACATTAAAATTTTATAGTTACTTCATAATTATTTTAAAATCAAGTTTTTGAAAGCATTTCAAAAACTCTTACACACTTAAACACTCCAGTGCAGTTTTTTAAAAGTTTTTCGAAGTAAGCCTTGGATTGATTTGGAAATGATACATGCTGCAAAATTAACACATGCAACGTTGAATCTAATATTCGTTTTATACTTAGAACTGTAAATTTCCATTTAAGTACCAAGCTCTTTATATAATTCAAATGTAGTTTTTAACTCACGTTTGTATCATATATAAAAAAACTTCGCCTGTTGCGGGTCTTGAACCCAAAACCTATGGGTTACAAGTGCTTACATTAGCAACTGAGCTATCAAACCTTTACCGCCAGCATGGTTAAAAGTCAAACATAATTTTCTCGCGGCTAAAAATTGTGCCAAATATTATCTTGTCAATGTACCATATAAGTAAATATCACATCTTTTGAGATTATTAATGATGCTCCAGGATTTTATATATAGAATGTCACAGACTTAGAGGGCAATAATGCGAGGATTAATTCCTGGTTAAAACAAAATAAAGAAAGCCGTAGTGTTTGAATTAAAAAACCCCAGATTGAGGAAGCTATAACCCGAGTTCGGTATACCTGCAAAGTTGATTAGACTTTGCAGAATGATGTTGAGCAACACACGCAGCTCCGTCAAGGTAGGAAATACCTCTCCGAAACCTTCAATACCGAAAGAGGTTTCAGACAAGGCGATCCACTGTCTTGCGATCTCTTCAACATCATCATGGAGGGGATCGTACGAAAGGCCGGTGTGCATCGTAACGGCACCATTTTCTACAAAGGTATCCAGCTCCTTGCGTACGCTGATGATATTGATATTGTCGGCAGAACCAAGAGAGATGTTACCACTGCTTTCACCGCTATCGAAAAGGAATCAGCCAAAGTGGGTTTGACGATAAATGAGGGTAAAACAAAGTATATGCTATCTACAAACAAGGGAGCGCGGCGTCTAGACTCCCACGTTTCATACGGCAGCTATAACTTTGACGTAGTCAAGAAGTTTGTATACCTTGGTACCGCCATTAATAACAACAACGAAGTCAGCCTGGAGATAAAGCGAAGAACAATAATTGCTAATAGGTGCTACTACGGGCTCAGTAAGCAACTAAGTTGGAGAGCCCTCTCTCGATCGACAAAACTAACACTCTACAAGACGCTCGTTCTACCTGTCCTGCTTTATGGCGCTGAGGCATGGGTAGTTTCGCAAACTGACGCAGCTGCTCTGGAGGTGTTCGAGAGAAAAGTTCTTCGCAAAATCTTCGGTCCTGTTCGAGTCGGCGAACCGACTATCGCATCCGAATGAACAACGAGCTGTATGAGCTCTACCAAGCCATTGACGTAGTTCGGCGTGTAACTGTGCAGGGACTACGCTGGCTGGGTGATGTCCATCGCATGGACGACGAAGCTCCAGCGAAAAAAGTGCTTGAGACGAGGGTCGTTGGTCAACGACGACGAGGGAGACCATGCCTCCGATGGATGGACCAGGCCGGGGAAGCCCTGACAGCACTTGGTGTATCCGATTGGAGAAGCCGTGCGCAAAGCAGAGGCGCCTGGCGAGAGCTGATGAGGTCGGTTGTCGGTTGAAACCCGAACACGGGTTGTTATGGCCACCTAAGTAAGTAAGTGAGTAGATTCAGAAAAAAGTGGTACGATCGTAAAATCGAAAAAAGCTGCTCTGAGAAAAAAAAAACAACTCCGCCGTTGTATAGAGAATTGTTCAAGGGGAAAAAAAACGCCATAAAATTAGTAAAAACTTTGTTTTTTTTTTTTGAGAAAATTGCCTTATAAACTGAACTTTTTAACAAAAAATAACTTATTTTTTGAATTTAGTTATGCATAACTTTTTTAGTTGTGACTTTATGGCAAAATTTTGTGCTAATAACTTGAAGAACATTTAATTTTCTAACTGTAGAAATATTTTAGTAATGACTAAAATGTAATAACACCTATTTTGTATGTTTTTCACTGGGCATTTGCGAACAAAATAATCCGACCAATTTTTTGCTCGACTCATCACGAGGAATTACCTCCGCTTAATTGTCCTCTAAGTCTGGGACACCCATTATACTTGTTATAAAATACTAACGTTGCACAGAGGAGCCACACATCACTGTTTCTATATTAATTGAAAAATTTTTTTTGGTTTTCTGAATAACTGTTGGTAAAGAGTTTTTCAATAGGGACGCTACGAAAGTAGACCGATAGGGACAGCAAACGACGCCAAATTTTTCCCCGCTTTCTTGAAATTTCTCTTCAGTAAGGTTTGCCATTTCATCATGGAAAGATATACGAGCCAACAACGAGTCGAAATTATTAAAATTTACTACCGAAATTCGGAGTCAGTTGCCTCAACTTTAAGAGCTCTACGTCCAATTTATGGTCGTCATAATCGTCCTACCAGATCAACAATTGAGAGTCTAGTGGAAAAATTGGAATCCACAGGCACAGTACAAAATGTTCCCGTGCTAGTGAGACAACGAATGCCCGTAGTGTCAAAAATATTGCTGCCGCTGAGGCTTCAGTTCAAGAAAGCCCAAATGTGTCTCTCACACGTCATTCTCAAGCGTTGAATTTTGCGAAAAGATCTTGGCCTACATCCTAACAAGATCAAATTGACGCAAGAACTGAAGCCGCTTGACCACCAGAAGCGTCGTATGTTCGTGTATTGGACTGAGTAACAACTTCAAAATGATTCTGATTTTCATCGAAAAATCATCTTAGCGATGAGGCTCATTTCTGGTTGAATGGCTTCATCAATAAGCAAAATATGCGTTATTGGTCAGGCAACAATCCACACGTACTCCATGAGTCACCATTGCATCCCGAAAAAATTACGGTTTGGTGCGGTTTATGGGCCGGCGGCGTCATTGGGCCGTACTTCTTCCGTGATGATAAAGACAGGCATGTTACTGTGAATGGGAATCGCTACCGTTCAATGATAACCGAATATTTTTGGTCCGAATTGGATGATATGGACTTGGACAATATGTGGTTTCAACAGGAAGGCGCCACAAGCCACACAGCGAATGTCAAAATCAATTTATTGAAAACCAAGTTTGGTGAACGTGTTATCTCACGAAATGGCCCAGTCGATTGGCCGCCTCGGTCGTGGGATTTGACGCCGTTAGACTATTTCCTGTGGGGGCTACGTCAAGTCTATGGTCTATGCGAACAAGCCAGCGACTATTGATGAATTTCGTACGAATATCGAACGTGAAATTGCAGCAGTATCGGCCGATTTATGCTTGAAAACCGTCGAAAAATGGGTTCAGCTTCTGGACTTCTGCAAGCGTGCCCGTGGTGGCCATGCAAAAGAAATCGAGTTTCATACATAATGGCATCGAATGTACTTTCACAGGAATAAAGAATTTCATTGATATCCAAAACCGTTTTTGTTTTATTTAAAAGAAACTTCTGTAGCGCTCTTATTGAAAAACCCTTTATAAGGTATGCATAAAAAGATAAAGTTTTATCTCTAGCTGCCCAATTTTTGTTTTTTATTAATTTACAATTTATGATGGATAAGGAAAGTACTGGTTTACCACTCACTTCATGTAAATTACTCACAAATGAGCTATCCCTAGATAGACAATAGTTCGTCCGGTTTAGCCAACACTTACCTTAAAACACTCAAAAGAAATAATTTTCTTCAGAAGAGATCAACTCAGTACTATGATAGGTATCTTAACAGTTCATCACGCTCGAAGATTGCATATCCTACACACCCAACGGCTTTTACAGAGTTGCCGAGACGAACTTCAGTCCACCGAATGCTAAGCTTTGTTAATAGCTCAAACAAGTTTAAATAGAGAGAATAAATAAACTCTTGATATCTAAGCGGGTTCTACTGTGCCTCAAAAGGGCTTTATTGTGTTTGAACCTGTGCTTGAACCCAACTTGAAGAAGACGATAATTCTGAAAAATTGTTTTTTTGCATAGAGGGTTGTGAATATAAGCCGACTGGGGATAGTATTATTAGGAAGAAAAAATGTCTACCATACAAAGTTCATGTTCAATCGTGATAGTACATGCTTGGCATTTGCAAAGACCATGTCTCATTACTTACTTACTTACTTACTTAGTTGGTCGTAACAACCCGTGTCCGGGTTTCAACCGACCTCATCAGCTCTCGCCAGGCGCGTCTGCTTTGCGCGCGCCTTCTCCAATCGGATACACCAAGTGCGGTTAGGGCTTCCTCAGCCTGGTCCATCCATCGGAGGCATGGTCTCCCTCGTCGTCGTTGACCAGCGACCCTCGCTTCGAGCACCTTTTTCGCTGGAGCTTCGTCGTTCATACGATGGACATGACCCAGCCAGCGTAGTCGCTGCACAGTTATACGCCGAACTACGTCAATGTCATCGTAGAGCTCATACAGCTCGTGGTTCATTCGGATGCGATAGCCATCGCCGACTCGAACAGGACCGAAGATTTTGCGAAGAACTTTTCTCTCGAACACCCCCAGAGCGGCTGCGTCAGTTTGCGAAACTACCCATGCCTCAGCGCCATAAAGCAGCACAGGTAGAACGAGCGTCTTGTAGAGTGTTAGTTTTGTCGATCGAGAGAGGGCTCTGGAACTTAGTTGCTTACTGAGCCCGTAGTAGCACCTATTAGCAATTATTGTTCTTCGCTTTATCTCCAGGCTGATTTCGTTTTTGGTATTAAAGGCGGTGCCAAGGTAAACGAACTCCTTGACTACTTCAAAGTTATAGCTGCCGGATGAAACGTGGGAGTCTAAACGCCGCGCTCCCTTGTTTGTAGATAGCATATACTTTGTTTTACCCTCATTTATCGTCAAACCCACTTTGGCTGATTCCTTTTCGATAGCGGCGAAAGCAGCGGTAACATCTCTCTTGGTTCTGCCAACAATATTAATATCATTAGCGTACGCAAGGAGCTGGACACCTTTATAGAAAATGGTGCCATTACGATGCACACCGGCCTTTCGTACGATCCCCTCCATGATGATGTTGAAGAGATCGCAAGACAGTGGATCGCCTTGCCTGAAACCTCTTTCGGTATTGAAGGTTTCGGAGAGGTCATTTCCTACCTTGACGGAGCTGCGTGTGTTGCTCAACGTCATTCTGCAAAGTCTAATCAACTTTGCAGGTATACCGAACTCAGACATTGTTGCGTATAGGCAATCCCTTCTCGGGCTATCGAACGCAGCTTTAAAATCGACAAAGAGATGGTATGTGTCAATTTGATTTTCGTGGGTTTTCTCCAGGATTTGTCGTAGCGTGAAAATCTGGTCTATGGTGGACTTACCAGGTCGAAAGCCACACTGATAAGGTCCAATCAGTGTTTTTGTAATCGGCTTTAATCTTTCACACAGTACGCTTGAGAGAACCTTATATGCGATGGAAATAAGACTGATACCTCTATAACTAGCGCAGATTGTAGGGTCTCCTTTCTTAAGTTTAGGGCACAGTACACTGAGGTTCCAATCATCGGGCATGCTTTCTGATAGCTATATTTTGCTGATGAGCTGATGCATGCGCCTTATCAATTCATCGCCGCCGGTTTTAAACAATTCAGCTGACAGGCCGTCAGCACCCGCTGCTTTATTGTTTTTGAGTCGTTGGATAGCAACTCGAACCTCTTCATGGCTAGGTGGTGGTACTTCCACTCCGTCATTGTTGATTGGTAGCTCTGAACTGCGCTCTCCATGGGCGGCATTGGTGGAATCGTCGCCAGTAAGTAAATTGGAGAAGTGCCGTCTCCACAATCTCAGCACAGACTGCGTATCCGTATTCAGATCTCCATTTTCGTCTCTGCAAGTGGATGCTCCGGGCTTGAAACCTTGTGTTAGACGCTTAACCTGTTGATAAAATTTTCGTGCATCCTTCTTGCCCTGGTATACCTCTAGTTCCTCACGCTCACGCTTTTCCTGCTCTCTTTTCTTGCGTCTGAAAAGGCGCCTCTCTTCCTTCCTCTTTTCGCAGTAGTTTTCTCGCACGGCTCGCGTTGCAGCTGACTGCAGCGTTTTTCTATAAGCGGCGTTTTTTACTGCAGTCGCAATGCGACACTCCTGATCATACCATTGGTTCCGAGGTTGCGGGCGCCGGAAACCAATGACTTCTTCAGCGGCAGCGCGCATGGAGTGGGATATATGCGCCCAAAGTCCGCCGGCGTCGTCGGGTCCAGAGGTTGGTTGGTTGAGCTTAACCGAGAGTTGAGCGGAGTAGGCTTCGGCAGTCCGCTTAGCGACATCTAGCTTTCGTTGCATTCCTGTGCGTATGTTCTTCGCATTGCATAATCGCATGCGGATCTTGGCTGCAACAAGATAATGGTCGGAGTCAATGTTGACCCCCCGAAATGTACGCACATCTAGAACACTAGAGGCATGCCTTCCGTCGATTACAACATGATCAATTTGGTTTCGCGTTTTTTGATCCGGGGACAGCCAGGTGGCCTTGTGGACGTCGAGGTGCTTAAATCTGGTGCTACTAACTACCATGTTTCGTGCCGCGGCGAAGTCAATCAGTCTTAGATCGTTGTTCGTGGAGGTCTCCATGTCTCATTATATATTTATTGTTTTTACTTTAAACTCTTTGAAATATTCTTTTTATATATTTGCTAGTCTATTTTGCGACATATTTAATATGTACTACTTGATATTTGAATTACTTTATAGTTTTATTCTATCAATTCGTACATCAATGAAAATTTTAGAACAGTTTTTATTTTTTTTTTTTCTTTAGAGTGACATATATTAAAGTTTAATTGTATTTGGCAAATGTTTAATTTTCCAAGAGTTCTTATTTTACCTTTAAAATTTGGTTTTTTTTTCACAGAAATAAAAATGTTCAATTTATTGCGGGAAAAAATATTTCTTATAATCAAATCTTTTTAAAAATGTCCATAATTAAGAATGAATGTGCAACGGATTTTTCTAGTTACTCGTGTGCTGCATTGCCATATTTTTATTATCTTACAAATGATCGCTGCACGATCAGCAAACCAAAAACGACGCACACGAATTGCCGAATGTGATGATGATGTTGTTGATGGTGGCTGTAGAACTACTGCAACGATGGAGCTGCTGATGGAGTTGATGTCCTCAATTTGTACAATATTTCCATAATAATAACTTTGGCTGCACTCATTGCTGGCATCTTAAAAGGCAATAATTTAAAAATATTTTTTTTTTTGCTCCCGCCATACTTGTTACCTACAGTGTGCGAAATGAGTTTTCTCTCTTTTCTGTTGATTTTTTCTAACATTCACGCTCTTTGTGGGCCACGCGACAGTCAACGCATTTTTCATGCTTGACATTTGACTGCTGGCGCCCTCTGTTGTCGTGATTTTGCTAAGAATACGCTAAATCGACAAAGCCTTCGATACTGTTGCGCGCCTTTAGTTTTCTAGAGGCATTCAGACGATGCTTATTTTTGTCGTGTGTTTATTTTTGTTGTTTCTCATTTTTGTTGTTGTTGTTTTTTTTTTTTAATTGTTTTTATTTAGCTGTTATTCAAAGTGACGTCAGTCTTCTTTCTATAGATGATTCATCGCAATTACGAAGCGGCGTGCGAGTTTTCTTAACGTTTTATTTGACTTTTCTATTTAAATATAAACGGATTAATTTTAATTTCATTTTCATTTTCTTGCTAGTGATAATTTACGAGATTTTTTTTTTTTTGCTTGTTTTTGTTTTTCTTTGAATTTTTATTTTTTATTTATATAATTTTTTTTTTTGCAGCACAGTTTTGCGTGCCAATTTTAGCGGCAGTACTGTAGCTTATGCCGCACAGTGGTCAGATTAGAGGAAATCATTAAACTTTGTTTTTTTGTAAATACACTTGTTTTAGTAATAAGAACTAAAGGGGCAAATTAAAGCTTTTCCAAAATATTTTTCTAAAGGGGCGGAAACCTTTTGCGACTCATACTAATTTTCTCATTTAAATGATGATTTTTTTTAATTGAATATATGTTTAAAACATTAGATAAATTAGCATTGGCGAAAATAGTCTTCGAAACATTGTCTTTGAAGACGTCGTTGATGACAACGGAGTAACAATGCTGAAGTTTTACTGGACATGTTGCTATTAATTCAGTAATAACACAAAACATGGGAAATTTGTAGGAGAGAACACGAACGAGAAAAATCGTACAAAAAGAGTAGCGACTTGAAACGAATGCGGATGCTTAGCAAGACATGTATCAAAGCCGACTTCAAACATGTAACATAAAATTGTGTTGCAATCCGTTTCGAAAGCTAGAGCTAAATGAGGGCAATTTTGAACGAATGCGGACACAGTCGAGTTCGAATAGGTGGCACACACTTGTCTTGCAAGTCGTTTGGCTAATTTGTTTGAAATGGTCTTCGAGCTATGGTCTTCGGTCTACAGCTATAGGATTGGAGCGATCTGTCCTCGAAGACTGACTGCTGTCTTGAAAGTCGTCTTCGAAGATGGATGCATCGGTTCGCCACTGGGTAGTTTTGTCTCTTTGAGAGATGTCCATTACAAAAATCTTTATGCTTATGTTTTGTTTATATTTTTGTGTAGTTTTTCTTTTATTTAAAAATTTAGTCGTTATATGTAGTTTTTTCCAAAAAATCAAATTAAATCCGGCTAGACTTGTTTCAATATATTCATCATAAAATCTTTTTTTAAGACTGTTGATAGCGTTTTTCTTCACTGTCCCCTGACTAATCATATCGTATATGAATTAGTTTTATTATTGTTTCATGAGTTTTACTTTTATTGTGACTAAAAGTTGCCAAGACTTTTGCTACAAAAATCAGCATTTCCACGAATTATTCTGGCACTTATTTTTATTCTCGAAACCAAAAAATACTCACTGATCCAGTTTTGGTTTTTTATCCGCCTGCCAAAATTTTCATTTCCTTATTGTGTTAAAACATCAATTAAATATTATCATTTTCACTTCACAAGTGTTTCATTTTCAAAATACTGACATGTTGAAAATCGCTAAACAGTTGTTTTGAACACTTCAAAATGACAAAATAAACACATTTCTCTCACCAATTTAGGCCAATTAGAAAATCTTTTTTTGGATTTCCTGACAAACTCTAAGCAGTTGACCCAAATTTAAGCCACATAGAAAAAAAAAAAAAAAAGAAACAACACTCATTGGCTCAAAGTAAACACAAAAGTAAACAAAATAAACAAACATAAAATAAAAATTCTATGAATTGCTTTAAAAACATCCAAATGTTAAGCCTATCATAAAACATGCAATTCACACTCTCACATGCAATCGGTTAATATGTGCGGGATATTTAAGAAAATCCCACACTGCAGTCAACACTAAATGCGAACATTTTGCTGCGTGAACATCTGAGAAAATAAAAACAAACCAGTTAAAAAATATCAAAAATAAAACATAAAATTTGCAGTCGCTCAAACAACATAATCCAAATATATATAAAAGAAAAACAATGATGGAAGCAGAGCACAAGCATTGCCCACCGCTGGCTTACAATAATATAGTAAAGTTTTTCATATCAAATAAGAGCGTACAAAAGAGAGCGAGCATGAGATAGAGTAAGTTTTATGGATAGTGAGAAATATGGCAACAGATGGTCGCAGTGTGTGCTGCCAAAGGGTTTGTCCCATGAGACAACTTTTGTAGTTTTGAAGGGTACGCTGAAAATAGTTTATTGATGCTTGTATACTTGGAATTATTTAAAGCTAAAATTAACATGTAATTTTGTTTAGATTGAGTAATAATATTATACGGTAAAACAGAACAAAAATACCATCACATATTAAAGTCGTTTCTAATATTTTTGGGTCGCTGATCATGAACATGAACTCAATTTTTCGAAGTCAGATCAAGTTTTAAATCTAGATGCAATTAAAATAACCAAATGCTTGTGATAAAATTAAATTTTTTTCCATTATTAATGTCTATGATAATAGTAAAACTAGATAATTTATGCATGACATTGATAACTAAGAAAAGAATAAAGAGTCAGTCCATACGAAGTGATTCAAAAAGGTGTTTGCTCCACCATTTTTAAAAAAGTTGCTATTATTATTAAAAGGCATCCAATGAATTTGGATCTCAGAACTGCTTTCAAAAATTTTTTCTTTGTTCTACTTTCAAAATGGCGGCCATATTTTATTTGCTACCTATAGCGATATAGGCGTTTGTGGTAACTTATATTACATAGCTCTTATTAAACATAGAGCGATGAATTAAAAAACATAATATGAACACACTTTGACCTTTAGTCTGGCATATGGAAAATGCTAATAAAATAATTTCTTCATATAAAAAAAATTATTATACATGAAAAATAAATGGTGGCATTTTTTAATTTATATTTTGTTTTTAGCAATTCTTAAAAATATTAATTTTTAAGAATTACACTTAGAGCTTTATGCCAAGTACTTTCATGAAGCAACAGGTTGCCACAACAACAATGTTCTTTACAGAACAACCACCAGCAGACTAGACAGCTGTTTCGTTGGTCGCTACACCAACTCATCAGTAATCTTCTGTGGGTTATGCAGTCCATTAACTTTGAAAATCTTATAAGCACACCTTCTACTAAAACCAAAGCGGAATTGCAGTTTTGTGCTTTCCAATTTAAAAAGCAATGTTTTTCTACTTCTAAGCACAAAGCAAAGGTTAAAAAAATTGACTACATTAAATCTGCAAAGAATTGTTGTTGCGCTCTTTGTTTACTTCTTTTCACGATTCCATTCTTTGGCACCAACAATTCGTAGGTATTAAACCATAGAAGGCGTGAGAAGTTTTTTGAAAATAAGATGACTCATCTTATTTTCTAAGGTCGGGCTCGTACCAGTTAAGATGCGTCATCTTATTTTAATTTTTTTAAGAATTGCTAAAAACAATATAAAAATTACGAGTATTATATTTTTTTGCTCAAAACGTGATATTTTGCAATTTTAAGAATTTTTATTATAGAAAAACGTGAGTTGCAGTCATACATATTTTTTCTAGAGTATATTTTGACTTGTTGTTTAAACATACATTTTTTTAGCATTTTGAGAAATTTGCTGAATTTGGGGTCAAATATCTCTGGTGGGCACATGTCAAAAAATTTGAACTTTATTTACAACAAAGTGCATAATAGCATTATAAAAACAAAAAAAAAAAAAAAAAATGTCCATTTCAGCCCTTGAATGGACTTTGACCGAGCTTCTTATGGTCAATTGTGCTGTGCGTGTTGTGAAATGTTTGAACACAAATGATCGAGAATAGGACCTACAAAGCTTTATGCCGACTCCGAATGGCTTATGCTCTCAAGAAGCTTTTGATGGCAGTTTTTACTCTCTGAGGCTTGCCATTATCTGCAGAAACGTGACGGCCGAACAGAAAATGAATTCAATTGATAAAACTTTCTGTGTCAGGTAGAAATTAAACCAAACTTCTCTGGCGTATAGATCACACACTCTACCCGCTACTCCACGGCCGCCATATAATAGCATTATATTGCAGTTAAAATTTTAAGTTTAAAATTTGCTTCGTTTGGTAGATACAACAGCCCTTAAAACTTCGTGAAAATTCACCAAATACTTACAATAGTATATATATTAGGGTTGTCGTTATATATGGCTTTTTTCAAATTTCTATGATGAATGGTTGTTGATTGGATACAAATGTCAAAAAAACTATTCTTTATTCTTTCCAGATCTTTAAATTGAGACCTGAGTCTCCCTATTTGCCCATTTGTACGCTCCCATACGCCAAAATATTATTACCAATTAATACGCCATTTGTGACGTGGTTTTAACAAAGGCTGAGGTAAGGCTCAACCACTCCAGGGTTCTGTGAAAAGGCCCACTAGCTCTCACAAATTATTTTTTTTTTTAAATAAAAAGACGCAGGTTTTCCTGTAATTCACAGAGTTACTTTTTTGAATACGTTATCCTTGTTATAATCTCCTATTCATGCAGCTTCGGGTATTCGCTAGAAGGCTTGATCATCAATGTGGTATTAGGTTTGGTAGTCGGCTGGGTAATCGGTCGGTAAACGCTTCGATAAGCGGTTATCGGTTGAACTTTTTTCGGTAAGCAGTTGGCAATCGCTTTAGTAGGCGGTATCCATTTTGGTAATCGGTTGGAAATTGCGTTGGTAAGCGGTAATCGGTTGGTAACCGCTTCGGTAATCGGTTGATATTCGCTTCAGTAAGCTGTACTCGTTTCGGTAATCGGTTGGTAATTACATTGGTTAGCGGTAATTGGTTGGTCATCGGTCCGTAATCGCTTCAGTAAGCTGTACCTGTTTCGGTAATCGGTTGGTAATCACTTCAGTAAGCGGTAATCAGTTGGCAATCGCCTCAGTAAGCTATGCTTGCTTCGGTAATCGGTTGGTAATTGCTTTGGTAAGCGGTAATTGGTTGGTAATCACTTCCGTAAGCAAAAAAGTAGTGCTCCCTTCTGTAAGTGGTAATTAGTTGGTAATTTCTCGGTCACCGGTTGGCAATCGCTTCGGTAACGCCACTACCCCTGCTGTGCTGCGGTGTAGTGCAAACAAATAAAAACTGTATGACTGCAACACACTGCTTTCTATAAAAAAAAATCTTAAAGTTGCAAAATATCATGTTTTGAAAAAAAAACCTGTAATATTTTTTTTAATATGAAGAAATTAATGCATAAGCATTTTCAACTCTCATGGGCATCGTCGCAATGTTGTTTGCCTAAGCCTTCTGTACTACCATGGGAAGTGTTCAAGGGAGATACGTGGTCTGACGCTACCAGCTGGTGTGTTTCCTAGGTCCACTTGGGCAATTTTCCAAGCCCATCCCTTAACCATTGCCACTTTGCTCATGTGAACATTGCAATGCTGAGATAATTCGTTCTTCGGTCGCTCAGTAAAATTGTGGAACAATCTCCTTGCGAGCGTGTTTCCCGGCAGTTGCAATCCGTGTGAATTTAAATCAAAGCTTCACCGACACTACTCCATCTTTCCAACCTCCAACTAACTATCACCCGTTTTCCGAACCAACGCAATGCTTTAGCATTTATAGAGGGCCTCCCCTGAGTACTGGTTTAGTCTGGTAAAAAAAAAAAACAAGAAAACAAACATTTTCCTGGTTTCTATTCTATTCAAAATAAAGATCACTAAAACAAAACTAGATAGAAAAACTATGATAGAAGAGGTGTTAGTGAAAATAGCACATTTTTGAATTTCTGAATTAGCCTGAACGATTTTGCTTAAACATTGAGGTTAAGACAAATAATTTCTCTTTGTAGTTTTTGAAGACTCATTTCTTCAAATTTCCAGTAGTTGTAGTTTTTGAAGACTCCTTTTTTTAAATTTCCGGAGCATATTGTTGAAACCTAGATATTTTTGGAGAAAAATCGTGATCAACTTGAAAAAGAAATAAATTGTTATAATATTCCTTTTCTTTCATTATCACATTTTTTTTTTGCGCTATGGGTAATCCGAAGTTTAATGAGATTTTGTTTACTTGATGTTGAATATTTTACATTGTCCAAGCGTAATACTTATTTTTTTCCCCCATAAATATTCGGCTAAGTTTATACATACACGTCAACTAATTTTTTCTAGTTTCTCGTTTAAAACCTTTAAGGGGGAAAACGCAACGAGAAATTTCCAAAGTTATAAATTTCCGCTTTTTTTTTTTTTGTTTTTTTTTTTTCAAGCTTCCTCTTAAGAATGTCTGCTGAAAGCCGCATACATATTCGAAAAAATAACGTAGTTATGACCGATTTAGCTAAGGTGTTTGGAATTCTTTTTATTCACTGCTCAACTTTCAAACGCGTTTTCTCGAAATCATGTTTTTGAAGTCGGTACGCAAGATATCTTCAAAACTAATGAACCGATTGCAATTATCTTTTTTAGTGCTTATTCTATACATGATTTCCTAGTCATTTTTTAGTCTTGGTTTTTTTTTAATGGGCGAAATAAGGTCATATTTTTCTCTAAAAATCGCTATGTAAATTCAAATGTCCCCCATTTTGTCAAAAGTCGATATTTTTAAAATCGCCTATGACAAAGACTAGATTAGATTATTAAAGACTGGCCAGTTTAATAATCTTTTTAGTTTTTTTGACAGATGAAGCAGGAATGCTTACCGCGGAGGGCCTTTAATTTCCGATACTTCACGGACCATAGGATTTCTCGGCGAATATTGGATATTTTTCAATAAATAAAAAAATTGGCATATTCTAAAAATGTGGATTATCATTTATTAAAAGAATCGGTTTGATTACTGCTATAGGTTTCCTTTAAAAAAAATCCAGAAAAATTTCTTTTTTTGTGCGCTTCTCGGTGCGTTGTCCCCCTTAATGAACGGGTTTTCTATAACACTTTTCACCCAAGAAATAAGATCGAACTCCAATGCATTAGCTTTATATGAGGTGTCATCTAGATTAATTTTATTTAAATAAAATAAAGTTAGTTATACATAAAATTATATTTGCCTTATTTCAAAGCGTTATACTACCCTTCTCTTCAAATTATTAATATTTTTCATTTAAGGTATTGCAATCTCAGCTTGCTGATGAAGTTTTCTGAACTTTTTAATGCTTCTTTGCAATTCCTTCTTTTTGATTCCTTCTATTTCTAAGAATTTTCAGTAAGATGAAGTGAAGTATCGTCACATTTTAACAGAAGATTCATTAAAAATCTCTTAGTTGAGATAAAATAATAAATTTGAGTTAAGCCCGAAAGTCCTAGGTAGAAACAACTATGTCAACATATGTTCCAAAACATATATTTTAATTTTTTCATAAATTAGTTTTCAAGACAACACTGGTTTTCATTTTATATCGAAATTATTTTTATATATAAACATGGCTGCCAGGTAGAATCTATAAGGATTAAAATGTTGTAAATTATTGCTCGTATATATTGTTATGTTTGCAAGCAAATGTTTTAGAACAAAATATATGATAATGTCTTTTCAAGCATTTTCCTGTGACGAAAACAAAATCAGATGCACCTTAAAATAACGAAGATACATCCCATAAATATTCCCAAATAAGATGCTGTTTAGATGCTTGTTTAGATGCTGCTGTCTACCAAGACAATTTTTTTTTTTTATTTTAGTTTTCTAATTTAGTGCGAGTTGTGATGATTCGAAAGTTATTTCCATTAAAATTTATTTGTAGATGAAAAAATTTGTCATTTTATTTGCTTAAATATAAATTGGATATTCCCTAAAGCAATCGTTTTTGCTTTAGTTTCCATTCTGCCCATTCTTGTGACCACTAAATAGGCAATTAAACATATCTGTTTGCCCTAACAACAAATTAAATTTTGATATACTCATAAAATGTAGTGTGAATTATATGGCATGATCGCGAATCAATAATAAGAGTGAAAATTCATAGCTTATTTATGTTAATTGCTAACATTTTGTATTTCGTTGCTTAGAAATTAATGGGAACATTTTTATTTCTTTGCAGTTTCACTTTTTGGCGATGGCTATATAACGATGCCGCTGCAGGAGGCCAAAATGTCTACAAACATACGCGTTAAGTTTCGCACGCAACAGGAGAGTGCCTTCATTTTTCTAGCTGCTGGTCGCACTGATTACTGTCTTATGCGTCTGGAAGGAGGCGCGGTTAGTTTCACCTATAAAATCGATCGTGATGTGGTGCAGGTGTGTTAATGCATAAATTAAACTACGGTATTTGTGGCTTATCATTAAAATAAGCATGTGCTGCAATGTGCCCGATGTGTGCTATAATGTGCTGCATTGAAAAAAATTGATTACAATGTTTTTATTTTTTGTACATATTAATGTGTAACAAGAAAATCGACAATTGTGCTGGGTTGTGCTCAAGTTGTGCTATAATGTGCTGCAAAAAGAGATTAAAACATTTCATATTTGGCTAAAATTTTAACAGTCTTAATGCATTTTTTTACAGTAGCAACCTTAAATAAAATACGCTTAGTACAACACAACTCGAGCACATCACAGCACAGTTAACGAATGTCTAAAAAATGTTATCTTAAAAGCGTTAATGATATCAAAATCAAAGCATAGAAATAACTTTTATTTTTAATGTGGCATATGATAGCACACATAGAGCACATTGCAGCACACTCATATTTTTTCAATATAAAAACTACGCAGCTTACTTTATACGCATCAGTTGAGTCTTTAACTTTAGCTACGTTGAAAATTTCACTGATTTGCCATTTCAGCTACGTTCGCCCAAGAAGCAAAAACTTAACGACCTGGAATGGCACGATGTAGCTGTACAGCGTTATGAGAACAACATTACGCTCCAAGTGGATGGCACAATAATACGCAAGACACTGCCGGCAGACATGATGTCACTTAATGTGCACTTTGGCACGTTTCTAGGAGGCGTTGGCGATTTTCCGGCAGACTATCTGAATGATGTGATAGGCTTTCGCGGCTGCATTTCGGATGTAAGTATCTGTAAAATTTTGAGGCAAAAGTGCAAAAGTAAATTCTTCCTTAGGTTTTCTACAACAACATCAACATTATTAAGCGTGCCAAGGAACGTACGGGACATGCAACCAGCATTGGCATTACCTGGACCTGTAACAATGAGTTCGATGCCACTGCCAAGGAGAGCATCAGTTTCCTCAATGAAGACTCTTTTGCTTTAATGGCTAAGGATTCACATGCTAGCGGTGAATCGTAGGTTTCCACACTTACGCTGTCATTATTCCAAAAATAACCTATCTTTCACCCCTAGTCTGGTGTTCAGCTTTCGCACCATGGAAGAATCTGGTGTGCTTTTCTTTAACGGCGGCTACGATTTCATTTTGCTTGAGGTGGAGGATGAGCATCTTCAGCTGACCTTCAACAAGGCAGGCAGCATTGTCCAACTCTCGCCCAATCAATCCATTTCCGACGGCAAATGGCATCGCATTGTGCTCCGTTACAGCGCTGCTATGGCGGAGCTTATTTTAGATGATGTCGTTACCCGCGAGTCACACGCCAATGGCACCAAAGCCACCATAAATCTGGAGAAGAGCGTTTTCTTTGGTGGCGTACAGGAAGATATGCGTCGGCGCCTGCTCAACAAAGGTCTACGCATCAATGACATTAGCTTTAAGGGCTGCATGCGTGACATACAGGTCAACAATCTACTGTTGGGCTTTCCCGAAATGAAGGTCTCACATCGCTTGGCTGTGGACTGCGTCTGGAAATATCCTTGTGTGGAGGAGAAACCCTGTCTGAAGAGCGGCATTTGCAATCAATATGGCGTGGATGAGTTCATTTGTTATTGTGATCAATCGTACTGCATTAAGGCTGACTATCAGGGACCCTTTAAGGTGAGTTTAACTTGACGATATGCAGAAATTTTCATATACCTTCTTTAACACCCCCCTTAGATATTTACTGAAACCAGTCCGGAAATTGAACTACTCTACATTTCACCCATGCAGCTGCTTGAGGGTGGCACAGTTTTTCTCTCACCGCACTTTATCGATCTCCTCTTAGATCTGCGCAAGTATTCGAGTCTCGCTGACTCCTCCTCGATTGTCTTCCATGTCGTGCAACAACCAAAATTTGGTCAACTCTTGCAGCTATCAGCAGAGCGTAATAACTTTGTGCCCAGTCGCACCTTTAACCTCGTCGATCTATCCACTGACAAGGTGAAATATGTACACAATGGCATGGAGAATTTTAACGATCATGCTACCATCGACATGCAGATCTATGGCGATATGCATAAGGTACCGGAGAATATTATTGGCAAGCATCGTTTTCTTCTACATGCCAATGTTACGCCCATCAATGATCCACCACAGCTTAAGATTCCATCACATAAGATTTTGCGTGTTATTGAGGGCCTGGAGAAAATGCTCGATGTGGATCTTTTTACCATACAAGATCCAGATAGTCCTCCCCAGGCTCTCATCTACACCATTATGCCCTCAACTAATTCGCAGGAAGCTTTCGGACGCTTTGTTGTCAATGGTTTGACTACTATGACATTTTCCCAGGCGGATGTTAATCTGGGCAGAGTCACCTATTTGTACAATGCCACCACAACGGAGGCTTTTAGCTATGAGCTTCTTCTCCACGTCTCAGATGGTATTGAGACGAGTGACACCGTTTACTTGCCCGTCTCAGTGCATCCGTTGGAACTACGCTTGGTCAATAATACGGGCCTTATTATGATACACAAATCATCTCTCCTAATTACTCCCTCCAATCTTTCAATTGGCACAAATGCGGCGGATGAAAATATCGATATACGTTATGAGATCGTTAAGCCTCCACAATCTGGTGCCATACAACGTTTGAGGCAAATAGATTCATCCTGGGTAAATGTGGATTGGTTTAGCGACAGTCAACTGCTGCTCGGTCACATACGCTATGTGCACAGTCAAGACTTTCCCTGGCAGGACGAGTTTAAGGTAGGTACTAAATTTCCCAAAACGTGTTTTACTGGTTAAATTTTGCTTTTTTAGTTCATTGCCTCCTTTGGTCTTGTCACCACACAAACCTTTGACTTTCGCATCACCTTTACACGCTTGCGCATAAGCGCGCTTAAGCCTGGTAATATAGCTGTCAATGGATCGCGTGAGTTCATACTTACCAACGAGGTGCTGTCGTACGAAACCGTGCCGCTGGGCACTTTTCCACGCAGCATTATTTATAAGATAACGAAACCGACAAAATATGGTGGTATTTATGTAGATGGACATCGCAAATTTGCGAAGGTACACTAATAGTGTTTTGAGTTTTGCAATTTTTAATTCCATATCTCTTTCAATTTTCAGGAAATGGACTCCTTCACCCAACTGGATATCGATAAGAATCGTATTCGTTTTAAAACTCATCACAGCTCCTATTCCAGTTTCACCGATCATCTCGAGTTTGTTATTTCCGTTGCGGAATGTGATGATTTAGTCGGCAAGCTCACCATATATTTTACTCCTTTGGAGACACTCACCAGTAAGCTGGTGTATCAAACACGGGAAACTCTCTACGTGCAGGAAGGTGAACGCGCTCTCATTGGCAAACAACATTTTGAAATCCGTTTCAACATTTATGAAAGTCTTCGTTTCCTTGTCACAAATCCCCCGAATCATGGCACACTCTGCCGCTATGATGGTGAGGCCGTTAAAGTAATGCCTATAGCGGAGTTTTCTCTGGAGCAGCTATTTCTTAACGACATTTACTACTGTCATGACGACACCGAGTCTACGGAAGATACTTTCGACCTACTCATACTCTCCAGTGACGAGACTGATCTGCAATTTGTCTCAGATATAGATGTTCGTATACGGTTGATCAACGATAATGCGCCATATCGCACAGTGGAACGTGTTTTTCATGTGGTGCGAGGTGGTTTTCGTACGCTCAATCCAGATGTGCTGGAATATGTGGACGCTGATGTCAATACCAATCGCTCGGATATACACTACATACATGTCTCGAGCACCAATGGTGACTTTTACAAGTCGGGTGTTCACATTGATAGCTTTAGTCAGGATGATATCAACAATCGACGTATTATGTTTCAGCACACAGGTCCCGATGCAGGCACTGCTTCATTTATAGTAACAGATCGTCAACATGAGGTGACGGGTCTATTGGAGATACATGCTTCGGATCCATTTGTCTCAATGCTACCAACAAATGCCTCGATTGTGCAGGAAGGCAAATTTGTCATCTTGCGCAATAAGGATTTTGTACTCGAGACAAATTTGGACATGAAACTGGATGAGATTTATTATGAACTAGTTAAACCGCCCTCATATGGCATACTTATGTATCTGGGTAGACAAAGAGGAACAAATGAGTCGGCCACAGTGCAATACAAGACTTCTAACCTGACATCGCTGACAAATTTTACACATTTGGACATTGAACGCGATCGTTTGGTCTACTGGAACACGGAAATAGCTTCAATGGATAAATTACGGTACATTTTTGGAGCATAGTCATAAACAAGTATATGAACAACTTTTTCTTTATATAGCTATCGCGTGTACATCAAGAATATATCCGCCGAAGGTGAAGTAATGTTTCGCATTTATCCTTCCGCTTATTGGGAGCCGCTACAAGTAAAGAAAAATCAGACACTCTACGTGGAGGAATCTACCAGCGTGCTTATATCCAGAGACGTACTGGAGGTATAACGATTGAGAGAATTTTGCAAATTTCAGTTTATTTATACTTTCCCTACTTCACTTAGGTTGTGCATCCGAATATCTCACCAGGTGATATCACCTTCCTAGTTACCTCCTCACCTCTCCATGGCTACTTGGAAATGCAATCCATGTCATTTGATGATGAGTATAACTGCAAGGTTTTCGATCAATCTGCCATAAATACAGAAAAAATGTTCTACATCCAGGCGGGCGTGAATCAATCAATGGACTATTTTGTATTTGATGTCACCAATGGCATAACTTGGTTGCGTAACCTTATGCTGAAGATTGTTATTATACCCGAAAAGCTTTACATGCGCACCAACATTGTGTCAGTGGTGGAAGGTATGTCAGCCAGTTGTATATTCTGTAGACGTAATCTCAAAATTTTCCCAACCACACAGGTAAAACTACACAACTTACAACCGCCGATATACAACCTTTCTCCGAGTACTACCGTGGCAAATTGCTAGAGTATATTATCACTATTGCACCCACATCGGGCTTTGTTATGGCCTCGAACTCAAAGGTTAAGCGTTTCACGCAGAAACAGCTGGATCAGGGCAGCATACAATACATACACAATGGCAATGAAAATGCGACGGATGTTTTGACAATGGTGGCAACGGCGAGAAATAAGGAGAGCGTGCCCTTTGAGCTAGAGTTTTCCATAATACCGGTTAACGATGAGCAGCCTAATGTGATCACCAATACTGGTTTGCAGGTCTGGAATGGTGGACGCTATATCATCAAACACACGGATTTAAGTCAGTTGACAAGGGCCCTTCAGTGAATAAGCTTAAATAAAAAATGTTCTCACAAATTTCTTTCTCTTACAGTGGCCCAAGACTATGATACACCCGCCGAAAACTTGACCTTTATTATAAACCATGTCTATGGTGGTTACCTGGCAACAAAAGTTGACCCACAACAAAAGATTCATCATTTTACGCAGGCGCAGATTAATAACGAGCAAATCTACTTCATACACGATTCCAATTCGCGTCGCAACGAGATGTCCTTCCATGTAACCGATGGCTTGTTTAACACCACTGAGCAATTGCTTAATATAGCCATTAAACCTTTGGAAATTTTGGAGGAACGTAACGAAAATCTACACGTCTTTCCTTTGACAAAGAAACAGATACTGCGCGATCATCTGCACTTCAAATGTTCAGATGAGGAGCGTGAAATACGCTACAATATAACAGCTCCACCTAGTTTGGGTCGCATTATCAATGAATTTCATGAAAATGGGTTCTCCAAGGAAATCAGCGAGTTTACCCAGACCGATGTGGATAAAGGACATATATTCTACGAACATACTGCGGTTATTATGGAGTTTCGTATAAATGACTCATTCTACTTCGATGTGGTGGCCGAGCGTAGTGATCGTTTGCTGGATCAAAAGTTCAACATAGAAATCTCAGTGTCATCAGGTGGCTTGCTGCGTTTTTTGCCTGTAACAAAGCTGCAGGTCGACGAGGGCGGGTCGGTGCCCATTAAGCTAGATTTTGCCAAGATACTGGAATACTTGAAAACCAGAGCGGGCATAAATAACCCCGAACTCTTTATAGAAGCTACTCAGAAGCCAACTTATGGGCGCATAGGGCTTGGTCATGAGTTTAAGCCTATGTCTAAGTTTCATCCCAGTGACTTTTTCACCAAAAAGGTCTACTACATACACGATCATTCGGATACGTTGGAGGATACCATTTTGATGTCGGTGTATCTATCGCAAGGGTGAGCCAAAAGTCACTTTCTCATCAGCTTTCACAAAGAGTATATCTATTTTTCTTTCTCCACAGCAACATATTCCTCTGCAATCTTAGTATACCGATCTCTATTAATCCCATCAATGATCAGCCTTTTACCCTAAAGACCCATCTGCCTCAAATGACTGTGGTTGAGGGTGAAAATCGCACCATTACCCGCAATCAGCTGCTCACCGAAGATAAGGACACGCCACCCGAGGAAATTATCTACGATGTAATGAGCGGACCCACTTTGGGTGTGATCAAGAAAATTGCCAACGATGGACGTGCCGAAGATCTGCTCGCCTACTCAAACCAGTTTACACAGGCTGATATTAACAATGATCGCATCGTGTACGTACATTTTGGCACGCCCCAATCCACAACATTCTGTTTCACCGTCTCCGATGGTCAGTTTAATCCCGCCTATGAAATTTTCTCGATCAAAATTGCACCCATCACGTTACAACCGGCTGAACAGCAAACCGCTGTGAATGTACAGCAGGGTGCTACTACAGCTGCAATGAAATTAGAACATATCGGGCTAAGTACCAACATCCAACCTGAACGTCTGTCCTATAACGTCACCAACTCACCACTCTATGGCATCATTGTACTGAAGCATCAGCCCACGCTGCGTTTTTCGCAATACCAGTTGGAAACGGGTCAGATCAACTACATGCAGACCGATTTGAATCGCTCCAACGACACCTTTCAAATTAATGCCTATGTACCGGGCACCAACTATGATGCCACCGTAGATGTTGTTGTTATGGTGGAGCCTGTCATACGCATCAGCGACTTTTCGATGACCGCCGAGGGCGAGGGCGACAAGGTGCGCTTAAAGTCCACGCTCGTCAATGATAATCCGCTCTCTTTGAAGCTTAATAAATTCAATCCAAAGTTCGTGATCACTCGCATGCCCGCCACTGGGCAAGTACGTAAAATCATACGTAGCACCGGACTCGCTGCGGAGTCACAGAACGAACGCTCTACCAGCACATTTTCTTACAAGGAGCTACGCAGTGGAGTCGTTTATTTTGTGCCCCATGAGTCAGTTGAAGATACTGTCGAGGATTCCGATAGCTTCGACTATCAGCTGCTGATCAAGACAGTGCAACCTGCTCAAGCGACCGTCAACATTGAGTATCGCGCACCCGCAGAAGACAACAAAAATGTGACTATGGCCAATAGTTCCTTCAGCATCAATTATATAGCCATAATTTGTGCCCTGATCGTGCTACTAATATGCATATTAATCATTCTGTTAGTGCTGAAGTTCCGCCTGTTAAAGCGGCATAAGGCGAATATATCGAAGGATCAGCCACCATCGCTGCCTTGTCCGCCCGATCTTACTTCAGTTAGTCCTCAACATCATCATCATCACCATCATCATCACTATGCCAGTTCTGATGCTGATTCTGTGCCAGCTACAGCCGCCTCTACGCCACTACCCGGCTTTAGCAATATACCGCATTGTAAGATAATTCCCATGGAGTCTTATAAGCATGATTTTCCCGATTACGATCCTGATGAGGATGAAACTGATGATCAGTGTGATCCGCAGCAGATGATGTTACCTGCCCGCTATAATCCCTATCATTTGGATAACGACAACTGGAGCTCTTCATGTGACATGGCCAATGATTTTGGCGGTTATTCAACTGTGCCACAGAGTAGTGCGCAGTCGGCCACCCCGCCCTCGGCACCAGCTAGTAATCCTTTACTGCGCCGTAATCAGTATTGGGTTTAATTGTCTTTAAGCTAAAGATTATTACTCGAAAATTATCTTGTGTGCCTTAGTTGAAACGGGGGTTTGTTTAAATTTTGTAGCCATGTATCTATTATAACTTAAGTCTTTCGAAAACTGATTCTACGAATACGAATTGTTTGTAATTTTAAGTTAGTATTATGCACATTATTAATCGTTTCGAAACTGGACTTATTAGTTCTTAAGATTTATCAATATACACTTATATTGATTTGCAAACTTTTTTGAAAACTAATTGTATTTTGTAGTTGTACTTACATAGTATCCAGGTTAACCTGCTCTAATTTTTGTAGTATCGTTGTGGTAAGCATTTGAAGTAGTTTAACCCTTACTTTTTTAGTTAAATTAAGTATTTATATATAAATGACAATAAATCACGTTCTTAATACTGAATTATATTTTCTCTACTGTATTCCGAAATATTATTCTCAACCTTGGTTAATGGCGAGAAGAGCATAGCCTGTTGGCAGTCAGTTGAACTGTAGATAAACCAAAGCTTACTTCCCCGACTGCTGTAAGGATTATCTGCCCTTAGATACTTCAGAGAATAATAACATTAAATAAGTATGTAAACGACAATTTCTTCTCAGTTCGCTTTTACCTAGATAACAATTTCACCTAAATATTTGAAGTTATTCATACTCAACTTGAAGAGGCCTTGTATAAAAGTAATTATTCGAGTTTTTCTTGAAAGAGTGTTGTGAAAGCCTTGAAAATTTAAATTTCTTGTATAATTTATTATATAAAGCTTTCTTCAATGACACATTTTAGGAAGTAGTCAAGAAGATTTTTACTCAAGCTTAGATTTTTTTTTTTTTTTTTTTTTGATAAACAAAGTTTCAGTTTAAAAAGACAATAACATTAAAAATTCCTGATTTAAATAAAAAAACATTCACTATCATAAAAAAACCATTTCAATAACAAAAAAAAAAAAATTTTCGTCTGAGCGCGGGTTTGAACCTTGGATCTATTCTGCTGATAAACTGTCACCTTAAAACGATGTGCTACCTAGGCAATTGATTGGATTGAAATGGTTAGAGCATATGGCTGGCAATACAAAGGATCCAAGTTCAATTGTGCTGGTTGGGACATGGTTAATATACAAAGATTGTTAAAATGTATAAGTTTTCTGTGCTAAATAAAATGGTAATAATAAATTGGTTTCCGGCGCCCGCAACCTCGGAACCAATGGTATGATCAGGAGTGTCGCATTGCGACTGCAGTAATAAACGCCGCTTATAGAAAAACGCTGCAGTCAGCTGCAACGCGAGCCGTGCGAGAAAACTACCGCGAAAAGAGGAAGGAAGAGAGGCGCCTTCAGACGCAAGAAAAGAGAGCAGGAAAAGCGTGAGCGTGAGGAACTAGAGGTATACCAGAGCAAGAAGGATGCACGAAAATTCTATCAACAGGTTAAGCGTCTAACCCAAGGTTTCAAGCCCGGAGCATCCACTTGCAGAGACGAAAATGGAGATCTGAATACGGATACACAGTGTGTGCTTAGATTGTGGAGACAGCACTTCTCCAATTTACTTACTGGCGACGATTCCACCAATGCCGCCCATAGAGAGCGCAGTGCAGTGCCACCAATCAACAATGACGGAGTGGAAGTACCACCACCTAGCCATGATGAGGTTCGAGTTGCTATCCAACGACTCAAAAACAACAAAGTAGCGGGTGCTGACGGCCTGTCAGGTGAATTGTTTAAAACCGGCGGCGATGAATTGATAAGGCGCATGCATCAGCTCATCAGCAAAGTATGGCTAGAAGAAAGCATGCCCGACGATTGGAACCTCAGCGTACAGTGCCCTATATTTAAGAAAGGAGACCCAACAATTTGCGCAAGTTATAGAGGTATCAGTCTTATTTCCATCGCATATAAGGTTCTCTCAAGCGTACTGTGTGAAAGATTAAAGCCGATTACAAAAACACTGATTGGAACTTATCAGTGTGGCTTTCGACCTGGTAAGTCCACCATAGACCAGATTTTCACGCTACGACAAATCCTGGAGAAAACCCACGAAAACCAAATTGACACACACCATCTCTTTGTCGATTTTAAAGCTGCGTTCGATAGCCCGAGAAGGGATTGCCTATACGCAACAATGTCAGAGTTCGGTATACCTGCAAAGTTGATCAGACTTTGCAGAATGACGTTGAGCAATACACGCAGCTTCGTCAAGGTAGGAAATGACCTCTCCGAAACCTTCAATGCCGAAAGAGGTTTCAGGCAAGGCGATCCACTGTCTTGCGATCTCTTTAACATCATCATGGAGGGGATCGTACGAAAGGCCGGTGTACATCGTAATGGCACCATTTTCTACAAAGGCGTCCAGCTCCTTGCGTACGCTGATGATATTGATATTGTCGGCAGAACCAAGAGAGATGTTACCGCTGCTTTCGCCGCTATCGAAAAGGAATCAGCCAAAGTGGGTTTGACGATAAATGAGGGCAAAACAAAATATATGCTGTCTACAAACAAGGGAGCTCGGCGTTTAGACTCCCACGTTTCATCCGGCAGCTATAACTTTGAAGTAGTCAAGGAGTTCGTTTACCTTGGCACCGCCATTAATACCAAAAACAAAATCAGCCTGGAGATAAAGCGAAGAACAATAATTGCTAATAGGTGCTACTACGGGCTCAGTAAGCAACTAAGTTCCAGAGCCCTCTCTCGATCGACAAAACTAACACTCTACAAGACGCTCGTTCTACCTGTGCTGCTTTATGGCGCTAAGGCATGGGTAGTTTCGCAAACTGACGCAGCCGCTCTGGGGGTGTTCGAGAGAAAAGTTCTTCGCAAAATCTTCGGTCCTGCACGAGCTGTATGAGCTCTACGATGACATTGACGTAGTTCGGCGTATAACTGTGCAGCGACTACGCTGGCTGGGTCATGTCCATCGTATGAACGACGAAGCTCCAGCGAAAAAGGTGCTCGAGGCGAGGGTCGCTGGTCAACGACGACGAGGGAGACCATGCCTCCGATGGATGGACCAGGCTGAGGAAGCCCTAACCGCACTTGGTGTATCCGATTGGAGAAGGCGCGCGCAAAGCAGAGGCGCCTGGCGAGAGCTGATGAGGTTGGTTGAAACCCGGACACGGGTTGTTACGACCTTACTTAGTTGGTTGGTAAGTAAGCTAAATAAAATGACATAAAGAAACATAGAAAAGGGGATTACTAAAAACATTTAATTTTTTTCTCCGTTTCCGAGTCCCTGAATAAGCCTTGAATAGAAACCTTAGATCAAACTTTATATAAGTTCTTGTATAAAGGAAATAATTTCATACGCCTTTTTTCCTTGCATAGACCTTTTATAAAATTTGTTTCAAAGATTGTTCAAGGAATTGTCAAGGAAGTTTAAATTCTTCATCCTATATAAAATCCTTATAGAAAACTTTACTTAAGGTTAATTTAGGTGAAATTGTTATCTGGGTATAAGACTGGCCAACAAGAACCCACGAAAATCGGCAGACTATAACAAAGGAGAAAATAAAAGTCTTAAAGCAAGTTATTAATTTGAAAATCTTAAACAAGTTTTGGGAGCTTCAGAAATTGCTGAATAATACGGAGATAATTTTTAAGCAATCAATAGATGTAGATTTAAATACTGTTTAAATACTACCCCTACCATATGAGCCGTTGTCAAAATCGTCGTCGACTCGTTGTCGTTGTCACTTGTTATTGACGTCGTCGTCACCTCAAAGCTAAATCGGCACTCGCTACGTCGTTTCATCCAATGACAAGATGAGACGACTTTTCATCGATAATTTAACCATTTTCAAATGTGCCTTGAATGTGAACTGTCAAACTACAAGAAATTTCGTATTAAAATATTTTTCATTTAATTTAATTTTCATTTAATAATAATGTATTTCATATCGGATACGAGTACAAGTTCTAGTGATTCAAGTGATGAAGAACAGAAAAAAAGCCTTATTTTAGAAAGAAAAATAATGAGGCATATAACAAAGTAAAATTAATTTCTTGTGTATGTCCAATATTACAAGTGGTATTGTTCCTTACCTTCTGCCAACCATCACTGTCCTTAAGCGGTGGACCAACAGAATTTAATTGTTTGCTTATTTCCTCACATTTTGTTTTGAAATTGGCTGGGACGTTCCCTCTGGTAAATCCTTTTGCCAAGTTTGGTCTCTTCTCCAGCTCGCGCACCAGATGTTCAAACTGACGAACGTTTGTTACTTTTAATTTTTTTTCCATAAAAAAATAAAATTCAAAAATAATTCAAAAATTCGCAAGTAACAAAGAAAAAAACCAAACACTTTGCTTCAAGTCGTTGCAACTCGTTCAGGAAAAACTCAACGAGTAGTATTGAGTTCTATCGACACGACATGTTTTTAAAAATGACTTGGCGAGTACCGCTGACTCGTTGTCAGTTGTCAAAATTTATCGATAACGATTTCGGTGGTGCCAATTTCAAGATAACGACAGAAGACGACGACTCATATGGTAGGGTTGAATATTTTTCTTCTATCCATTTCGCAAACATACCTCCTAACGGTGATGATCACAGAATGCTCTTTTTATATGATCTTTTTATATGAAAAAAAAAGCAACATTTGAAGAAAACTTAAAGTACACTTGGTATATTCTTCCAATAAATGCATTCGGCTAAGACTTAAATCAATTTTCTCTCACATTAGCTCGCTGAACAGTCATTTTATATCTGCAAGATGGTAACAACATTTTCAAAAATGAAAAATGTAAGGGTCAAGTGCTAAATGTACTGAAATGTTGTAATTCCACATAAAACTATAAACTAATAAAAGTCTTAAGCAGATTCGCTAAGGTCCCACCTCCCATAGGGTCCAAAAAGTAAATAGGAGACTTTCTGCCTAAAGTCTAAAAGACAAGTTTTGACAAAAAGACAAAATATGCACCAAAATTTTTTGATAGACTAAAACAAGAAATTTACCAAAATTATTATATGTTTTGCAATAAACCAAACTAATAAAAATACACCAACTGTTACACTGTTTTTCCTCACAATGTTCTCTGAATCTTTTTTTATTATGATCTCCTTTATCTCTTTATTTATAAGAAAAGCCACATTGAAAAACAGTTTTGAAAGAAGAGGGCTTGGCGTATCCATATACGTCATTGGCGTGCCCATATTGATGTTTCAGTTCTAATATTTTTGTGTTTTTTTGACGATCACAACCACCCGCAACTCCTCAAAAAAAAAAAAAAAACAAATTCTGGTAATTGATCTGAACCTTGGTGAATATTACTAATGCATAGCGAAGTAAATATTCTGCACAGGTCAAAATTCTTAACTATTTAGTAAATTTTTGTTTAGTATTTTTTATGATGAAATCATCATGGTAGTATTCGAGGGACAAAATAGATCCAAAAGGTGAAGTGTTATTTTCAACCCATTTCAATATTTCCCCTTTCAATAACTGCAACTAACCAAGCAACAGGAAATATCAAGAGTTTAACCAAAAATTTTCAATAAACTATAAAAATTAGTGTTTATAAAATATTTATGCTAGAGCAACCAAAAAAACAAAGGTGTTCTTTTTCGCTCCACCAGCATTTTCTAATATAATGAGGCTGAAAATTAAGATCAGCATCAAAAGATCGGTATCGTTAGTGGAAAAAAGCCAGCCGATTTTCATTTAAAGCACCAAACACGTACTTAAAATTGCTTGAAAATAGCTCAAAAAATTTTTTTTTCTGTAACTTTTTTAAAAAACGGTAGAGGTTCCTCATTTTTTTTTTCGACAGACAATTATACAGGTAAGACTGTCCATGTAATTTCTTTTAAGTGTCATATTTAATGGTATCAAACTCAAGTTTTATATCGTAGTTTTGTTCAAAAAATTCCTAAAAATCATAGAAAAATGCGAGCTGACAACATAATATCATCATGTAGAGAATTTAATGAGGTCTAAGAAATTCATTACTTTTCATTATTTTTTTTTTTCACTGACTAAAACAAAGAAATAAATGATTTTTATTTTTGTTTCATTCAATGGAAATTTCAACTTTAAACAAAGTACTTGTTTTATTCACCTAAATCCTTGGTAATGATCCATTTATATGTTTTGAGGGCGTTTGGGCCTTGTTTGAATGAAATTTTACTCATACGTTTTATACTGTGAAACTAGGTAAGTGTAAAAACACTTGGAATGCTTTAATAATCATAAATATAATATTTAAGCTTCAAAATATTCATACAATTTTTGAATGAGTGTATGAACCTGAACCTGCATGCAGGCAGCATATTTTGAAGCTGATAGCAGGTGCTGCATTCAAAGTATCAGTACAACCTATTACTTCAGGTCCGAAATAGCACTTTTCGAAAAATTTGAAATTAGTTGACCTACAACATGAGGATTTTGAAGCAGGAATCAATGATCCAGAAGTAGCTTGTCATTTTCCTTATGACATTCGTCGTACTTTGCTCAGCTTTATACAAAACCAATTGACGAACAAAGTAGATGCCACAAGGCATGACTATGTTGTGATGCTTAAGTTAAGTGCATTTTTTTTGGGAGAAAAAACAACTTATTATAAAATTTCACAGCCTGGTGCGGTTAGCTAGGCCAGATGGATGGCGAAGACAACATATTGTTTGAAAATTTTTCTTTTTAGAAAGCAATATGCAATGCCCTGTAAGAGAAAGCCGTTTGTTAAATTTTAATTTTCATTAACGCGGTTTCATTAAACTTGTTTCAAAAAAATTTGCATCGGAATGTTATTACCGTTGAATTTTTTTATCGTAACAGAAATTAGATAACAACTCAAGTTTATAAAAAATTAAGCGTATTAATATTTTATAAGTTTTTTTTTTAACCACTGGATCTTAGTCGGTTTTGCACAATTTTTAGATGAGTTTTTTACTAAATTTGATCTGAATGTCTTCTAGAATAAATACGTAAATCTATCAAAATTTGACAACTATCGTAAGTCAAAAATTTAAATAAAAAGTTATTTAAATTGGTGGAAAAATTTTTCTTTTCTTAACTTTCTCGCAACAAAATTGTTACCATTTTATGTTGTCAATTGTGGCACTTGATTTCCTAAAATTTTTTTAAAAAAAAAGCAACCGACTACAAAATCACTACAAAGTAAAAAATAATTTTAAAAATACTTTTCCTTTTAATTTCTTGGTCATATTTGATAATTTATTTAAACATATTATTATATATGAAATCTTATTATCTTAATTTTTTTCTTATTTGTTTTATTATCATAAATATATTAATTTATTGATGAATTCAAAAGCTTTAAAGGTCGGCGCTAATATAATCAGACTTTTAATCAGAAGCGCCAACTTCAAAGTATTTTCATTTGTATTCATCAAGAAATTAATATATTTATGATAATAAAACATATAAGAAAAAAATTAAGATAATAAGATTTCATATATAATAATATGTATTATTCGAGATACAGTGTTTTTATAATATTGACACGCCCATTTGTCGAATAACGCCCTCTTTATTGACCATAATTTGTAATAATAATGTCTACCCTTATACTAAATTGCAGTACTCTAGTCTCAAAATTATTCAAGATACACTGTTTTTCTAATATTGACACGCCCATTTGTCGAATTACGCCTATTTTCTTGCCCGTTATTAGTAATAATTGTGCCTACCTCTACGCTAAATTGCAGTACCCTAGTGTCAATATTATTCGAGATACACTAGTATTTATTAGTGCGAGATCTATTATTGCCACGCCCAGTTATCGAATACCGCCCACTTTTTTACGGGCACCTCCATGCTTATCATATCTATCTGTTCCCCAAAAATTATGGCAATCAGGCATATGGTTTAGGAGTTATCGATGTACATACATTTAAAAAAAAAAAAAAAAAATAAAAAAAATAAAAATAAAAAACAGAGAAACCGACGAACTTGAGAACCTCCTCCTTTTTGAAGTCGGTTAAAAATAGCATAAATTTTCAAAATCATTTAAGTCTACAAAAAAACATGACCACAATACTTTCGTTTTTTTAATTAAACCACTGAAAACTTGACAAAAATTGTTGTTTTAAACAGGTGTCAGTTCTATTATTATTAATATACATATATTTGAATATCATCGTTGATTAAATTGTGACTTAAATGACTATTAAGTATGTTTATGTTTATAAATATCACTCTTAAGTATGGACGTGATGTTGTGCTGGAAGAAATGGTTCTTTCAAAACTTAGCAGTACTGTTTTAGTTATTCAGTTTTTCTTGTTTTTCATGCATTTTGCATATGCTTACAAAGCTAGATACTAGAACGCAATGTCTTAGGAATATAATAAATACAATCAATGCGCGATCATGACAAGATATATAGATGATGGTGATGATCATCACTATCTTCGTCATCTAGAAGACTTGTGTTCCGCTGGGCTTATCCGAGACCGGCGTCACTGACAGCGCCTGATTATCATAGGAATACTCGGCAGCTATTGTTGTTGGTGTTGTGCTATTCTCGGCCGGATAACGTGTACTCACTGGTGTCGTCATGGTCATGACTGAACCTTCAGCGCCTGTAATAAAAATTGAGTTAATATTTTCAAAAAGGCTTTAAGTCGATAAATCATTTAAGATGAAGTCACTGCGTAGACTTTTTCTGAACTTAAGGCTATGAGTTATTGACTTTGTGCTTCGTCGTTGTTGTTGTTGTCTTACATGTGACGCTGTAAATTTGTGACGGTGCTCTTTCCATCTCACTAATCGTCATAACATTCTGTATCGTTGTTGCACCGCCGCCATCGGTCATATCCTTGCCATTGCCTGTTGCTGTACCATTTATCTTGGTCGGCTTTAATTTTTTGAGAATCAGCGTGATGCAGCGTTTATGGCGCATCCAACGGATACATTTATAGGCGTAACGCACTACAATGAGTGCCAGCAGCAGCACTAGCAGTATAAGTATAACACGCTGCTGCGTTTGTATGGCATGAATATCGGCTTTAAGTGGATCGAATTTATTGTATTCTGTGAAAAAAATGTAAAGAATGTTTTGTCAGTTAAATTAGTAACGAGATGTAGAAAAGTGATAATAAGATAATTGAAGGTATTGAATGCAGAGGTTTTAACAAAGCTAGCAGGTACGTGTCAAAATTTAAAAAAATTAGATATTAGCAATTGATTCGTAAATGTAACATTGCTTCATACTAAAACTTCCGTTACATATCTAGCGTTAAAAACAATCAAAACTTGTATTGCTTTAAATCACATTTTTTTGACCAACAGAGCAGAACGTGCCTGCATTTAAAAAAACTACAATCGATCGAAAAAGAATATGAGAACGAGTTGAACATTTTTATATATATATAAAAATAAAAATGAAAATAAATATTTGTAATACTTCCTCAAACATTTGCAATTATAAAATAGCATTTCTTCGGAAATGATAATTGATTTAAGCAAAATTGTTCAAAATTTGTTGTTGCATCATGGCAGGAATGATTTTTTATTATATTTTTTATAATCGATTAATTCTATAAACACGTGTTTAATTTCTATTTTGCTAGCCCTATAAATAATTAAAAAAAGTCTTTCTATTTTTTAAGCAAATACGTGACATTAGCAATAAAAAATTGCAACAACTTTTTACTCGTAATATTAGTATGCAATAAGAATTCCATACTGCCCTTAATAGTACCAGTTTGGCTACCGGTAGATGGCGTACCTTCATTGCCATCTACTGGTCAAGACGAAACCTATCCAATCTCTTGCATACTAAGCAGGTATGCCAGCCCGGTCGCACTACTGCGCGACCCCGCCGGTCAATCTAGACCTGTGCAAGCGATGTGCACAAACCACAGCCAGCACGAGTCTCCCCGAAGGGCCAACCTATGATAGTCACCTGGGCAACTCGGTCCCGCCGAATGGGGGTCTACAACATCCCGGCAAAGAGACAAAAAATTCTTATATACATATATAAGAATTTTTGTTTTTTACTGTGCTCATAGCACTGTTTCGTATATGACTGGCACCTCAATCCAAGGCATGGTAAATTACCACACCTTGAACGAAGTTCCTACGATTTTGACCTGTGCCATGTACTTCACAAGGTCGACATCTTTCCGTGTCTTTAAGACCTATTATTTGCCATATAGACCATGTCACCTTGCCGTGGAGAGATAAGGTCACCTCATTCGTCCCCGTGCTAACAAGTTATATTGACCATTGCTATTCCATCGCAGGCTTTTTTCACAATGATTTACATAGTGACCTACTACCAAGATGGGCGCCACCCCGAGCTCTTGGTTGGCTCTAAACTTTTACGGTATAGGACGTTTCCCATTACCAACCCTCCTCCTTAACCTGGCTTAGGACAGGCAGGTTTGCGTCCGAAGACCCTCCCCTGGCGGAGTTCACAGACGGACAGACGGACACTCGGAAATCGACTTAGGAAGTGATGCTGATCAAAAATATATGTACTTTTCTATACCTATACCACGCCTCCAGACTGGCGTTAAAAACGGAATGACAAAGTTAATACCCTCTTACGCAGTACGCGTTGGGGTATAAAAATTTAAAGGATACAATTATTTCATTGTCCTTTGCATGTAAACTATAGTGGGTGTAAAAATTAAGACTTTAAAGCTTTATTCAGGGAAATTGGTTTATGAATTTTATTGAAAGTATTGTCCATCGTTAGCTACGCCTTTTTCTCATCTTTCAATTCCTCTTCTTCCTGAAAAAAATTCCTTTTCTTTTGAGGCGATCTAAGAATCGACCCAATTTTTGAGTTTTTCGTAAGAAGTAAAGTGGAGCTCGGCAGATCATGAGTCATCGACCAGAATAAGTGGTAGTCGGAAGGGGCAATGTCTGGTAAATACGGTGAATAGCACTCTATTCACATTGAAGTCACATTGAAACGCAACATGACTTTTGCAGCATGTGGCACATCATTGTCGTGCTGGAAGATGACCTTGCCATGTCTTTTGACATATTGGAGGCATTGAGCTTCATTGCTCGACTCATTTACATCAACTGATGACGTTGTGTTGATTAAGTTCCTCACTGATGATTTCGATAGGCTGGAGTAATCGTAATAGAGCTGATCCCAACATAAGCACAGCACTAGCTTCACTCAATGAATATTTAGTTTGGCCGTTGAAGTTGATGCATGGCCGAGCTTACCCCAAGATTTTCTACGCTTTGAGTTGTCGTAGTTGATCGACTTTTCATCCCCCGTCAATATTAGATGCAGAAAACCCTTTCGATTTTGTCTTTGAAGCAGTAGTTGGCACGTGTAAAGTAAACACTTCCAGCAAATTGCGTTTAGTTGGCACAAAGGTTGGCATGACCAGTAGAGCGCAAAAAAAGTATATTGTTTAAACATCAGCAAAATGACAGATACTGAATTTTAAAGAGTAATCATCACGCTTTTACATGAAGATAGTTATGAGCTGGTCGGATGCGATAAAATGCTAGTTACGCCATCTTTTGTCAAACCCTCAAAACTTATTTATTATTATTATTATTATTATTATTATTTATTTAATGCTAAGCACATATGGCTTTATAGCAATTAATATTCGACAAAATAAATATGATACAATTAATTTATGTACAATTTAATTTTATAAAAATGTAAAGTTGTCAGGATTTCAGGTATATACAGATGCAATCCGGTTAGCTTCTTAGTAGTAAATAGAAGAATTGATTAGAGCGGTGCTCCCATATGCCAGGCTAGACGGACGAGGTCGAGCTCATACATGTGCTAGGCAAGACATAAGAGGTCTTGCTCTGGATAATCAAAATATATCTATAGCGTGTATATCTATATAAATATGGATTAGAGCACAGCTCACACATGCAAAGCTAGTCGTACGACGTCAAACCGGCATATGCCAGGCGAGATGGACGTGATCTCGCTCTGGTAATCATATTTAACTACACAGCTAGATTGTATAAGTTGTGCACAACATCACAGGAAATATTCAGTATCCTTGGAAAGCATGATCCAGATTAATGGCGGTACTGTAGATAATCTAAAATATTAAATTTAATTGAGTAAACCGATTCATTTAAAGAAATTGCATCTGAAACAAAATTAAAGTCCCCACAAGCGCTTCTGAGTGGTTCGTTTTGCAAGTAATTAGTTCTACAAAAGTTCATGTAAAGTAACTCAAAAGATCTTCTAGGTCGGAGAGGAATATTAAAGTAAATTTTGCTCAGTAAGTATTGACTGTCTACGTATCCATGTAAAAGTTTGAAAATCCAAGTAACATTTAGCATAATTCTCCGATTATTTAAAGTAGGAAGATTTAAAAGTTGCAGACGATATTCATAAGGTGGTAGGTTATAGCTGAAATTAAAGTAAAGATGGCTTAAGCAGAACAAAAGAAACTTTTTCTGAATTGATTCTATGTCATCAATGTAACAACTATATCGAGGGCACCAAACAATTGAAGCATACTCTAAAATAGGTCGCACTAGAGAGGTGAATAAGGTTTTTGTTATATAGGGATCATTAAACTCTTTTGCCCATCGTTTAATAAAACCTAAAGTACTATTTGCTCGATTTATAATTTTATTAATATGAATATGAAAGCGAAGTTTAGTATCCATAGTTACTCCAAGATCATGAAAGACATCTAAGGACTCAAGTGTATGGTCACAAATTTTATAAATACATGTGACAGGAGATTTTCGAGTGAAAGTCATATGCTTGCATTTATTCATGTTAAGATTCATACGATTCACGTTGCACCAGCTATAAAGATGGTCTATGTCAGCTTGCAAGAGAACGGCATCATTAGCATTTTTGAAAGGAAGAAATAGTTTCACGTCATCAGCGTACATTAAAATACTCGAATGCTTTATGACAGATGGCAAATCATTTATAAACAGTAAAAAAAGAAGAGGCCCGAGGTGGCTTCCTTGAGGTACACCAGAAGTGACAGGAAACTCATGGGATTTTACAAGTTTAAAAAGAACACGTTGTGTTCTATTGCATAAATAAGATTCAATCCATCTTACAAGTGTTGTAGGAAATCCAGCAAGAGATAGTTTTAAGACTAAGAGCTTATGATTAACAACATCAAAAGCTTTACTAAAATCTGTGTATATAACATCAGTCTGTAAACCTTTTCCAAAATTCTCAATGGTTTTGGAAGTAAATTCAAGTAGGTTTGTAACCGTAGATTTTCCTGAAACGAATCCATGTTGGAGTGGAGACAATACAGATTTAACACTATGTGATAATTGTGAAGTAATGATTGCCTCGAAAAGCTTCGGCAAAGCGCTTAATTTTGCAATTCCACGATAGTTTTCGATTAAAGACCTGTTACCAGACTTGTGCAACGGAATAATAAAAGACGACTTCCAGGCAACTGGAAAATAGCAAGATTTTAATGAAGACGAAAAAAGCAAAGTGATTGGAGTTACTAATTCATCACAGCAATATTTTAGTATACATGACGGTATATTGTCGGGACCACTTTTATATGACGTTTCAAGAGCTTTTAAGCATGATAAAACCGTGTTAGTATCAATTATTGGGAGACAAATATCCCCAGATTGAACACTGAAAGGATAGCTTAGATTATCATAGGATGAAGTTGAATAGGTCGCTTTGAAGAAGTCAGCGAAAAGATTACAAATGATATTCTCGCTATCTGATTCAACCGTTTTATATTTCATAAAAGAAGGATAGGAATCAATCTTGCGTTTTGTGTTGACAAAGTTCCAGAATGATTTAGCATCAGATTTGATGTTTAATTTTACCTTCATTAAATAAATATCGTAAGATTGCTTGCATAATTGACGATACTTGTACTTAATTGAGGTATAGGAACCAAAATCTGTAATGCTATGAGTTTTTTTAAATTTTTTATAATGCATGGATTTTAAATTTCTTAATTTTCTCAGTTCTTCAGTAAACCATACAGGACCAGATGCTAAACGGGCTTTTCTCTGTGGTACTGATGATAGAAAACAATCATTGAGAGTTCTATTAAAAGCCGAGACAGCCGAATCAAGGTTTTCTGGCGATGTTTGTGTATTAACGATATTTAGTACGGATGTCCAGTTAATATTAGATATATTGTTTTTTAACAAAACATAATTGGTTCTTTTAAAATTTAACTCAGCAGGAGGTTGAGCAATACGATTCTTTACATATTGCTTAGGAAAATTAAGAGCAATTTCTAAAGTTGGATGGTACGGATCTTCAGGGAGCGCGAGTGGATCTGTCCTTGAAACTGAAATAATATTGCTGTCGTCAAAATATAAAAGATCTAACAAACGGCTATTCTTGTTAAAGTGGCTGTTTAATTGAAAAAGTCCTTGACTTGAAAGCTCATTTAAAAATGAATTAGCAGATGAGCATTCAGACGAAGGCAATAATATTGCAGGGTTTTCGGTGCAGCAGTTCCAAGCAACACTTGGAAGATTAAAGTCACCCGTTATTAGAATGTGATCATGAGGCTGAAGTTTTAAACACACTTTATTTATCGAGACCAAATGTTTCAAATAAACCTCTACGTTGGAAACAGGAGGAATATATGAACAAGTTACATAAAGATTTAACGCACCATGCTTTACAAGAACGCAACAAAATTCAATATCGGATGCCTCAGGAATTATTATTTCTTGTGAGAAATAAGAGATTTAACGGCAATTAAAACTCCACCGCCATTAAAAGAATTACCAGCAATAGCGTTTCTATCTTTACGGCAAATATTGAAATTATTAGATAGAATTTCAGTATTTAGGGTGTTAGGCTTAAGCCAAGTTTCACTGAAAACAATTATGTCAAAAAGTAGGTTGTGGCTTAAAATATGTAAATATTTTAACTTTGTATTCAAACCTCGAACGTTTTGGTATAAGATAAGGAATGCAAGGCAACAATCTAGTTTTTTTGTTTAGTAGTGCGAACGGGTAAAGAAGCCAGTGTAGTTTTAGGTTGAGATCTAGGAATATATTCGTGGATCAACGTATTTTCAGGCCAAAAACCTTGATCTAATACCGTATTAAAGAGATCCCCAGGCAAATTTATTTTAAAAGAAGATACAGTGCGCTCATATGAAAACTTGAATTTGTAAACCGAAATATTCCTGTTAACAAGATTCAATTTAGAGTTTATATGATATAAAACGTCTTCTTCGGATGTATCAAGAGCAAAACGAGACACAAATATAGATCTAGATGGCTGGACAACCACAAGTTCTTTGCAAGAAGGTAGATTAATACTTTTTTTCAATATTTGTTTTGGTATAGCACCAGTTAAAACCGAGCTCATAACGGAAGTTGAAGGAATAGCATTAGTAGCAGTACAGGCTTCAGCATAAGTTTTTTTTTTACCAGAATTACCCGGAGAATCATCACTTACGACTATAGTTGGTACTACCTCAGAAGACTCAACCGGATGTAAATTCAGATCAGCTGATGCAGCCTCAGCTATAGGGGCAATATATTCAGTATTTTGATCTTTATTTACCGAGTCAGTACAGGAAGGAGAGTTCAAAACTGGTGAAAGTGAAATTAAATTTATATTATTATTAACAGACGGAGGCAGAGACATAGCACCAGGCTTAACAGATTTAGCAGAACTTCGAAGATTCATGGGTGGTCGTTTAAGTTTATGGGAAACAGAAGGTTCATCCATGATTTTAAACTTTTTAAACAGTTCTTCAAAATCAGCCAATCTAGCTTGAGCTACCACCAAGTCCTTAGACACCTCTAAAAAGCCTCTTCGAGATTGCCTAATAAGCTTTAAAATATCTACATCAGTAGATCTACAGTCTGTACAAGACCAACGAAGTCCTTTACTTTCATTGAGTGCATCAAATAGGCATATACATCCAATAGGCATATTTTTGAGTCATAACTTCACCTGGTAAACAGAATCATAAACATTTTAAGTTTTCATTGCTAATTTTAATTTAAATTTTTGTTCTTAATTAAATACTTAATAATTTAATTAATACTTTTTAATTTAAATTAATTGAAATAAATATTTATTTAGGAATAAATAAGTTTTGTAAAGCTTTTTCATCTTAATTATTTTTGTTTGTTTTACAAGTGCAATGTTGTGTGAGGTAATTTTTTGGTTTTTGAGTACATTTTCGCAATAATATTTTTTAAAGGCATTTAAAAAATCTCAATTTGGATCTTTTTTAAAAAAATGTTAGGCAAAAGTTAAAAATTTGTCTCTCAAATTTAATTTGATAAAAAATATCAATGAACACTGGTGATCTCTTTTATTTTTGTCATTTAAAAAAGGCATATTCAAGAATACTTTAAAAGTAATAGAATTTGCTTGGAAAACTTTCCTGTCTATGTTTTTCGCCTCCCCGTTCCCATTTCTCCCATGAAAAATCCTGACAACGAGCCTGAGAAGCGAATGCTATCTCTTAAGAAGTTAAGTAAAATTGTGAATTTTAAAATTATGATCAACTTCTATGTGATCCATGAGATCATGCTATATTATTTCTCTATTCTAAGGATTCAAGGCTTGAAATTGTAAATTCTTTACCTTATCGATATTGTTTATCGATATTGTACCTTATTGAAAATTGTTTTGAATTAAACAGCTTGAATATTTACTGCTTGATTTTAGTGGAAAGTAAAATCAAAATCGTATAAAAATCATTCAATAAAAACTTGGAAACTCAGGGCTCTAAAAAATAAATATCTCTTTCAGCGAAATCTAAAAAGTTATAAAGATTGTCTTTGTAACATAAGTACAGGGTCTTTTGGATATCCTTTCACTGTATTTTTCACTGATTCACTGTATTGAATCACCATATTCAAAAAAAAAAAATATTTACAAAAAGACTCCTAAGAACCTTTGTCTTCTAAAGAATCACTTCTCTAAAAGTAGCCCCTGATTCAAACTTTACTGACTACAGTGATACAAATCGAAAATTCGAGTGGTACTAGCGCTACAAATTGTAACTTTGTGAGAAATTTTACTCAAAAGCTTGGCTTGAAATTAAATATATGTGTGTGCTACGGCCGACCAAACGATGATTCTTGTGGGTTAAACAAACAAATTTTTTCAGAGAAATTCCGGTGTTCTCCTATATGAAGATTTTACTACAAAAACTGTGAACAACGTAAATATAAACAACAACAAAAGCAGCAACTCTATAATAAAAATAACTCCTTTATACGTAATAAATTAAAATCAGGTTTTGAACTGAAGCAGAAACTATAATCATGATGTAAGAAGAAACATATTCGTTAGAAATAATAAAAAATATTTATTTTCGTCTAATAACAGCAATACGATATGAATGGAAACTGAGAGGGAGATTTTAAAAATTATGATAGCTTGAATATTAATTAAAATTTACAAGCATGTTTGTATTCATAAAGGTGTTTTGTGACAGAAGAAGGTGGTATTTCCGGAGTTTTAATTTAAATGTAGACTGACAAAGACTTATGTAAATAATTATCTACTATAGTAATGCCCTGTTGTATAATTTTAGAGTCAACATTTTCTTATCAATTTCTTAATTATTTTAATCCTTAGTTGCCTTGGTTTTTTATATTGTATGAGAATATCTAGCAAAAAAAATTACATGGATCTTCAAAACCAAAGACGAAATGTTTTTATTTCACTTCAAATCTGAATTTGGTGAATATATCGGCAGTAGCGGCTTTGACAGTTGCGAGTCCTCGGGCGGCATATATTGACAAGTTATCTTGCCTCACGGGAAAGTCAATAATCCGTTTAATTATTCTTCTTTTTATCGTTTTTTTAACTATTTAATTGAAAAAACTTACTAGCTAGACCCTTACACCTATGGTACTCAGCACCACATTTTTTATGCAATATGAAAGATCATTTTGTGTACACAGTAACTAAAACAAAAAGTTTTTGAAAAATCATCAGGATCGACCTAATGGGTTGGCATGAAAACAAATAGTATGAAAATAATCGAAAATCTCAATTTTGCAGTGAATTTTGCAACTAAATTATTCGGTGATTCCAAGTCCAGAATCAGATAATTCACCTAATTTAACATCAAACTTTTTGGCTTTTCGCCAAATCCCAAATGCATAATTTTGAAAAAAAAAACGGATTTTCGAGCAGAACCATGCCGGTTTCGACAATTTTTGATCTTTTAATAGCTCAAATTATTTCATTTGCAAACATCGTTTACAATTCCGGGGTGCTCTCAGGATCCCAAATATTTAAGCATTTTAAATACAAATCTAATGCAATACAAACAATATATTTATAACTAACTTATACCCGGCGCACTTCGCTGCGCTCCGCTCTAATCCCTTGAAAAGTAGGCGTATATTGAGTTCACGCCCTTATCCAATTATTTCCCACTATTGTTGCGTGTCTGTTTGTTTGATGGTAATTTATTAAGTGTTCACATTTATATTTACAGTGACTGCTGCTTGGATAAATTGACCTTACATACTAATCGTGGTATTTTAGTATCAAAGCATTCACAATTTTAATGATTTCTAAAAATGTGGGTGCAACTATAGTGCGACCCATTTTTCACATTGTTTGTAAAATTTCTATATAAACAAAACTACCAAATTTTTGTTTTATATGATCAAAATCATCAGATATGTATATAGAAATTTTTTTTATTATAATTTTTTTATTTATTTTTTTTTTTTATTTATTTTTTAATTAATACAGCTCGCGTTGCTACGACTTAAACAAACAACTTTTATTTGAACCTTTATTTGACACCACGCTGATTGCCCAATGCCCGTCCCAGTTAGCAGGACATCATCAAATAGTGAGAACTCCATTCCGAGTTTCAATGCTCTGTGAATTTTACTTTCAAAGCTATTCCATATCAAAAATTTGGCTTATATGGGCGGAACCACACCTCCTTGTCTAATGCTCGTCCAAGTCTTCTATTAGAAAGTTATCACCAAGTTCAAACTTCATTCTGATTTTCAATGTTTTGTGACTTTTACTTCCATGGCTATTCGATACCAAAAATTTGGCTAATGTGAGTGGAGCCCCTTGTCCAATGCCCGACCAAGTTTTTTTTTAGGCAGACATCACTAACTCCATTCTGAGTTTAAATGTTCAGTGACTTTTACTTCCACGAAAAACTGATTTTTAACGATTTTATATTAGAAATCGTATGGGCGAAAGAAGGGCCACTATTTTTCCAATATTTCGAAAACCGCTCATCCGATGTTGTACAAATAAGTTTTAAGCCCCGCGTCATGAATGTCCTAGCACACTCTAAAAATTTTAACAGACCATTGGAACGGTTCAGAAGTGATGGAGTAACATACGGACACCATTAGATTTTTATATATATATAGATATAAAAACATTTTCTTTTATTTCAAATGAACTTTGCTGCGCTCATACTCCAAAACGTATGATTTTATGGAAAAAAGGTTATAACATGAATTATAGGGAGTTTCTCTAGTTTCATTTGGTACATACATGTCTTTATCGTAAAATAAGTCGGAAAGGAGATGGCAAAGTTGAACACAACTAGATGGCAAAGTTGAAAATCGGAAAGATCACATCGAAATCTATTAAAAGTGCCCATTTTCAAAACTCCCGGAAAATATTTCAGGTAAAACTACCAAACGACTGTACTATAAATTTAAATGAGAAATTTTATTTCGGCACTTATTAACCCATTTTCTACCGCTGGTCCGACCAGTGAAATAACTCATTCTACTTACTTTCATATTTCAGTTTTTTTAAATGGATTTTGAATATTTTTTATAAAGTTTGAATGTAGTAATTTCGAAATATTCTATTAAAAAATTGTTCAAAACTTTTCAATTAAGTCGTTAGGGGCTGGGAAAATACCATGATTTTTAGACCTTTTTCGGATGTGAGAAATTTTTCAAAAAAACATATAACGCAAATGTAATGACGACAAATTACTAAAGAAGCTCTAAATTTCTCGATACAATAACTGATTTAGTGTTTATTTCATATTTTGTGCATATTACATATGCAGAAAGTTGAGTGGTCGAAAATCCGAAGAGCTGATCAAAAGTATGATTTTTCAAAAATCATTCAATCAAGCGTTTATTTACATAGCTATGCAATAAAAAATAAATAGAAGGTATGATTTAACAAATCAAATGCAATTTTTTATTAATGATGATTAATATTAATCATCATTCAATCATTATGTTATTAATTTCATCGTTAGCTGGTGTGTCCAACGTATTAATAAATAAAATATATATGCACTTCCGTGGTGATTTTATCTATTTTTGCAATTACATATATCTCTTTTTCAAACGGAACCTCTAACTCAGTCTCTTGGAAATACAAAATATTGACCGGTGTGCGCCATTGCGGCAACAAAAATTTACTAAGTGATTTGTGGGTCTTGGCAATTGAACTGCACACAGTGGTCATTTTTGGATCTTCTTGGATCTTCTTTTTCTTTGTCGCAGGTCAGCATCCACACCAGAAATATGTTCATTTTCAAAACTGAGTGGAATGCAAACAACATCTGTGGGATGTGCATAGCTCTCGTCATCACTCCAACCATCGATAATAACCTGCAATTCAAACATTTTCAGGCACTAACGTGCCATTTGCGACCGATTATTTCAATTGCTGGACTTACAAATTAATTACTTTTCCGCACCCACTAAATTACACATATAACCACTGACTAGCCGAGAATTTTGATTACATTGGCATATTTTTGTGTGAACTTACTAGCAGCCGTGCTTAGTTTTAGTTTTTGTTTCTTCACCGAAAACAAATTTTGCCGTTTATGCCGAGTTTTTTCTTAATTTTTGAGTAGACTTAGCTTTTTCGAATGCACAGCAATAATTTTTTAGAGATTGTGATGGAAAATTCAAATAAGAAAATGCTTCTGATGAGTTTACTTGGCTTTGAGCGATAAAACGTTTTCAAGAAAGCCCTCGTGCTTTCACTGCTAGGCTTGGGTATTACGTCGTTTTTTACTTTTAACATCGGTGTGAATATCTTTTAACTTTTCTTCAGATTTTTCAGCATTTTTGACTTTTTTCAGGCTTTTCAGCATTTTTTTCAGGTTTTTAAGTTTTTGGCTTATTTCTTTAGCATTTTTATTATGCTTTTACTTTTGACTCATTTTTTCAATTCAACTCAAGATTACGAACCTGGGAAAAACAATGCACCGAAAAGCTTTCTTTTACGTTTTGCAAAAATTTTGAATCCGTCTCAAAGGGTTTTACGATTAAAGAACCACGATTAAAACCACTTGTTTCAACAACCGGATTGAACAGAGTAGCTGCTGGAACAAATCCCGACTTCAGCGTCCCTAAAAAAGGAAAGTTTTCCAATTTGCAAAACTACATCATCATCAAAATGTTATTTTTGATCAAATTTTAATTTAATTTAGTGATAGCAAAACTTATTGAAGGCAATTTTTTTACCACGTTTGATCAACTTTTACGCTGCTGGTCAGAAAAATTACCACCACATTTTTTCTCGTAACGCAAAAAGTTTCAACTTAAAAAGCAATTTGTAACTTATTTTTAGATCTCCATTGATGATATTTAGAGATTTGACACATCTTCTCGAAAAAATAGCGAGCTCGGTAGAAAATGGGTTAATATTAATATAGACTTTACTATGAAGTCCACAAATTTACTTTATTGTTATATGTAACTAATAGCTAAGTTAAAAATAAAAAGTTTTAGCTATCAACTTTATCTACTAGGGTTGTTGCTCGAGGCCCCTGCAAGAGCGAGGCCCCGGTTGATCGCCACCCTCTAAGATCGCAACTGTATAACGGTGCTCGTATCAATGGAATATCACACGACATAAAAACTCAAACAATTATTTGTCATTCTTTGTTAATCACTAATTAACATCACAATAACTTTTTAATTTTTTTTTTTTAGTCAATTTCAAACACAATTGCAAAAAGAGCTGTAATTTTTAACCATTTGAATGCCAATTACCTGTACATTCGCGAGCACATGTATCCGCGTGATAGTTATGTGAGCTTAGATCACAGATATTCGAACACTTGTCGCAGCCCTCGATGAAGGTGGAGCAAAATTCCTCAACAGCATGGCAGATCTTACCATGACAATCCTTTGTGGCTTCCATTGAGGCCAAGCTGGGTAGCAAGAAGAGTGTTGGAGCCAAAGCTAAAGGTAAGGAACGCATGTTGAGAAAGCGGGTTGGTGGGTGATCGTATCAGTTTGCTTGGTTGTAAAGTAGTTATTTATAAACTACTTCCGTTGGATGATTAATGTTGATTCTCGCCAATTTTTTACCTTATCTTAACTTTATTATTCTGTACAATTTGTTTACCGACACTTTTGTTAATAAAAATTATTCGAGTTAATAGCAAGCAGCGATGTTTTACAACAACATCAAGACGCATTGATGATTCATAATCACTTGAATTGCAGCTACTACCAATCAGCATACCATATAACTCCTCTGCTAGATTTCACCTCTTCCACTTTATTGTTGTCTTCTTATTTTGAGCCACCAAACGAGGCTTAAACACAACAAATAAAAATGAAAACAAAGCGAATTGAAAAAAAAAACACAACACTTCTCTTTAGTTATACTGCAAAAACGGGTTTTAATAATGAGTTAACACAACGTAGCTATTGGGCGCATCCGCCAGATACTTAGTTATTTTCTGTATATCAGTATTTGCATAAACAGTTATTTGAGCAATGTTAATTGCAACATAACGCAAGTTTACACTTTATGTGGTTAAACTTTATTAGTTTATTATTATAAATTTATAATAATTCTTTGTAATAAATAATTTATATTCTTCTAAATATATCTAAATCTGCTAACAACTTCGTTTTACCACACCGTTTTGAGCTACACTCCACGCTATACTACCAATTTTTAACAGCTTGGTTTTTAACTCGCTCATCGGTTTTCATATCTTTTTCACACTCTCTCACTCTGCCTTGTGTTTGAGCCATTTCATCTTGCTCAACTACTTTTGAGATTTTTGTTTTACAAATAGTCAGTCCCATTCGATCTTCAGGTGTGTGTTTACAGACACCTTTTGGCGCAAAGTTTGCCTGTTAATCAAACTGTGATTGTTTTGTTTTTACTATTTCTCTTCTTTGTCGCTATACAAGAGTTACTTTTATTTTATTTATGTTTTTCTGCTGTTTATCTATATACAAAAACACTCAAAGTGTTCGTACCATGCTCCGATCGTCACTGCTACCTGTTTTACTTACCTGCCTGTCACTCTATTGAACTCTTGTTTTGTTTTCATTCCTCTTGGGAACAGCTTCAGTTCTTCACTCTGTTCATTTGTTTCAGATTCTTCACTTCTGGGATACACTTTTAGTTAATGTTTTGATATAAATATTCCGCTTTAAGTTTTATTTCTATTTCCACAGATATATAATGCTAGACACATAGTTCTCTCTTTCTAATGGTCAAGGATTGACGATAAAATATGAACATGAATATGAATATGAATATGAATATGAATATGAATATGAATATGAATATGAATATGAATATGAATATGAATATGAATATGAATATGAATATGAATATGAATATGAATATGAATATGAATATGAATATGAATATGAATATGAATATGAATATGAATATGAATATGAATATGAATATGAATATGAATATGAATATGAATATGAATATGAATATGAATATGAATATGAATATGAATATGAATATGAATATGAATATGAATATGAATATGAATATGAATATGAATATGAATATGAATATGAATATGAATATGAATATGAATATGAATATGAATATGAATATGAATATGAATATGAATATGAATATGAATATGAATATGAATATGAATATGAATATGAATATGAATATGAATATGAATATGAATATGAATATGAATATGAATATGAATATGAATTTGAATATGAATATGAATATGAATATGAATATGAATATGAATATGAATATGAATATGAATATGAATATGAATATGAATATGAATATGAATATGAATATGAATATGAATATGAATATGAATATGAATATGAATATGAATATGAATATGAATATGAATATGAATATGAATATGAATATGAATATGAATATGAATATGAATATGAATATGAATATGAATATGAATATGAATATGTATATGAATATGAATATGAATATGAATATGAATTTGAATATGAATATGAATATGAATATGAATATGAATATGAATATGAATATGAATATGAATATGAATATGAATATGAATATGAATATGAATATGAATATGAATATGAATATGAATATGAATATGAATATGAATATGAATATGAATATGAATATGAATATGAATATGAATATGAATATGAATATGAATATGAATATGAATATGAATATGAATATCAATATGAATATGAATATGAATATGAATATGAATATGAATATGAATATGAATATGAATATGAATTTGAATATGAATATGAATATGAATATGAATATGAATATGAATATGAATATGAATATGAATATGAATATGAATATGAATATGAATATGAATATGAATATGAATATGAATATGAATATGAATATGAATATGAATATGCATTTGAATATGAATATGAATATGAATATGAATATGAATATGAATATGAATATGAATATGAATATGAATATGAATATGAATATGAATATGAATATGAATATGAATATGAATATGAATATGAATACGAATATGAAGGCACTTAAATAAGAAATCATTTTTTAAAAAGTTGTGATTCTTTTTTATGACCGAAATGCCCATACGTAAATAACTTTTCTGTGAAAATAAAACAAAACTCCGACTACAAATTTGCACATCAAAACGGGTCTTCACAATGTCTCCTTTAGAAATATAACATGGTTACTCGGTTGCAAAAATGCTGCATGACTGTATTATTTTGTTCGAAACATATATAAAAAAAATATATTAGGGCTGCTCACATTCAGGTGCGAATGGTTTTGCATCATAGCATTTGCAAAATGGTAGAGTTTAATTTTACTCTACATCAACAAAATATACAGAGATGCATTAACAACGCTTGTGTAAATATGCAGCACTAAAAACCCATAGTTTATATTTACTATACATGTGCAATACTGAACTGTAAGCTAACAGCTGATTGTCAAAAAAAATAAAGTCGCTAAAAACAATGATATGGAAAACAAGTAAATAAGAAAACGAATTAAACGGGAGAAACCCAATAAAAAAATCATTAAAGAGTCAATGAGTATTAAGCTGTTCATTTCATTTTTTACAACAATTATTGCAAAGTAAACCGAAAAAGACCGCTCACGATTGATTGAAATATTTACAATGGCATTAATTTGCAGTGACAAATGCTCAAGATTGTGAGTAGCCCTATTATTTTAAATAAAATTGATAAAGGCGAAAAAAATATTCGCTTGCATCTAGATTTGAAGTTGTGTTTGTTTTAAAATGCCTGTTATAGGCAGTTTTAAACATTATCCGTTTTTCATCCGTAAATTCGGATCATAATACAAATTACATATCTGTCTTCAACTTACTTACACAGTGCTTTGTAAACTGCAGCAGTTTCAAACTGTTGAAAATATACACCAATCAACAACATCGCGCTCTGCTCACAATTATAGCTGCCTCTCACTCTTTGTCTAAATGCCAAATAAAACACACACACACGCAACGTACTAACAATTTCAACGTTACAAAAATACGTTCTCCATGGTTTGGCATTCGTTGAGCGGCTGTTGAATGAGTTGAATACTAGGCGCGTCGGTTAATCTTGTTTTTGTTATCCTTCGTGTATCTTGTATCTATTAGATACAAATTGCATCTGCGGCATATACAGCTGCTACAGAGTAAAAAATTAACATACCTAATTTTGAGTAACGGTTTCCAATTAAATATTCTTCGATGCATTACCGATGCTTTTAATAAGTTTTTCATCAAGTCATTATAAAAAAAGAGCTGCACTAAAAAAACTAAACCAAAAAAAAAAAAACTAGAGTATCACTCTTATTCTGTATCTACCGCTCTATACGCAATGTTGCATTAAATAGTTGCAACAAGCCGGAAAAAGGTGCGGGTGGGGCAGTGCACGGCCCTGCACTTTAATAAATTAATTGCAGTGAATGGACAGCTACAAAAATTTATGTGAAAATTACGCGTGTGGAATTTCTGGATGATTGCGAAAAATGTGCAATTGTGCAATTTTTCTTTTTTTTTTTAACATAAACAAGTGCGCATTAAACAAGTAGAAAAAAAAACAACAACAGCAACGACCTACGAAACATTGCTCAAAGTGAGAGATACATTTTATTATGCTACCTGGAAGCTTAAGTATCTGCTGGATATAACTACTTCATGCTTGAGTGTATATATCTTGAATTTCAACAAGTTCTTTTTGTTGCTGCAGCGGCAATAATAACGCAATAGCAACAACAACAAAAATTTAATTGAGGTTTTATTTTTTGCTGGCCTGAGTACTGGTGTATAATGAACAATTTTACAAAAACCGAAGCGCTGCCAAAGACTGGGCATGTCAATGAAGGTAAGTGCTATGAAAATGTTGAATTCTTTCGCTTTTCTGTTACCATATGGCTATATAATTTTTATTGACCATAGTATTGGGCTGAGCTCACCATTATTTTAGAAACTCAACGTAATTGACACTAAATTTCAAATTATTTTATGACATCAACACTAAAACTGATGAGATATAGAAAAGAGGATAACAACTTGTTATCCTTTTTTGTTATATATTGGTCTCAATAAGGTGCTATACAAAAGTATTTAAACAAAAATCAGAATATAGCACCTTATTTCTGCAACGCACTGAAGTCAATTTTCAAAACTGTAAAATTATACATGCAATAACAATAGAGTTCAGCTACTACAGCTTTATCGCACTTCCTCAGCATTAATCCATCTAAAGCCACTACCCAGTAATCATTGAAAAAAAATATCAATGTTATGGATACCCGTGACCACAATCAAGTTAATGTGGGAAAAATTTACCCACCAATAAATGGGTTGGGCTCAGGGACAACACAAGACGTAACAACTAACCATGCGTATACATATATCTAATTACACAACTAATTTTAATCTACTCTTGAGTTGACCTTTTGACCAATTAACATCAAAAACGCTACAATTGTTAACAAAGCAACTCATGCGACTTAAAGGAGCAGTTGCCATATAATTTGTTCTACTAAATTACAAATAAATTAAGTTGTTAGCGTTTCTACTGCTTCTACGGTTAGTGTTAAAATTTATGTGAGAAAGAAGTTCTGGAGAATCAAATACACCTGTAATGAGCTGGTGTAAATATACGATATCTGCCGATTTCCTTCGATCACCTAAAGACTGCATTTTTAATAGTTTTAAACGATCCTCATACGGAGGAAGGTCTAATATGTCCGTTATGTCAGTTCCATATGTCAGTTAAAAGCTCAACTTCTGTGGAGATGTGCTTTCGAGAATTTTTTAAAATATTTATACAAACATTTATACAAAGCAAACTTATGATTTAGGTTAATTTAAAAAATTCTAAACATTTTTTTACGGTTTTATTACCCTTGAAATGGCATTAGTGTCAATTTAACACTATTTGAGAAATTAAATCCTATATCTTTATTATTTCCCTCTAGGAAATGGAAACATTCCCGGATGTTAACAGGAAACATTCCATGGAATGTAGGAGCATTCACTTCCGTTGGACACTCCATTTCTTTTTTTACACACTATGTCATTACAGGGAAACATTCCCTTCCACTGTCTTTAAAATTAATGTGGAAACATCTCTCTCCCCTGGACTTTTCATTGTCTTAAAACAAGCAAGTTTTCACATGTATTCTTAAAGAAGAGGTTTGGAAACAATGATTTCCATATGGATTCTTAAGGAAGTGGATTAGAAACAACATCAATTGAAAACTCCCAATAAGCTTTCAAAAGATACCACGAGGAATGTTTCTCCGTCACTTGTAAATGGAAGGTTAGACTCAAATTCACTTTTGATTTTAGCTGGGTGCAAAAATCATGCCAAAATTTTTGTTTGCAAAAAAAAAATAGAAGCAAAGATGGCACTGTTAGGCTGTACAAAAAAAAAATCTTCCCTCAAAGGGTGTTCAAATCTTAATTTAATGTAAGGCTATAAAAAACGGTATTGTGGCTTACAAAATACCAAAATAATTCTGAATTGTGCATATGTAAAGTGATACTATGTGGTATCTATTATTCTACTTGTTTAAAAATATTAAAAAAAAAACTGAAATACAGCCGGAGTCACAAAACACCCGGCGACTATTTTTCTCCCTTCAGGGGGTTTTGTAGTAAAATAAAGTACCACGCCCTATTTTTCTAAGTCGCGCATATGTCTGGCGTTTTCCCATTTTTCTAAAAACACAATAGTTAACCTAAATGCCAAAATATTGCATTTAAAATATGAATTTTTTATTGAATGTGACACAACACATTTTTGTATTTGATCCATATATGTTCTAGCCATAGGTTTTGATAACTTGGCTTTCTAGTTAAAATTTTTAGATTATAGCAAACAGAAATTACACTAGTAAGGCTGAAGCTTCGGCAAGGGTAGCGAAGCTATAATACACCTTTCCCCCCCCCGCGGCCATATTGAGTATATTCGAAGACTTTCAAAGTTATTGAATATATTGAGTATATTCGAAGTATATTCGAAGTCCTTAGCCACGACATACACGATTGCATTCAGTTTTATATATTAACGAGTTTTCCTATTTTAATGACGTCACTTTGTATGGAAGGTAGGCGTGGTTTTGATCCGATTTTCATATTCTTTCATATTATATATCAAATTAATGTGCAAAATTTCAAGACATTTTTCAATTTGAGCAGATTTTTAAGAGATTTCACTTTTAAAATAAAGCCACTTTGAATGGGAGGTAGGCGTGGTTTTCATTTGCTTTTTCCAAATTTCATAGCCAGGATTTGAATTGAAGATCAAAGCTTACATTTCTTCAATTTTTGTGGATTTTAAAGATATTTTACTTACTTACTTACTTAGGTGGCCGTAACAACCCGTGTCCGGGTTTCGGTCGACATCATCAGCTCTCGCCAGGTGCCTCTGCTTTGCGCGTGCCTACTCCAATCGGATACACCAAGTGCGATTAGGGCTTCCTCAGCCTGGTCCATCCATCGGAGGCATGGTCTCCCTCGTCGTCGTTGACCAGCGACCCTAGCCTCGAGCACCTTTTTCGCTGGAGCTTCGTCGTCCATACGATAGACATGACCCAGCCAGCGTAGTCGCTGCACAGTTATACGCCGAACTACGTCAATGTCTTGGTAGAGCTCATACAGCTCATTCGGATGCGATAGTCGGATCGCCGACTCGAACAGGACCGAAGATTTTGCGAAGAACTTTTCTCTCGAACACCCCCAGAGCAGCTGCGTCAGCTTGCAAAACTACCCATGCCTCAGCGCCATAAAGCAGCACAGGTAGAACGAGTGTCTTGTAGAGTGTTAGTTTTGTCGATCGAGAGGGGAAAGATATTTTACGGTTAAAATAAAGTCACTTCGTATGGGAGGTAGGCTTGGTTTTCATCCGATTTGGCCCATTTGCGAATTTGATCTTTTTTTTTTTTAAAATAAACTTATCTTTTTAATTTCATCGCGATAGCTTTAAAATTACGACTGTAATCGTGTCCACAGACGGACAGACAAACAAACAGACGGACACACGGAAATCGACTCAGGAGGTGATGCTGATCAAAAATATATGCATTTTTCTATACCTGTCATGCCTCCTTCTTGTCGTTACAAACGGAAAGACAAAGTTAAAACACCCCTTACGCTGTACGCGTTGGGGTATAAAAATCAGCTGTTGAATTAGAAGCCATTTTTAAAACTGGTGATTTTTACATTTGTACACAAATTTGTTCTTAAGAAAAATAAATAATGGGTATAAGAAAGTTTTTTGGTTGTAAAGAGCAGTTATATAAATACCAATACAAACAAATTTCCTTCCCCAGCGTCTGATATCCTGGCTATGCCCATGGTAGCCTGGAAGTTATTATATAGAGTTCATATTACATTCACATAAGTTAATATATCAATTAAATGGTCTTAAATATTACCAGGATATTTGATACAAAGTGTAGAAGTTGTATGGGTGTCAGTGGTGGATCTAGGATTCGCCAGAGGGAGTGCCCTAAGTTAGCAAAAAAAAAAAAAATAAATAAGAAAAATTAGAAAAATACATATATCCAGATACATTTGAAATTGCTGTTTAAAGATTATCATAATATGATTATATTATAATGTTGTAGTTAGGATTTTAAAAATTTTTAATTATTTATTATTAACTTCTTTGTAAACTTTTTCAAAGATCATTAAAAGACTAACTTGTTAAACTGAGCGTTAAATTGGAACTCTACTTTTCACCTTTTTAGTTCATCCTTCTAGGTTAGAGTTTATACTTCCCATATAAAAATATAATCTTCACATATTTCCATATCCCTAAATTAAACTATATAAGTATATATTTGACAAATAGGTACAATATTTCAAAATTTCGTACTTAATAGGCAATTTCATTTCAACTGTTGAAAAATAGTTGTTTTAAGTCAGCGATACATTTATCAATCCATACAATGCATTAACAAACTTTAAAATATTTTTATTATGTACATTCATTCAGAAAAGTACCGCGAACTGGTCAATAAAACACATAATATTCTTAGACATTCAAATTTATTTTATCGCCTCCAGTAGGGCCCCTTCCGAAATAATACACTTATGCCAACGAATTAGCCAAACCCAATTTTCTTTTATGTCTTATATCGACTAAAAATCTCTATATAGCTATGTAGCTTCAGTTTTGGAAAGAGAAAATCTCTGTCGGAGCCATATTGAGTGAATACGGTGGTTGTTCGGTGATATTTGTTGAGCTTTTGAGTTTTACACGATTGAGTCTTTGAAGAAACTTCAGGTCTTTCCAAACTAGCCGGACGGCAAAGCGTTTCATGTCCAAACAATCGTGTATAGTGGTGCGAATTGATTTGTGAGACACGAAAGCTCATTGACTATCTCAATTAAACTTAAAAGAAAAAAAAAAAAAATTCCTCACCAGTTCCTTCACTTTATTGATGTAGACTCCATGATATAGGTATTATAATATATTATAATATAATATTATAATAAGAATAATAAGGTAGGATAAGGAGATTCACCACACTGACCTCGAATGTCAAAATGAGTTTTAGCATTGCCACTTTTCAGTATTATTGATAAATGTGGGTCAAATAATAAAAAAGGGATTTATTCGTGGGATAAATAGGATAATTTAGGACAAATGTACTAACAATGAAATAAATCGCTGTTTAATGCTTTATTCAGTAAATTATTATTGCCAAGTGGGTTTTGCTTAGCTTTTTGTGTTCTTAATTTTTATATATAATTTTTATTCTAATGTCTACTTTAAATGTAATACATACTTTTTTTACTCCCATTAGACAGATAAACTGCTGGGCATAAATCAAACATTTGTTTTTGAAAATTAGCACATTGCTTTTATTTCACATTTTTATTCTTTTTATTTAATCTGTTGGAACTTAAAGAAACTTAACTTTTCATTGTTGCACGTTCTTTGACAGATGGCAGATCTTCTTTTTGACATTATTCAAAATTTTTGAATTAACTATAAATATATATTTACTTAACATATTCGCAAATTACACAAACTGAAGTGCACTACTGTATCAGAGAAAGAATTTATAGCGAATGGCCTATGGCCTAATAGCGATTGGAAAAAGCCAACAGAAAAAAAACTTCTTATAATAAAATAATGTACTTCCCTGTATTCCAGTGGCTACATATTATAACTTCACTTTCGAAGTGAATTTCGAAACGAAATATCAATATTAAAATATGCAGTACGTTAAAAAAATTTAACAGAATTGTCTGAAAAGAATCACACAAAGCAATATTTTATCAAAATGATCGCCTGTCAAATGTGGTACAACATGACAATTTTCGGCAAATTGTCGAACATCGATATTTACCAAGTTATAACATGACAACGCAGCTAAGTAATTCACACACAGAACAAGAATGGATTTTTCGTAGATATTTTTTTGAGATACAGCAGCACTATATTTTAAATTTTTGACATTAGAGGTCGGTGTGGTGAATCTCTTTACCCTACCTTATTATTGTATCATGGTAGACTCCAGTTAAAGACGTTTAAAAAAAATGTTCGCCATGGTTTGACATCACAGGCGCTCAAAAAAGTAATGGAAACGCACATTCTTGGTATTGATTTTTTTCGAACATAACATATTTTAGCATATTTGCATCATTAAACTTCTTACGATAATACAAAAATGTTTCATAATCCTGCATTATGTAGCTCAAGGCACTAATACCTAATGTAGGGTATATTTTCTTTTCAAGTTACCAAAGATTAGACATACAATTATTGTACATTTTAAAGTATAACCTATAAATCTTTTCATTGCTAAATGAAACTTTCAACACATTAAAAATGTGACTATTATGAAAAATATAATTATGATGATATCGCACTTTGTAGCAAAAACACGTTCAATGAACTCGTAGAATAAATCAAAACACAACGCAGTTAATGTGACCCACAAAAATTGGAGTTTTCGAAATTAAGCGAAAGAGGGGAAAATTTATTTCCTCGCGTACGATTGCGAAGCAGCAAAATATATGTTAAACTAATCAAAATTAAAAGTGCGACAAAAATCAACAAAAAAACTATACTGAGTTAGGACTAGAAGAACAACTCAAAAAATGTAACCCGAGCTAAAGGCTGCCATATTTGTTGAAATTGTAATATAACGTGATTTATCACAAACGTCAACAGAATGTGAGAAATATGGAAAGTATGAAATGTGGTGGAGGGAAGAGAAAGGGATAAGAAGAGAGCGGAGCAATGTGCTAAACATATTTTAGACAGTAGACAAGCATGAGTAAGGCAGCAACAAGAAAAAAAAATTTTTATTTATTTGTTTAAAAACACATACGTTTATATTATATTTGGGAAGGGAAGCAACGTGAAGTGCAATGTGCGAGTGTGAACAAAATAACTGTTAAGTGAACAAATAAAGAGCTACGTTTCAATATGGGTCATATGAGATATAACGCAGTGACAGGGCGTGAAACTGCAGGACAAAGGGAGAGAAATATAAGCAGAGGTAGAAAAAACAGTCGGAAACGTTTAAAGGAACCAGTATGCGTCACAATAACAAACACGTAACGCTGTAATGCGTGCTTCTAAGTGCAGCTTTCAATATTAAAAAGCTAATTAACTGTAAATATAACACGCAGATACACTTTTTTGGGGCGCATAACACTAACAGATACAAATGTATCTGCAGTGCTAAACAACCAAATCTTGCTTTTAATTAACATTAAAAGTTGGTTAATTTTACAAAATAACAAAAAAAAAACAACTTTATTAAGAAAAGTTAAAATAATAACTATAAGATAGAAGAAGTCGAACTCAAAAGGTAAAGAGAAAAAGTTTAACATGAGATGCAAAAAAACAAAAAAAAAAAAAATAAAGTGAAATTTAGGCAGCAAGAAAAATAAAATACTGAAAAGTTAAAATCTCTAACGAAAGTTTGCGACACCTAAGCTATGAACTATTAATTAATCAAAAAAAAAAAAACCAAAAATTACACCAGCTTGCATGAAAGTATTTAGCTAATATATACATTGATGCAGCTATTTGCTTTTTGTATAATCTTTATAAAACAAACACGTCAATTTGCTCCACTATAACAATCTTTAAAAATTGCCTAAATTGTTTTTTTTTTTTAATTTGCATATAATAGAGCGCATCCAGCAGATACAAGTGCGAGATACTTGTACTTCACTGCCAGCAAGAGCTATTTTTATGAAATCCAACAAGAAAAAAAAACAACAAAATTACGAATGTTTTCATTTTCAACAAGAGCAACAACAACCAGTAATTTTAAAATAATGCAACAGCATGTTTTATTCTTTGTTTTTGTTTTTGCGGCATGTTACAGCAAATGCTTGATTGGCTTCAAAGCATGCATGCACGACAAACTGCAGCCGGCCTTAACTTAAGTTGCAGCAGATACAACTTCAAACGTACAGCTAAGTTTTCTTTATTAAATGCGAGCTACTCGCATTGTTGCTGTTGCATGTCTTCTTGCAACAGCATCTCTGTGTTTGTGTAATAAAAGCATGCTGCTGACGTTTGACTGACAGGCAAAATGAACAAAAAAAATAAAAAATAACTCCAACAGACCCCATTTTTCGTAAGTGTTTGCATGAGTCAGTTCTGGAGCATTGGTTAGAACAACAAGAGCCACAGTTTGAACTAATTTTAACATCGAACTTGATTTTTTAAATGTTGAACAGATATTTTTTTTGTCTTAACCCTGTAGGAAAATCAACTAATTTAAAAGTAGTTGATAAAGTAGTTTTTTGTCAACCACAACTAGTTGAAATTCTGACTTTTTTCCATAGAACGAACTAACTTATTTTGTATGGTGATGTCCGCTAAATAAGTCAATTGACTTTCGTCTGCATATATTTTCAACTACTTGTTAAATTACAATTAAAGTTACATTTAAATTATTTTTTTAATTGCTTTTAAATAACCAATTGAAAACTATTACTGATGGCCTAAAGTTAATAATATTTGATGAAATAACATGGTTAAATATATATAAACTTGTAATCTAATAAAAATTTGCAATTAAAACATGTCAACATCAGTGTAGTTGCCGCCTTAATGTAATTAAAAGTAGTTCATATACTGGTTTATTTTAAACTAGTTTTTTAATTAGTTGTTTTTAAAAACAAGTTAGTTTGTTCCTATAGGGAAATTATACATATTGGCTTCAGCTATAAGAAGAGCATAATTTTAAGAAATAGCTACAGTTTAATTTTATGCTATTGTTTTTGTAAACCTGATTTATTAATAAATACTCCTCTCCTCTCCTACTCTACCTGCATCTAGCAATGACTTGAAGTGACTTTTTGAATTTTAATCCATAAATTATTATAATTTGTATGATTATATTTATATTAAAGTGAGACCTTTATCAAAATTCAAGTTCACCTTATTTAATAACATTGAAAAATAAAGCAGTTGAAAGAGACTTCTTACAATATGACTTAAAATTTTATTTGAAATGTTTCTTAAACTTTTTGAAATTTCATTTCGAATCACTTTGGTACAGTCTTGGTGCTTTGCTGGAAATACCATTTTTATCCCTACTTAAGGTAATGAGAAAAGTTACTACAGGAGAATGAATTTTTGAGACACACAAATAGGGGGATATATCTGCCCTCGTTTACCATATTTTTAAGGAGGGGCCGAAACATGTGTTTGACTTACAATTTGACTTACAGTGGACAGTACGTCAGTACGACAACACGTGTTTCGACGTCCACCTAAAAATGTGGTAAATGGGGGATAATAGGCCCTCTGTTTGTGTGTCTCAAAAATGCGTCCCCCCTTAAAAACCCACAAAAAATGGTTAATTTTTACCTATATTGCTTCTTAATAAGCAAATATCAAAAAATTATAAGTATCAAAATACTTCTCATTGATGAATTCAAATGATTTTCAGCTCATATAAAGAGCACATCATTTGCAGAACTCGAGGGATGGAAACAGTGACGATGCTCTAACAACGATGAGCGCTCTTTGTACACTGACGAATAACCAATACAAGTGTGTGAGAAGTTTATGCGAGAGCGTAGCGTTCAACGAATTGCTCTAAAAAGATTATTCATTGCATGATACAATCAAGGTTGATTTATAAGGTTGTCGCAAGGGAGAGAGCGAGTACCCATAATTGTCAAATCGAAGTTGACAGCTCATAGAAAATCTGCAAGTGCTCTCTTTTATCATCCATTTTTCTTTCGTAGTCATTCGCAAAATTGCGATGCGATGTAGCACCAATTTAATTTCCTTCCATAAAGTTGCAAACATAAACATCCATAAAGTGCGGTCGCGTGTGTTAAATTTGTGATAATTTGAGTGAAAATATTATAACAGTGTAATAAAAACTATAAAATGTGAAACTCTTAAAATTGCAAACAAATCTGTAACAAATTCTAACCTACAAACTGCGAACGTGAGTATAAAGAAATTTGCGATGAACAGCTGATTTTGACATCAATCTAGCTTTATTCTGCTTTCTACTCCATTCCTCTCCGTGATGTGCTTACCTTATAATTCTGCCATGATTCATTGCTTTTGTTTTTATAAATGATAACTCGAAAGAGCGAGAACGAGCTTTGATTGTGTAGATACGTGATGCGTAGAGCACTCACACAGAGATTTTCGTAACTACATTTGTATCATCACCTTAAATCTTAAAACTCTAATACTATCAACCCAACTTTGTGGTTTCAGGGTTGTATTATTTCTACAGTTTTGTTTTAAAACACACTCTCACAAAAAGTGGCGAGAATAAACTGCAATAAAAATGTCATAGCACAAAAATACAAATATTTCACGCACAATGTGTGAAAACTTTCTCTACTACAATTATTTCTCACCCGCTCTCTTGAGTGAGCGCGATTCGAACTTGAAATCTTTCGATCTTTAGATGCATGATACAATAATTTACAAGGTAGCCTTGACCAACACCTTTTTTTCTCACGAGCGGCGATCGGGAGTTGTCAAATCAATACAAGTTTCATTATACATGTGGAGTGACAGTTCTTTAGGAGTGACAGTTCTTTTGGCGATTTGGAGTTGAAGAAGCAGCAAAACAGATGAAAAGTTAAACTTTGTATTGATTTGACAACTCCCGATCGCCGCTCGTGAGAAAAAATGTAGTTGTGAAGGCTACCTTGTAAGTCATTATACCATGATACCATGTTCAGATGGATATTCCTACATTAAAAAGAGCTGCTCATACACTCAAATAAAAAAACCTATGTTTTTATGATAAAAAAAAGTTTTTTTTTCGATAATACCAATTTTCTTTATTTCAAACAACATTTTTTTTTCAATTATATATATTTATTTTACCTTATAATATATATATTTGTTATACAATTATATAATAAGTATTTTTCTCGCACTCAAAAATTCTCATTTTTAGAGAAAAATTTATAGAAAATGAAAAATGTTCTCTATTGTTAATAAACAATTCACTTTGCGAAATATTTTCTTCAATAAAAACAAATCCTTTTTGAAAAATATAAAAGTCGTCATCTCTGAAAATGATATATTTTTCTTATATTGAATTAGATACGGAAAAAGAAGAAGAAAGCGTGAGAGCGAGTGAATGATGTTGTGAAAAGCAAGTGTTGCACATTCTTCAAAGGGACTTTTGTTGTTGTTGTTTATAACCACTGATTCTTTGGATGCATATATAAAATCGTTTCTCACAAGAAATTTCTAGAATATTTATAAGGAGTTCTGAAATGTAAGGGATCTCTTTTTGTATACTACCTGTATCTTTTAACATATTTTTGAAAAATATTTTTACAGCCGAATCATAATACAATATTAATACTTTTAGCGTAGAACTGAGTTAAAGCAAATGTTTCATAAAAAGAAAAAAGGAGTGCAACTGTTAAGGAGAAGGTGTCTTCATTGATGAGAAAATTATTATCTATTTTCATGGAAGCTTTTTACCATTTTTAGGGAATTTTCGGGATCACATTTAGAGAAAAGCATTCTCTGGAGCAATGCCATTACTATTTTTCTCAAAAATGATGATTTTTTCTCATATTCCGAGAAAATTTTTTCCGAGTGTAGCCATGTTATATTAAGTATTAGTTCCTCTCTTGCTGCATATCTGAACGGCGTTGGATTGTGTCTTGACTAAATCAAGAGTAATGCACAAACCTCAAAGTTTTCATAAAACTCCTTAAAAAGTAGGTACTAAAATGTATTGTATTAATTATAGAATAATTATAATATAGAAAGGACATCGCAAACAATTGCCACTACGCTTTCTAATAGCACTGCAATCGATTTGCATATAAAAAAAAATACCAAAATGATTCTAAAATAAATAGAAACTAGTAACCGTGTGGCGTTAAAACGCCAAAATAAAAAATATCTAGTGATAGGTAATTTTGTTTTTATATTATGGACTAGTTGTTCCTTTGAAACCCAGTTATTACTTATCATAGCATTATAATAAAAATCTATCATTTACTTTCAGGCATAACAAAAAAGTTTATTTGTTATTCATAGAAAATTGTTTCAGCTTTTTTTGAAATAAACAATATTTTAAAAAAAAGAAGACCTTCTTGTACATCTACAGATCAAGACCTTTCAATTGCTACCTTTTATGAAAATCGTGTGTATAGTATAGATTTGATAGTCATAATAATAATATAGATAATAGAAGAAGTTCCCAGGCTTAGTGCCTTTGCAACATAAAATTCCCGACATTTTTCAAGCGGTTTTTTTTTTGAGACTTCAAATGATTTCTTACTTAGAATTGTGGATACAGCAAATCAATAATACGTTGATTTTATGACGAGTTATGATCGAAAAAGCTATGGGTAGCAACCTGCAAGACTTTCCTATAAATTGGAAAAAAATGCGTGAAACCTTCTGCAGGGCCAAAGCCAGCGAAATATTGCTCGCAGAACTAACAAATTTTTTGCAAAACTAAACAACAGTAAAATAAAAATAAAAATTAAAGCTTTTAGGGGGGCTTTGAGCAAAATTGTTTTCTAAAATTATTTTAAAGGGTGAAATGAAGTGGGGTCATTTTAAAAATATCAAAAAAAAAAAAATTTTTTTTAATATTTTCGACGATACGCTTACTTCAAATAGACAAATAATTTAAAAATAGGCTTTTCCGAAAGTCGACAAAAAAATTTTTTTTTTATGATTTAACGATGAATTTAATAGATATCATTTTTGTTGAACACAAAAATAATTTTAGAAAAAATTTAGTTAAAAAACATAAAAAGCTGAATGGTGGCTATAAGTTGGCTAACATAATGATGTTGAAAGAAAAATTTGGAGTCATCAACATGAAGGAGCCGCAGCATCGGTAGAGGTAGCCCAAGCAACATGGGGTATTCTGCTAGTTTAATATTAAAAAAGCCTTTATTTAACTCACTATTCTTCTCGCATGAGTCCATAACACCTTTTTATAAAATTAGTCACAAACTTGACGCACTAAGAAAAACAACAACGATTGAAACAAAGTTCTGCTCCAATATTAAATTTAATGATCGAGCTATTAAAAAACATTCTTCTGTGTAATCAAGACAGAACTATTTCCTGTGAAGTAGTGTGGATAGCATTGAAGCAAGTTAAAATTGTAAGGCAGCCTAAGGTAGCACAAATATAGTAGGTAACTAAAGTGGCATACTTTAACGTGACTCTTTATAATTTTCTTTAATATTTATTCGTCTCAACTTTATATTTGTACACGAACAAATGACTAAATGTTCAGAAGACTATGTTAAAAGTTGAGAAAAACTATTTATTATAAGCTAACCGCCTCATTTTGTATATCGAAAACGCAAACCAACGACAAGCAAAACACGTGAAGCAATAGAATTTTTTATACAAAAAAGTATTGCTTCTCGTGTCTTACTTGTCGTTGGTTTGCGTTTTCGATTTACAAAATAAAGCAGTTAAGTTCAGATTTTTGAAATTTACTCTTAAATGTAGAACATTTACTTTCATATGGAGAAAATTCAATAAAACCGTTCAAGTGAACCTAAGCTTGGTTTCAATAGCATGAAAGAAACCACAAAAGCACGGCTCAGAATATGCAAATTATTTAGAGAAAAACAAAAAAATATGTATGTACGTACGTTGTTAAGAAATAAAAATAAACAAAATCACGTATTTCGCATCAGCAAAAGCAAAAATTTTGTAAAAAAAAAAACAAAAGCAAAGTTAAACAGAAATTGATTAACTTAGCTTGTGTAGGAAACTGAAGAGTGGCACATAACAACAAAGTAGAATAAGCCAAAAAAGTTAAATAAAACTCAGTTAAAAATAAAAATAAACAAAACATGATACATAACCATATAATTCTAAACACAGTAACAGAAATTAAGTGAGTACCATTAAGCGAAAATGAATATTAAAAAATGGAAGTTATTATATACGTGTTGCATTTGAAAATGGTAAAAATTATTATAGCAATTATATTGCAAATGAGTTGACTTCAAAAATCGATTTCTTCAATATTCCGAAGAAAAAATTATTAACTCTGCTTCCCACACTTAATCTTATACCAAGCAAAATTTTTAATACAAATTTGATATGCATTCTTAGTCATGTTTCTCTAAAAATTTATATTATTGAATTAAACTCAACAAGAGTCTCTGGTCGATTGATAGCAACGATCACATCTTTCATTAAATGCCTCAAAGAAATCTTCCTTTGTAGAAATTCTGGAATTACTTCTGGAGAAGACTAAGGAAAGCATTTCTCCCAATAGCATCTATACGTCCTATCTTTCTGGGCAGAGAACGAAAATAAACGAAACGATTTCCGAACCGATCTCTTAGAGAGTGATAGAAAGTCGATATTTTTCATTCGAATCGTTAGTGAGGGTGAACGAAACACGAAACCTTTCAGTGGAAGAGAGAGCTAACGTAATTTTTATAATTTTTGCTAAAGTGACAGTATTAAAAACGAAACCAAAGCAAACGTTTCATTAATGATCACTGTTATGCATAAGGTATTGAACAATAACACAAGACTTGTTTGCGCACAGCTTGAGCGTGGCTTTTGTTTTTGTTGTTTCACAGCAAATTAAGATATTAAAAAACAAAGGAAGGAGAGAATTTTTTCTGAGACTTTGCTAAAGAAACGAAGCAAAAATACAAAGAGCGCAAAAGAATGCGACGTAGAATTTTTATTATTTTAATCAATCTTTTAATTATTTCAATAATTTTTGTTTCGTACGCTTGTTTCGAAAGATCGCAACGTAACGATATGGAACAATTTGTTATTGTTTATTTTTGTTCTTTGCTTTTGGGTATAAAAGTGGAAGGAGTGGAATTCAATACTTTCCTTTCCCCTTTACCTTCTTTTTTAAGCGTTTTTTGTGATGGGTACCTTCGGACCGGCGCATGGTGCCTGGCTAGACCTCTATAATTTACATCCATTTTGTCATAATCTACCTCTGTCAGTGGTTTTAGAATGTATATTACTACCTGTACATTTATAAAAACTGTGGTCGACACTCGACCTTTTCGCCATACCACCACCAGAGCAACGCCAGGTATTCCAGCTAGCATTTTTCTTTGAAAACTATTCGGTGCACTCCTTCTCCTTACTCTGATTCATTTAAAAAAAATATAAAATATATAAAATAGGATGAGAAACACCCTGAATGCCATACCACCCCAAGCATCGCCGGGTATTCCAGCTAGCAATTTTCTTTAAAAATTCGTCAGTGCTTCTCCCTACTCTGATTCATTTAAAAAAAAAAAAATCATCAAAATCGGTTAAGGAAAACAGGAGGAAATGGTACTGAACTGTTTTTCATTAGCCTATTTAATATAGATTCCTCAAACATGTTGCGATTGCAAAAAAAAAACATTTTTTGTAGTGAAATTTTTTTTAGGCGTTAGCTTTTTTCGGAGAGAGAGCAAAACTATAGAGATTCGGGATAACATCAGGCCGTTAGCGTAACAGAAATTATTTCTGTACTGCATTCCTTTTTAGGAATGAAATTTTCTGAATTTCTGCTTAGCCAAACTTGTGTAGCAGAAAATAGCAACATTTGAAAAGGGCTGGATTTCTCATTTTCGCGCTCTTTTGCGAATTTTTTGAATACGGGAACAAGAAATCGCAGAAAATAGCACGAATTTGTGCGAATGCTCAGTACGGGAACAGACCTAACATGTAACAAAAAAGTGAAATGTTTTTTGTAAACATTGTTTATAAATAAACACGTGCAATGCAAGGATCATTAATATAGGTTAAGTCACTTGAGAGAATAGCTCTTTTTTTCCGCCTTTGCTCGAACTGGCAAAGTTGCTGCTAACCATGATACAATTATAAGGTAAGCTCACATTTAAATAGATACTCAAAAAACAAGTTTTGCAACAACAAAGCTGTGAGAACGCTAAACGTCAAATGATAAACAACAGCAACAACAATAAGAAAACTAAAATTCGACCAGCCGATTTTGACATACGGAAGCTGTATCTGTTGTTACTCCAACTTGAGCCTACCTTATAATTCTGCCATACTGTTAACTAAAAATTGTAAAGATTCAGGTTTTTTTTTTCTTGATTTCCTTTCATCCATTCTGACCGTTCGACCGAGCTTCTCTCAAGTGACTTAACCTATATTAATCAACCTTGGTACAATGTATATAAGCGCTGCCTAAGAGAGACTCCATGGTTGGCAGTTTTAGGAGATCACTGGTGTTGAATCTGATGTCAGAATTTAAAAATTTAAGATGGCAGGTAGGATTGCCACTAAGATTTTTTTTTTTATTTTTGCGAATTCTTCTAATTTTAAAATTCTGCCAACGGATTTCATTTCAAATCTAATGTAACAGTTTTAAAATTCAAGATGGCAGATTTGATTGCCACCTAAATTTTTATTACAGGGCTGTCACCTAATAATATGTTTTTTACTAGTTTCAAACGTATTCTAACAGTTCTAGGTAAATAATGAAACAAAAGATATTGATGATAACAAAAAATATGATTACGAATACAAAGACAGAAATAAAGTAGTATGTGTTAGTTTTATAAAAAATAAAATCACCGATCACAATTTTACAATTCAATTTCAATCACAATTTTGTAAAATTTTTGGCATACTTTCACATAATACTCTCACAATTTCTGTCAATGTGCAATTTGCCCTCGCCATGATTTGAACTCTGGAACTGCTGGAATTTAAATTAATATAAGTTGCAATATCGTTTTGTTTCTCTCGTAGTGTAAAAACAAAAGATTCTCACGAATAGTTGTAAAAAAATCTGATACGAAAAGTGAAAAGAAATTTGCATAAATACCCAAGTTGCACTACATAGAGCAGCGACTGAGCGAACAACAAAACAACAACGACAAAATATGGCAATCAGGATTAAAGTTATGAACCAGCAGCAGCAACATTTTTATGTTACACACACACACACACACACACATAAAACAAAAACCCGGAAATTCTTCACATAATAATGTTGTTGTTGCTACTTTAACAAATATTCAAAAGAAATCAATGAACTATGGCGAAAAATACTATGGTAACAATATGAAAAGAAAAACATTTCATGTTCACAATGAAGGCAGCCTGCAATTTGAACCTCAAAATCATGTGAATTCACACTGTTGTGGCTTCATACAATGCTGCTTACACGGCTGCTGCTCACTCAGCAGTGTTCGTCAATGTTTCGAATGCCATTCATGCGCATTGCTAGCGTCTCACTCAGCAGCTACAACGGCTTCCTTCGAAGCGTAAATGACGAGTTTTTAATGAATAGAAAAAGTTTTTTTTTTTATTTGTTTTGCTTTGCTAAAAACTTTTAAACAACTTTCGAATTTGGTTACACTCTGGAGTGTATTGGAGAAGACGTTGAAAAAAAATTTAATTCAATGTTGCTAAAATGCTAGGTAACTAAATGGATGAATTGTTCAACCTCAGAAGTAACGAAAGTGGAAAAACTTGAGTCAAGGCTGTTGCTCTACGACTAATAACCGGTTTCTGCGCTCTATCATCACCATCTTCATCATCATCGCCAGCATCATCAGGCTCTTCATCGTCATTATGGTTATCACTCAACATTGTCATCATTATTGTGTTCAACGTCAAGTAAGTTGCATGCGCGATGTACTCATAGAATTGCGTCGCCTCTTCAGATGTGGCTGCCAACCAGCACTGAACTTTGGGCATCAAAGACGGTTGCTTTAGTTTTGTTGGCTTGGGAAAAAACAAAAACATTTGTTTTGTGATTTTATATTAGTTTTTTGTTGTTGTTGTTGTCATAGCCAATATCAGTGTTTTGTTACAAAAAAAAGCATTTAAAATGCTTAGCCGACGCTACCCTTGCAGGTGCCCTCGGTGACGAAGCTGATTTTATTGATGACTAGCTTGTGGTCGCTGACTTGCGTCAACAAACAGCTGCTTTTTGTATTTAATGCGTTTTTGCTGAGAGAAGCAGAGTGCAAAGAGCAAAGTTTAACCCTTGCCAGCATTCTTTTTTAAAACTTGCAGCAGTTGCGTGAATACAAATAGTTTGTCATGAGCAGCAATGCCAGCTTGCGGAAAATTTCCCAATTTACGGGTAAATTCCAAATCGATCTAGTTAATCGGGGAATGGATTCTATTATGTGGGAAATTAAAAAGTTGTTTATGCATTTTATGTAACAAGTATCGCATGTGGTTGAAATTCCACCATATAAAAATCGATTTTTGTCTTGTTTTTTTTTTTCTTAACATAAGCACCGAGTGAAAAAAACCATAGTAAGAACATACAAGTTGGCTTTTGTGAAAGAAAAATGCACTGTGTGGCAAAACAAATGTGTAATAAGAAAAGTATTTGTGCAAACTAAGCATGGTTTAAAAATTAAAACTACGATAGTTTCTACAAAAATTAATTGTTTGAATTGTTAAAGTTGAAGTTTGTAAATTTGTAAAAATTCTTGTTAAAGTATACAAGGGCCATGTATAAAATTTAATCTTATCATCACTCAACTTATGTAAAATTATACAAAAAAAAACTTGGAAAGAACTTGGATATATGTTAAATTGTACAAAATATTGACAATTTGTAATTCAAGTAAAATTCGATAGATCAACAAATAAAACTTGGTTGTCTTATCCAATTACTTGGAAGGCACCAAATTGCCGAAGCCATTGAATTAATTAACATAAGTTTATTGTTAATTTGCCTTAAGTTTTTTTTTTTTTTGGTGTATTGAAAAACGTTTGGCAAAGTTAAAAAACATTAAATTGAGAAATACATTTCGGTAATACAATGAATCAAAATAAAATGTATTGTTATTGAAGTGCATCAAGGTTTATTTCGTAAGATTATATGGAGAAAACTTAATTGGTATGTATGGTTGTTTAAGTTTAGGTTTCATATTCTTCTACATGGGTAACAATAAATTTACCAGAATAATTCGACTTCACAACGCATCTTATTCAAATAAAATTTTAAATTTTGATTGCATTAAATTTAAAATCAATACAAAATTAATGTCAAAAACATATGTTTTTCCATAAAAATTTGGCATTACTTTTAATTTCCTAATTAATTCGCCACCAGTTCTCTCGCTAAGAAAAGAGTACAGTGTGAGCGTTAATATGATCTTCAACGTCAATATGAAACTTTCTTTGTGTGTATGTTTGGCCGACAAATATACACAGAAAAACGTTCGTCTCTGTTTATATTTTTCGTGTTTTTTGTTTTTTCTTTTTTCGCTCATATGTGTACGTAACCGAACTCATACTGCATTGGAAAGAAAAACAAAAATCTACCGAAATAATACCGAACGTTTTTGTTTTTGTTTCTCTTCTTTTTGTGTGGATTTTTTTCGTGAATATGAGCCCACAATAGGTGAAATGCATCACATAACCAAGGTTGATTTAAAAGGTTGTCGCAAGGGAGAGAGCGAGTACCCATAACTGTCAAATCGAAGTTGACAGCTCATAGAAAATCTGCAAATGCTCTCCATTATCATCCGTTTTTCTTTCGTAGTCATTCGCAAAATTGGCTGGTTTTGACAATTATGGGTACTGAGACGAGAGTGCGATCAGCCCTACGACAACCTTATAAATCAACCTTGCACACAACATTTCACCTGCTAAAAGCACGTAGACTTCTATAATAAATATTAGGTGCACTCTTTCTCCCTACTCTAACTCATTTAAAACAAATTGTCAAAATCAGCTAAGAAACACTGGATAAAATGGTTATATGTATGGTTAGTATGGTTTTCATGGTTATGTATATTTATAGATACTCTAATTTCGTAATCTTAAGCAGAAAAGGATATTAATTAAAATTTTCACCCCTGAAATACATCACCCCTGGTTATCATTTTATAATTTTTAATAAAAAATGAAGCGTCATTACCTAAAATATCACATTAATAACAACTATTTTGAAAAGTTTAGTATCACACTTATCAATTATAAGAGCAAAAATGCCAACATTTTGTTAGACTCACCTCAAAGTGAAATCTCGAAGTGTATTGTATTGACAACTTAAATATAATCAAAAGCTAAATTGTAACATAACAAAACTGTTAGCACCATAAAAAAAATATTCAGAACTAATAAAATTGCGAAACATATTGAAAGTTATCAACTCCTTGGATCAAAAAATATCACATAAAAGACCAGCCTGTCATTGAATATACAATTGTCAATCACCAGCATAAGGCTATTAGTAACGAAGTGACCTGACTATTTCGTTACAAAATGCAATTACGAAATCGGAACGAAATATCATTTCGAAATAGCAAAGAAATGTGTTAATGAAGTCGTAACGAAATCTAGTTTCAAAACATTTGCGGAATGTAGTTGCGAATTCTTAACGAAATTTAGTTTAAAATTCATAACGAAATGTAGTTAAAAAACTCAAAACTTTATTTAACTTTTAAAGCTTTATTTAAAGTAGTAACAAATTATTTAAGACAGCTCCAAATAGTTACAAATTAGTCTGACTTACAACAAAGTCTTCAACTTTGGTTTGTTGGGTATATGTGTTTTCTAATTAAAAATTTCTAAATAAATTCTAATCAAAAGATTATCCAAAACAAAATTTTTTAAGAAGGTAATATGCAGCATGAAAGACTCCATTACTTATAATTTTACTCTACCTCGTTTTACTGCTACTGTAGAAAAAAAAATTTTCTGAAGTAATTTTAAAGAAATCTACCGTGAGAAATCGACACTCTAAAGATACCGTGGAACTTATTTTGTATTGCAGAAGTATTTTTTCTGAAAAGAGATCTCATATTTTGAAAAAAGATATAATTTATTAAATAAAATAGTAAAATAAGTACAAGGCTGGTTGAAAAAAAAAGTTTGTCTTAATTTTTTTTCTATTTTGAAGCGAAGCTTTTTACTCCTCGTTCTGTGATTTGCTTGGAGTGAAATCTGAAAAATTTTCGACATATTTTTTTCTTAGAATTTTATGGTTTCTTATTGCTTGCATATATTATTACAAGAAAATTAAATACTTTAATATTAAAAATAATCTTTTGCCCCCGTGGGTATTCGAATCCCCCACTAGTTGATCACGAATTCTGTACACTATCTACCAGGCCACCAAGCTGTGTTAGAAACTCTTGTTGATTCAATGTTAAGTATAGCAGAAGCTATGCTGCAGTAGATCGTTACAATCTATCAACAGATAGAGGATTGTGTATTGGCTTATGCCAATAAGATGTCACCAGCATCGGTGTGTTTTGTTTTTTCCTTATGTGAACTCGCAAAGAAAAGCTGTAGACGTGTTACTACTACAGTACAAGGTTGATTTATAAGGTTGTCGCAAGGGAGAGAGCGAGTACCCATAATTGTCAAATCGAAGTTGACAGCTCATAGAAAATCTACAAGTGCTCTCTATTATCATCCGTTCTTCTTTCGTAGTCATTCGCAAAATTGGCTGGTTTTGACAATTATGGGTACTGAGAAGAGAGTGCGATCAGCCCTGCGACAACCTTAATAAATAAAATAAACTTAAACAATTATTACATTAAATCCAAATCCAGATATTTGACGTCTTCTCACAAGAATAAGAATGTATTCATGAAGAGGAATACATTCATGTATGTATATGAAGAGGAAAGCAAGAGAACAAATTTTTAATGACATAAAAGTCCCTCAGTTGCATGAATATCGTACTTTCTCATAGTACAAAATACTAAAGATACATTTGACTAGTACGTTTTCTACTACTTGTTTGTTTTGAACAAAACTGATTATGAGCTTTTAAATGTGTAAAAACTGTAACCATTAATACGGAAATCCAATGGCACTGCGTACTTTCGCACTTGCTCACTGCCGAATACATACGACGTCTTAAATATCTTATATTTATCCTATATATATATAAGGCATCTTTTATTTTAAATTATTTAACACTAAAGCACGGTTTAAACAAAATCTGGACGCACTTCACTGATGACGAAAGCGCCTCTTGTGGTGGATAGAGAAAACTTTTTACACAACACTGATAACAATTCTTCTACCGTTACTTGGTAGAATTTTCAGTTTATTTGCTTTTCAATTAGTGGTTTTATGAAAGATGGAGTTAGCCAACCGAAAACTTATTTTGAACAAATTAATTGAAAATCCGACATGGTCGGGATCAAAAATTGCTAAAGAACTAAAAATGTGTAGATCAACTGTGTTAAACGTTATAAAACAACTCTAAATGTAGACAGAGTAACAAAAAAGTGTAAAAAAACGGGAACACGTGACTCAAGCTTAAGATTAAAGATCTTAAGATCAATTAAACAAAACCCTGGTTTATCAGATAATGATCGTGCCAAAAAATTTGGCACAAGTAAGAGTACGGCAAGATTAATACGTGTGCGGGCAGGAATAAAGTGTTATCGTGCCATCAAATACCCAAACCGTTCCGATAAACAGAATTTAGTTGCTAAAAAACGAGCAAGGCTACTCTACGATAAGGTTTTGACGAAATTCAAAGGGTGCATAATAATTGATGACGAAACGTATGTAAAATTTGACTTTAAACAAATTCCAGGTCAAAAATTTTACTGCTCAAACATGCGTGGAAATGTTGACCCCAAATACAAGTATGTCAAAGTTGATAAATATTCCAAAAAATGTATGATTTGGCAGGCCATTTGTAGTTGTGGCCAAAAGAGTCGAGCATTCGTTACGTCTTCTACTATGACAGCTGATGTTTACATAAATGAGTGCCTCAATAAGCGTTTGCTACCATTTATTAAACATCACCGTTCTCCTGTAAAGTTTTGGCCAGATTTAGCCAGTTGCCACTATGCCAAGAGAACCATGGAATGGTACCAAAGCAACAAGGTTGACATAATCCCAAAAATTATGAATCCACCGAATTGTCCCAAGCTTCGACCAATTTAAAAATTCTGGGCGAATGTAAAAAAGAAATTGAAGAGAAGTGGTGGAGCTGTTAAGAAAGCGGATTCACTGTTGCTGAAATGGAACCAATTTGCAGCAAAAGTCACTCGAGCAGATGTTCAACGGCTGATGGGGTCCATCAGAAAGCATACGCGAAATTTCATACATGATATTGAAATATAAATTTTGTTTTAATGACATTGTGGAGACAGTAAAATAACTATTCTGTTGATATAAAAATCCTTTTCCTACAAGTTTTATTTTCAAAAATATAGTGGTTCTTATGAGTCCAGATTTTGTTTAAACCGTGCTTTAGTTCGAAATTAAAAATATCACATACATACTAAGACAGAATATAATTTGAGATAAATGACGCTATAATAATTGAAACAAATTTCCACAAATTATTTTCATGTCAGTAAATTTTACTACAATATTGTACACTTGATTTTTTTTATTAACATAACCACAAGCATATGGAAAAGTACTTTAAAAAAACACAGAAGAACACTGTAACGCAATTTTTTTTTGAACGACCACACAACCCTGGCTGTCATTTTTTCAAGAGAGTAAAAATATTTTTGTTTACATAAAATAAGGGTATGTCAAATATCTGGATAACCTTATAATGACTGAGTCATGGTAGCAAGTAGAAGCATTTTTGTTGTAAAAACGATAGCAAAATTCCCAGAAGAAGTACATTGAAAGTTTTGACAGCGAACAGGTAGCGGATATTTTTTTCGCTAGGTAGTACGCTGTTGTAGGAAAAAATGTATTCAGTGCAGTCAAGCTCACAACCATGTGTGGAGAGTTAAAATGGAGAGTCGCATTATATGCCCGTATATGTAATTAGCGTTGAAATTTCACATTCAACAATAAAAAAATAAGAAGTATGTTTTGTGTCTATATGTTATTAATTTTATATTATTTAAAATTTTTGAATTTGAAAGTTAATTTATTAAAAAGATAAAATTATTAAGCTTTCAAATCTATGTAACTGCATAAAAGCTTCGCTTCTCTCGTGTGTCCAACGACGCACCTGTGTTTTTTTTTTTTTTTGTTCCAATCTCATATTTTTTGCTCAACAGATATAAAATGTTTATTGCTTTGTTTGTTTTTGGAATAACTTCGAGTATTTTATTGTTTTCTGATACTTTAAATCTTTTTTTATTTAAAAATAATCAGTATCTATACTCTACACTGAGTACTTTAGACACACCTTCATATAATAATTTTCTTACCATGATTTTTCCTGAACGCTTTAACTACTGATTTTTTAAACGCCCTTTTTATCGCAGTTTTAAAAACTGTTAACACATTACTGATATTAAAGTTACAATTTTTATTACTCTCCACATGTCTAATACTATTGTTATAAATTGTAAAGGAATTTTATTGAGACCATTGAGATATCACAAAATCTATTATATTTTTTATTAGTTAACACTTTTATTTTCTTATTTTTGTATTGATAGTATTTCAACTGAGAAATCTTTATAAATTGCTTTTAGTATTTCAACTTTCGCTTACTATCAATTTTGTTTGTATCTCGATTTTTGGCATAAATTAAGATTTAAATATAATTTCAAGTCGTTTTTTATTTATTTTTTAACCACTTTGCATTTACCTAATAGATCACTATGGTTATGATTATGTAAGAGTTGTATCGATTAAATAATATGAGAATTACTATGTATTCCAAGCGATCGCAATATTGAAATTAACTTTTATTCATCATAAAATGATATACAAAAGTGCTCAAAAAAGCATTGAAAAAAAAATTTATGAAAACCATGATGCTTAAATTCGTGTTTCAAGTTTTACTTTTTTCTTCTTCACTCATTTAAATTAATTTATGTAAAGAAAAAAACCCCCATAAACAATAGAGTCAACAATAGAGTTTTCTTTCTCTGACTTTCCCAAACACGCTCCGCTAATTAGCGTTCAATTAACTGGAAAACTTTTGAAAAGAAAAAAAACTTCTAAGCATGGCATACTACGAATATAAGCTGGTTGAACAGCCGCCATCAAACAAAAGTCCACTTTGTCTATGCCACTCATTAGAATCTCCAGCTCTTTAACACACAAAACCAATTTCAACAACGACTCGAGCTGGTGGAAGAACAGCAAAGTTCAAGAGATCAAAAATAAAAACTATCTTCAAAGCAGTTAGCGATCAGCTTAAAATGCTATAAAACGCACATTAAGAACCATGAAATAAAGAATACGTCTTGAAAGCATCTTAAAACATTGGCACAAGTAAAGAAATGCAATGAAAAGACAGAAAAGAAGAAAGTGAGAGAGGGTGGGGTCCATGCATCATTGATATCATGGCAGACGATCTTGGCGATGATTAAAAAAAAAAAAATGTAAAGTAGTTTTACATCTTACAATGAGTAAGAGCAAATAAATAAGCATAAGTGGGAGGGAGGGGAGGAAACCAAAAGAATCCAGGTCCAGTTGCCTTTAGATTCGTTCATTGAGCCGCCTCGTAGGTCGATCGATCTGTTACAGAGTTGGCAGCACAGAAGAATGTCGCCACCAAAGAATTGCTGGCTCATGCATATTTTTCATCAGAATTTCTTTGTTCGGTTTTCTAATGAATTTTAGAGTTTTGTATGCTCTGCTACTATACGATAAATGCGTGATTCAGCTTCGTGGTTGACTACTCAAACTCGAATTGAAGACTGTCTTGGAATGGAGACTTAAGATCTGACACGCACTTCAGCAAGCTGCGATGGCCGGTATGTGTCTCGGAATGTAGCTGTCGATGTAGCTGCTAATGTAATAAAGACTGCATTTTTTCAATATTTGTTTAAAGTATTTGGAAGTAAGTGGGCGGTTTAAAATGGTCTGTCAGCCTATGCGGCGCATTACTAACTTTGTATATGAAGTGAATTCTCAACTTTTTGTTTACTTTTTATTCTTCCCATACTTGTGTATATGTTTTTTTTTTTTTAATAAATAATAATGTTCTTGTAATTCGATATTCGGTTTATAATTTTGTTTGTTTTTTTTTCCTTATGTTGATTTTTTATAGTTGTTGCTTGGATTTTATAGGGCTCTATCGTCTCTGCTGGTTATGTGCATGGAATAATTTATTTATTTTTTGATTGATTTGCTTATTAGTTGTTCAGACTCAGCATTATTGATTGGAAAATATTTGTAGAGGGTTTGACTGCTTATTCAGGCACTTGTATAAAGTATTCTTTGTTTGGTCTTATGAGCAGGTTCAGCTCAAATACGGCTTCATAGTTTTATAATGTCTTATTTTGTCAACTTTTTTCTTTTCTAGAAGGATGGTTAAAATTCAATAACAACTGCTATAGAAATATGATTTCAATACAAGAATAAAACTTAAACGAGACTTCAAAACTGTCTCATTAATATTAATCATTATATATGTCATAGGAAGGAAGGCTTTAATTATTACTTAACTAAAAAAATCTAATAGTTCTAAAAAAGTTTAAGAAAAATATTTGAACAACTGATTTAAAAAAATTTCTATAACGCATCTGACATACATTATTCCTACACTTTTTCGTAAATTTCAGAGTTATCTAAAGAACAATAGGTATAATTTTTAATAAGAAAACTAAAGAAAGGTGGTCTTTTGAATATCTGTTTTTTTTTCTTCTAAATTTTTTGTTTTTTTAAACCATGAAAAATTTGAATAGGGATTCATACGAAAACTATGCCTCTGATGAGCATATATGTACAATTTGAGCCCGATCGGCTGAGTAGTTCAACCACAATCGTGGCAGCCAGCTCAATAAAAAAGAATTTTCGAGAAAAAGGCGTTTTAAGTTTGAAGCGTACGTTTCGCTCGCTCCGATACCTTGTGCCGTTTTTCCATCTACTTGGAGATGCTCTAAGAAAAAAAAAGCTTACACCTTATTTTTATAGATAGAAACTAAGTAAAAATGAAAAAAAATCGATTTTTCTCCTACTACTGCCTTAACTCATAAATATATTCTTCTAAGACTGCTCATTCTATAACTTAATCATAAATTACTATTTGCATGCTTTATTTTCTTGAAGTATTTATAGCCTTTAGCGCTTTAGAGAGTTCAAATTTTAAAATTTTATAGTTCCTCCATTCCTTCATTTGTTCAAATTTTAAAATTTTATAGTTCCTCCATTCCTCCATTTGTTACCAAGATAATAAAACTTTTTCTCTTTCCTTTCAGTATGCAAAGAATGGCTGGTGCGAGAGGATGGTGCACTTGCTTATAAGCTACAGTCACAAGAGAGTAAGTCAAAAATGTACACCTTTATTTTAACAAAGTAGTCATAATATTTATTCCTATTTTCATAGTCAACCATTTCTACAAAGGGAATCGCTTTCGAAATGCTGTGGTGCGTGAAGATTTTCCCATGGCGTTACATGAGCAAATAAAAGAAAAGGAAAATGCGGAGAAACAGACAGAATTCTATCGACGAAAATTGAACGAACAGTGAGTATTAGACAGATCGATTTGAAAATAGTCTTCAAAAAAAACCTCTCTTAAAGAAATGCCATGATTTTACAAACATGATAGATAAATAGATTGCGACGTATGCATGTCTTGCCTACGTCACAAAATACCCAATACCAATTTGAGCTGTTTTTCCTCTTTGCTTTTCTCTTTCGCACAGAACTCGGCCTTTGGTCTGCTGCTCCCACGAACGAAAAATCAGTGAGAGAAACAGATATACTGAGAATTGGTGTTTTGTGATGTAGACGCGTACAACGATGCAACTTTTATGTGCTCTGTTGTCATTTTCTGGTTTTCTATTATTCCTGATGATTAAACAAGGGTGAAATTCCCACTCTATGTAGCACCCATTTTCGACATACCAATATTGCGTCAATTTCTCTCACCGATTTTCAATTTATACTTCCCCTCGTCAGAATAGTTCGATCACCTTTATTTTTTGCCTTTACTTACACAAAGAAGCTGCAAAAAATTTTTGGCAAAGGGTGAGTTAAAAAAAAAACTTCTTAAAAATATAAAAAATTTGCATTTCGCAAACACTCTTTAACTACGGCAAAAAACAAATATAAGACTTAATTCAGGAAATTTCGGCCACCTGAGAACTGAGTCATAATAGTTCGGCATTTCCCATTTCTGACATATGACTGCTGCGGTAAGATGAGGTATTATATCCACGAGTTCCTGGTAATGCTCTGGTGAAATTGATCGGCAAATATCCTTTTATTTTGTCCTTAAATCTCCTATACTCCTAGCAGGATTGCGTCTCAACTCCCTTTCAATTTTTAACCACAAGGAATCTATTGGAGATGAGTCACGACTTCAGAAAGATCAGGGAATAACGGGATGATGTGTTTTCTTCAACCAGGACTTAGTTGTTTTCGCTGTATGATGTAATGCACCATCCTGCTTAAATTAATACTCACTTCCTGCAGTTTAAAGGGTGTAAATACATTACCTGAGGAGGGGTAGTAGAATAGGGAGACGGACAATTATTCTTTTAAATCAGTGAGAGAAACTTTTTTACAAAACGGGAGAACTCATAATCATATTTTATCGTGGCAAAATAAAAAAGTTAGTTCCATAAAAATATCTAATTTTTGAAAAAAAATTTTGCAGGGAAGAGCACGACAAACGCATTGCTAAAGAAATTGCTATTAAATTGGAACGCGATTTACAGGAGCAACAACAAAGAGAGCTGCAAGATAGCGAAACTATAGCTCAGCAAATGCAGGTAAGTAAATATTTTATGTTTAAATTTATCTTATTATGTTTGAATTCGAGTTTGAGTTCAAGTTAGAGCAAGAGTTAGAGTTAGAGCTAGAGTCAGAGTCAAAGTCAGAGTCAGAGTCAGAGTCAGAGTCAGAGTCAGAGTCAGAGTCAGAGTCAGAGTCAGAGTCAGAGTCAGAGTCAGAGTCAGAGTCAGAGTCAGAGTCAGAGTCAGAGTCAGAGTCAGAGTCAGAGTCAGAGTCAGAGTCAGAGTCAGAGTCAGAGTCAGAGTCAGAGTCAGAGTCAGAGTAAGAGTAAGAGTAAGAGTAAGAGTAAGAGTAAGAGTAAGAGTAAGAATAAGAGTAAGAGTAAGAGTAAGAGTAAGAGTAAGAGTAAGAGTAAGAGTAAGAGTAAGAGTAAGAGTAAGAGTAAGAGTAAGAGTAAGAGTAAGAGTAAGAGTAAGAGTAAGAGTAAGAGTAAGAGTAAGAGTAAGAGTAAGAGTAAGAGTAAGAGTAAGAGTAAGAGTAAGAGTAAGAGTAAGAGTAAGAGTAAGAGTAAGAGTAAGAGTAAGAGTAAGAGTAAGAGTAAGAGTAAGAGTAAGAGTAAGAGTAAGAGTAAGAGTAAGAGTAAGAGTAAGAGTAAGAGTAAGAGTAAGAGTAAGAGTAAGAGTAAGAGTAAGAGTAAGAGTAAGAGTAAGAGTAAGAGTAAGAGTAAGAGTAAGAGTAAGAGTAAGAGTAAGAGTAAGAGTAAGAGTAAGAGTAAGAGTAAGAGTAAGAGTAAGAGTAAGAGTAAGAGTAAGAGTAAGAGTAAGAGTAAGAGTAAGAGTAAGAGTAAGAGTAAGAGTAAGAGTACGAGTAAGAGTAAGAGTAAGAGTAAGAGTAAGAGTAAGAGTAAGAGTAAGAGTCAGAGTCAGAGTAAGAGTAAGAGTAAGAGTAAGAGTAAGAGAAAGAGTAAGAGTAAGAGTAAGAGCAAGAGTAAGAGTAAGAGTTAGAGTTAGAGTAAAAGTAAGAGTAAGAGTAAGAGTAAGAGTAAGAGTAAGAGTTAGACTAAGACTAAGAGTAAGAGTAAGAGTAAGAGTAAGAGTAAGAGTAAGAGTAAGAGTAAGAGTAAGAGTAAGAGTAAGAGTTAGAGTAAGAGTTAGAGTTAGAGTAAAAGTAAAAGTAAAAGTAAAAGTAAGAGTAAGAGTAAGAGTTAGTGTTAATATTAGTGTTAGTGTTAGTGTTAGTGTTAGTGTTAGTGTTAGTGTTAGTTTTAGTGTTAGTGTTAGTGTTAGTGTTAGAATTAGAGTTGGAGTTAGAGTTAGAGTTAGAGTTAGAGTTAGAGTAAGAGTTAGAGTTAGAGTTAGAGTTAGAGTTAGAGTTAGAGTTAGAGTTAGAGTTAGAGTTAGAGTTAGAGTTAGAGTTAGAGTTAGAGTTAGAGTTAGAGTTAGAGTTAGAGTTAGAGTTAGAGTTAGAGTTAGAGTTAGAGTTAGAGTTAGAGTTAGAGTTAGAGTTAGAGTTAGAGTTAGAGTTAGAGTTAGAGTTAGAGTTAGAGTTAGAGTTAGAGTTAGAGTTAGAGTTAGAGTTAGAGTTAGAGTTAGAGTTAGAGTTAGAGTTAGAGTTAGAGTTAGAGTTAGAGTTAGAGTTAGAGTTAGAGTTAGAGTTAGAGTTAGAGTTAGAGTTAGAGTTAGAGTTAGAGTTAGAGTTAGAGTTAGAGTTAGAGTTAGAGTTAGAGTTAGAGTTAGAGTTAGAGTTAGAGTTAGAGTTAGAGTTAGAGTTAGAGTTAGAGTTAGAGTTAGAGTTAGAGTTAGAGTTAGAGTTAGAGTTAGAGTTAGAGTTAGAGTTAGAGTTAGAGTTAGAGTTTGGGTTAGAGTTAGAGTTAGACAAAGACAATGTCAATGACAACGACAATAACAGCGACAATGACAACGGCAATGACAATAACAGTGACAATGACAATGACAGTGGCAACGACAATGACAGCGACAGCGGCAATGCCAATGACAATGGCAATGACAAAAACAACTGCGATGAAAGCGACAATGACAATGACAGTAACAATGACAATGACAATGACAATGACAATGACAATGACAATGACAATGACAATGACAATGACAATGACAATGACAATGACAATGACAATGACAATGACAATGACAATGACAATGACAATGACAATGACAGTGACAATGAATTGACAATGGCAATGACAATGACAATGACAATGGCAATGACAATGACAATGACAATGACAATGACAATGACAATGACAATGACAATGACAATGGCAATGACAATTACAATGACAATGGCAATGACAATGACAATGACAGGGACGATGACAATGTCAATGACAGTGGGAATGAAAATGACAACGATAATGACAATGAGAATAACGATAACATAATTGCGAAAACGATAGTGGAAATCAAAAACGACAACAGCATCAAAAATGATAATGAAAGTTGCAGTGTGAACAACAAAAAATGGTGCAGAATAACGGCAAAAACAAAATAACAATGATAATCATATCGTTGACAACAGCGAAAGAAAAAACGACAATAACATTAAAAATAATTGTGACATCCAAAAGGTTATTAAGAGCGACATTCCCAAAAATCTAATATCAGGTACGACAAAAACAAACACCAAAGACAAAAGACCGGAGATAAGAAAGCTTAGACTAAAAGAATTCAAAAGAAGAAAAAAAAACAGAATCAAAATAAAAATCAAATTCAATACCGAAATTTCAAAAGAAAACAAAAGCAAATATAGAAACAAGAATTATAAATCGAAATTAATATAGAAATACAACAGAAAGTTATGATAAAAATAAAGCTATGAATAAAAAAAAAAAGAAGAATATAAATATTTATGAAAATGGAGACAAAATTAAAAAACAAAACTCAAAAAGCAAATTTAAAAATTAAAATTGTTATAATAATTAAAAAACCTATAAAAAATTAAAAAAAAATTAAATTGAAATAAATTCACTGAAAAAAAAATATAAGAATTTTTTATGAGTATATTTATTTATTTTGTTTTTCATTTGACCATTCTTAAAACTTGCAATTCTCTTCTTATCTACATATTTGTTTCATTTTTTTTTTCTCTTCTGCTTCTCTCCCACAGGAAATCTATGTAAATCTGCCACCTCCGCCTCAACCTGTTGCGCGTGACAAATTTAAGCCGCCACCACGGCCTGCCAAAGCGAGTTTCCTTCATCAAAACTCCAACGAAGCTACCACCTCAACAGCAGCCGCAGCATTAGCATCTAACAGCAGGCACCATCAACAGCAGCGTCCACCACCACTACAACAACAACACTTCAACAACAACATAACCAATAGCTGCTTGCACTCAAGTCACCACAGCGCTGCACATGTTCTGGTGAGTGATGAGTTTGCAGCGGTGGTAACACCACAACAACAGTCACCATTCAATCAGTTTGTGGAACGTTCCAATCACAGTGGACGCCCGCATCCTGCTCTAACAACAGACAATTTCCCGCAACATCAACAACAATATCAAAATCAACAACAACTCATGCAACAACTTAATCAACGTCATCATCACAATAATTCATCAACAACAGCGAGCTCATCATCCGGTCCATTGTCAGCATCAGGCCCATCGCGACGCAATGTATTTGAATCACTTGCCTCATCCTGTTCACCATTAGCACCAAATTCATTAAATTCACCACAATCACCATTATCACCAACATATGCACCAGCATCATTAACACCCAGTACACCAACTACCAACACAACCAACATCCCAGCACTGCAACCAAAACCACAACCACAACCATTGACTCCCGAAGTTGAGGAATTAGTTGAATATTCCGATGTTGCCGACAACATAAGGCGCTACGATATTCTACCCGATTCACCTAATATAGCACCAAATAACAAACAATCACCAACACAAACACCAGCACAGTCACAACCACCACCACCACCACTACCACTAACACAATCACCGCTACACACTAAGAGCAATTTTAATAAATTGCTCTCACCCTCTAGTGAAAATTTGCTGAGAGCCGATCATAAATTTCAGAAATTATCACCAGAGAAATACGATCAGCTGGTGGGCAATGATATTATGGGCGGGCCTATAGCCTCAGGTGATGTGAGTCATATGGCAGACCATCACATGCAGCAACATGCAAACGATATAGAACTGTATGTTGATCCTTGTGACTATGCCAGTCTCAAGGAGATCGGACTGCCAATGGAAGAGATCAAAGAAATGAGCAAGAAGATCAAACAGGAGCAAAAGGATGAGGTATGAGTTGTGAGAAGAGAAGTGAGAGTGGGACATTTTTATTTGTATTTTCTTCTTTATTCTAGCTGTTAGCGCGACGCCTGCAGGATATGGAAGTCAACGATGGACTTACACAGGAGGAACGTGATCGTCTGATGGCCATTGAGGCACAGGACAAAGAATTAGCTAAAATGCTACAGGATCGGGTAAGTGAGCGAAGGCGAAATTGATAGGAACAAATGAATGAATTTCATCGATCTGTAATTTTAGGAAAAAGCCAAAGCCAAACGAGCCAAAGAAAAGGCGCGTCAACGCAAAAGTCAACAGAGGGAAAACAGTATCTCTAATAGCCTACACTGTGGACCACTGCTGCCATTGCCACAGGATTGCATGGCATCATCCAAGCACTCTAAACATTCTATGCTCGCTGCCAACAATCATGATGAAATGCTCGATATGGAGGCCTATTCTAATCCAATCGATTTGATTAATCAGCAGATTAATCAGCAAAAAATGCAAAATGGTGCTGGGAGCCAAAATGGTGGCAGCATTAATGGTGGCAGTCTGACACGCGATCATTCTTCCTCCACTAGGCACGACAGTGAGAACTGCCGCGATGATGATATTTATACGCTGCCCGTTGACACTTGCAGACCCTCATCATTAAACATTGTACCCGAAATGGTGCACATTTCACCACATAACTCCATGACTAGGTTAGTTTTAACCTTTAGTTTTACCAATTTTATTATTAATACTTGTTTTTTTTATATAGATCGGAGAACTACTCCCTGAACTCGCATGACTCACAAAATAGTCACGATGTATCGCCACGCATGAATTACAACAAAACTGGTTCATTTGGTATATATGTATTTTATGGCCGACTTTATAAACGAACACTATTCTAACATTGTGCATTTCTTTTAATATAGATCAAAGTTCGAGTCCCACGCCCCCATACATGCCAATACAGGGTACACGTCGTTCGAATTCTAGCGAGGAACGTAAAAAGAAATCAAAGGATAAATGCACGCATCAGTAAATAATGACTCAATAAAAAAAAAATAAAAAAAAAATCAACCATGACAAATAATAACATACGATTGTTTCTACAAAGAATATTTCATATGCATATTCATCAAAATATCTCTCTATACATGTTTATACTTTAACTTTGCTTGAAAAATCTTCTTCAAATACTTTTTATATGATAAAAATGACAAGACAATTTTTATAAACCTCTAAATTTATACGTAGTTAAAAAACCAAACACTATTATACTCATATCAGATCAAAAAATCAAATCTCAAAACTGCAGTATCAAATTTTTAAAAAACATATTATTATAATTATCATCAAGATTAATCTTAAGCATTATTTAAATAAATGGTTCCATCAATGGTAAATCAAGTTCCGTAAACAAATGCTTAGGATTTTTGTAGCAATTTATCGGAAAAACAATTTAAATTTTTTTTAAATAATCAAAAGATTATATTAAAAAAGATTCATTTATTTTGAGGTATTCATTAAATTTTTTATTGGATTCATTTTTAGCACTAATTTTTGATTTTACCTTTTAAGTTTTTTGAGAAATGGTCCAATTGAAAATTTTTAATTGTCTTTTCAAAAATATAATTGCGAAAATAAATACAAAAATTAAAATTTTCCTGACAAAATTTCATTAATGCTAAACAACAATATAAGTTTAAAACCAAAATAATTGAAAATAAAAATAATAAAAAAAATTATTTATTTCTAAATAAATATATACATTTTTTTAACCCAATAAAATAAAAATACAATAAGGCTTGTCGATGGTTTCTTGTATTTTATTAAAATAAAAATTAAAATTAAGCTGAATAATTAAAATATTTTTAATTAATTGGTATACTAGGATGGTGTAGCACTCAGGGTGTGTATAATGTATGGAACATAATACAACCCACAATGCAAAACGATCACTGGGTGAATGGTCTAAACGACATATTTTTGAACTTATAAAATTTCCAATTTTAATAAAAAAAGGCCAGTTAAAATTATCAAATAAACCTTTTTTTTTTGTCATACCACCTTGTTCAAAGGAAAGGCTCATGCACATTGAACCGGACTTAACTGTCCGATTCGAAATTTTTTATTTTTAATAGGTTGCCACATGTGTCTATGATAAGGCTGCCAAATATCAGCGTCTCTCGTTGACATTTGGTAAAGTGACAGTGTTTTATTTATAACAACTTTTTTCATGTCTTCGATTTTTACGATAGAAGAAAAAATTGAGCAACGAGTTGTACCAAATTTTGTGTGAAAAATGATTTCAATTGCGCCAATTCGCGTCAAATATTGGTAAAATGTTACGGTGACTGTGCTCTATCGCCAAGACGAAGTAGAAGACTACCCTCGTACCGGGCGGCCATCGCGTTCGACTACCGAAGAAAACGTTAAAAAAATCAAAGAAATGTTGGTAAAAAATCGCAAATTGACGATTAGGGAGATAGCAGCGGACGTCGGCATTTCAATTGGATCCGTTCAGAACATTTTGAAGAATGAATTTGTCTTGAGACGTGTCGCCGCGAAGTTGGTACCGAAAGAACTAAATTTCATGCAAAAAAGAGACCGAGTTGCTATCGCGAAAGACATGCTGGAAATGGTCGAAAATGACGAATCATTCATCGAATCCATCATTACCGGTGATGAGACATGGGTATACGAGTATGACATGCAAACCAGGCATCAGGCGAGTGAATGGTGGTCGCCAGATGAACCGAGACCGAAGAAACCATTTCGTTTTTAGTCAAAAAAGAAGGCGATGCTCACTTTTTTCATGGACTACAATGGTGTAGTTCACCATGAATTTTTGCCAGATGGTCAAACGGTCAATAAACAGTATTATTTGGGCGTTACGAGACGTTTACGTGAAGCAATTCGCCAAAAAAAACCGCAGTTGTGGCAAAAAAAATCATGAATTTTGCACCACGATAATGCAACATCGCACAATGCTCATGTTATTCGTGACTGTTTGGCCAAAAACAACACGATAACCATCCAGCAGCCGGCAAATTTACCTGACCTGGCAGCAAAGAAAAGGTCATGGAAAAATCGGTGAACGCTCTGAAGGCCATACCAAAAACCGTGTTTCAGAAAGGTTTCCGTTACTGAATCAAGCGCTGGCATAAGTGTGGTGCAGCCGACGGGGACTACTTTGAAGGCGGCAATATTGATTTGGATGAATAAACTTCTACTTTAATTTTTTTCAATAAATGAACCATTCTTTTTGAACAAGGTGGTATATTATATACCAAATGAAAGGTGAATTTTTAAGCTTTTATAATTTACTTTCTTTTGCCCATGCTAATAACGGTAGTTTTTGTAAGCAAATATTTTACATTCACATACAAATAGCTATAAAACATGAAATACTCTGAAATATAATATCAGGTTGGCAACTAAGTAATTGCGGATTTTTTTAAAAAGTAATCAGATTGAGGACTATTGCAAGGTCAGGACTATATGGTGGATGTGGCAAAACATCCCAACCAAGCTCCAATAATTTTTGCCGAGTGACCAAAGATGTTTGTGGCCTTGCATTGCCATGGTGGAATACAACACCTTTTCGATTTGTCAATTCGGGCCGCTTTTCTTCAACTGCATTGTTCAATTTTGTTAGTTGTTCAATGTAGACTTCTGAATTGATCGTTCGGTTGGGTGGTAAAAGTTCAAAGTAGACAATTCCTTTGTAATCCCACCAAACTGATAACATAACTTTCTTTTGATGAATATCAGCTTTTGATGTTGGTTGAGCTGGTTCACCTGGCTTGCTCCACGATCTTTTCCGATTGACATTGTTGTAAACAACCCATTTTTCATCACCAGTTATCAATCGTTTTAAAAATGGATCATTTTCATTACGTTTCTTTAACAAATCGCAGATGTTTATGCGTTGTGTTAAATGATTTTCTTTCAGTTCATGAGGAACCCATATATCGAGTTTTCGTACACAGCAAAATTGTTTTAAGCGATTAATGAAGCTTATCTGCAACCTCACGTGTTGTACTGTGACGATCCGAATCGACTATTGCTTTGATTTGGTCGTCATCAACTTCAACTAGACGACCAGAGCGTTTTTCATCTTTGAGTGAAAAATCACCAGAACGAAATTTGGCAAACCAATTTTGATACTGCCGTTCTTTTAAAGCTTCGTTACCATAAACAGCACATAACTTTTTGTGAGCTTGTGATGCGATTTCTCCTTTCCGGAAATAAAAAAGCAAAATATGACGAAAATGTTCGTTTTGATTTTCAATTTTTCAACAGACGCCAAACAAAAACTACACAACCGATCAAAAACATTTTTTTACTGATTGACAGTTGAAGTACCAACTATCAAATAACAAAATGTGTTTGACATTTCGATTGCGTCAGCAAACCTAAAAATTTAACTTAAGCCATCTATGAGTGAAATCCGCAGTTACTTAGTTGCCAACCCAATACATGAATATACAAGAACAAGGTGGTATATGATTTATATAATTTATTGTGGTGTTTTTTTATGATGAAATAATTTGTCTTTGTACAGAATGTTGATATTTCAAGCGGCATAATTGAAGATGTATATAAGCTCCAATTTTACTTTTAGTGGATTTCATCTTTTTTGTTGGATTATATGTATTAAGACCTTCTAAGTCCGACTCCGAAAAAATTGCAAGCCCTCCCGATGGTTTAGCCTTTTACGAAATAACTAAAACATGAACAATTTTTTTGGCCTGCGGTAATTTCTTTACTCACAACTGACTAATAAATACTGATATCTATAAAAAACTTTTTTTTTACAAATAAATATAGTTTTTTTTTTCCATTAAATTTCGATTTTCAGTCAAAAATCGCGCATTTAGCTTCAAAAGTCTTCAAAAGTAATGCATGGATTTTTATGATTATTAGCTCGTTGAATAAGTAATATGTTAGCATACCTTTTGGTACCCATAATACTTTCTTTTCTAGGGGAAAAAAATCACAAGTTTTTTTGCCAATTTTCTTAACTTTTGTCCTCTATACATACTAAACTACTTAACAGCGGTCTGAAATTTTTTTACCATTGGCTTTTTAAGCTCCAAATTCACATTTTAAAAAAAAACAAATTAAAAAGTCATTTCCACTCATCTTCAATAGTGCCGTGGCTTCCATTTTATTAAAGCAAATAGTTGGTCTTGAGCAGTTTTATTCAATATTTTGGGAATTTTAGAATATATATATGTATATTTGTATATACCAAATGAAAGACTGAACTTTAAGCATTTAAAATAAAATATATTTTTAGTACCTCAATAACGCAAATTTAGTATAAAATAACGGTTATTTTAATAAAAAATTCATACATAATATAAATTTGCTTATAAAATTAAAAATATTCTTGCAATGATATATGTGTGGCATATCAATGAAAAGACAATTTAATTACCTTTCAAATGACATATTAATCTTTCTAATAATGTTTTTTGAACAGATCTTTTAGCAAGAAAAACATTTTTAAAAATCGATAACTAGTTGAGTTACCGATTTATTTGTTCGGCCAAAAATGGTTCTTCGTTGTGCTCTACCAGAAAACACTTTAAAATCGCGGCGCCTCGGAATCGTAATCTTGCCAAGTATGTACTGTGTACATTCTAGAGAAATGTAAAGAATTTTTATAAATATATATTCGTAAAATAAAATCAAAATGATCTGCAAAATTTTGATGCGTTCGGATCCTAGAATGCAAATGTTACGAATTTCGGGATGCGTGCGCAAAGTTTCGGATTGTTGAAAAGTAATTTTCGGATTCGTAACAAATTCTTATTACGACAGACCCTGTCATAGGGGTAAATAATTTTTTTTATTTTTTTTTTTTTTTTTTGGGTGGTATCAGCCCGATCATTTTGTAATTTTCCAGATGAAAAGATCTCAGTCTGTCACTGGTTAAAACCTTTTAAAAAATAATCTATAAATTTACTTCATGTTCTGCACATAAATTCGGTTTTTATAACGCTATCATGGGTTCAAATTTAAATGAAAAACGGAAATTTAATAATATGTTGTACTTTTGAAATTGAAAAGTATACATAATATCGATTAAATATCGGAAAAATTGTTCTCCTCAAGACAACATTGATATATCATACTTTAAGATATGACGAAGAATTGAGAAGCACGCACCTACGATCGGCCAAAAAAAGATTTTTTTCACAAAATTGCATTGGCAAATATGCCTCGGAATCGGTGCTATGCACTACACTTTTTTTCTTGTACGGTCCATACAATTTTGCCTGAGCATTTTTAAATTTTTCGTCATATCTTCGGCATTTACAATCCGATCTTAAAGTTTTTGTTTCAAGGATACCATTTTTTTCAAGGATCATTGACTTTAAATACCCAGTTGTAGTACTTACCGACCAGATATCTTATTTCTTACAATTCTACTCTTATGTCAGAAAATGAAAGGTCAGAAAAAATCATTAAACTTTCTCTAAGGAAGTATTTCTTATTATTATTATTCCAGTAGTAGGAAGTATTATCTTATTATTCCAGTAGAAGAAAGTAGAGGAATTCGGTCCAATTGAGCATATTGAAGTAAGAATCACTCTCAAACCTATGAAATGATCCACTTGTGGACCCGTTTGGCAATTGCATCCCGTTGTTTCTTTGAGGGCTGCTAAAATCTTCCCATAGCCATTTGACCACAAAACATTCTCGGGGTGAAAGTAATACGTATTATTCTTAATGAAAGTACGTACGGCCTGTTGATCGCCTTCAGGCAACTGACGAATCCGAGATATGTATTTATAATTGTGGCGAAAAATGCATGCATTCGCCAAATATTTTGTCCACAAGTAGATCATTTCAGAAATTTGAGAGTGGCTCATACTTCAATATGATAATTTGGACAAAATTCAAATTCACAGAGCCGCCATGGTTGCAGCTCTCCACGTAAGACCAGCTTACAATATTCAAAAGAAATAATAAAATTATCAGGGTAGCATAAGAATATAACTTCATTTTAACTTATTTAAACTTATTTATTCCATTTCCCAAACACCAAGCGTTTTATTCATGTAGTACAGGAATCTGCCATGGCGATCACCGATGAACAATGCATGGGTCACATTTTCTCTAAAATCCGGAGCTCCGAGAAATGCAGTCTATTTATCACATCGAAATATGATCGATTAAAATTCGATGCTTTTTATATCAAATCCGATGCTACAGAAAAAGTACCAAAAAAGACAACAACGCCAGTCCTGCATACAACCAATTGATTTTCTAGTCAGTCTGTTGTCGAGCTGAAAGACATGTGCAAGTGAAAAGTAGCTTAATAAATGAATTCAAGTGCATTTTTTAACATAAGTTTTCCCACTATAAAAGATATGTGTTTTATTTCAACGATAAGAAGGGCGAATTAAATTGTAGCATATGGTGAGGTCAGTCGAGGTACCGGGCAAATGCTCCAAAACTTTTTTATTTTAATTTTAATTTTTAAACAAAATTTCTAGAAGTTGAGATCTAGTGGGTAAATACTGGAATAGAATACTTGAGGTTTATGACCTTCGTACCAAAAAACTGAACTCCGCGAAACAAAAACATCGATATATCATGTTTTAAACTTCGTCTATATATACCGATGATACGAAGAAAGATTTGAAAAAGTGAGCACTTCGTTCGGCAAAAAAATTAAAGCATCTTTTAAACTAGTTCTATTGGAATAATCGAAATATTTCCTTTGTATGGGTTTTATGGTTTTTTTTGCGAGCTTTTATTTTCTGCCATGGCACACTAGGATAGTAAGAACTGAGATCTGATGGGTATGTACTAGAACGGGGTACTTGAGGCCAATGATTTATGTTCCAAAAATATGTTAAATTATTTTCTACAAAACAAAAAGATCGGTAAATCATACTTTAAGATCCGGCTGTAAATGCCTAAGATATGGTGAAAAATTTGAAAGGGAGAACCCAAACATGCTTGGATTTGATGGGGTGCAAGGCAGTTTTTTATTTTTCGCTTGTAAGGTGGTAGGAACGGTATAATGAAAATGCTCTACTAAAAACTTTGACGGTTTTTTTATGAAGCACCTCTTTTTTTTATTAAGCAAAAATGCTGAAATTGCTTTTTTATATTAATTGATTTCAGTTATAGCGAATTGTCATTAATTTAATATATTTTATGTCAAACGTAATAAAAAGTTTACAAAAAACCACTTATGGCTAATTAATAAAATTTATCGAAATAAGCTTATATGGAGGGTGTCCCGCAATTAAGTGCAACTATTTACGTAGCTGAAAGGTTATGTCGAGCTGAGAAAAAATCGTATGGGTGGGGAGGATTTTCACATTCTTAGAAGCTACAGGGTTAATTAATATTTCACGACTTTGGTTTACGTTATTGTTTCTAGCAGAAAAACTAACTTACGTAGACCTTTTTTTGATCATTGCAAAGGCAATAAAATCACCTTTTCAACGGTATATCAACAAATCCCACCAACTTAATCGTTACCGAGCTGTGTTCGTGTGAAGATAAAATTAATCGATTGAAACTACCAAATTTCAATTTTGAGTGCAAATATCTCAGAATTTCGCGTAATAAATAAAATTTTTTTTTTAGATCAATTTTATAATTTTTTCAATTTTCCTTTCAATGACACCAAAAACATAAGCATATCTTAAAATATAAAAAAGTTGGCTGTACTAAAAAAATTATACTTATTAAAAAACAATGATATTAGCTACTGCATAACTAATAATGTCATTATTATTTATCGTTATTTTCTTATAAGTATAATTTTTTTAGTACAGCCAACTTTTTCATTTTTTAAGATATGTTCATGTTTTTGAAGTCTTACGCAAAATTCTGAGAAATTTTCACTCAAAGTTGAAATTTGGTAGTTTCTACCGATTGATTTCATGTTCACATGAGCACAGCTCGGTAACGGTTAAGTTGGTGGGGTTTGTTGTTATACCGTTGGAAAGGTGATTTCATTGCCTTTAAAATGAGCGATCAAAATAAGTTTTATGTAAGTTAGTTTTTCTGCTAGAAACAATAACATGAATCAAAGTCGAGGAATATTAATTAACCCTGTAGCTCCTTAGAATGTGAAAATGGACCCCCCCTCCCATACAATTTTTTGCTCAGCTCGACGTAACCTTTCAGCTCCGTAAATAGTTGCACTTAATTGCGGGACACCCTGTATACTGCGATCCATATAGTCGAATATTCAAATACATTTCGAGCAATAACATTTTGATTCCTTAAGATTTGTTTTTTTTTATAGATTTAAATAAATTTTAATACTTTTTCAACATCGTTTTTAATTACTGCACATACGAATTTACTGGGAAGAAGTTCAACATTTAGAAAATATTTTTGAATTTGTTTCAAAACAGTTCTTATCTAATATGAATAATATATATAAATAATTTGAAACATATGTATCTCTGAGAGCTTCAATGCTGCAATCAACGCCTTTAGTTTCTGAAAAAAAAGAGTATTACATTTTATCTTTAAGTTTATTTAAATTTATACTCCCTTAAAAGTTCTTAGTTACCATAACCTAGGTTCATATTTTTAAAATTTCTCCGCATATTATGATGAGGAAATCAGCTGCCATCAAAGTTTCAACTGAATTGCCGCAAAATTTAATAGTGTCTGTAAAATAATTTTAATTACTTTTCTGCATGTTATCTTATATACAATAATAATATTATGAAATATTTGAATTAGATTTATTTATAATCGTTTGTAGTTGTATTGTTTTTGTTTTTATTTAACGCAAAACATTAAATATTAACAATTTGTACAACAATGAAAGTTTGCGGCCAATACCGGAGATCAAAACTTGTGAAACTGATGTTTAAAGTCACAAGTTAGGGTCTCAGGGAATCAGCCAAACAAACATAAAACAAAACAATATATCGAGCACTTTATATCACAAAACACTTTTTAACCTGCATACACATATTTAATGTTAAAAACAAAACTTTTGACTACTTTCGAGAATTCGCTGCTCAAAGTCAAGCAAAGAAAGCTAGTATATTGTATAGTATGTTCAGAGTGGTTGGTACTACTATACAACCTACTACCTCAATTTGCCAGTACAATAATTTTAATGGTTGGTTAGGATAACTTCTTCCGTGTAAGTATTAGATAAGTTTATTACTTTTAATAATTTTTTCATATTTTAATAATATTGTCTTATTATATTTCATTTTGGCTGATGCGGATATTGTTTCACTTAATGTACTTGTGTTTTTTCATAAAGCGGCAACACGTTGTTTGCATTGACAGACTCCCATAATGCCGTTCTTGTAACGTTAGTGCAGCACAAGTTCGGATTTACGGGTTTCTGTTAATGGTCCATAAATAATAATGCACCATTATTTGTGGAACCCAAATTGGCAGCCAATTGACCTAAGTTTGTGGGATGAAAAGCAGCAATAAGTTGCCCAGATAATCTTTTGGAAAGATATTATCTAAGGTTTAAAATATAATTAGTTAAATTTATAAAGTTTACAGCTTATAGTTTCATACTGCCAAATTAGAAGAAAACTTAAAATATAACAAAGCTTAAATTTATTTTGCTTTTTCAATTATATATCCAACTAATATTTCCTTCATCATCTTTTTTAAATATCTCATCTATGAACTCTCATCAAAAGGATCTTTTGTATTTACCATTCCGACAAAAACAAAGCTGAAATAAATTTTAATACAAGTTTAGTTTAGTTATAACAAATTATTGAAAAAGAAACTTAGAACTTGTAAGTGAGAAAGAATATTTTAACACTTTAAGGACAGCTCTTAGCCTATTGGCGCCCGAAATTTCAAATTTATCTGATGAACATTTGCAGAAAAAGTTTGTAAGTCATATTGCCTTTTTGATAGATTCTACAAAGTTTTTAAAAAATTAAAAAAAACAAAAATTTTACAAAATTCTATCTCTAAATATTGCATTTTTTTCAACCAAATATATTAATAGAATCACTTGGCTGTATACTCTCACATTTAATTCACTATAGTTTTATTAAATTCTCAAAAATATTTTGTGATATTTTGGAAAACATAATATTTATGTTTATGCAAAAATAAACACTAAATAAAAAAATGCTACAATTTAATTTTCATTCTCAAAAATATTAAAACAAAATATTTTTTATTTTGCTATACAACGTTTTTTTTTTTTTTGTAAAACCGGTACTTTTTGAGTACAAATTTTAATTTTAAAAAGATTTATTTTATAATGTAAAAGCCATATTAAAAAATTCATAAATGGTTTAAAAATTCTGAAAAACGTGTTCTTTTTTTAAAAGCTTGTCGTTTTCGAATAAAAAATTATTAAAGGCCTTATTTTGTAAAACGTATACAATCACCTCACTTGGGGCTTTTTGTCTGGCAATTCCATATTTGTATGAAGTAAAATTAAGTTTTTTTCTCTCACCTAAACTTTCTGATAATTTATTGCCGGGCAAAAAAAAACTCAAGTGAAAAAATCTCGGAAAAACTAGAGCAAAAATTACATATTGTCAGCCAGGGCTTGGATAGATTTAGATGCAAAGTGCAAGGTTTCTTGTATTTGTATGATAATTCAAAAACTCAAACACCAAAGAAATTGTCTTGGAAAACAAAAAAGAGGTGAAAAAAATCAGCCATTCTTTTCACACAAAAATAATCGTGTCCTTTAAGATATTTTGTAAAACTAACAGATTGTAAAAAAGCATCCTCGAAGGCCTCCTATTCAAATGTTGCTATAAAACTAATGCCTCTCTTGTATTAAGAAGCTACACTTCACTTGCGTTTTGCAGAAAAATAAAATTCTTGTTTTAAACGTTTCATAGAAAGAAAAGTAAAAAAAAAAAAATAATAGTTTCATCGTGTTCTTAGACCTCGAAAACATATCTTTAATCTACTCAATTTGAAATAGTTCTGAACTAGTTCCAAAAAGGGCCAGAACTGGTATTACAACAATACTCTCTTACATTGATCAAAATAACGCTTGTTACGGCTTGATGTCATAAAGAAAGACAATTTATTCCATAAGCATTCCTTGTCTTTTCCCCATATTTGAACTAGTTCCAAACTGGTCTCTTATGGTACAGACTACTTTAAACTTCAGCTTATCAAATAGAATTCGATGACTGGTGATGCTCTTTTATATGATCCTTGCTAAATTATAATTTACCATTATAATTTTTAATTATGGATGTTCATGTGTGAAAACTTATTAAAATAAAAATGCGTCACGAACGGAATTGCCCAAATATCCCAAATTTTTTCCTAAAACGTACCAAAATTATTCTCAACCTACCAAGAATTCAAAATAGATTGATAACTTTTTCAAATAGTATTAAATTTTTATAAAAGTTAAACAAAAAAATTGGATACATAAACATCTTCGTTCCAAAATCTTGGTTTTGTATCTAAAAGGAGGAGGAGAGCATCAATTTGGGTGGCCAAATGTATAGTGCAGGCTTCGCAGATTAGAAACAAAAATAATGTCAAGGTATTTTGGTATTTTGGGTGGCATGATTTTGGGTGCTCCTAATACTCCATCAATCGCTATGCTATGTTTATCTTGAGTTTTCATAAATATCTGTGTATATTATACCAGTGCCGACACAAAATGTGGTTCTTCAAAAATAACCTTTACCATATTGGTACTCTCTTTTGTAGTTAACTTAATAATCGCAACGCACTTTTTGTGCCCTACCATTAATGATGATTCATTAGTAAATTCTTCAGGTGATATATAATTATAATAATTGATAATAATATATAATTATAATAATTATAATAATTGATATATAATTATATAACTATAAGTGGCATGATAATAGTTCTTTGAACTTAAAAATTTTTTGAGTTTGTATGGCTCTGAAATTTTTTAACGGTAATACAGAATACATATTTCTTAGAGAAAATCATTATACAGGGTGCCCCGCAATTGAGTGCAACTATTTACGGAGCTGAAACGTTATGTCGAGCTAAGCAAAAAATCGTATGTGAGTGGAGGGAGAGGGGTCTATTCTCACATTCTTAAGAGTTCTTAAGAGTAAGTTGAAATTTGGTAGTTTCAACCGATTCATACGATCACAGCTCGGGAACGGTTAATTGGTGGGGCTTGTTAACATACCGTTGGAAAGGTTAGTTTTTCTGCTAGAAACAATAACGTAAATCAAAGTCGTCAAATATTAATTAACCCTGCAGCTCCTAAGAATGTGAAAATAGACCCCCTCTCCCCTCCCATACGATTTTTTGCCCAGCTCGACATAACCTTTCAGCTCCGTGTATAGTTGCACTCAATTGCGGGACACCCTGTATATTTGTAGAAATACCTTGCCAGTTGTTATTAAATTTATATTATTTATTAAAATTGCAAAATATATGTGAAAAAAAGAAAACTTTTTAAAAACAACAAAAGAGTTTACAAAACCTACAAAATATATTGCTTGGAATAATAAAATATTTATAATAGAACAACAAAATAAAAATTTTTCAGTAAGACTCAAACTTTTCACCTTAAATTAAATTGACAACAGCATTTATTTACACTATATTAACAAAAATCTTATCAACTCAAACTAAGAATTTGTCAATCTATACTATTATATAAAATTGAAGTGCAAATTTTTATTTCCAGGTAAACTCCAAAAGTACTGGTACACCACAGCAAAAGGGTATTTTTATTTTGAATTTTATTAATAAGTTTGTTTAATTAAAGTGTAAAATTTTTTGAAGAAATCATCCCCTATGCCGCGATTTGCCACTTAATGTTGTGTTGCGAGAATTTCATGTTGCTCTTTAATCTTCTCTTTTTCTGCTCAACCTTCCGCTAGGCCATGGTAGAATAAAACGAGGTAGACGCAAGGGGGAGAGCATAAACTCAAAACTATCAAAGCTCAGATAATAAAAAAACAGAATGAAAACAAAATGAAAAATTCCAACGATTTTGACAGTTACTGTTGACAAAAAGAGAGCATAAATAGACCTGCATCTACCTGGTTTTGTTCTACCATGCGGAAGGTGAAAAGAGAAATACATATAAGGTGTGTTTCTGTACTCTACACTGTGTAAGATTTGTGTAAGTTCAAACTGAGAGAGTAAAAATGAAATGTGAGAATAGCTGCAAAAGTACGGAAACAGCTTCTAGTAAGTTTCAAGCACAAAACAGATGATTTTGACTGCAGACATGTCAAACGTAAATTGCGCCAATTAAAATTATCGTCAATTTGTTTTTGAAGTTGATGCTTGTTCTTCTTGATGCTTGTTCTTACTTTACTTGGAGTCTTGATTTCTAGCACTCTCTGTGCACTATGTGTGATCGAGAGAGCGGTTTTATGCTTGTTCTTCTTCTCCCATTTTAAGCACAGAAAGTACGGAAACAGAAAATAGTGTCCCACAAGTTACACAGTGTGAGTACGGAAGCACACCTATAAATGCAGTGCTGAGCTGCAAAATAAAACAAAACAAAAGAATACATTTTTTTATTTAGCTTGACATGCATTGTCTTAAGGGCTGATGTCACACGGTAATCGTTTGAACGACGTTCAGAAGATTTTGTTGGTGCTTTTAATAGAAAGTGCCAAGAAACAGTGAGAGTGAGAGCGGATAATTACACTGTAAAGCGATCGAAATTTGTTTATTAATGAACACAAGGCGATTGATTGAACACCTTTAGCGTGTTAAGGATTTTTTTTATATGAAGTTTTTGCGCTCTATCTCTCTTTGAATGAGTGTGGAACTCATATAATTAGGCGAAGGCAAAACAGTTCAGTACCATTTTCTCCTGTGTTTCTCAACCGATTTTGGTCATTTTTTTTTTCAAAGCACCGAAGACTTTTTAAAGAAAAATGCTAGCTAGAATATCCGATATCGCTCGGGAGTCGCCATGCCACATGAAAAGGTCAAATTTTGAACACTGGTGTACTCTAGTATGAATAAATATTTCATTGAGTGTATGATGTAGTGGACTGTTTTTGCTACTATATGAGTTGAACGTAGAATTTTGTTATTTCTTTGTACTTTGTGGACACTAAGGGGGGGAGGGGGGAAGGGGTTGAACACCTAAAATTCTCCCCTTTGTTTATGGGCCAGACATACTCAATTACATATTGTGTCAAATTTTGATAATAATCGATTGAAAAATCTCAAGGTTATTAAAGGATATCCTAAGAGCACAACTCGCTTTGGAAAGATTCAGCAAATGGAATAACAACACTACTCGACTTAAGTTTTTATTCTGATTTTATATTTATGATAAATTTTCATCATAACACTCGAGTTGTGTTGATATTCCAAAATTAAATTCGTTCAAACCTTAAAATTAAGTCGATTTATGCTTTTATTCCAAAGACAAAAGCAATGATTTTTTTCCGACATATGTTGTTTTGATATGAACTTAATAAAAGCCTTATTTTAACAAATATATTTAGTTATTTTCATTTAATATCGACTTTCAGCAACATATCGCTACCTCAATATAGAAAGGCCCTAACTCGTTTTTTTTTACATTATAAAAGAAGAAAAAAACTTGTTAGAAAACAAAGTTCTTCAAATTCTGCAGTAAAAAAAATGGTAACATCATTATATCACTTATAGTTTTTAATAAAAAAATTCGCTTACAAAAAATTCGAAACTACGAAACTTTATTTTTTAAAACTTTTTTCCTTTTTATGTTGAGTTAGGGCCTTTTGAGATAGGGCTTTTCTATATTAAGGTAGCGATATAAAAAATTATTATAAAGTATCGCTCGTTGTACTTTGGATGGATTCGGAAATGCATGGATTTGCATTGGATTTGGATTTGCTTAGTTTTGTAGGAAACAAATCAGAAGTTTTAGGCCCATTTTCCTAACTTTTGGCGCCTGTAACTTCTCACTGGCTTACTTAGCTCCAAATACACATTTTGAAAAAAAAAAATTAATAAGTCCATTTCCACTCATCTTAAATTGTTCCTGAATTTCTTGTATATGTAACATTATAATTTAACCTTATAGCTATAAGGTTAAAATTTAAAAATAAATAAATTCAGAAAAAATATTCATAACTTTCGCATCGAAAACATCCTTAATGTTGTTATTTGGCCTTTTATTAGAATCTAGAAAAAATATAATTTTTTCATTCACATAAGGTTTTCAAGGTTTGATTGTTATTTTTGAATAAAAGCATAACTCGAGTTAACACCTACAAATTTCCAAAAATTTACTTTTCACTAAAAGCATAAATCAAAGTTCCTATGTTTTCACTGCATAAAATTAGATTCCTACTTATTACGTTTCACTAACAAAGTAAATCACAACTGAACAGAACCACCAAAAAATAAAAAAAAATCAAGGAAATATGACGTCCAGGTTTTTCCAATAGTTAAATTTAAAAAATCTGTGAGTTTTAATTCCTCCAAATCAATTCTAAGAGAAGCAAAATAAGAACTTATGCTGTTTTAACTTCGCGATAGTCGAGAATGGAAGCTACTTCACATTCCAAAGAAGTAGTTAAGAAATAAATTTTACTACTTTTAAATGAAATTACTTCTCTATTTTCTGGTGGGTATACGAATTTGTGTATACATATGTTGAACACACACACACACTACACGGTTGTTTATAAATGCATAAACTGCAGTTAAAGGACATTCATGGATCAAGCATATGTTTCAAAGGAATTCCTTTTTCACATATCAGCTGTAGACACAAAACTATTATGCATTTGTAGCATGTGAGATATAAACCCATGCTATTAACTTTGCAAAATACAAAAAAAATTCTTCCTTATAAATGCTTAAAACAAAGTATTTCGCAAATAAAACTTTAAAGCGTTAATAGCGCAATACAGGAAGTTAAAAAATAGTTTGAAAATAAATTCACCGTTAGTGGTAGCTTAATGCTTATTTCCGCTTTCGCCATTTGTGTGTCCAGAACTTCCGTTCATGTACTTGCTTCTTGGCTTTATTGCATTATCTGTTAAAAGCTGCTTGCACCCACACACATCCTGCCACTTAGCAAAGCTGAAAAAAGAGGTAAAAATATGTAAATAAATTTGTTTAGAATAAACAAACATAATTAAAGCAAGTCACTGACAATAATTTGCTTAAATATTTGCACTTTACACTTAACGGTAACAAAAGAGTAAGAAATGTAATTGAAATTTGTTGTCATCATAGCTTCCGGTGCACAGTGGGAGAAGATAAAAACCTCGTCTTGCTTGCTTTCCAACAGCAACTAATTTTGCAGCTTGTAGTTGTTATTCTGATTATGTTATTTATGTTGTGTTTGTTGTTGTTGTTCTTTTACACTTGCTGCTACACAAATTGTTTTATTAATTATTTTATTTATATACAAATATAAACAATGTTTGAGACAATAAACATTATTAGTAGTGCCGGTACTACAACAACAATTAATGTTATAAAAATCGTCTCGCAACATGTCTGGCCACGGCGCTTTGTACTCAGCCTCTGCTCCATGTTTCACATCGTTCAACCGACATCAAAACGATAAATGCGACTTTGGCAACGCGACTGTGACTATCTCTGCAGCCGAATCGCATCAGCCGAAAAAAGACTGCTCAAGCGAAGTGTGGGGTTTGGGTTGCAAGGCGTTCGCTTTAGCATCAACGACTGGCTGACTGCCTTCGTTCCTTACTGCTACTATTAAGCCAATTCCACTTTGTTTTCATTCACCATATCTCCCCAACTCGTCCTACCGAGCCACCCAATAAACAACCAACACTCATCATGTGTCTGGCTTGCTGCTGTACGAGTTCGTTGGCTGTACCTATTTTCCAGCCAGGACCTGCCTCAACATATTCATTGTTTTGTTGTTCCTCTTCTGCCAGGTTGTTTTTTTTCTCTGATGTTGCTGATTTTTATTGCATTTTTGCCGCTCTTCGCTATTAACCACTTCTGTGCCTTGTCATCAAGCCTCTCTCTCTATCGGCTCTATTTCTTCTACTTTTAGTTTTTGTTTTTGTAGTGTAGTAGTGTAAGTTTTTATTGTTGTTTTCTTGTAGTTGTTGTAGCTTTTGGCCATGAAAGAAAATGGCAAATTGTTGGCTTAATTTTCTCTGTTCTCTCACATAAGTTTAATTTGCTCTCTTGCCACACATACACTGTGACACACTCAGGCACAGATGTTGTGAGCTTAAAGTTTTTACTCAATTTTGTTTGCTTCGTGAGTGTGTGTTAGTTTTTTTTTTTTTTGGTTTTTGTATAATATTTGGCAATACCGGAAACGGTTGCTTTGTGTAAAAGCCTTCACAAAACGGAAGTGCATTTTTTCCGCTTATTTCGATGCTTTTGTTTTTGTTTCAGCAAATATATGTGGGACTTTTTGCTATCTCTTTCGCACATACACATTTTGGTGATTCATATGAGAGCTGCACAGTGGGATGAATTGATCTTTAATATTGGACACTGTAATTAGATAAGAAAAAAATAAATTTATTTTCAATATGTGATGCATTTTTAGTGAAAAAGAAATTTATAAATAAATAAAATTAAATGATTATTTATTGTAAAAAACACAAAAGTAAGGACATGGATAAAAAATATCATTCCTGTTATAAAAGTAAACTATATTGTCGCTGTAGAAGTAAAGTTTTTAGGGTCAATAAGTTATGCCTCTGGCATTTGGTGGCAAAAGTGTAAAATATTCATAAGATCTTGATTTCGAAGTCATAAAGCGGTTTGAACAAAAAAAAAAAAAAAATAATCTAATGAGATTCTCTATGATATTCAATGACCTCTATAGGACAATTTTTTTTTGTAATGTAAGACCTGTTGCTTTTGAGAAAGAAAATCAATCTTAACCTCTCACTAGCCCCGATACAAAATGGATTATAAATATTTTAAATATATTTAGAACATAATTTTTTATAAGAGTTATTTATGGATGAAATATATTTTATTAAAGGAAATACTAGTTTTAATAAAAAAAATTGTTTTAACTTTATTGTACAATACTAAGAATTCTAATATTTAAATTTTATTATCATCTTTTTTTATCACTTCTTAAGACAACTTATGGTCAAGTATTGCCTTTTTTTCAGTTTTTCACTTGGTTTTAGCTGTCAAATACACAAAAATATTTTAAAATACTCAATAGTTAAAAAATATTTTTTCAATGCTTGTTGTTGTTCATAAACCTGTAATAGCAGTTTTGTAATTGTAGTCAAAAATGGATTGTGAAGTGGGAAGACCTTCAGAAATGGATTGCATATTTGATAAACTCAATGATATTTTAAATATTTTTATCAAAATTTGTAAACATTTCTATTTTTGTTTAATAATTTTTTTATTTTTGTTATTTTTTTGATATGTAAATTTTTCCGTGTACACTAATGTGGCCCCCCAAGCGTTTTTTTTTTTTAAATGTTTTAGTTTCAATAAAAATAACTGTTTCATTTGATCCCAAACTAAACACCCAGAATTTTGAAGTCGATTGAAAAAGTGTAGGACGTGCCGCATTGGCCACCTTTTTTTGAACATTAAATTTTCTTATTTTCGAAAAAAATCACAAAAATTTAAATATAAAAGGTATTCTAAAGAAAGCTTAGTAATATTTGCCTATCACAATGACTATTATATAAAAAAACATGCGAGTGAAGAGCATGTTGAAGAGCGTAGCCACTATGCACTTTTTAGCTTTAAGTGCAATTTTTTCGAAAATATCGAGTTTGAGTGTTTTTACTAAAAATATTCACAAAAATTCAAAAATGAAAAATTTTGATAAGACTTCACAAATAATTTGAAAACAGTTTTGATCTATTTTTTACAAGAAATTTTTATTGATTGACCTTTTTTTTAAATTTTTTAAAGTGCCCTTTTCTGGCCTATCGAACACAAAAAAAGTCATGAAAAAACGGAAAACATTACTTTCTCACTCGGAATGGCTTTAATAATTTTTTATAAATTATTTATGATTTTTTGCGGAAAAAATTTTGGAGTTTCAGGATTGCCAAAATACCAGTCCCTGGTACTTTTGTAGTACGTGTAGTTCGAAACAAGTGCTTAAGTTGGAGCTCTAATTAGTACCAATAACTAAAAATAAATACAGCTGTAGAGAAAATAAAACAACAAATTTTTCGATGACGGCTATTTTTGGTATTGGAAGAATTGTCGTTTGAGTTTTTTCATTTAATTTTTTTTAAATATTTTGACAATATTGTCGCTGAATTGAGAACATACAATTTAAGGGCACTTTTAAAGCAGTTTCTAGAATATTTAAGTCATTTTTAAGAAAATCTTATTTACAAAGCCTTTATAAGAGGTATTTATTGCTATTGAATGTTAATGCATAATTTTTTCGACACCTTTTTTATGAAGGCTTTATAAGTGACTTAATTTTTTGTGAATACAGTCGTATATTTTTTTTTTATAAGTAGAAATCAAATGTTTTTATAAGCAAAAAATTTTGTTTTCATTTTTCCAAAAACAAGATTATATTATTTATGGTTTGCCAATTATTCCTTGATATTAGACACTCTTAACATGCACTCCGGTTCATCAAATTAAAGCCAGTCAAACTTTGATTCCTTTGTGGCATCATAACTATTTTTTAGTTAAACTATAACTATTTAACTAGAAGAATGAGCGAGATTCGAAATTCACAGAAAAAATTTTAGTGATGCGACTTAATGACTTTTAATTCTCAAGCAAAAGGTACTTTTTTGTTCATCAGAATAGATGAGAACTCGCACGTTATTTTTTTAAAAAATTCCACATTTCTGTTGAAAATTGTACAATAAATAAATAATACAATAATATACAATAATAATACAATAAATAAATAAATAGAACATTTGAACAGCTTTTTTCAGAAATATGTTTTTAAAAATCTTTCTTAAATAATTTTTTTAATCCTATACCCCCAAATACTCTTAGTTACAGCCCTTATAAACTATTTTATAAAATTTATTGCTGACGTTCATATATAAATTTTTCAATATTTTTGCATAAGGCCCATCATTACTTCAATATTTTTGCAAAAAGCTCATCATTACTAAAACAGTCCTAAATTTTGGTTAAAAAGCTAGAATTAGAAACAATGAGCCTTTTAAGCTATCAAATAACGCCCCTATAGTCAGAAGTAATGAAATCAAAACTCTGAATACAATATAATACAATGATAAGGTAGGGCCGCTTCGCTGAGTGCTCTCACGCGTCAATGAAGAGTGGATAATGAGAAGGAAGATATATGTCAAAACGAAGAATTTCGTAGAAATTGCATATGAAGAAAATATTTTATGTTTCCAAGTTGCAAACAGTGCGGCCGCGGGTGTTAAATTTGTGCTAATTTGAGTGAAAATGTTACTAAAAAGTGTAATAAAAACTAAAAAAAGATAAAGAAGTCTTAAAATTGCAAAAAACCCTGTAACAGTTTTAACCTAAAAACAACTGCGAAACGTGAGCATAAAGAAAATCTCGATGAACAGCTGATTTTGACATCTCGCTTTATTCTACTTTCTACTCTCCGAGTCGGCCTTACCTTATAATTCTACCATGCTCTGAAGTATATCATTATTCCCAGAAACAACGAAAACAAAACTCTGAAGTTTTTAATAATGATAATAAAGAGTATCATTAATGGAATTTTTTTTCACTTACATTTTTTTTTAGTGGCGCATTCCACGGTTATGAGGAACTCTCGAGTCAAAAATTTTTTTCGAATAATACGATTTTATTATAGCTAAATATTATGTTAACAGGCTTTATTCCACTATTAACAAAAAAATTAACAATTACTACAGTCTTTTTCGAATGCAACACCGACGACTTTTCTCTACTATGTGGTTGACATTTTCCTTTAAAGTTGGAAACGCTGTTTAACTTAATTTTGTTTTACAATTCCAACGTGTGCTTAGAAAAAACGTATTAAGGTACATTGTTTACTATTAAACAGAATAAATATTCTAAAAATTGAAGTAAACATTAAATTTATTGTCTGCTGAATCGATCGAGTTTCTTGTCGCGACCATCACAACAAAATAGACATTATGTTTTCCTAACCTAAAAATTTGCATTTGAATAAGCAAAAAACCATTGCAAAGTAAGAGAGAACTAAGAACACATAGCATTGGATTGCTTTTGTACTTGCGAGAGTTCAACAGAATTTTGAATAGGAATTTTAATTCTATCCCGACCTTGATTCAATTATTTTAAGGCTATTCAGATATTTAACGTCTTCTCACAAGAATTAGAATTTATACCCTGATTTAAGGAGGAGAGCAAAAAACAATTTTTTAATGACATAAAAATCACGCAGTTACTTGAATATCATACTTTTTCATAGTGAAAAAATACTAAAGATACATTTGACTACTACGTTTACGAGCTGGAAATGCTTTGATTATTTAAGGTGCAATGAAATTGGAATGCACATCTTTTTTTTCTGAAGAAGATATTGATGTACACCGTGAAAGTCTTCAACGCAGATAGAACCATGTTCAACCTATCCCATACCTTCAAAAACAACACCATTTTCTTACTCTTATTAGCAACTGTATAGCATATGGCATAACATCTTACTCCACTAAAAATAACAGACTGCTTTTGAGCCAGAAACAGCTTTTGATTGCATGCAAGGATAAAAGCACGTCCAGCGAAGTGCATATTCGCTAACCCACTAGAATCCCTAACCCATTTTCTAGATTGTTTTTTTTTTCTTTGAGAATTTGAATTTTGAGTTTTTTAAAATTTATATTAAGTATTTAATAATTTTTACTTTATAAAAACTGCGTATGAATAATTATTTTGAATAAGTTTTGTGATTTACCATTCTGTTTACTCGGATATGGTAAATCTTTCCGAGTTTCTTTTTACAATAAACTATTGCAGCACTTTTTTTAGGTATTCACATAAAAAAGTTTGAGTTTGAGACCTATGGCTTAACAGAATTTGAATGTTTTATCTTCTTATGCAGTGCAAGTGAAATTGTGCGTGTCCGGACCATCATTCTGATTCGGAAATGAATTAAGCACAGCCGCGACTAAGACTCAAATTTTTTTGCTTGCCATGTATAAAAACATTTAGTTTGCCATAAAATTGCTTATTACATTTTTGATATTTGTTGCTAGTAACCAAGTAAACTGCAAAAGACCACTCGAAAATTAGTAAAAATGTCCCGACCATTACCGTCGAATAACCCTTGTGTAACTGGTCGGCAGCTTTCAAACTAGTATAGCCTTAGAAGGAGCGTCCGATGTGACTGTTCATATATTAAACTATTTATTAAGAATAATTTTTACAAACACAATTTTATTGTTTTTTTTTCATGAAAATTTTGTTGACTAATATTATTTAGTATACAAAAATACTTTTTTTTAGTCTCTACTGACTTTCAACATAATCCATTTGTATTCTAATAGATAATCTTTAAAAGGACATGGTCTAAGTATCCGTATCTTTTTGTTTGGCCAAAGTCTCAAAAATTAGTGTCACGGTAATTTTGGGGCTACATAGATTTAACTTTCAAATCAAATCAAATCAAAACCATGATCTCTGCAATGAATTTGAAAAAAACTTAATGTCAGCATAATTTAATTTGAAATTTTTTACAATATTACTGATCATGGGCTTGTTTTATAATCATGATTTAATAATAATATAACATCTTATATAAAAAAAGAAAAATATTTTTATGAATGAAAGCAAATCCATAGCCTTATTCTAGACAACTGTAAAGTCATTGACAAGCTAGTCTTTTATGTGCTATTTTTGTTTCAAGGAGTTGAAACTTTCAAAATGTTTAGCATATTTATTTGTTCTGAATATTTTTTTTACGGTGCCAACAGTTTTGTATTGTTCTGAGCTTTTGAAGAAGAATGAACCATTTTTACAGTTGTCAATAAATTTACAATTGTCAATCACCAGAATAGCGCTATCAATTAAGCATTTTTAGTCTTAGAAGTAGAAAAGCAAAACAAAATTAACGCTTATTTGTTTTGAGAAATAATATCGTATATCATACATATAAAACAAATCAAACTTACAGTTGCAAACATTTGATAAAATAAAATAAAAAACTATTAAGTCAGTAAAAAGAAACTGTTTGCTATTCTTCCATGTACATGAAATAGTTTTATATACTTATAAACATAAATGTTAAGTAAATATATATGAACAGTTTTTTTTTTTCTTCAGCAAAGAGAAACTAGATTTATTTTACCTAAGTGTTCAATAGAGAGACATTAAGAAGTAAAAAGTACAAAAAAAAGTACATGCAAAATGAAGAGAGTGGAGTAAATTTTTGCGTTCCTTTTATTTTAGTTAATTTGAAGTTTGTTGAACTTTAGCTGAAGTTACTAAGAAACAATTATAAACAGTTTAACTCAACAGAAAGTTGTGTTGTTTTTTACCATAATATCTTCCTTAATCTTCTGTCAAAATATTAATTAATTTAAGCAAATTATAAAAAAAGAAAATCAGGAACTCTATTTTTAGGTATCATAATGAAAACATTTTAAGGCATGAAATAAATAAAAAAAAGTTATAAAACAGCAGAAAAAATTAAAAAATTCCGATCGATGATTTTTTAATGGCAAAAAAAAAAAACTAATTTGCAAAACGGCCTACAAAAGCACGCAATGCAATTTATTTACATACATATATATATATATATATATATATATATATGAACACTAATTATTCAGCTTAATACAATGAAAAAAATTATTATTTTATCAACCCAAACCACTGCAAAGCAACTCTTGAGAACGACCTTCTCAGAGAACCGGAAGGAGAAAAGCAGTACAAAAGCTTCACTTTATGCTCTCAGCCTTAAAATGTACGAACAACAATAAGCACAACAAAATTTTACTACTACCAACAAAATCAAGAAATTGTTTTAAAACAACAACTCCAAAAACTTGCACGTAACTCCAGTGGGCTGCATTATAATATGCACTGAGTGCGAGAGAGACAGAGAGAGAGAGAGAGAGAGAGAGAGCAACAGAGAGCGCGAGACTTGTAGGAATGCCATTGTCACGGAATGCGTGACGCCAAAAAGCAGCACATCAGTTCAACCTGCCCGGCTGACAGCCTTGCGAGCGGCCTTCTGCCCTGCCCTACCACACCGTGAGGAAGTTGTGACGAGTTGGAGTTGAATAACCTTTGGTCGTTACTTTTCCGTCGCCATTCGTCATCGAGTACTGCTGCTTTGCTCCGGTTTAAATGGAGTTGCTTTTGCGGCTCGAGTTGTTGTTGTTGTTGTTGTTCTTGTTGTGCCTGCTGTTCTTGTGCAAATAATCGCAACTCCTTTTTGTTATTGTTGTTGTTTTCGGTTTCTGTTGCCAATATTTTATGCTTTGGCCATTTACTTTGTCGTCATCGTTATGTTGTCTGGATACATGTTGGATGTTTTATATTTTTCTATTTGGATTTCAATAACTTTTCCACTCCACCTCTCCCCTCTGTGTGTCACTCTCTTAACTGGTTTATTTGCTCTCTCTCTATGCCATCCAAAGCTAGCAAGTCTTAAATGGTGTACTAACATGGCTCTGAGTTTTTGCTATAGCGCCATGAAGTTGTTGCTCTGCTTGATAGTTGCGACCAATGCCAAGGAAAGGTGCTGGTAATTGAAATTGAGGTTCGGTGATGAAGTGACTAAATGTTGGCATACATGAGGATGCTGGTTGATGCTGTTGAGCTTGGTAGGGGTCATGGTTGCTGATGTCGTGCAGAGCAGATGATGATGAGGACGCCGCTTAAAGCCAAAGTAAAATTTTGCTTAAAAGTAGAATTAATGTTAAATTTTTACGATATTTTAAAACTAAAATTTTATGGTTTTAAATTAATTAAACAATTTACAGATTAATTTATATTAGCTGCTTTACTTGAAATTTAATGAAATGTTAATCATACGTTCTGTTGCCCAAAATACGTTCTCTCATTTTTAAAATTGTTCTCTCAACATACCGCTTTTAAAATCTAAAGTTTTTCTACATAATTGTGATAGGAATCTCATCTTCTTGAGAAAATGTACCTTAAAATTGATTGTCTTGTTACTATCTTATTTGACCCGTCTCACAGTGTGAGATTTTCCCAAGCTAACAGAACAAATTTCAAAAAAATAATTGCAAAAAATAAAATAGTTTTTAAAATATAGCTTATAAACATTCAAACCATGTCCAAATTTCAAAGTGATTGGCTAACTTGTTATGTACAAATAAACTGAAAAATTAAACACTTCTTTCTTATATATGAAATGAGCTTTATTAAGGTGGGACAAGACATTCGCGGCAGAGAAAACAGATCTTTTTTTTAAAAATTCATAACTCAGTCAAAAACAAACATTTTTCCAATTTTTTTTTTTATTATTGTAGAGAATTGAACAAATTACAAGAAAAAAAATTCAAAAATATATATTTTTCACTCCAACATGGTTTTATAGAGCTCCAAACTGGCGGCAGAGAAAAAAACGGGGCCTCGTGGTTGCAGCGCTGGGAGTTACAAAAATTGTCCGATCTGGAAAAAAAAATAACTTTTTTAAATCTTAACAAAATTGGTTATCGTATGACACGAGCTTTTTTTTAAATTTTTTTTTAATGTTGATAATGTGATGTTCCAAATTTGAAAGTGTGTTTTTTTGAAAAAGATATTGACTTTAAAAATTCATAAAAAATCGAAAAAAAATTTAAAAAAAAAAGCTCGTGTCATACGATAGCGAATCAAGTTTAAAAAAATACAAAAAAAAAATCGTTAAAAAATGAACCCGCTAGTGCCGCAACCAGTACGAAAAACATGGTTTCGAGATAAACGCGCTCAAAGTTTGTGAACAAAGAAAAAAAAGGTTACAAAAGGTTAAAAAAGGTTGGTACTGTATACCTTCGTTATCTTGTATTGTGCTGTTTCTTATAGTTTTTTGCAATCGTTTAGCAATTCGGGCTTCTTTTGAAGCTTCATATGCCTTCACTCTGGCGAATTTCAAACGATTTGCATCATTTCCTTTGGAAAAATTCAATGCTGTAGCTCCTATGGTGATACCAAGTAGTTGAAACATTTGCAAATAACTATACTATAAGGTACGAAATAACAACCACCAAAAGTCCGGTAGCAAGTAAAACAATTATATAACAGCTGCTGTACGTAGGTAGCGCAAAAATTAAAAATGCGCTCTCACTAATCCGGCTGAAAAATGAAACACTTCTTTATAAAATAAACTGAAAAATTAAACACTTCTTTCTTATATATGAAATGAGCTTTATTAAGGTGGGACAAGACATTCGCGGCAGAGAAAACAGATCTTTTTTTAAAAATTCATAACTCAGTCAAAAACAAACATTTTTGAACCCGTAGGAACTTTTTTCTTAGAATCTTAAGAATATTTACTAAAATACAAAATTATTAAAAAAATCGATTTCAAAAAACTGCCAATGTCATGTCACCCCTTAAACCAAATATGTGCCGTGTTGATCGATAACCTTTTGCATTTCTGCAATAGCTAAAGCCATTATTCCATTTGTACAGAACTTCTGAGTTTACTGAGCGAAAAACTGATCCACGCGCGTTTTTCAGGCCTCCACCAAGGTCTGGGCTATATGGTGGATGCATCAAGACTTCCCAGTCAACCTCTCTCAGTTTCCGGCTGGTCAGTAAAGACGTACAGATGTGGTCTGGCATTTTCATGATGGAACACAACACCTTTTCTGTTGTTTTGCTTGCCTCAATCTCGTTAATTGTTGACAATAGAGAACAGAATCGATCGTTTGAACAGGTTATAAAAGCTCATAATGAACAATTCCCTTCCAATCTCACCAGACGCACAACATTACTCTTCTTGGTTTCAATGCTGGCTTTGGCACTGTTTGTGAACTTTGCTTCATCCATTATTTTTTTTCACTTATTATAGTCATACGTTATCCACTTTCATCGCCCGTAATTATTCGCTTCAGAAATAGTTCGATTTTGTTCCGTTTTAGCAGTGATTTGCAAATAAATTTGGATGGCAAATTAAATTTTTCTATCTTAATTCATGTGGCAACCAAACATTGAGCTTCTTTGTGTATCCAACTTTTTTCAAAATCTCCGAAACCGTTCATCCGATTTGCATGAAAATTTGTATGTAGAGGTTTTCGGACACGCTAAGTTTTTTTGACTTATCTACACTGTCATTGACATTGACATTGACACACCAGAGGGCGCTGTAGTACAAATATTTTGAAAAACCTCGAAAAACTCCTAAGCCGTGCTTCCGAATTGCATGAAAATTGAAAAATAGGGGTGTTCTGATATTGTGAGTGTTTTGGACTTATCTTTTTTGTGCTATCTTGAACAAAAGAGGGCGCTTTAGTACAAATCTTAGAAAATCGTGAAAAACTCCAAAACTGCTCATCCGATTTGGATGAAAATTTGTAAATAGCGATTTTCGAGTACGGCAAGGGTTCTGGTGCTATCTTTTATGCTCTTTCTCGAAACTAGAGGGCGCTGTTGTGCAATTTGTACGTGTGTATGTTATTAAACTGTTCCTTAACGTCTTCACTGATTTTGATGAAATTTTTTGTGTGTATTTGAGTGGATCTCTGGATGGTTCAGATTCACAATTTGACCCGGTAGGTGGCGCTGCGATCGTGTTTAAGGCATTTTGTTTTTATATTTTATCTCCGAGACCGTTCATCCGATTTGCATGAAAATTTGTGTATAGAGGTTTTCGGATACGGTGAGTTTTTATGGCTTATCTACTCTGTTCTATCTTGAACACCAGAGGGCGCTGTGTACAAATATTTTTAAAAAACTCCGATTTTCATGAAAATTGGTTTTGGACTTATCTTTTTTGTACTATATCGAACGCCAGAGGGCACTTTAGTACAAATATCTTAAGAAATCGTGAAAAAGTAGAAAGCCGATCATCCGATTTGGATGAAAAATTTGATTAAAGGATTTTCGTGTACGGCAACTTTTTTGGCGTTATCTGTTGATAACTGTTTGGTGATGAATGCCTAGTTCCCTAGCAACGTCCACGCTGCTTATGTGCCGGTATTGCTCAACTTTTTTCATAATTTCATCGACTTTTTCACAAATTGTTCGAGCAGAGCGAGGTGCATATTTTACATCAGAATTATCAGATCGAAAAAGAGCAAATTACTTTGCTGCTATTTTTCTAGTTACAGCGTCGTCTCCATAAGCTTCACAAATTTTTTCAAATTTGAAAGAAAAAAGCAAAATATGACGAAAACGTTCCGAATTTTGACTCTTTTTTTAAACTTAAATAAATTTTCACAGAGCAATGCGATTGTAATAATGTCTTTTAACACATTGAATTTTGAAATGTAACCTTTTAAACAAGCTATAGCACTGCCAGATGCAAATAATATTACTAGAGAAATTGCATTTTAGAGCCATCTAGCGACAATTTATTATGGACTTTTTCGAATACCCAATATATGATATATACACTCAGAAAAATATTAACTGTGATATTAACAGTCGTTCGCTGCTATTTTCAAACACTGCTCATTTGAGAAATTTCCGATCAACTTAACATTTTTCTTCGTTAAATAAACGGTTTTAAGGAAATTTCCACTGTCAAATTTATCTGTTGATATATTTCTAGTTTGACGAGTAACGATTCTTCTTTATTTCTTAAAATATTTCGTTAGCGCTGTTCTTTTCAATTGTTTAGCTTTGCATGGAAATAAGTAGCAAAAAAGCTTTTTTGGCAACACTGTCGTAAAAAATTTTGTCTTCCATTTTTATTATCGAAGAGCATGCTATGCGTTATTTGTTTGAAAATTTTTGATTCGTTGCAACGAGTACACCTTCTCGTATTTGTATTCGTTTCGAACACAACGAGTAATAACATTCACGTGCTTCGTTTCGACAAATGTGCAAAGTTCACAATTTTTTTAGTTGATTTAACAGCAACAATGACTTTGTTTTGATAAATAAAAATTCTTAAGCCAACTGCGTAGAGCTGGAGAGTTAACAGTTCAATTTGCTTATATACCAGATTACAGATAAAAAAAAACAAAGTTAAAGCAACAGCTTATCTGTTAATTCAACAGTTATTTTGGGTTTTATTATCGAAAAAAAACTGTTAACGGAACAGTTAATTCTGTTTAAATATTAACTGTAAAAACAGTAAATTTAACAAATATTATCAACAGTTTCAACTGTTATTTTGACAGTTGTTTGAATGCTGTTGTTTCCAACCATGAATTGTTTCATATCACATCATTTTTTCCCTCAGTGCACAGTGTGCGATTTGACTAATCTAGGCGGACAAAATTCTAATTTCTTGTGATATGATTCCTTGGCTCATTCCAAAAAAAAAATTGTTCCGGAGCTAGGGTCTATCTCAAACACCCTCTTAATTACAGGGTGTTTCATTGAGTTGCCTATAAAGGAAAATTCACACTCTCTGTTTTGACTTTGAAAGACTAAATTGCATTAGAACAACACAAAATTGTGTGTCTTCTCTGTTATTGTAATTAAGTCCTATTTAGAAGAACTTGCAGAAATTGAGTTTTCCAAAGAAAAACCTCTTCATTTTTTATCAAAAAGCTGTTAAAATATAAGAATAAACAAAGTAATACGTATAGTTATTCAGAACTTGATTTTTTACTTGTAGAATTTCTCTCACTTCCTTCTATTCTTTTGTTTAACTCTGACTCTGATTCAGTGCTTGGTAATTTTATAAGTTCCATAACTCACTGTAGTTATGCATTATCAAGTGGTGGTTGGATTATAGTTTGCTTTTGTTATATATGAGCTAACCACAGGGTCCGAAGTTATCAAACCTTTATGCAATATTTCCATGTATGTCTTGGTTCTTGATTTCGTCCTAGAGTGGTCCAGCCTAAATTGTATTCCTCGCTTTATAGAGAAACATTTTAATCTTTGGAAGAGTTTGAAATTTAAAAAAAAAAAAATTAAATAAAGCCATGATTTCAATGATTGGATTTAAAATTAGTCCAAGATTTTTGACTGTATACTAAATATAGCATTTAGATAGTATCTTAGTATGCATTATCAGCTTATAATGATGATCTTGGGCTTCTGTCATTTTTTAATTGACATCATAAAGTTGCATTCTTGAGATATTAAGGCCTCTTCCTAAAATACAAATATTTTGGTTATCTGCAAAAACTAGCAGCTAAATTTTTGTATGAACTATCTTTGCGAGTGAAACTTAATAAAAATTTCAATTTATATACATTCGTATGCATACAAACCTTTTGACAGTCCATCAAAATGTTAGCTGATTTTATCTTTCCTTATTTATGATGCATTTTCCATCGCTAATTTAAATTAAACTCATAGTTATTAAGCGACTTATTTTATTTTGAATTAATCTACATATTTTTACAAAAGTTTTTTATTGCAAAAAAAGTTTAAAAGTTAACAACTTTAATCAGCGCACTGAATACAAAAACTACTATCTTGAGGCTTAAGAATAATTTTGAAAAACACAAAAAGTACCATTTTACGACTGCTGTTTTAGATATATGTGATAAAGCAATCATTTTCAAACTTTTGGCATGGCTTTATGTGTGTACTAGGTTTATTTAAAAAAAAAAAAAATGAATTTTTTAGATGTTTTTTTTTTTACTTTTGTCCTCCTAGATTGATAAAATCTCACACTGTGCAGTGAATCAAAACTTTTGTCTGCTATTGGAATATCTTTAATTTTTGAAGTATAATAGACATGCAAAAGTTATTTTGACCTTTGAAACGTCAACCAATTTCTCACAGGAGAATGGGCTTAGCTGGGAAAAAGTTTTTCAATCTGGGTGGAGGAAGCAGGTATTTTTAACCAACAATGCTGCTAATGTCGACTGCCGTACTGTCATTGCTTACATTACGTACATTATTGTCGACATTGTCTACAAATTGTCGACATTGTACACACCAAATCGCATTGTCTACAAATGTTTTCGACATTGTCTACATCAAAATTGTTGACAATTACAGTCGACACTTAGAGAAGCATCACTGTTTATCATCAGCTTATAAGCCTGAATGCATTATAAAATACAATTTTATGTTTCAAGGTTGAAAATTGCATAAGCTATGATTAAATTTATAAGAATGTTTATTTCTCTATAGACAATTTAATGAAACACCCTGTATAAAAGAGATTGTTTCATATACACCCCAACTTCTGAACAATTTTTATTTAGAACGAATGAACGAGGAATCATTTTACAAAAATTTAAAATTTTGTACAAAAATTTAAAATTGTTCAAATCTCACACTGTGTTTCGCATAGTAGCGTAAGGGACCACGTTTTTGGAGATTAATTCACGCTAACTTTGTAGCTATACCAAAAAAATTGTTTTTTTTTTTTTTATTATTGTTCATTACCTAGCAAAATACAACTATAATTTAGCTACATCAGTGGAAAAATCCTTTTTTTTTACGTGTTCGTGTTATAAATCGAAATAGGGGACATTTTTGGAAAACTTGAAAAAAGAGTGTCACAAAAACTGTACATTCAAGGAAAAACAAAATCAGAAAAAAATTTTAAAAAAATCAAAACTAGTAAAAGGTAACTAGTAACTAGTAACTAGTAACTTAACTAGTAAAAACTAGGTAACTAGTAAAAAACTAGTAAGGATGGAGCTTCGACAGGGTACCGTAGCTAAAATACCCCCCCGCGGCCATATTGAAGTATATTCGAAGTCTTTAGCCACGACATACATGATGATATTCAGTTTTATATATTAACGCAAGTTTTCCTATTTTGATGGCGTCACTTTGTATGGGAGGTAGGGGTGGTTTTGATCCGATTTTGCCATATATCATAGATATGATTCATATTATATATAAAAGCTTATGTGCAAAATTTCAAGACATTTCATTAATTTTTGTGGATTTTTAAGAGATTTTACGTTTAAAATAAAGCCACTTTGTATGGGAAGTGGGCGTGGTTTTCATCCCATTTTGCCATATATCATACAGATGGTTTATAATAAATATCAAAGCTTATGTGCAAAATTTTAAAATATTTCTTTAATTTTTGCAGATTTTGAAGAGATTTTCCGTTTATAATTAAGCCAATTTGTATGGGAGGTAGGCGTGGTTTTCATTCGACTTTGCCAAATATCATAGTGATGGTCTATATTATATATCAAAGTCTATATGCAAAATTTGAAGACATTTCCTTAATTTGAGCAGATTTTTAAGAGATTTTACTTTTAAAATAAAGCCACTTTTATGGGAGGTAGGCGTGGTTTCCATCCGATTTTTCCAAATTTTATAGCCAGTATTAAGACTGAAGAGCAAAGCTTACATGCCAAATTTCGTGTATGTGGCGTTCGAAATCCTCTACAATCTTTATTTCTGGCTTCTTGAGTCTCCTCAGAAAGTTTAGTTGATGCAATAAATCAATAAAGAATTAATTTCGTTTGTGTTTTCGTTCGTGTTTCGATTGCATTACTTTTATAATTGCAAATTTTTCCAATCATATATGTAATGGATGTTTAATGTAATTGCAAAGAGGGCTGTAGGCACAAATTGTGTAAATTTCAACACTATATCTGATATTTGCTAAAGTGTCTTCTTAATTCAATTGAGGGATTCCAATACTGACCGAATCACAAAACAAACAAACTTATAAAAAAGTTTAACAATGATAAAAATTGATGCACAATAAAGTCTACAGAGTGAACAAAAAAATGTGTGAAACAATTAATAGCAACAAAAGCTACATAAACTACAAAAGAAAAACCACATAAACAGAAGTGATGAAATATTATAGTGAAAGAGCATCCCTCAAGCAAAAGCACCCATTGGCAAAGCCAAGAAGAAACTTCCTCACCATTACCTTACCAATGCCAAGTACCAAGACTACTATTGAACATAACAGAAGAATACTAAAACTGCAAACAAAAGAATTTCTTGAATTGCCGAAGAAATGCAGACCGGGTATCGAAGCACCTAGATACCAGAAGTGTTGAAGACAACAAAGCTGAGGTGGATTTATACGACAATGAGTACGGAATACATAAAACGGAGTATCTTACACAGATGGAGACAAACAAAGCGAACAAGAAGTTGCAACAAAACATGGCGTTTTGACGAGAGAAGCAAAAAGCAAGCCGTGGTACGACATATAGGAAAGGAAGCACACAAAAAAAAAAAAAGATTAAGTTTATTTTTCTTGAGCTGTCATCATTATGATCAACATCAGCAGCAGCAGCAGCAACAGCAGCATCGATGTACGAAAACGTAGTGAACGAGTGTATCTAACAAATACTAAAAATAAGTGTATATCTTGTAGATACGCACGTGTATCTAAATAAATTGCGAATAAATGAACAACGGAACGAACGACGAACTAACTAACAACGAATAGCAAACAAGAAGAAAATGTACAAAGATGCAATTGCAAAGGTCAATGACATCATCGTGCAACAAAACGAAAACCAACAGTGAATGAAGTGCAAGAGTGAGAGAGCGAGAGAAGCAGTAGACGAAGCAGAGAAAGAACGAGAGAGAGAGAGAGAGAAAGAGAGAGAGTGCTTAAATTTTGTAGCATCGCATTTGTATCCGTGAGATATGCAGATACAGCTGCAGAGCAAACTGCATACAAGCTCATTAACATTAACACAGATACAAAACCAACACATTCAACTGTGGATTCTGTGTGCTGCTGTGCTGGAATTTGGCATATTCTGCATTTGCAACGGCATGTCAGATCTGTGTCTCGCTAGAACGCAGTGGCAATGAAACACGGCTGGGGAAGCGATGAAAAAGAAAAGCTTTTGCATACAAATTTAAAATTTCTATTTGCAATATTTTTTTTTTGCTTTTTTCCCCTGCATTCTAAATGATTTCAATTAATCTTTAGTGTTCCACTTCAGTCCACCACTGTTTCACACATCAATGCATACCGAATCATACTTATAATTCATTCATTTAATTTGCCAAAATGTGTCGCTGTTGTTGCTGAACAAACGCTACTGGAATTGATAGCGCGCAGGAAATGCAAGTAGGTGGCAAGACAGACAGACTGACTGACTGACGGTCTGCTGCCCGTAGGAGCCCATTTGATGCCTGGTCTTCACAGTCATGTGACATTATTTTGCATATTTCATATATACGTCCGTTTGTCCGTATAGTGGTATTCGTGTAATACAAATATTAATTATTCAAAATTCACGTTGGCAGCGTAATTAACAGAATTAAATTTCATTGGACATAAGGTGAGAGTGTGGCTTGGGTTGGCCAAAGCCAACACTATTTTCCAGATAACAATTTTGGGTGCTGATTATGACATTTTTGTACATATGAATAAATAATACTACACATTGCATTTCAGTTCAAGGTGTCAATTCAGTTTATTTCTAGTATGATGCAAGGAAAATATCGTGTATCTGTAAGTCACAAAAGTTACATCTCTATCATGTCGATATTAATTTGTTTTCTGATCAATTTTCAAAGTTTTCTTCACATTGGTGGAAATGTTTCTATTACTTTATACTTCTAAGTTCTGTACTTCTAAGATTTTTTTTTTAAGATATATTTTTGAAGTGAAATTTCTTATGGCTCGGGTTGTAGGTTCAGGAAATGGAACGGAAATGAACTAAAACCGTTATAACTACGTCTCTATCTACATTAGGAAAATTAAACTGGAAATGCCGAGCTTAACGCATCTGACAAAAGTTGTATTAGATAACGAGAGTTACACGACCTATAGCTATAATTAATGAATTCATAATTTGGTCAATAAATTAATAATCGGAAATGAAAGCTTAAAACGCTATAATAACAGTTATATCTTTATAAAAATTAGAGGTACACAGTGGCGGATCTAGCGAAATATTGCTCGCAGAGCTAACAAATTTGTTCAAAATTAAAAATAACTAAAATTATAAGAAAAATTAAATGGTGCGTGGCTTGTAGGCGATGGGACCCAGGCTTGAATCACATCTGGAATCACAGAATGTTTTTTCGATTGAAATAATTTTTCTGTTCGGCCGTCACTTCTGCTAAACATTACTAATATGTATTGAAATTCTTGTGACCTATGCTGAATTTTTGAAAACTTTCTTCGGCGGTTGCAAACATGTAGTAATTTTTTTTACATATATTTTAAGAGGAAATTCCCAGATTTCATAATATCATAATGAGACGACCGAGGAAGACCGAGCTTAATTTATATTTTCCATAGAAAATAGAAAAACAAATTTTTTATGGACCAATTTTGATTATCGGATATCTTTTAAAATATTCATGTAATCTACAAAATTTTTTCTTTACAATAATGACAATTAAGTATACTTTTATAAAAAGTTACAATAATTTGCTAGTAAGGAATTTTTGCTTACTCAAGTTTACTTAGCAGTTGCATGAAAGTTTATATAAATTTTTTGCTTATATCCACCTATGACTTTGATTAATTTTTTCTAATTATTCTAATATTAAAAAAAAATATTCTACATAATTAAACATTTCTCTTTAAGGTCTGCATGACGATATTATAAAAATAGGGTGGTCAGAAAATGTATTTTTTTTCGCCAAAATCTCACTCTACAGAGTAAAGCCCCTTGTTTTCTATCTTTCTTGCTGTTTTAGCACTGCGTGGCTTATGATTTCTTTCTTGCTATTTAATGCATTTATATTTATTTAAGCATTTTACTAAATAGAGTTTCATCAAAAAGGAAAAAGATTTTTTCTATTTTACAATTTACATTGTTGTTGCTTTTTTAAGCTAATTTTTTTGATTATATAAGCAAAGCGTACCAGGAAAACCTCGTGGTGTGTCAGCTCAATCTACAGTCAATCAATCTACTCAATCAGTCATAGTATGGCAGCATCAGCAGTGATAATGCGTTAAATGGAAAAGGATGGAATTGACATAGCATTGCTCCAAGAACCTTGGATTCTTCACAATAGAATTAAAGGTCTCTCGGAGCGAACGGCCACGCTGTACCAACCCGTAATATATGGCAGGCAGAGGGCCTGTCTCTTGGTGAGACATGGTATACTAGCTGTACATATGCCACACCTATGTTCCCCGTATATCTCACCGTTGTTAGAATCGGGGATGGTGCAGGTGCTTGTATGATAGCTTCAGCATACCTTCCTTACGACTTTCCGGACCAACCACCTTCAAAAGAGGTGGAGAATCTGGTAAAGTACTGTGAGGACAGGAACATTGGAGTGATGATGGGATGTGATGCCAACGCGCACAATACTGTGTGGTGAAGCACCAACAACAAAAACAGAGGAAAACAATTGCTGTGAATGAGGTGCAGTGCCGACTTTCATTCATGCAAGGCGAGCGGAAGTCATTGATGTAACACTCATTTGCAGAAGAATTCTGATCAGAATAGAAAACTGGAGGGTCATGGATAGGCTAACCATGTCTGACCACAGATACATTCAGTTTGAATTCAAGTACGGAATCCGATGACAATGGAATAGCAAGAAGGTCAGGATTCCCAAGAATACAGATCCTGTGAAATATAAGGCGAAGTTGAGAGAAACACTGACCCAAAAAGATATAAAAGTATTAGGGAATACAGCGGAAATGGAAAGCCATGTCAAACATCTTAGTTCGGCTATAATCGAAGCTAACGAGGTGGCATGTCCTATCTTCAGTAGACGAGTGTGATCCGACCCATGGTGGTGCACGAAACTCGAATTTCTGAAGAAGAAGGTAAGGAAAGCCTTCAATTTGCACATGAGAGGGGAAACCCCAGAAACATAGGCAGACTATAAGGCACGGAGAAGGGAACTGAAAAACCTCATTCGACACCGTAAAAGGCAGTTTCGGAGAAACTTCTGCTCTGGGATGGAAACTATATCGGAAGCATGTAGACTTCAGAAAATGATTTCAAAAGATCCATTCTCTAAAGTGGGACTGATCCGGAAAACGGATGAAACCTTGGCAGAGAACTTTGAGGAGTCGATGCAAGTTCTTATGGAGGTGCGTTTTCCAGGAAGTTTTAGGTCTGACGACCCGTGGACACCCTTGAAGAAAGGGATGCACAGGGTTGACAGACTGGAAGAGGAGTGCTACACACTCATTAGCTCCGCACAAAACATCAGTGATGGACGGTATATTTCCGGCTATGATGCAGTGGGGAGAAGATCTCATTGCACCTAGGCTGTGGGGTATATTCGTTACTTGCCTAGCGACTGGGTACGTTCCAAGAGTCTGGAGAGAGGCGAAAGTTGTCTTTCTTCCGAAGCCCGGAAAAAAAGATTATGCGGAAGCGAAGTCTTTTAGACTGATCAGCCTGACTTTCTTTCCTCTTGAAAACGATGGAAAGAGTGTTGGTTGACCGTCTTGAGAGCACTTCGCTGATGCATAATCTTCTGAGTAGATGCCAACAAGCGTATAGAGCAGGTAGGTCTGCGGAGAGTGCTCTTCACGAATTAGTAAAGGTAGCTGAAAAGGAACTATTTTTGGGAGGCATTGCGATGGCCACATTTATGGACATCGAGAGTGCTTTAGACAAAATATGCTTTGGAAGGCTGCGGCAAGCCCTGACAGAGTGCAATGTAAGCCCAATGATAGTAAATTGGGTAGACAATATGCTCAAGCACAGGGAGGTCAACATGCAGAATGGTAAAGTCAAGACTAGAGGTAGAGTAAGTAGAGGATGTCCACAGGGCAGGGTGTTATCGCTAACCCCATGGAACATAACTGTGGACTCACTACTGGTTAGGTTGGATGAATCGAGCATACACACGATAGGGTATGCAGATGACATTACGTTGGTGGTCTGTGGTAAGTTCGTTGACACTATTTCTTACATCATGAAAGGAGCACTCCGAATGATGGAGGAGTGGTGTCGAGAATAAGGCCTTACCGTAAGCTCCGCAGGAAAATCAGACAATATTCTCTTTACTAAAAAGAGGGCAGCTCTGAGGAGAGAACCGCTCAGACTTTTTGGAGCTGAAATCAACAAAAGTTAAATATTTAGGGGTAACCCTTGATAGCAAACTGAACTGGAATGATCATGTAAAAGATAGGATTCAAAGAGCCAATAGGGTTCTGTTTCAGTGTAGACGCGTTTGTGGTCTCAAATGGGGGCTAAGCCCAGAATCTATGAAATGGGTCTACACTATGATGGTAAGACCTATCATCACATATGCTTCGGTGATTTGGTGGACAAAAGTCAGCCAGAAAACCATTAAGAAGAGACTGGACAGAGTCCAACGGCTGGCGTGTGTTGGATTAACAGGTGCAATACGCACCAATCCAACAAGTGCAACGGAGGTTCTGTTAGGTATGCTGCCGTTGGATTTAGAAATAAAGAAAACGGCGGCGCTAACAGCTCTCAGGACGCTGCGAAATGCTACGTGGCATGGATCAATGGCATTACATGGTCATATATGCATCCTTAATATTGTACATAGAGATGTCAGGGAGACGGGTATGCCTATGGACGGAAGGCAAAGAGTAAGCATAACAGGAAAATGTTATAAAACTCTTTTAACAGATGGAGGTATATACACAGACGGCTGTCAGTTGAATGGCAGAGCCGGGGCAGGCGTTTACTCAGAGAATTCAGCCTATCCTGTGTACTGAGATTAGGGAGGTTTGTGTCTGTAAACCAGGCGGAAATGCTTGGTGTGGGGCATGCACTGGATCACCTGATAGATGACCGGGTCAATGGCAAGAAAATTGTCATTGCCCTTCACAATCAGTCGGTGATTAAGTGCATGCAACGTACAGACATAACTTCCAGGTTGGCCATAGAATGTCTAACCAAACTCAATAGGTGCGCTCAGACAAATGAGCTCACACTTATGTGGATAAGAGGACATTCTGGCATAGAACAGAATGAAAATGCTGATTCTTTAGCGAGAGAAGGATCAGCGGAAGAGTTCTGTGGACCAGAACCACGTATCGCCATGGGCAACAACATGGTGGCAGGCCGTATTAAGCAATGGACGTACTCGGAACACCGTACCAGGTGAAAAGAAGCTGTTAATTGCAGGCAATCGAAGGCGGCCGTGAAGTGGTTTCGTAGTGAGGTAGCAAAAGTTATCCGATAACAATCAAAGGACTTTAAGCTGGTCCCTATATGTACCATCTCAGGAAGATGACTCTGACCGAGGACGATGCGTGTAGGTTATGCCCAGAGGAGCCGGAAACAGTAGCACACATTCTGTGACAGTGTCCGGCGCTGGCAAGCATAATATTGATCATTCTGGGAAGTCCATTTATTGGCGAAGCCGAGATTGGTCAACTGACCTATAAGGATATGCTTGAGGTGACAAAGCATGCTTATGTAAGGAGCATGCTCACGTATGAGGGCTCCGAGCTATAGCATCCTTTGTCCAATGGGGACGAAAAGAAATCCACTGTGGTCCGCTTCGGACAATCCCCGATTTATTATATATAAACAAAGCGTAGTTAAAAAAGAGCTTTAACAGCAACGCAAAGAAATGTATGGAAGCGGATTGAAGTAGATTCTACCTTATGCATTGTAACTGACGCTTATAAACTTTTAAGACTGTATATAAATAACTTCGTATATTTACTCCTGTATAATATAAATAACTTCGCTAAAGAAGCTAACGCTTCAAAAAAATAAAAGTACTTCATATATGGGAAGGGCTTTTTTTTTAAGTAATATCGACAAAGATGCCAAAATAAAAGATGACACACCTTGTACCTAGTACCTTTTTCTTTTTAATTATTTTTGTTTTAAACTTTTATTATTGTATTAGTGAAATTTTATAAGGGAAATTTTTAACTCATGTCTTAATTTTCGCACACAAGGGACAACTTAAAATTCTCGTTTTGAACCATTTCCCAAAAATTATAGGCAAAAATCAATAAAATTAGTTTAGAGAGATATGGTGATGAATGTTTTGGTTATTTTAAAAAAGCTACATTCAAGAATTATTAGAAAATTAAACCATTTTGCTAAGAAAAATAATTATATTGTTATTTTTTTCTGGTAGCCCAATAAAAATTTTTATCAAAACCCGTCCCATCCTGGAAAATACCGGTTTCGTACCTGGACTGTGCAAAAAAGACGGCTAATAAGAGTGTATGAATCAATTAATATACGTGTATAAGGTGACAAGATTGCCTAGTCCAGTCCTAGTGTTCATTGAAAAATTTGTCTACTACTAATCCGCAGAACTCTTCTCAAAACTTAAAACTACTGAAGATCTTCAAACAAAAGATCAAAGATCAGTTCTATGATATACGCTAACCTGCCACTAAATACTGGATATCTCCACTTTTACGACAAATTATTAATTATATCACAAAAGACGGTATAAAATCGTCTCATGCCAATTGCACTCAACGAAAGTCAAAAAGACAGATCACCAAAGCGTATAAAAGGCATGCTTACAGTGGCGGGCGACATAATAAATACGTCAGAAATTATGTCAAAAACGTTTTTGCATTCCAAAGCTCCACTTATCATGCAACGTGTGTGCGTCACCTACAACAATACATGATGGAAAAGCTCAAGTCGATTGGCAGTAACTGTTTAAAAAAATAATCATGCGGGGGGTGGTAAGTGAGTGGCTGAATGCATGCAATATGTGCAAGAAAATATTACCAAAATAACGGCTGTCATAACGGCTGTCATAACGGCAAGAGCAGAACGACCCAAAGATGAACATTACGTGTGCATCGAAGCGAATGACATCAAGCTCAATATGTTTATGTTTATGCATGTGTATCCTCCATATCCTTTCGCTAAAAATACGAAATCACAATGAATACAGGTTGTTACTTATTATTGTTGTACTTGCTGCTCAAGTATTGGTGCAGAGTATTGTTGTGCAATACTCAAGTTCATGAACGCATTGAATATGCAATGAATTTTTTCATAAATATTTAAGAAAAATAAAAACCCAAAGGATATCTATTTGAACGAATCATAATATTTTTTTATGATGTCAGTCTGCAAATGGTGCTGCACTCAGCTTGATTGAGTTTCACTGTCAAAAACACTCTGAGTGCTACCTGTAGCGAAACTTGTAGAAATGTCTAAAAAAAACCTCAAAGAAATTCTTTGACATTGATATAGGCCTTTGTTTTCCTTCGTGTGCCAGTTTCAGTGACGTTCTATGAACGAAGTTATGCTTGAATTTTGAGCTTTAAATAGATATTGATGGAGTTTTTGTTTTAACTCAGTTGAAAAATTTAACACTCGAGCTTAGCGAGTATAGCGTTTGTCTAAGGTTTTTTTAGTTCAGAAATCTCCTCAATATTCTCCGAAGAACTGAATTCTGTAATCAGAATGAGGGTTAATTTTAAAGAAATTTAAAAAAACAAATCCCAGCACTTTTGTTATTATATTTTTATTTCTTTTTTTTTTAATTACTATTTTTTAAAGTATATTAAAATTGCTCTAGAATTATTACCATTAACCTATTGTAACTGTAACCTAGAAAAGTTTTTTTGAATTTGAAATGTCATTTGAAAAATATTTGATGTGTAAAGAAAATTATCATTTTAATAATTATTCAAAAAATTATTGTCTAAAAATTATCATTTATAATTTTGGAGAAATAACTCAGGATAGTGAATTTGATAAAAGTCATACTTTTATTTTTTAATGTATATTAAAATTTGCTATATGAATAATTTTTATTTAATATCTTTTCAAACATTTTTCAATGCTTTTAAAGAGCATTAAGTTATATTGAACAACTGATGTATTTTGATACAATTTATTTCTCGAATATATAAAAATATGTAAAGTTAACCTATTGTAACTGATAACCTGGAGGAGATATTTTTAAATTTGAAATGTCATTTGAAAAATATTGAACTGTAAGTTGGCTCAAAATTATCTCATTTAATTTTGCAGAAATAACTCGGAAAAGTGAATTTGATAAAAATCATACTAATATTTTTAAAAGTACATTAACATTGCTATAAGTATTAATCTATTTTTTAATATCTTTGCAATAATTTTTCAATGCTTATTTCAATGCTTATATATTATGTTGTTTCGGACTGCTGTTACATTTTGATACAATTAATTTCTCGAATATATATAAACTTGTAAAGTTAACCTATTGTAACTGATTACCTGGAAGAGTTATTTTTTAATATGAAATGTCATTTGAAAAATATTTGAAGTGTACATTGGCTAAAAACTATCATATTCAATTTAAAGAAATAACTAATAAAAGTATAATTAATAATTTTATATATAATATAAAATAATATAATTAATATTTTTATACCCCAAGGCGTACTGCGTAAGGGGTATATTAACTTTATCATTCCGTTTGAAACGCCAATAAGGAGGCATTGCAGGTATAGAAAAGTATATATATTTTTGATCAGCATCACCTCCTGAGTCGATTTCCGTGTGTCCGTCTGTCTGTCCGTCTGTCGCCACGATTACAGCCGTAATTTTAAAGCTATCGCAATGAAATTCAAAATATAAGCTTCTTTTTAAAAAAAAAGATCAAGTTCGAGAATGAGCCAAATCGGATGAAAACCCCGCCTACCTCCCATACAAAGTGACTTTATTTTAACCGTAAATTCTCTTCAAAATCCACAAATATTAAAGAAATGCTTTGAAATTTGGCACGTATGCTTTGATATCCAATATAAATCCTCACTATGAAGTTTGGAAAAATCGGATTAAAACCACGCCTACCTCCCATACAAAGTGACTTTATTTTAACCGTAACATCTCTTCAAAATCAACAAACATTAATGAAATGCCTTGAAATTTTGCTATAAGCTTATATTTAATATAAATCCTGACAATGAAATTTGAAAAAATCGTATAAAAACCACGCCTAGCTCCCATACACAGAAGCGTTACATTAACCGTAAAAGCTCTTAAAAATCTGCTCAAATTGCAGAAATGTCTTGGAATTTTGCACATAGGCTTTTGTATATTATATAGACTATCGCTAAGATATTTGGCAAAATCGGATGAAAACCACGCCTACCTCCGATACAAAGAGGCTTTATTGAAAACGTTAAATCGCTTGAAAATCTGCAAAAATTACAGAAATGTTTTCAAATTTTGCATACAAACTTTGATATTTAACATAAGCCACTCTATGATATTTGGCAAAATCGAGTGAAAACCACGCCTATCTTCAATATAAAGTGACGTCATCAAAATTGAAAAACTTTCTAAATATATAAAACTGAATGACATCGCGTCTTTATGTACCCAACTTCCACCCACGTCGTTTATCCAACACATGCATATATTCTTCGGTAAAATGTGGAGTCTTTATACCAGAAAAGTGGGTGTGGCATTTTACTTTGTTTACAAATTACTCTATGTGGCAGCTAAGGGTAAAATTAAATTAAGCGTATGACACAAATATTTTTGCGGATTATACATACAAATTTTATAGACGTCGAAAGGCTTCGGATATGCTTCAATACGGCCGCGGGGGGTATTTTATTATTTTAGCTTTAGGTACCCTGCCGAAGCTCCATTTCTTACTAGTTTTTAATATCATTTTAAACATTATTCAATGCTTTTAAAACGCATCTTTATATTTTGATACATTTTTTCTCCAATATTGTAACTGCTTGTAAAGTTAACCTATTGTAACTGATTACCTGGAAGAGATATTTTTAAATTTGAAATGTCATATGAAAAATATTGCTGCGTAAGTTTGCCAAAAATTGTCATATTTCATTTTGGTGAAATAACGCAGAAAAGTGAATTTGGTAATTTTTCCAAAAAAATGTTTAAATTATCAATGAAAGTCGAAACTTTATTGATTCCAAAATGATTATTATTGATTCAATGAGTTTAGATAAATGGCATGAATACCGCTGTTATTAGTAACATGATCTTCTTCATGTACCCATAAACAATTTGTGATGAAATAACCTTACGTTTTCCCGCTCTTTTCGGTCCTACCTCACAAAGAGAGAACATTTTTTTATGATTGAAAATTATTGTTAAAAAAAGTTTAAAAAAAAAAATGCGCATAACTATTCGCAAAGCAAATTTCGAACACGACAAATTGCTTGTTAACCTTAGTTAAGGTCAAACCAAAACGTATAGCCATGCATGGTGAAATAGTAAATTTCGAGAAAAAAAGCTGTTGTTGCCAGGCAATTTTCAAAGTAGCCAACAATCAACGCGATCAAAGCTCACTTCTATTGTGAATTTTATCCGGTTTCTATGTCGCTGGTGCTTCGATGAATTCCGGTTTTGAGGCTGGCCAGGAATTAAATAAAAATAACAAAAAAATAAAGGAAGCTATAACAAGCATAGTAACAACAAACACTTTTTTTAATCCAAACTTGTTGTTGTTGTTGTTGTTTTTTGTTGTTGTAGTTTACTGCCCTATGCATTTGATATGATAAAAAAAAAAAAAATCGAAAAAAAAATTTGTCAGGAGTTACTATATAAAAGGGTATAGACTGAAGGGTGTTGTGTAATTTCGGTGTTGGTGTGCAATATACACACACACACACACACACACATATATTCACACAATCACACATATGCTGCCTACAAACAATGACGCTGCATTTTATCGACTCTATTCATACAGTCTTTGTTACTTTGTGTCCGTCCATCGGTCCACCCGTCTGTTTGTCTGTCCTTTAGCTCTTTTTCTGTCCGTCCTGCATGTCTGTCGCTCTAACTGCCAGCAAAAACATTTTACTAGCCTTCTGCCTGTATAGCTATCTTCGCTGTCTGTATATCTCTACGTCTGTCCATCCCTCTGTTTGTCTGTCTATCCTCGTGCATTTGTTTGTTCTTACTTTTCTTGCACAACTTTTTTTCTTTTTTTTTTTTTGCACAGCCCGTCTTTGTGGGCTTTTGAACTCTGGCTTAAAACTCATGGCTGCTGCTGTTGTTGCAGCGACCATAACCTAACCTAACTTAATTTTTAACCCATGCCATACCGACTCCTTAGTCTCATGTTAGTCTCTCATGTGTTTTGTTTGTGCGGCAAACATTAAAAAATGTGTTTTATTCCCCGCATTGTTGCTGTTTTGCCTTTTTATTGGTGTTTTTTCGTCATGCATATAAAAATGTTGTCTCATTGTTGTTGTTTATATCCTGTCAAATTATTTATTGTTGTTATATCTTGTTGCTCCAAATTGAATTTATATTAAAATCGATTAACGGATGATTTGCTAGGGGTCCACTACTTATCTGTGGCTACTCCAAAATACTGAAAATTTTAGTACTTTTCTTGATCATAACTGTTCTTTTACCTCAATCGATAAATTCAATTATATGCAACGAGAAAAAAAGCAATAAGTAAATCACCTAAGTCGGCATGGGTAAAGAGAATTGTATGGGAATTATAAACTTATGCTTATTCACCTAAGCAATCTATTGTTTAATACATTACTTTGAAAGCACATACTTCGATACCTTGCCAAAAAAAAATATTTGATTCACCTAAGCCCAAAATCCAAAAATACAAAATTAAAAAACAACTACCATGGATGGCTTAGGCATAGTTTTGAGCTATTTTCTGCAAAAAAAAAACACAGCTGCGTCATTAGATACACGAGAGAATAATAGATTTGATAATTTAATGGTTTTTTTTTTGTAATAAAACCACTTTTAAATACAAAAATAACATAAAGTAAATTAAAAAACACACGTTAATATTCACACCAGCAAATTTTATTACATTTCATCAACAAAAAGAAAAGAAAAAAAGAAAACAATAAACTTTGCCCGCCGTGCGGAATTGAATCCTGGAACTTTTGGTGCCAGTCCATCGCTCTACCAACTGATCCAAGCAGCCTTGCTGCTGTTCCCTGACAAAACTGCAGCTACGTTAATTCACCTAAGCAATTTATTGTTTAATACATTGCTTTGAAAGCACATACTTCGATACCCTGCCAAAAAAAATATTTGATTCACATATGTTAACAGATGCTGTATTAGCAGATGCAGTATGTCGGTGTATTCTGTTGATAGCTGCAGTATAGCTTCAGTTGTAATTAATATTGAATAAATCACTTAGCGTAACGAAGGAGTTTGGCTCAAAGCGTAGTGTAGTTACTTCATACACAGTGGTATCAGTTGGTGTGGGTTCGAATCTCAACGGCATGTAAATTTTTGTATTTGATATTTAATTTATAGCCTTATTCTGGTGGTTGACAATTGTAAATTCGTTGACCAGCTAGTTTTTGATGTGCTATTTTTTGGTCCAAGAAGTTGAAAACTTTCAAAATGTTTCGCGAATTTATTTTTTCTGAATATTCTTTTTATGGTGTTGACATTTTATGAGCTTTTGATTACATTTTAGAATAAGACATTTTTACAGTTGTCAATAAATTTACAATTGTCAATCACCAGAATAGGGCTATTAATGTTCTTGTTATAATATACGTCAAGCAGCAAGAAAAGCCGAGAAGTCATTAATTTCTAAGAAAAACGGTGTCGATAAAAGAAACATTTTGTGTAGTTGCCGATTTCAATAAAGCAAAACACTTGCAGCTTCAAAAATGGGAAATAAAAAAAAACCAAAACCCGAAAAAAATATATTTTTGATATTCAATTTTTTTTTTGTTTAAAGTAGTGTATAAAAAATTACTAAATACTTGATTAATTTATAACCCAATAAAAATTGGCAAGTCAACATGTAAAACTTAGGCGTTTTGATAAAGTACTTGGTTGGCTGAAAACTGCCAAAGCCATCTTATAAATTATACTAGGTTTTTTTTTCAATTTAACATAAGCTTTTTTCTCGGTGTATGTTAAAAGTATGCCTTCTGGGTATAAAAGTATAAGGGGTGGAATTCAATACTTTTCCTTACACTTTAACTTCTTTTGGAAGCATTTTGTTTTTGCTGCGATGTTGACCGCAATGAAATACAGACTTATATGATTTTGTTTTTTCTGAAATCGACTCAGCTGTTCCCGTCTTATTGTGTTTTTGAAATAAGGTGAGCAGGGTACGCAGACCTGCCAAACTGTGTGAAATACACACTTAGTTGATACCTTTTTTCGTTCAAATCGATTCAGCCGTTCTCTTCCTGCTATATTTTTCGATACTGTGAGCATTGCAAATAGGCGTGGCAAATTTCTTATAGTACATAGACATCTAAATGCAATCAGAATTTTTTGATTGATTTGCTCAAAACGATTCAGCCTCTCATTTTGTTTTTTCAATATAGTAGGCGAGGCAGGTAGGCGTATAACATTTTGTTTTTACTCATTTTAATCTAATACAGAACAATTTAATACCATTTTCATGTTATTATATTTTCTCAAAATATTTTCTCATGTTATACATTTTTCTGTTCGGCCGTCACCTCTCTCTGCAGACAATGGCAAACCTCAGAGAGTAAAAACTGCCATGAAAAGATTGAGAACGTAAGCCGTTCGGAGTCGGCATAAAGCTTGTAGGATCTGTTCTCGATCATTTATATTCAAACATTTCAAAACGCACAACACAATTTATCATAAGAAGCTCGGTCAAAGTCCTTTCAAGGGCTGATATGGCCATTTCGATTTTATTTTTCAATATAGGGGGCGTGGTAGGTAGGCGTGCTTATTGATTGGTGTTTTTTCCGTCCCAATCTCTTGAGTATTTCTTGCTATTTTATGTTTTTCACTTTTTTTATGCTTTATACACTTCCCTACACTATCGTAAAGTTTCTTCCTATTTCATGCGATTGTAGGTTTGTTGAATAAAAAATTATTGAATACCCGAACGTTAACTATAAACGGCTAGGTAGAGGAAAAGTTCGTTTGAGTTTTGGTTAATGTAAAGTTTGGTTTTGTTCCCATTTCGATATACATACACACAAAGGAAAAACATTGACAAAAACTTTTGTTGACTCTATACTGACAAAAAACTTATCAACTCAACCTAGGAATTCGTCAATATTAAAAACATTGTTCGTATCGACAAGTTTCTAGGTTAAGCTGATAAATTTTTTGTCAGTATAGAGTCAACAAAAGCTGCTGTCAAGGCTTTTCCTTTGAGTGTACATTCGCTTCAGGAAACTTCTTTTGAACAAAATTTCTGTTTATAGGCTTATACTACGTTCACATTGAGAGCTAAATGCGCATTTACGAAATTGAATGTATATATTTGTCTCTTTTACTCTTACAAGGAGCATACGGCCACGCATTCTAAATTGCTAATGCGCATTTCGTTAAATGCGCATTTAGCCCTCAGTGTGAACATAGTATTATACTACGTTCACACTGAGAGCTAAATGCGCATTTAACGCAATGCGCATTAGCAATTAAGAATGCGTGGCCGTATGCTCCTTGTAGGAGTAAAAGAGACAAATATATGCATTCGATTTTATAAATGCGCATTTAACTCTCAGTGTGAACATAGTATAAGAGAGTAAGTAGCTTAGGAGAAAAAAAATGACAAACAAATAATTTTTGAAAACTGTACTTACTAAAATAATCCTTACAAGGTTTTTTAAAAAAGTATTTCATGTATTAAAGCGACATCAAAATTTACTAACTGAGTATAAAAATCAAAGGACAAAGTCAAAAACGAGAAATGCATACATCGTTATTATTTCCCTAAGCAAAAAAAAAGCAATTCCACAAAAAATTGATGACCACCTGAACTGCCAATAACGGCATCATAACGGAAACGCAATGGCAACAGTAAAAAAAAAAAAAAAAATAAAGCAAGTGAAACCCTCAAAGCAATAGTATGAGCAACATGCAAAAAAATGCAATAGTTGAAGCCAATTTAATGCAGTTACAACAACTGTTGTACGAACGATGTACAGCAAAACAAAAAATGGAAATAAGAGAGCGACACTAAAAATTAACAAAAATTTCTTATTGAAGAAAGTGCATAAAATAAAAAATAATATAAAAATGGAAAAAAACGTGATTAAGCGCAACAGTGGAGCGAGCTTGAAGCTGCTTGGTTGGCCAAGTCAAGCATCAGGAGCGGCAGCTCGCAACACATAACGAAAAAACTACGTTTTAAAAACTGGAAACATCATATTGAGTGCAATAAAAATAAAATAAGACATAAAGCAAGGAAACAACACTAAAGGAGCAAGAAAGAAAGTGCGCTCAATAATAGCTGCAGCAGATATATTGCAATTGCAATATGATGTTGCCACAGTGCTGAAAAAAAAAAACAGAATTAACGACTTGGACATTGCACGATGAACATTGGACAGGTGCTGCAGGAGGAGCAGCTGCAGGATAAAGGCCGTAGAAAGAGAGAGAGAGAGAGGCAGAGAAAGAGTGTGTAAAGAAGGAGATGGTGCAGCTTGAAACTGGCTAGGATAGCAATGTTAATGGCTGGTTAAGCAACATTCTGCGGCCAATACCGTTGCTCGAACAGGTTTTGCAATCAGTCGCGTGGTTATTTGATTTCCATGTTGTTGTTGTTGTTGCTGGAAGCGATTAGCTACATGATGCACTAGAGCGTGGTTTTCATCTTAGTAATAAATTTTTATGAAATTTTTACTACTGGTATTTTTAAAGTTATGATATAACAAAAATAAAAATACAAAATATTTTTACATTGAAGCTTTTTAGAAAAAAAAAAGACTTAACCCATTAAAGCCTGACCCATTATGACTAAAAGGATGAAATTTTCCAAAAATATTTAGTTTGGTCTAACTTAGAAAAAAAAAATCAAAAAATTTAAGAAAAGAATGTAAAAATCGAGTTGCCATTTCGAGATTTTTAGTTTTCAAATTGAACGATATTGAACGATATTGAATGATATTCTACAAGCAGAGTCGAGCATTTTGCGCCAATATTTTTCCATTTCCATCACAAGAATTTCCACAAAACAACAAAAAATATACAAAAACGTATTTCGTTAAAAACCAGCGTTGTGTCAACCCGCAGAAGCCAGTCAAACTTCTTACAAAAATTCAAAAATTCACAAAAGTTAAATATAAAGCTTAAGAAAGACGCTCGTATAAGAATAATATTTTACTTAATTTTTTTTTAGATTTTTTAGAGGTTTAAAATTAAAGAAAAAAAAAATGGAAAATTCCCAAATTCTCCAAGCTTGGAATTGTAAGTAAACCTAATTGTCCAGCCTTGAGCGAAAACAGGTCAATTAAAAAAATTCTTGAAATTTTATATTCGTTTTGGAGATCATGAAAAGCTTTCACTGTATGGCCTCCAAGTCAAGAAAAGTATCGCGTTGCGTTAACGCATCGCTGGGCTTTAATGGGTTAAGGAAAATATTAAGAGTATAGTAACCGACTTAGTTTTAACCTAACTTCAAAAACTGATTAAAAGATCGCTACAATAAATGTTACGAAACTTCACGCATGTATTGACAATTTTGAAATATAACAACCCAGCAAACCAGTTACCAATAATTAAATTTATCGATAGTTTTTCGATATCGTAACGATATATAAATTAAAAAGGTTCAATACTTAATTTATCAATAGTTTTTCGATATCAGAATCTCGATTTCGTTTACTTTGTTCTGTTCTTATTTATCGAAAACAGCCATTTCTCGATAAGGAATCGATATCGTATCGATACAGCGTTACGATACAAATTATTACCTTTACGATATCGCACTACCGTCTCGATATCGTTTGATTTGTTGTTATTGTGGTTGTTGTGTTGTGAAAATTAAAGAGATTTGTTTTTTTTCAAATGCTCCTTACCCTTTTTCTTGGCAGATCATGGTTTTCACTCTCAGAGAGTTAATTAAACGTTTCTGTAGAGATATTTTATATTTTTCGCTACCCAAAAACTAACACTAACAGAATAATTTCATTATTTTCCAATAGATGGCTTGAGTATTCTATTACTGTGGGCAAAAAATACTGTGAAGTTTATGAATTAAAATTTTTTGGATATTCCAATAGGGACAAATGTTTTTATTTTCAAGGTGGTACTACTGTCACTCACATCTGTGCTAAGCTACACGTTAAATATCTATTAGTGTTTAAGTTACGCGTGATTTTGTAAATAGCTAAAAGTGAATTTTTCGGTTTTTATAATGTCTGAAACTATTCAACAACGCAGTTGCATTAAATTTTGTGTGCGGAATGAAATTACTGCTGCCGAAATGTTGAAAATGTTGCAGAAGGCCTTCAATGAGCAAGCTCTATCGAAAACAAGAGTTTATAAGTGGTACAAAATGTTCAAAAGGGGTCGAGAAAGCGTTGAAGACGAGGCACGGCTACGATTCAACTGATGAGCTACACATCAACAAATTCAAAGAGTTGGTGCTCCAAAAACGGCGATTGGAGGTCCGAGACCTTACTGACCTTGTTGGAATATCCGAAGGATCAGTGAAAACTATTTTGAGTGACCGTTTGGGCCTCAGATATGTCAAATCTCGATTGATGCCAAAAACGCTCAATTTCACAGGAAAACAGCGCTGCGTTGATGTGTGCGAAACAATGATTTCCGACTATCAAGACAAAATGAAACGCATCATAAGTGGAGATGAGACTTGGGTGTACGCTTACGACCCGAAAACAACCGGAAACAATCGGGTGAATACCGTTCCAAAGATGAGCCGAGACTGAAAAAACCACATCAAATCAAGGTCATGTTGACAGTTTTTTGGGTGTTATGCGTCGTTTGCGTAATTGTATGCGTCCGGATTTGTGGAGAGACAGTTCTTGATTTTTGCATCACGATAATGCACCATCTCATACTGCACTCGTAATTTCTTCTGAGTATTCGATAAACTCAAGAAACCGCTCCGTGGACACCGTTTTGAATCGATAGAAGATATAGAAACAGAAAAGAAAAAATTTAATTTTTTACTTTAATACTAAATTTTTCTTTTTTTTATAATGTTCAGGGGGAGGGCAACTACCCTCCCCTGCCCTACCCTTGCTACGCCCATGTGCTCAGCCGATTTGAACGAAAAAGAAGCCAAACTGTTTTGTATAAGAATAAGGTAAGTAAAAACAAAGTTTTTCACGCCTACCTGCTACGCCTACTATATTGAAAAAGCAAAATAAAAAGTGAACGACTGAATCGATTTGAACAAAATACGAATTAAACAAACTTTACGAATTAAACATTACTTACTTAATTACTTAGGTGGCCGTAACAACCCGTGTCCGGGTTTCGGCCTACATCATCAGCTCTCGCCAGGCGCGTCTGCTTTGCGCGCGCCTTCTCCAATCGGATACACCAAGTGTGGTTAGGTCTTCTTCAGCCTGGTCCATCCATCGGAGGCATGGTCTTCCTCGTCGTCGTTGACCAGCGACCCTCGCCTCGAGCAACTTTTTCGCTGGAGCTTCGTCGTCCATACGATGAACATGACCAAGCCAGAGTAGTCGCTGCAAAGTTATACGCCGAACTACGTCAATGTCATCGTAGAGCTCATGCAGCTCGTGGTTCAATCGGATGCGATAGCCATCGCCGACTCGAACAGGACCGAAGATTTTGCGAAGAACTTTTCTCTCGAACACCCCTAGAGCGGTTGCGTCAGTTTGCGAAGCTACCCATGCCTCAGCGCCATAAAGCAGCATAGGTAGAACGAGCGTCTTATAGAGTGTTAGTTTTGTCGATCGAGAGAGAGCTCTGGAACTTAGTTGCTTACTGAGCCCGTAGTAGCACCTATTAGCAATTATTGTTCTTCGCTTTATATCAGTTTGTAATCTCAAACAAATCCAATTACATTTAGATAACTATGAATTGAAATAAATTTGCCACGCCTACCTGTAACACTCACAATATTGGAAAATATAACAAGACCAGAACGGCTGAATCGATTTCAATGAAAAAAGGTATCAACTACTTCTGTATTTGATTTAAATTAATAATCACTACACACAGTTTACGCCCTCCGCTCACCTTATTTAAAAAAAAAAACCAAAAAGACGAAAAGAGCTGAGTCGATTTCAGCAAAAACGAAATCTGTATAAACAGGCTCTGACCGTTCTGTATGAAATGTATTAAATTTGAGTACCATGAGATTGTTCGCGGGGCTTAAATGTTTTTAGTACATCACACCATATTTTTACACTGAAAAAAAATTCAATAAATACAAACTAGAAAACACTGAACCAAAAACGTAGGTACTTAATATATAAGATAAACTTATTTTTTTTAATTAATTGGTCCCATGTAAAAGTTTATTGGTTCAATGAATCTCTGTTTTTTATTCTTATGAACTTTTTTTACAGCCAAAGAATCGATTCTTTAAATCAAGAAAATAGTTCTTACTTTCAAAGAAAAGATTAACTGAAATTAACTCTTACATTAATTTAAAGAATGCGTTCTTTAGGAATAAGCAAAAGTTAATTAAATCAAAGTACTTTCGCTTTGAATCAATGAACAAAGATTCATTAAATCAAAGAATCAATTTCTTGGACCAATTTTTTGATTTTTTGGTTCAGTAAAAAAAATATTTTAGTAAAGGTTTTTTTTTGCAAAGACGCAAAATTTGGTAAAACATTTTGTAAAATAAAAAAAAATAGGCACCTCACATTTAATCATTAAACCGAATCAAAAACGTTATTAATATATAATAAAAAGTGTTTTGCTTTACTGAGTTAGTCCCATGTACGAGTTCATTAGTTCAATGAATCTCTGTTCTTTAATTTTATGAATTTTGTCTTACAGCCAAAGAATCGATTCTTTAAATCAAGGAAATAGTTCTTACTTGCAAGGAAAAGATTCATAAAACTGTAAAAACCTTGAAATCAATAAACTCGTACATTCGTTTAAAGAATGCGTTCTTTGGCAGTAAGAAAAAGTTAATTAAATTATAGAACTTTTTCTTTGAACCAATGAACAGAGATTCATTGAATCAAACAAATATTCCTTGCACCAATTAATTGATTTTTTGGTTCAGTGTATTATGTCTACTTTATTGCCTTGTTTTTTTACCTGTTTGATGGTCCTAAATATGGTGTTTTTTTATTTCAAACAAGGTTTTATATCAAAAAGGTGATATAATTGTGATATTGAGAAATTGGCATTAAGACAATTTGAAGTCTGTGAGCTCTAATACGGGCAATAATATTACCTGTGATTTTAATAATTTAATAATATATTGTGGAATTTAAAGGGATTTTAACGTTGTTTTAAAATCACTGTGTATGGGAGGTAAGGCGTGTTTTTCATCCAATTTGGTCGATTTCAAGCTTACAGTGCGAAATTTCAAGTAATTTAATTTAATTTTGTGGAATTAAAAAAGATTTTACCATTTTCAAATTTTAAGTTGAAAAAATTTTTAAGTTTAATTTCGCTATCGCAGCTTTTGTTATTTCTTAGCTAAGCGCCAAAATATAAATATTTCATATATATGGGGGGTACTAAGCCTACGTGTTCAATCCAACCGAAATTTTGTTAGAATTTTAAAGATCATATTTTAGTTTCGACCAATAATTCTGTTAGCATTACTGTTAACGTTTCTTAGATATAGCGCAAAATGTGTTCAAGTTATCCTTGTCTAATTGCCTCGAAATTTTTTACACAGTATAGAATCTCCTTTTAGACGTTTACCTTTGCTTTTGCTAAATTAGTTTCTAAGATATAGCTCAAAATGTGCTCCAGTTGTATAAAAGCTGCCCCGCCCACTTGTCCAAAATTTCTGAAATACTTTTTTTTGTACTTTCCTATACCTTAAATAACGAAAAATAATAAAAGAAATCCAAAAACAAAATTTTTCGTCTATACTTTATGGTATATAACCTTAAAGTGCCAATAAAAATAGAGCTCAAACGTGCTGGACTATAACTTTGTTTAATAAAAATGTTCAATATGATATCTTCTCTCAGAAATATACCATGATTACTTTGTTGCAATGAAAAGTATGTATTTGTTCCCAGCAAGCAATGAAGTTTGAGAATGATTTGAGAATGATTTAATTTTAAATGTATTTCTCAAATGACAAACATTTGATATCGATTTGATATTGATTTGAGAATGATAGCATTCTCAAGAAAAAGGGGACTTTATTCTCAAATTGAGAATAAAGGTTTATTCTCAAGAATTGAAAATTATTTGAGAATCACATTTGAAATTAAATTTTAAATCAAACCTGAGAAAAAAATTCTCAAACATTTGACTTGTGTTTGCTGGGTTAGACTGTGTAATTATCTTCTGACAAAGTTATATACAATTTTAACAAAAAAGGCAGTCAAATTCACATCCATTTACATTAATTTTACTTTCGGATCCTACAAATATTCTGCACTGCTTTCAAAGTAAGCAATATGGTAAGGAGTCAGGAAATGTTTCAAGAAATTGCGATGCAAAATTTTGCAAGAATGTGAATTTAAAACTTGCTGTGTTTTTTTGTTTCAATTGCATTTGCTTCACTGTTTCTTCCTGTATTGCCTGCCATGACATTTTTTGCATTTTTATTTTATTTAAATTTTTTTATTTCTTTTATTTTTTTATTTTATTGCAGCATATACAGTTATAGCTTCGATAAGGTTTAAAAACAAGCAAAAGGAAAGCAAAGAAAACCAAAAATAAGAAACTTGAAAATAAAACTCATATAAAATGTGTAGAAAACACCAATTTTTAAGGGGACCGATATTTTATTTTGTTTGCACAAAATTCAGCAAAATTATTTCAGTCGGTCATTAACGAACCATGACATTGGCAACAAACAAAAACAACAAACAACAACGGCGTAACTCCCAGACACATGAACTGGCACATTGATGAACATGCTATGAGAGTGAGCGTATTATGAGCCTGACTGGCTCTGTCTTTAGTGCTGCTTTTTGTTGGTTACCGAATGATTCTTTATATTCTGCTATTATATGAGTAATGTTTGTATGAATATTTCTTGACTTTTTGCACACTTTTGACGTTAACAAAGAAGCTCATGACTTGACTTGCACTGTTGTTGTTGTTGTTGCTGTTGTTGTTGTTGTTATTGTGCATTTCAGTGCCTTTATTTTGCATGCAGTCATGATGCGTAAATTTATTTAATTAACCATATTTTTTTTTTTTTACTTCTCCTTCATTGTTGTTACTTTATTTTGACAGGAATTCATTGGCTGTTGACACTTTTACTTCATTTCGCAGTTCATTGCATTACACGTCATTGAGATCTTAAGTTTGAGTAGCAACGTACATTTTCTGGTTTTTTGTAGAGGTAATAAAGGAGCTTATTGCAGACTACTGCATAAAAAACAATTTTCAATTACCTTTTAGCCTACTGTGACAAGATAACTTTAAATTCAGTTTTGCTTGCTGGATATTGAATGACAGATTTTTAACATAAATTCCACAGATCCATTAAATATCTATAACAGGTTCCTTCCATACATGGCATAACTTATTGATTATGTAATGTTGTAAATTATATACAATAATTAATTGCCGCACTATCAATTACTATACTGATTAATTAAGCATGTCGTTTCTCCTCACTTAACTCATGTTTAATTGAATATAATAATGTTTTTAATTTTTTTTTTTAATTTTTTTCCAAGGCATTACTTACAGGTTATACATTTTTTATCACATTAATGGTCTTGAAAGCCTTCCCTACTTAAAACTGTGTAGTAAAGATCGCATAACTCGAACACTGTAATGATATAAAAGAAAATATTTCGTTATTCTTTAATTTTATAAAAATATTCAATCTAAAAATCTGGTCGTACTATATAGGATTATTTTTAAATATTTTATATAAAACAATGTGTCCCAGGCTAGTGGAGGAAAACTATCGATAGTCCTATCATCACTCTTTACAGTTTAGAACTATCGCGGCAATCGATGGTATAAAATAAAATATCGAAAACCGTAAAATATTAAAACCTGACAAAGAGTGGGTTTAATAAGCAATGATTTAAAGATTTATTTAAATTTTTACACAGTAACGAAGTTAAATCCAATACAAAAATTTAGTTAAAATATTCAGTAATGTCATGTATAGAGTATAGGCAGAGCATTGCACGAACTTAATATTTTAATTTGTTATATTTTCTGAAAATATTTTCAGAATTTTTTTCTAAGAACGAACAAAATTTTTATTTCGATTTTCTACGAACGAACAACTATTTTCAACGAACGAACGAACATCTATTTCCCATGAACGAACGAACGAACATCTATTTCCCACGAACGACCGAACGAACAACTATTTTCTACGAACGAACGAAAGAACGAACATCTATTTTCTGCGAGCGAACGAACATATATTTTCTACGAACGAATGATCGAAAAACTATTTTCTGCGAACGAACGAACATCAATTTTCTACGAACGAACAAACGAACATCAATTTTCTACGAATGAACGAACGAACATCAATTTTCTAAAAACGCACATCTATTCTCCACAAACGAACAAAACAAAAAACTATCGAAACTAGTTTATATCAGCCATAGCTGGAGTCCTAGAGAGGTCAAATATATGAGCTGATCCTATTATTTTTTACTGCTCAACATTTCTTTCGAACACACCTATCCCCTATCTGCCACCCTTCTTTGGGTCCTCATACAAAAAATATAAAAACTGTCAAAAATAGTTTATATCGGCCGTAGCTGGACTCCAAGAGGGATCAAATATATGAGCTTGTCATATTATTTTTGCCCCTCAACATTTCTCCCCAAGACACCTAGCCCCTATCTACCACACTTCCTTGGATCCCCATACAAAAAACATAAAAACTGATGAAAATAGTTTCTATCGGCAGTAGCTAGACTCGTAAAGGGGTCAAATATATGAGCTGGTCCTATTATTTTTTCCCTCTCAAGATTTTTCTCGAACACCGGATTGTTTCTGACCTGACGTCAGTATTGCTTTTTGATCAATTGTCATTTATGCATGAACATGATCTTATATTTTGCACACTGGATATTCATCTATCTTCATCTGTTACTGGCACCACATTTTTTTCTTTTCGTCTCTCGGCTCAGTTGATGAAAAAATATACTTTTGTATTGAAAAGGTATCTGATCTTTTCGAAGATCATGTTCCACTTTGTACACTTCGAGTCACAGATACGTGTTGCCCCTAGTTTACTCCCTCTGTCAAAAATGCTTTTAAAAAAAGTGCAGCAAAACCTATAGCAGGTGAAAATGTAACCCAACAGTTTTCAACTGGGAAACATTAAAAATATCAAGGAATGGAGCTTCCTCAGCCGTTAAGTTGTCTAAAAAACAATTCTAATTATCCAAGCTTACGTGCCACGTTACCATCTAAAAAGTTGTGGAATGATTTAAAAAATATTGGAATTTGCAATAATAAGATCGAATTACAACCATTACTAACCCTATCGGAAATTTGAAAGCACTTTATTAAAAAGCAAGTAAAAAGGGATTCTTTATTCTACCTTGGCAAAGTGCTTTTAAGAAGATCTTTGCTTTCGCTACGAACTGAGCTGCAAAAAAGCGCTTTGGTTTCGCTTTTGTTACTGCTGCAAAAGAGGGCTTTGGCTGTGTCGTAAAAGTTCTTGCCACTATTTCGAATATCTTGACAAATATTAAAAAATAGAAAAATAGGGAAATGGAAAAAAATAAACTGAAACTGGAAATAATTATCTAAAGTGATAAAAAAAGTTATAAAATGAGTGGCAACAGCCGCAGATATTTAAAGTAATGAAATAGTGCAAAATGAAACAGCCCATTTCATCCGATTTCGCCCATTGTGGTGCAAACATTCAAAATGCCGACAGTGAAAATGAAGAAGAAAGAGGAGCAATGGGAATTGGGACCGAATTTGACATTTACAAATAGCTTGGGGAATGGGTAGTGCGATTTAAAATTAGGCCAGATGCAAGTGATGGCATTTTGCAAATTCCGCAGACAGCAAGCTTAAAAGTGCCCTCGTCCACCAAAACATTATTTTCAGAGACGGTAGCCAATATTTATCAGATTTTCAATTTGACCTTAACAGAAGATGTCAACATTTTACAAGTAGACGTTGGAATATACGGTTTACCATTATAAAAAAGCTCTTCGATAGCATTGTGGCCAATTTTTGGGTCATTATCAAACTTCTGCAATATTAAGCCTTTCCTTATCGGAGCGTAACTTGGCAGTAAGCAACTGAAAAATATTAATGATTTTTTGCTGGGCTTTGTTTTGGTGATGAAAAGTATTAGTAAAAAAGGAGTCATTGTCAATGGTAGAACGGTGTCTATAAAATTGTGCGACTTGCATGTGATGCTCCTGCGAAAGCATTTGTATCCGGAGCTGTTGGTCATCGTTCTTCAAAAGGATGTTACAAATGCTATCAGGAAGCTCAAAAAAAGCAACAATTGCCTGACATATAGTACGACAGTTGCAGAGCCAAGAACTGATGCCGACTTTCAAAAAAGGAAAGACACTAAAAATCTTTGCGAAAGCCTTGTAAACTCCGAACATATGTATCTGTACCGTCAATTCGTGTTACTTTTTGTTCTATTCACATTGCATTCAATTCTTGCCCAATGTGAAAGGGGTCATTGGTACCGTCAAATTTTCTCCCACTCGTCGCTTTCGATTTGCGGCGAGTTGCCTACAAACTCTGAAAATTAAGTTCAATTCTTGGCCAATGTAAAAGGGGTCAAGCGAAAACAAATTGATTTTTTTAACACATTTCGAAGGGAAAAGAAAACACTTTTTTGAATCACTTTCCGAAGCGAGAGCAAAGCGCTTTTTTGAACACTCTTTGAAGCGAGAACAAAGCCCTTTTTTAAATAACTTTTCGAAGCGAGAGCAAAGCGCTTTTTTGAATCATCATCCGTAGAGAGGGCAAAGGTCTTTTTCCCAATGACATGGCAATGTTAAAAAAGGCGCTATTGAAAGCGAGAACAAAGCGCTAATGTGATTTTTTAAAGTGCTTTTAAAGTGGCTTCGAAGCGCTTTGTTTCCTAAAGGAAAGATACAAATAAAATTTAAGAAGGGTTTATATAAAATTAAAAGCAATCAACATTTTAAAAATTTTAGAAGACAAAATGAAATAGAACGAATACTTAACAACCATTAATAAAAGAAAAATAAAATTTGAACAGTATTTATATAAAATTTTAACTAAAAACAAAAAAAATAAAGAATACATTACACAAGTACATAACAACCATTAATAAGATAAAAAGGAAATTTAAACCGATTTATATCAAAATCAAGAGAAGTTTACATTGATTTGAAGAAATAATTTTGAGCAGCCTTAACATAAACAATAAAAATAATAAAATTAGAGATAGGGACGAGAGAAGAGTAGGATAGAGAGAGAGTAAGTACAAAATTTGAGTTCAAGTCTCATTTTTTGAGATATTAAACTGAAATTTTGAGATTCTTAAGATTCTCTTACCACCAACCTTTCATAGTTTCTACCGTGCGCATGGATCAGAAACACTTTTGAATTTTAGTACAAAATTCAACTCATCTACTAAACATCTCACTATATCTCCGGTTATTGTTGGCCAATTAAGAAAAATTAAACACTTAACTGCATTAAGTTCTGAGAACTTTCTTGAGAAAAAGAAAAGTTTTTGCAATACACATTATTTTGGATTCTTGCTTAACTTAATAGAATCAATTGGCAATTCTCCAGTCTTGGACCCCCATATCTACGCTAATGCATTAATTAATGCACTTATATAACTGCACTTGAAAGTTATTCGAATGCCTGCACTTAAAAGCACTAATTATACATTTCCGAGACAACTGTACCGTGGGCCAATGCTGCTTAAACAAATTTTAATCTATTAGTCTTAAATAGATAAAAGATTTTACTCAAAGCAAAAAAAAACAAAAAAAAAATAACAAACAAAACATTTATAGAGAAAAGCTTATCAAGTTTTCTCATCATTCAAACATTTATTTAAATTTAACGAACCAAAAGGAAATGCAGCAAACACACAAACTATACCTACTAACACACACTCAGCGACAAGAAAAAAGGACCTCAACATCAATGCACACACATACACAAATAAAAAACAGTTGAAGGTGCAAAATAAAAGCACAGCAATAAATGAGTCAACCTAAAAACAGCACCTACCCCAAGTTCGGCAACTACACAGGAACTCACTCACGACTTTGACAGCACCTAGCTAGGAGCTTAGCACAGGAGTAAAAGAGAAAACTAGCTACTGACAATTGAGACGCCATTTATGCAGCATCTGCAGCGGCGCAAGTGCAGAATTTTATCTACTGTAGAAATAAAACGAGAAAAAAAATATTTAAAACGTAAATTTTTAAATAGGCAAAAAAAAAGTCACACAATTGTAGTTAATTAATTTGTTTATTTAACTTTTTAGCTTTTAATTTGTTTTTTTTGTGTTTGTTTTTTGCCTATGAAATGTTGGCCATATTATTTTTGTGTCATTTCTATAGAAGATCACAGACTGCTGACGCAGTGACGCAGCAACTGATTATTTCACAGACTGAGTTTTTTTTTTTGTGTGTGTATTTTGCAGCGGAAGCGTTGTTAAAGGTTGAAGACTGTAAATTGTAGGCTATTCAGGCCAATGATGATGATGATGATGGGAGTGAGACTGGATGGGGCATAGCCTCTATTTTTTTCCTCTAGTGCGGAGGTGGTACTGAGTTGTGTGCAACGCAACAGCAGGGGAAGTTTTCATTGCATTGCGTTGAAAATGACATAATTTAAATTAACGGATGAAAATCATTAGATGCATTTTATAGATGCATTTGTTGTCATTGTGTGGCTTTTTTGTTGTTGTTTCAGTATTATTATTTCTTTGTCACAGTTTCTCTTTTTTTTTTTTGTGCATTATAATCATATTCATGGCGAGTGTTTTGTTGTTTTTTTTTTGTCATTTAAACGCTAGACTATGTCAAGGGATGCAGTTGCAGTTTTTATTTTTTGATTATTTTTTTCTCTAACGTTCTAATTGATTTCAATTTTATGTGATTATTTATGGCATTTTTTGCTGTTTTGACTACCAAAAGCTAAGCAAAATTTTAGTGCATGACTTCATTGGCACATGTTTTTTTCCAAACAGGCACTCGCGTCGCAAAATCATATTGTTTGCATTGTTTTTTTTTTTGCTGGAGTTAGATTACAGCTACTTGGAAAAATGTATGATAATGTTGTCGAAAAAAAATGCTTAATAAAATTCATACTCTGTTTAAGGTAATTAGGCAAAAAAAAGCAATTTTATGAATGAGCTATAACGAAAATATCGCTTTTTCAATCAGGTTTTTTAATTGCGTTTTTGATGATGTGTTGTTAATTCAGTGAAAATTTCCTTTCAATTTAACCAAATGCACTAAAATGTCTTTTCAAAACCAAGAAAGTCTTTTTAGAACCAAAGTTATTCATTTTAAAGCTTAGATTAATTTTTGTGTTTGGTCAATATTTAGTTTAAGAGACATTATTGCATTATAAATTGCTACATTTTCTATTAATTTAGCAATAAAGTTTAGACATAATTGAATATTATTTCATTCTAATCGCCCATTATTTCATTTTCCGCGGAAATTATTATCTTGTTTCGATTATCCGTCCTGCGATAGGTTGGAAGCATTTAGAGTAAAAAAATATGACAAAAAAAATTTATTGGATGTTTTGCTCCGCACCGAATATTATCTTTACAACATATACTGTCCTGAAAAATGTTCAGCCTGAAAGTATGCATATACTTACACAAAGGCAAGCATTCTGTTCTGTCTCTGATAAGTATTAAATTGTTTTTCTGTGCATACTTACAGGCTGAACATTTTTCAGGACAGTATATGTTGAAAAAGCACTGTAATAATGTCAAAATATAATTACAGCTTGAGCGATATTAGGTGCGGAGCAGCATGTTTGCCTTTAATGAATTAATATCATAGAAAACTTGAGTTTTTATAACAAGTGATGAGAAATCATGTGACAATTTTAGAAAAAAATCTACTTTAAACGATTTATATATAACATTAGAAAACATTTCTTATATGAGTCAATTTGTCAGAACATACTAAATGGGCTGAAAAGTCTCTGCATTTTTCAATAGGTGACAACACTACAAAATTAAAATGACTCATTTCGAGAAATTCATCTGTCACTTGTTGACACTATTTGAAGTTTCATGCCATTTCGTCCATTCGTTAACAAGTCAGTCGTCCAGTCATTTAAATGACTCTGCTTTCGCTTTTGTGACAAAAACCGAAAAACAGAAATATCGTATCTTGATCACACGTTGTTTTTTGATGGAGGAAACTTCTGAAGAATCATTGCAATGGCTGCAAAAATGTTATTCCACATATGCAACTTCCAGAACAACAGGCTTAGTGAATTTAAAATAGGCTGTACAAGCACCTCCACTTGGAAGGCCAAAAGAGCCTTCCACACAAATGCGGAATTCGTAAAGCAAGCAGGGGTGTACCGAGACAATGTTGATAGGGGGGGCATACTTAGGCATTTTGGCCGACAAATACAACAAAATAGAAATATTAAAAGTTACTCATCCGTTGGACCAATATAAATCTTAAAGCCAGTTGCCATGTCATATAATTGTCAATAATTTCTTATTTTATATATGAGAAAAAAATAAACAGAGCTTTCCTATTTCATTAACTCTTTTTCTTTAAAATATTTAAATTAATAATAATACAAATACTTGGATATATGAAGCCAGAATTCAATCAGTCAAAACTAATTTATTTTCAGAATGAAAAATATTTTCACAAAATGACAAATTACAAAATTCAAAACGATTATTAAAATAAAAACATGACACGAAATGACACAGTATATAAACCAGTATTTTATCTATATCAATATCTATATCTATATCTATATCAATATCTATATCTATATCTATATCTATATCTATATCTATATCTATATCTATATCTATATCTATATCTATATCTATATCTATATCTATATCTATATCTATATCTATATCTATATCTATATCTATATCTATATCTATATCTATATCTATATCTATATCTATATCTATATCTATATCTATATCTATATCTATATCTATATCTATATCTATATCTATATCTATATCTATATCTATATCTATATCTATATCTATATCTATATCTATATCTATATCTATATCTATATCTATATCTATATCTATATCTATATCTATATCTATATCTATATCTATATCTATATCTATATCTATATCTATATCTATATCTTTATCTATATCTTTATCTATATCTATATCTATATCTATATCTATATCTATATCTATATCTATATCTATATCTATATCTATATCTATATCTATATCTATATCTATATCTATATCTATATCTATATCTATATCTATATCTATATCTATATCTATATCTATATCTATATCTATATCTATATCTATATCTATATCTATATCTATATCTATATCTATATCTATATCTATATCTATACCTATACTTCTATATCTATACTTCTACTGTATATCTTTTTTTTTTTTTTTTTTTATTTTATTCGCGAAGGGGAACCTTCAAAAGGCGCCACCGTGCAGGTGGGAGTGTGCGATTCTTACGCACTAAACCTAACCTCCGCATTGAATCGTCGTCCCTGTATAAACCCCGTGGGACCGCCGCAAAGCATGACTTCACGGAGCATGGGAACAGCACTAAGCTGGAAACTGATGGACTTGTGTCCGTATTCTAAAAGATTTGGTCATGGGCTTGTCTATAAACTCAACCTTATCTATTTCGGAAACGCTCAACTCTTCGCAGTTCGTCGATAATCAGTCGTGCTAGGGTGCTAACCACTGACCAGCCAGCTTCATTTCTCAGCATAAGGGTAACCAAGTTTTGATAAGTTACCGTTTCGCCGAGACTGACCGAAGCCTCAAGTCTGGCATTTTGGAACTTGGGGCACTCGAAGAGGACATGGGCGGCGTCTTCTGGTATACTTCCCTCGCAATGGGTACAATAGGGATCTGCTACGTGCTTGTATTTGTGCAGATATGCCCTGAAGCAACCGTGCCCGCTTAAAATCTGCGTAATGTAGAAGTTCATGGAGCCGTGAGTTCTACCAAACCAAGCGGTAATGTTAGGGATGAGCTGATGAGTCCATCGACCCTTAACTGAGCTATCCCAGCGATCCTGCCACTTTAGCAGGCTTCTCTCCCGTGCGAGTCTTTTGCGAACTGTTGGGTTTTCGCTATTGGCTTCGAACAGCGTTTCCTCTACTAGAAGGTCGATAGGTATCGAGCTTGCAAGGACTAATGCTGCATCCTCGGAAACTGTTCTGAAGGCACAGCATACCCTGAGTGCGCCAAGTCTATGCACTGATTCAACACCACGTCGGTATGACTTCGTTCTCATTGCTGTGGCCCACACCGTTGACCCATACATCACGATGGATCGTACTACATTAAGGAGTAGTATCCTGCGCGCCTGTTTGGGGCCTCTCGTATTCGGCATCATTCTCGATAAAGACATGCATGCGTTGGATGCTTTTTTATGGGCATACTGGAGATGCTGCTTAAATGTTAATCGGGAGTCAATCATCACGCCAAGGTATTTAATGCATTCCTTTGATTGCACCAGCGTCCCATTAACATTGATGCTTGCAACTTCCATCTTTTTGCGGCTGCTTATGAGCACCGCTTCGGTTTTATGTTCGGCTAGACAAAGACCTACTGACATAAGCCAGTTATATATAATGCCGATCGCCACACTACTGAGTGCCTCGACTTCTTCAAGATGTTTTGCAGTGGCCACAACCGCTAGGTCGTCCGCAAAGCCGACGATCTTAACGCCTGTGGGAACTGCGAGTCTAAGGACGTCGTCATACATAACGTTCCACAGCAGGGGCCCTAGGACTGACCCCTGTGGGACACCACCGGAGACGTTATACACCATTATCCCCTCGTCTGTTGCATAGCGTAGTATTCTACCATCGAAGTAGTTCGATAATATCTTAGAGAGGTAACATGGAATTTCAAATTTTGTGAGCGCTTTCATTATCGTATCCCAGTTTGCGGAATTAAAGGCATTACGCACATCCAGCGTTGCCACCAGGCAATACTGCTTTGCCCCCTTCTTCCAGCTAGTGCCTTCGATAGCTTTACTTGCTATGCTTGTAACCAGTTTTATGGCATCGGACGTAGAGTGACTCTTTCGGAAACCAAACTGTTGGCTCGAGAGTCCTCCTCTGGATTGTATTGCTTCTTCGAGGCGGTTGTACAGCAATTTCTCGAAGATCTTGCCTATCGTGTCGAGCAAGCATATAGGTCGGTAGGCTGAGGGATCCTCCAGAGAGCCGCTACCTTTTGGTATTAGCACAAGCTTTTGCGTCTTCCATTGTGCGGGGAATATGCCCTCTGTGAGACAAGCGTTATACAGCTGTACGAAGGCTTGTGTTTGGGCTGCAATGGCCATTTTTAGCGCGCGGTTCGGGATTTTATCTGGCCCTGGGGCCTTCTCGCTATGAACAGCATTGGAGATTTTCATTACCTCTTCTGCGGTTACCATGGAAATGGCTTGCACGTCGCCATGATTAATGACGGGCTGCATCGGTGGTTGCTGAGGGAAGAGCACACTTACAATGCGGCTAAGTATGCGAGGGCACGTGGGTGGTGGTCGTCCGAATGACTTCGTCTTTTTCATTACCAGTCTATAGGCGGTACCCCATGGGGTTACGTCCGCTTCGTCGCATAACTGCAAGAAGCACTCGCGCTTCCTCGAACGAATCTTGTGTTTGAGCAGCTTCCTGCGCTCTCTATAGACCTCGCGCAGTTCTTCGAACCTGTCGGTCCCTCTGGCGCGGTAGTAACTTCTTCTGGCTTGGTGGCATTGGCTGCGTGCTTCGGCGATTTCGGCGGTCCACCAGTACACAGGCTCGTGGTGGTGCTTACTTGGCCTTCGCAACATCATCGCTGCGTCGCAAGATCTTTTCAGCTGCTCTGTTGCTTGCCTAGCCATATTCTGTGCTGAGCCAGTGAGGTGTATACCTACTGTATATCTATTCTACTGTATATCTGTATATCTATACTTCTATATCTATACTATGCTATACTATAATATACTATACTATACTATACTATACTATACTATACTATACTATACTATACTATACTATACTATATTATACTATACTATACTAACTATACTTACTATATTATATTAAACTGAAGTGCAAACTTTTGTTTCCTGGTAAACTACTGGGTCGATTTTTATGAAATAATTTTAAAAATGTCATATTTGTCCTACAAAGTATATAAAGTATATAAAGTATAAAGTATAAAAGTCCTATAAAGTATAGGAGTATTTTTATTTCGAAATTTTAATAATGACTGTTAGGCGAAAACCGACTTACAGAGTTAGGCGCCACCTAAGTAAGTAATGAAAGTGTTAAATTTTTTAAGAAACCATCATCGATACCACGAATTGCTTTCTCGTATTTATGTTGCGGGAATTTCAATAAACTCAATGTAGTTCTCTTCGTCTCTCTTTTTCTGCTAGCACAGCACAACATAAAAAACAGATGAGCCACGCGCAAGGCGAAAAGAGGGATACATATAAATGCAGTGCTGATCTGCAAAACAAAACAAGGCAAAAAATGTTTTTTATTCCGTTTGAAAGGCATTTTCTTAAGGAATGATGCCACACAGTGATCAGGGTGAATGGATTTCAAAAGTTTTTGTTGTTGCTTTCAATAAAAACTGCTTAAAATTAGTGAGAATGGAAGCGGATACACATTGTAGAGCGATCAAAATTATTTCATTTCCGAACGCAAGGAAAGGATTTTTTTATATAAAGTTTTTGTGCTATATTTCTCTCCACACTCATTCAGAGAGTAAAAAAAAACGTGTTAACACTCTTAATTGATAAAAAAACGTCCGTGGCTAAGCCGCGGACCGGTGTGGCCTGCTAGTATGTTGATCAACTTAAAACTTGAAGGTTTTGTTTTAAAAAACATTTAAGACACTATTAGTTCAAAACGGAGCTGGGCATTTTGGGACTACGATTACTTTTCGATTACAAGTACTGTATAGAATTTGTTAATTTTCTAGAAATGTAAAAAAGTCTTATAACAATTACTGTATCGGTATTTACAAAAATTACGATTACTGTAATTGTAATAGAAAAATCTTCTGACTGTAATTAAAGTAATTGTTATCAAAGAAAAATTACAGTTAGGATTATTGTTATCGCTATTACCTTTTTAAGTTAATTACTTACTGCATAAATGATGGCAGCGGAAAAAAAAAATTATTTTATGACTCATACAATCTTTTAATACTATTTCTTTAGTCGTAATGAAGAAATATTTTGATTGTATTTTTAAGTGTATTGTTTTATAATAACGATTACTGTTATTATAATAAAAAATATTTCCATTACAAATACAGAAGCAGTTATCTGTATTTTTTTAAGATTACGATTGTAAGATTACGACAATTTGTAAGTGTGATTGTAATATACCTGTAACCAATTACGAAAGTAATCGATTATATCCCAATTCTGGTTCAAAATAACAATACATGCTTCGTCAACTAAACTGAGAATTTAGGTTTCATATCAAGCGAAAAACAGTATATTGCTCAAAAGTTTTCAGAGACTAATTGATAGTCAAAAATGAAAACTAGTGATAAAATTAAAATTATTAATCAGAAGTAAATAAGAAGTAAGAAGTAGGAAGTAAGCACTCAAAACTAAGAAATAATATTAAAAAATTTCCCATCTTAATATTAAATCCCAACAATTATAATTTTTCGCTATAATCGCTTATTAAAATTGATATTTATAGCATACATCAAGACAAATTTCTATGGAATTCTTGATTGTAATTGGAATTATTTTCTTAAAATAATTATAATGAAATGAGCTAAAAGAAAATTATAAGAAAGTCTTTTGAAAAAGTTCTAAAAAAAATTAAATAAGAGCACTATGTAGAAGCTGCAGAATAGTAAAGCGAAAACATGATATTCATTTAATGTTTAACAAATTGTTAAAAGCATGCTTAATGCACACGTATAGATAGATATCTGAGAGATACATAGTAACTGCATTAGTCAGAGCTTTACTTTAACATTTTTGCTAATTAACAATAAGTAGCAACAAGAGGAGCGATCGCAACGCTCACACATACACACACACACACACACACACAAACAAAAGTACAAATAACAACAACAAGAGCAGTAACGTTTTATCTAACAATCTATTGCGCTCTGGCAAGATGTACATGCAATTAAAATGGATTTTATTTTTGATTCTTTTTTTTATCTTTTTTGTTCCTTTTAACAAATCCAACTCATAGCAACTAAAACAACAACAACAACTATAATAGAGGAATAGACAACGCTTGGATACAAAAGAATACAACTTAACAACTATGAGTAGTACAAAAAAAAAAAAATAAAACTTGTTATATCTGCCAAATATACATAGCTAGCTGGTGGAAGTTGTCGTCAGTTAGAAATGAAGTTTAAAATTTCATATTTACCAGCTTTCCCAATAATAATTTAAGCGCATTTGCAGCACACTCATAACACGAATGATGATGATGATGATGATGATGATAATGATGATGACGATGTCGATGTCGCTGATGCTGGTGACTCTGAATGCAGTGAGTAGCTGCAGCTATGTGCAAAAGTAGCTGCTGGTGCAACTATCTAGCGAGCGCGCAATTCGACAGAGTCGTTTTATCTGCTAGTGCGCATATAAGTAAAAGAGTAAGTGTACGTGTTGATGTTTGTGTGTGTGTGTGTGTGTGTGTGTGCTTCTATGACTGTACCCTTGCCAACGTCAACGACTTTGTTAGACACCATTATTGCTCATTTTTTTTTTAACCATTTATTTATATTTTCTCAAGTTTTCAGCACACAAGAATTTGTTTTTTTTTTTGCTCTTAACTATTTAGTTGTATTTCAATCTGCAGCGATTGCAGCTAATTTTTGAATATATGAATAAGCGTGCAACAGCATTCTTTTAAAGCTGATTAAAATTTAAAAATAGTTTTCATTCAGTTTAAGTTATCAGCAAATTATTCTTGAATTAATAAATAATTAATTGTTGCTCATACGTCGTGTTGCACTTTTTTTAACTGATAAGCTTTAGCATGTTTTAAAAGTATACAAAATATGAATAAAAATAAAGTGTTGTTTCTTTGTTGTGTTTGGTGCTTATTTGCTTTTATTTCCATTATGTTTTTTTTTTATTTTATAATTTTTGCTCTTGATATCATATGCTTAAAATGCATATTTTTTGTTGCTTGGCTGTTTTGAATTTATATGCATATAATTGAAATTCATGCTCACCTCCTCTCCCTATCTCTCACTCTCTCTCTCACACTCTTCTTTTACATTATTCATTTTACTGTCTGCCCACACAGTTTTATTATATTTAAATATTGCTCAACCCACTGAAGTTGGCTGCCAGTTTTAAAATTAATTCTACAACAAAAAGACATAAACATATTTTTTTTACGCATTATCTTGCGACACTTTTCTGCACTTTATTCAGCGCATTCTTTGTACCCACCTTCTTCAGTCGGTCGCCCTCAGTTTTGCCTACATGTTTAAATTCCGCTTGTGACCTTTTCTGGGTTTTTTTTTTTTTCTTACTACTTCGCTCTTGTTCTTAACGTTGTCCCGTGACTGTGATTGCTTGCTTTTGCTACAGCTGTCTGTTCGTCGTGCAAACTATCTGTCCTGCCTGTGCGCTACCCGTCTCTGTGTTCGACCATATGTGTCCTTTTCTTCAAAGTCGTTTCCGTCGCATTTACAGTCTCATTCTTTGACATTGATTTTGAAATAATACCGCATGTGCGTCGATTGCATGAGGAAACATGAAACTGTTAAGGGGTCCTCTCTTCACGCCCCCAAGCTCAACCATTCGCTACAGGGGTTCAATTACATTTTTTCTGTTGGTTTTGTTGTTGCTACTTCTTGACGTTGTTTGGCTTTTAGCTTATTCTTCATTATAGTATTATTTTTTAATTGCTGTTTTCAATCAAATTTATCATTATATCAATTAAAATCACCATCACCATGATGCATCAATATTTTTTTATTTTATATATTTTTAATTCAATTACACTGATTTCAAATCAAAGAAATATGTCTATTAAAGCAATTATCTTGTTATTGTCTCTCCTTTAATCACATTATCACAAATTGTTGTTGGCTTTTGAGAGTGACGCCTTAAGCTTGACGTCATGTTAGATATTTTATAATCGATTAATAGTCTCCCTTTCTTTTTATACAAAAATAATTTATTTTCCTCATATACATGTTAAAATCTGACTGCTCAAGTGTTATTACTTTTTTTATACAAAATCAAATTTGTTGTTGCAAATGCAAGGGACTATGTATAAAAATTGGTAATTCTTATGTTGACAACTCCCAAAAAATGTGGGTCCTAAAAATTTACATTTTCATTTGACTCAAGACAATGGAAAGGATGTCAAACAAACCTTCAAAACAGCTGTTCAACAGCCTTCGAAACAGCCTGCTTTTTTTGACATATTGAAAGTTCCGTTAAATTTCTTTCCTTAATTTTCATAATGTTCATAATGTTTTCATGTTTTCAAAATCAACAAAAAATTAATGTTAAAAATCTTTCGTAATAAAAAGAAGTATCCAAAATACTCCCAGGCAAAACTAGACATATATTGTATCAGACCCTTTGCCATGGAGGGTTACCTAATGGTCCAGAAAGTATAAAAAAAAAAATCAAAAAAATGAGACTTTAAAATCAGAACCCAACAAACAAAATGATTCACTAATGTTATCGTTTACGAATCGCAATCTCGTACATTTCATTCATTAGCAATTATTAGTAGCGATTCATTTATAATATCGCGAGCGGGAGAAATTCCTCGTTCGTTAATGAATCGTCAAAACCGAAAAAAGCAATACGTTAACGAGTCGCCAAAACTATAAAAAGCAATTCGTTAACGAGTCGGAAAAACTATAAAAAGCAATTCTTTAACGAGTTTCCAAAACTAAAAAAAGCAATCGATAACGAATCATATAAAAAATAAAAAAAAAAATAAAAACTAATTTCAAACTTAGAATCGAAACCACGTCATCTGAATGCTAGTCCGACACCTTACCCACTCGGCTATTTCAGCTACTGAATACATATTGCTTAATTTGCTTGATAATAAAAGGCAGCATTCGGGGCCATAGGTTCGAACCCTAACTTGGTCCAAAAAGAAAATTTTTTTTTTTCTTTGTTTTTGTTATTTAGGTATTTTTTTAAAGATTTGGCTTTTCAAAATTTCGAAATTATTTTTTTTATCATTTTTTGAACAACCTTTTTTCAGCTTCGTTACACATTCGTCAAAACCGAAAAAAGCCATTCGTTAACGATTCGCCAAAACTATAAAAATCAATTCGTTAACGAGTCGCCAAGACAACAAAAAGCAATTTGTTAACGAGAATTAATACATATGAAAATCTTCAACAAATTAGCACGAAATAACATAACAGAAGAAAAAATATTTCACAAAATTTTTGTTTATAAAAAAATTTATGAAAATTTAATTTTATTACTTAAAATTAAAAAAAAAATATTATATTAAAAAAAAAACGCTTAAATGACGTATTAACAATAGAAAGTTAATAAGAAATACTTGAAAAAATTTGTATATTGGAATGTCGGAAAAAAATTGTTTTTTTGTTTCAAAACATCTTAAACGGAGTTGATTTGATTTCAATCGGTGCTTTAATTAAGCATCCAGCCAAACTCTGTTGAAGTCGGTATGAAACTTTTCCAAAAACTTAAAAAAAAAAAACGATTCATAAGCGATTCGTTAACGAATCATCACTCGCCACAATGTTTATTGGGAACTTTAAATTTTATGTTTTGAAAAAATTAAGATAATAATGAAAATATACACTGTCTACAACAATTGTCCGTACACATGAGATATCAACAGAAATGTCACTGTTATATGAAAAACATTCAACCGAATGACACGAAATAAATTTCTTAAGGAATCTTTATATGTTGTCATCGTAATTGAAGACCCGATTTCCGTCCATTCATTCATGATGACATCTTTTAGCATTTGCTTGCTAGTTACGGTGCGTTGTGATATTTTTTGTTCTAAAATACCCCATAGATGGCATATGGGGTTAAAATCAGGGCTAAAGGAAGGATGTGGAATTACTTTTTTAACATTGTAAAGTAACCAGGATATGCGCTTTGGGTTGTCGTCCTGAACAAACTGAAAATCGTTCTCGAGACTCAAGTTCGTTGCGCTCACTTTAAGATTTTCTTTTAAAATGTTTAAAAACGATGTTTTGTGCATTGTAGTTTCCATAAAAATTAAATACCCAAGCCGCCAGCTGACATCGCACCCCAAGCCATTATAAATCCGCCTCCATGTCTTACTGTAGCTTTCAAATTCTGAACCTGGAGAGCAGTATTTACTTTTCGCCAAACAAATCGTCTGTCATCGGACTCAGAAATATCATACTTGCTTTTGTCCGTAAAAATAACAGATTTCCAAAAGTCGCCTAACTTTTCAATATATTTTTTGGCATATTTCAAACGAAACTTTACGTTCTTCTTAGATATAAAGGACTTCTTTCGAGGTCGAACACACGCTTTGTACTGTACTAAATTCAACAAGTTTCGAATAGTTTGGGGACTTACGGCAACGTTAGCATATTTTCCAGCACCTATTTATTTATTTATTTATTTTGAGACATTCTTTAACCAGGCGTTCAATCTTCCGCTCCAAACGTTTGTCTAAGATTTTGTACGTCCTCTTCCGGACTCGTACATTCCGCTTTTTTTTTAAGTTTTGAATCACATATTGAACTCAAGAACGAGTTCGGGAAATAGTTTTTTGATATTTCTCCCAAAGTTTTCCCCTTGTTATGTAATGAAACGATCAGCTTTTTTCTTATAACTGTTACTCTTACTTACTGGTGACGATTTCACCAATGCCGCCCATGGAGAAAGCAGTACAGCACCACTATTGACGGAGTAGATATACCACCACATAGCCATAAAGAGGTTCAAGTTGCTATCCAATGACTCAAAAACAATAAAACAGCGAGTGCTGACGGCCTGTCAGCTGAATTCTTTAAAACCGACGATGATGAATTGATAAAACGCATGTATTAGCTCATCATGTCCGATGATTGGAAGGAATTTTGCCCCACACTTAATAAACGAGGCCCAACAATCTGCGCCAGCTATCGAGATATCATCCTTATTTCCATCTCATATAAGGTACTCTCAAGAGTACTGTGTAAAAGATTAAAGCCGATTACAAAAACACTGATTGGACCCTTAGCAGTGTGGCTTTTGACCTGGCAAATCCACCATAGACCAGATTCTTACACTACGACAAATTATTGACATTATAAATAGTAAAATTATGAATTTGTAATTTTATTTTATAATATGCCGTACTTGCGTTAAGTTGAGGTATTAGTATTATAAGCTATGAACTTCCCAATCCATGCAACAAAACACGGCACATAGTCCGGGTTCAGCATTTTTTATGTCATTATATTTTTCTTCTGTGGCGGCCGTGGCACAGTGGGTAGAGTGTGTGGCCCATACGCCAGAGAACCATGGTTCAATTCCCCATCTGAGACAGAAAGTTTCTTCAACTGAATTAATTTTTCTGTTCGGCCGTCACGTCTCTGCAGACAATGGCAAACTTCAGAGAGTAAAAACTGCCATGACCAAACATTGGTCAAACTGTCCAAACATTTTCACAACACACACAATACAATTGATCATAAGAAGCTCGGCCAAAGTCCTTTCAAGGGCTGAAATGGCCATTTAATTTTTTTTTTTTATATGTATATATATTTTTCTTCCCGTATTTTTCCGATTTCTATGGCTTACATACTGTTCATCTGATATATTTTTTGCTTTATGAGATATGCAAACAATTTTTTGAACAATTTAATTCTTTGATGATTTGCGAAAAAACTGACTATGACCATTTCATGTTCACATTTTCTTTGTTTGATTCACATTCTTCTACATAATGCCTGTACACATCCTAATAGGAAGAGAAATTTTCCTCGAGGTATAATTTTTTTGAATTTTTTGTACAATAATGAGACACAACTCCACAAGAAGGAACGCCTGCGTTCATTTCTTTGTCCTTTTGTTGAAGACCACTTAGAGTCTACACGTAAAATCGAGTATTCATTGGGATGGGTTTGGGTACCATATTTTCCGCCAGTGTTGACCCAATTTCGAACCATCTTTTCTCTTAAGCCCAGTGTTGACAGAAACATTTCACTATTTGAATTATGTCTCAAAAATGTTTGAGTCCGTCTCGAATTCTCAATGCAATGTTGCTTCTTTTCCGTAAAACTTACTAGGCTCGTAACATATTGTGTCGTTGAGAGTGATCCAATAAGAGCTTCCTACTTTGTTTTCTAAATAAAATACATAAAAATCAATGTATTGACGCAAATCTTTACTTGAAATGATAGTTCGGTTCCTGCAACTCAATGTTTGCAAAATATTTCGTTCAAATGTTGCCCACGACTAGCTCTTAAATGGTTCATTCTGTGGGTCCAATGTTCGACAACTCTTTCGAGCATATCGTCCGTTATTCCTTTAATTACACGAGCTATGTTGATTTCCAAAGTTTCAAGAGTTTCGGGTTTGTCGACATAAGCAAGTCATTTAACATATCTCCAAAGAAAGTAATCTTATGGCGTCAAAACATCAAATGAAGCGCTCAGCTGGACGCTCATAACGATTAAACGTTGTTCAGATCTTATAATTTTAATGGTTTTTAAAAAAAATTGTAAATGTGGAAAAATTTATAAAAATTTCGATCTTTTAGGGTAATTTAGGGTAATTTCTCCGCCATTTTTTGTCTTGTATAACGGCTTTGTATCTTCTTTCCAACGATATATCCGAAATAAAAGTCTTATACAAAAATAAAGAACTGTCGTGCGCTACAAAAATTGGAAAAAATTTATCTTTGGAAAGAGGTTATTTATTCTGTATTCTTTTCAAACTTGAAGCTTTTGGTTTTCCACCTCTTTTCATTTTATCGATTAAATCGTATCTTGAAGAACGACGTTATAAAGTGATGTTTAGATTTTCCAATCCTGAGTCCTTTACAGCTTCCTCTGGTGTCTTCCGCAAGGTAGTCACCTCGGGCCTCTTTTATTTGTTTTGACTTTTTCTAAGGTTGATGGTATCATCAAAGAATCCAATCTTTCTGCCAATGCCGATGATATGAAAATCTATCGGCATATACTATCCAACGCTGAATCTTGTCATCTCCAAGATGAAATCTTAAATCTGATCAGTTTTTCCACTTGGTGCCAAAAAAAAATCTATTGGAACTCAATGTCAGCAAACATCAAGGTATTGCATACTCTCGTGAAAGACCCCAACTTCCACCACTTTCTTCTGTAAGTTATTTACGGGACTTAGGTGTTATTTGTGACAATGAACTGAATTTTAGGTCTCATTATGATAATGTCATTACTAGAGCCAACTCGTCACTTGGATTCGTAAAACACTGGTCTAAAGAATTTTTCAACCCTTACGTCACAAAATCTTGCTTTTGTTATACCCATCCTTGAATATGCCAACCTGGTTTGGTCACCTCTCTAGTACTCCCATTCGATGCGAATCGAAGCCCTTCAACGAAGATTCATTCGCTTACATACGCTTACGGCTCTTACAGTCTCAATTTAACTCCATACGCTGATCATCTAAAATTGATTAACGTTTGCTGACGTTCTTTTCATTCATCAACTGGTATGTGGAATCATAAATTGCCCAACACTGCTCCAATTAGTATCCTTTAATACCAACCCACGTAACTTTAGGTCTATGCCTCTTTTCCTTCTCAATTTTCACCGCACCGCCTATGGCTGTAGTGAATCCATAACCTAGATGTTCCATGTGACGTCCACATATTTAATTTCTCCTTACTATTGAGTATATATTTAAGCAAGTTCCCTTTATCTTTCTGTCTTTAATTTTTTAAGTGTTTTTAAAATCATGGCGCCCACCTCAAATTGGATGTTTTCCAATACTACAACAGGAGAGGTGAAAGTTGAAAAAAAACCTTGTTAGAATAGGCTTAATTCTTAGTTATTCTCTAATCAGCTTATATTAAGCTTTACCAAATAAATAAATAAATAAGTTTGAACAAAATCTTTCGATATCCCCGTAAAAAGGTTTTTTTTTACCTAAGTCCAGATTTTGAGGGTATATTTAAAATTTCAAGCGTGCAGTTTTTTAATATTAGAACAGTGACTTTACGTGACTTTATCAGATTTTGTTACGTAGTGTTATTAGTGGACCAAACATTCGGGCATTTTTGTAATACTCGGCCGAAACTGAAACCGAAACAGAGTATTTATATTAATATAAAAAATTTTTTAAAAAAAATTTTTTATGACAAGTAAAAAGAAAACATAACATTTCATACGATTGAGAATAAAAGTATAAAATATAAAATTAATTAATTGTCAATTAATTGTTAATTAAATAATTTTTTGTCCCATATCATACAAGTTAAGAGATTTTGCATGCAATTTTTTCGGTTTCGGCCATATTTAGGCTGACCAACCGTAACTTACATAAAGGGCATGGTTTACCATTTTATTTTTTCAAAAATTTTTTTCGCAAATAAATTGTTTTTCACACTTACCTCAATAGAAATGCTTTATATAAAATTTTTTGTCTTGAGCCGCTGTCGATTTTTTTTTTTTTTGTTTTCTTCTAACCGCTCAATAAACTACGCATTATACTTTTTTACAAAATCTACTACTTTTTTTATACTTATTTAGTATGCTACGCGCATACTACTTTTCTATACAAACGAGATTTCGCACACATATACATGCATGCCGCACTTGCATTGATATTTGTGTAGTTTTTGCAGTTTAGTTGTTCCTTTTTTTTTTTTTCTTCCCTTTGTATTGAGGCGGCATCCTGTTTGCACTTGAACTATCGTCCTTAAGCGAAGCGCCATCCTTGTTGCGTGCACATAAGGCGAGCTTTTCGTTATGCGCCAACGAATGCAATTTCGTGCCTCTTCGGCAGTTTACGTTAGTTTTGCTTTGAAAATTTTATTTTTACTCCTTTTTTTTTTTTTTTTTTTGGAACACAAATTGTTATTTTTTTTTTGTTGTTGCAGTTGTTTTTATTTTAATATACAGCACATTGCGCATGTTCGATATTTTTTTGTTGAAACTAGTGAAAAATTTAATTAATGTTTTGCATTTTTTTTTTTTCATGTTTTATATGTTGTATTAATTTGCTGTGGATTTTAAGTTCTGATTTAAAGCTGTTGCAAGAGTCTTTATTATAAGATGCTATTATCGATAAGAAATTTATTATGCAATATTGTAGAAGTAGAGTTTGTAACCTTTACTTAGTTTTTTTTATAAATGTACCAAAAATATTTTCGCATTTGGTTTCAACTTCAACTTTTTAAAAAATTACAAAGATTTGAAGCCTTAAAATACAAAAAATAGAGTACCCTGAAGAATCAGCGTTACATTTTTTTTGAAAAATAACTATAACATTAGAAGTCATAAAACAAAGTCTGACCTTCTAATGCAATTCCATTTCTTCACATTTTAGAATTTTTGGAATTGTTACCATCATTACAATCTACTTTTAATTTGAAATCTCATACACAGACCTAGGGCCCAATTGTTCACCATTCTCAATATATTTAACCAGCGCATATAGTACCAGATTTTCAGTAGTTGCAGGAACTAGCAAAATTCGGATGCAAATACTGTTGAACATGTTTGGGAAGCGGAACTAACGAGGAAAGAAATAAATACTACTGTGTCAACAACCTGCCTAACAAAAGCCAACAGAAAAAGTAGGATGGTTTCAGTTAAGAGGCTTTGAGACGAATCAAGGTTGCCAACATGAACTAATCTTTTCTTAACTGTGTAAAAGAGGGCCTACCTTGGAGCCCGGCGTTGACAACCTTTTCTTGGAGCAGGTATGGAAAATTGGTATATCACTTTAACACGAGGCTGTGAATGGAGTAGCAATTGTCCAGTTGAACTTGTTAGCACGGGGATAGGTTTTGTTTCTGCTAAATGACTCCTTTCAGGAGACTTGATCTATCGCTGACATAAAATACCTAAATAGAAGGATTCTGTCTACTGCTAATAAAATGTAGTAAGCCATTAGTCCATACTCCTGAAAGGAAAACTTTGAAAACTGTGAAATTTTATACACTTTTGAGTTTTCAGTCATGAATCAGAGCAGGCCCGTAGTCAAGGGGGGAATTTTGGGTGTTCAGACCCTCTCCCCCTTAGGGTCGAGAAGGTATGAAAAAATAACACATATGAAACTATGAAATTCAAAATGTGATCTTTTCTTTAAATTAAGCTAAGGTAATGTTGTAAATTTACTTTAAAATGCAAATGTTTCAACATTTACATTCAACTGCAAGAAGTTTGTATATTAAAGAACCATTTTCAATAATGGATTTTGATGCTCAAAAATTCCCTAGAAAAATATCTAGAAAAATGTATATTTGAAATTATACCTAAAACTAAAATAATTTTATAAATTGTAGAAAATAAGGTTGACAGTTTTTATGCAATATCTAAGCTTATTAGACCCAAATCCTCCTTTTAGAAAGCATTCGTTTGAATGGATTTTTTTTTTTAAAGTTTGAAAAGTTGTATAATGCAAAAAATACATGAATAACGAAATTTAACACTCTAAGCGGATGACAAAAACAATTTTTCCATTCTCTTTTGTTGCTTTCTTGGTATATAAGACATTTTAGAACTCCAACTTTTCACAACAATTTAGGCCTGTCTAAATATGCGTTTTTTCGAAAAAAATTCTTAATAAAAAATTATTTTAAAACATTTTATGGAGTCCAATTCTATGGAGATTTGATGATTTTTTTAATCGTGTTACCAAATTTTCGTAAGAAAAACTAACAATCACATTTTTTTAAACTTCGTCACTTTTAAGAACAGTTTAGAAGTTGAAAAAATTTTATTTTTAATTTTTTCATAATTTTCCATTTTGCAAGTAATTTAAATTTAAATCCATGACTGAACAAATTCGTAAATATCCGAAAAAAAGTTACTGTTTATTTCTTTTTATAAAAATTTATCCAGCCATTACTCAGGTTTTCAAACAAAAGTCTTCTTCTAATGTGATAATGCAAAGAATATATTGGCTATAAGATATTGGTTCCATGCAAAGACCAGTTTTCGAACTATGGGTTTTGAAAAATATTCTAAAATTTAAATACGACTTTTATTGTAGTCGATTCCGCTGCTCAAAATATTTTATAAAAAAATATATTGTTATTGCTATTGGGAATTGGATGGTTCTTGGTTCAAATCATGACTTCAAATTTTTATGAGAAAACGGAACAGTTCAATTCTTAAAGATTTTAAAATATTTTCTTTTGAATATAAGTCAAATTGTCGAAATCTTTTTCGAGAAAGGTAATATTTAAAGAAAAGTATATCCAAATAAAATAAATAGAGGATCAATATTGGCATAAGGTCGCCACAAAGAAACCAAATCTAAAGACGATAATTTTTTGGTTCTCCTGTTGATAAAAGTATTAGTGAAACTTTGTGAAAGTTATTTGAACGACAATTAAAAATTCTTAATTTAGACCATTTCTAAAAAATTAAAGGCAATATTCAAAAACTCAGTGTACTCAAAATTAATTTGATAAAAAAATTCAATAAACTCTGGTCATCTCTTTATGGTCATTTAAAAAAAGGCATTTTCACGAATAGTCTTAAAAAAAAAACGGCTTTGCTTGGAAAAATTTCCATTCCTTGATTTTAATTTTTTACAAGTATCTATTTACAAATTTTTTTTCCAAAACCCCCCTCAAGGTAAATCCTGGCTACGGGCCTGAATCACAGTATCCTTAACCGATAAAGAGGTTGTTGATAGTCATGAAAAATTTAATGTTGTTGAAAGGTCTCATATGATGGAAAACATGCTTGGGTGACTATCATGGGCGGATCTTCGGGGAGTCTAGTGCTGGCTGTGGTTTGTGTACATCGCTTGCACAGGCCTTAAATGACTTTAAATATACAAGAGATTTAAAATAGGTCTGGTTTAGACATTAGCTGGTACTATTAAATTCAATTGCACTAAATAAACAGTTCGTAAATCTTGTATTAATACAAATGTGATACAATGTGATTAATACAAATATTGCATCCAATTATATTAGAGTGTATTCATTTTGGGTTCTAGAATAGGACGCTGGTCACGTCCGGTACATTCTCAATGGGTGTCAAAAATATAATGCTTGTTGAACGGAACATTTATTAGAGTGTTTCTAATTTAAATATATTCCTATATTCAATAGTTTATCTATTGGATGTTGTTTCTTGAACTATCGATCCCATAACCCTGGGACTTAGTAGAATGGAGCCATAATAGCAGAGGTCTAGTATAAAGAAAAATATAGGCTTTCTGTGTAATTAAATCTTCATCTTAAAGCAATATGGCGATCTTTACCACAATCATATTCTGAAAAATTTGTCTTCTCACTTTTGTCTATTCCAGAATCCGTAGTAGTGTAAATTTTCTTTCGAATTCGTAATGAAAAAATTCGAACATTCTAATCATTGTGATTCCACAATCAGAACGCATCAAGTTTCGCAGCTGTTAACCTGATTTTCTACAAGAGCTTTGCTTCGCTGGAATTCTTTACGACAAAAGAAAACGATTGAATGTTTATAAAATAAGGCCGAAAAAATAAAAATATGTAGGTGTAGGTTACCATCGTTTCAGCAAAAAAGGTTAATTCTCGGTGAATGTAGGTCAAACTCTCGGAATAGAAACTAAGCTGCGATTGGTTTATTATATGACTGAAAAGCTAGATATAACGAGAGGCTTCACCAAACAAGGCATACTTTAAATTGAAAAAAGTACGTAAAGTCTTGTAACAAAACAAATGAGTTTGGTGTTACTGGCGGCGGAGCAAACAGAATGCATAAATTTAATGATTTGGCGGAAAGTGTATCAAGCTCGTAATATTCTTCGATGAATTTTCATTGGTGCTCTTTATGAGAAATCTTCCTTGTTGAGGAATCCATTAAAAATCACAATAAAAAAATACAATGTTGATCAAAAACACTTCAGTTTTCAATTTCCCCTCTCTCTCTCTCTTTTAATTATTTGTCTGCTGTTGATATCATCTGTTTTTGAATTTGCGAAAAAAAAATTGGAAAGGGGAATTAGAAAATTTTTCGTATTCGTTCGAAAATTTATTACGACGGATTCTGGAATAGGACTGTATATGGGCGTAGCGAGGTTAAGGCAGGGAAGGGCAGTTTTTCCTCCCCCTCTGATCATAAGAAAAATAAAATTTTTAGCATTTAATTAAGAAATTCAAAACATTTTTTCTTATAAATAACAGGCCAAGAACTTATTAATGTTTGTTACAGCTTAATTATTTTTTTATTACAAACTAACGGCTGACACATTTTTTAAATATTTATCAGTTACATGGAAAAAATAATTTTTCTCTCCCCTGAACAAAATTCTGGCTCCGTCTATCGGGCTGTATAAATAATTAAGGTAATTGGATACACCAATATACCATATAACCATCAACATTTATTTACCATATTAACCCTTAAACTATGAATAATAAATACCCAGTGAACCAAAACTACCGTTTTTGAATTACGAACCGTTTCGGGTAGAAACGTTTATTTTCGGCACTCTTAAAGGATTTTTTTTTTATCATTCGTCGGACTAAAATGCCTCTTTGTTCGGCAATGAGTTGAAAAATTAATCTTTTTATACCCCAACGCGTACTGCGTCCCTATAAGCATTTGGAAGATCGTTGGAAGAGAAGTTGGTTTTGAAGACTCTTCCCCGATTCGCCTATATGTTTGTTGGAAGATGAATCGCTATTTGATCTTCCTGCTTGTTAGAAGATGAGTCGCTAGTTGATCTTATGATGACTCTTCCGCGAATCGCCTATATGTTTCTTGGAAGACGAATTGCTGTTTGATCTTCTAACCACTCTTCCGCAAATCGCCTAAATGTTTATTGGAAGATGAATTGCTATTTCATCTTCTAACGACTCTTTTGCGACTTGCCTATATGTTTGTGAGAAGATGAATCGCTATTTGATCTTCTAACAGCTCTTTCGGGAATCGCCTATATGTCTGTTGGAAGACAAATTGCTGTTTGATCTTCTATCGACTCTTTCGCGAATTGCCCATATGTTTTTTGAAAGATGAATCGCCATTTGATCTTCTAACGACTCTTTCGCGAATCGCCTATATGTTTGCTGGAAGATGAATCGCTATTTGTTGATTCAGGCGAACGAAAAGCGACACAGAATTCTACATTTTTCCATATTAAGACAATAACAATTTTAAGTTACTTATAACATTTAAGTTTTCATTGAAAAATTAATAGAAAGAAATATTTTCAAACCTTTCATTCAAAATAAGATATCGACGAAGTTGTCGTTTAACGAATCGCTCAAGGCCCAAAAGACTCTTGTGACGCTTCTTAGAGATTCCCTACCAACTACTCACAACGGAGGATTCGCAGGCGATGAAAATGCGAGCTCGCTGGAGATGGTTTGACGAATTTTAGACACTCGCTGGCGACTCTTCTACGATTGTAAATGTTTATAGGGGTAAGGGATATATTAACTTAGTCATTCCGTTTGTAACGCAAAAAAAAATATATATATTTTTGATCAGCATCACCTCCTGAGTCGATTTCCGTGTGTCCGTTTGTCTGTCGACACGATTACAGCCGTAATTTTAAAGCTATCGCGATGAAATTTAAAATATAAGCTTCTTTTTTAAAAAAGGGCCAAATCGAAAATGGGCCAAATCGAATGAAAACCACGCCTACCTCCCATACAAAGTGACTTTATTTTAACCGTAAAATGTCTTTAAAATCCACAAAAATGGAAAAAAAAACCTTGAAATTCGGCACGTAAGCTTTGATCTTCAATACAAGTCGTGACTATGAAATTTGGAAAAATCGAATAAAAACCACGCCTATCTCCCATACAAAGTGGCTTTATTTTAAAAGTAAAATCTCTTAAAAATCTGCTCAAATCAAAGAAATGTCTTGAAATTTTGCACATTAGCTTTGATATATATAATATAAACCATCTCTATGATATTTGGCAAAATCGGATCAAAACTACGCCTACTTCCCATACAAGGTGACGTCATCAAAATAGGAAAACTTTCGTTAATATATAAAACTGAATGTCATCGTGTATGTCGTGGCTAAAGACTTCGAATACACTTCAATATGGCCGCGGGGGCCATCCGTAATAGTTGAATTATAAATTTAATTATTGCATAATAAAAAATATTATTACATATCGATAATTTGTTTAAGAGAAATGGTTGTGATAAAGAAATGATTGTCATTTTAGTCTATCATATAGATAGTATGCATGTGTTGCATTAATATATAGTAAATTAAAGTAAATAAAATAAAAAAGAGAAATTGAAATTCGGAAAGAAATGAGAAATTGTTTTCTATTGATATGATAAAAAATGGTTCATTTACAAAGAAGTTCTACCTACTAAAATGATAAAAAATTGATTATTTTCGACTCAAAATAAGTTTTTTATGAATTTCGCAAAATTTTTATAAATTTTTATTTATGGGAAAAGTTTTCATTAATTTAATCTTCTATAGCAAACACTTTTAAGCGACAAACGAAATCAAAAATTAAAAAAAAAAAACGTACGCAAAACTCTCAACTTGCTCGAAACCTTTGCTTAAAGTTCAGTGGGTAACTTTAAAACAATTTGAGTTTTATTTTGATGGATCAACATTTAGATATATAATTGCGAAAAACGCTTTTAAAAAATAAATGAACTAAAATCATAGTGATCATGAACACGGTGTATGGTTTAAAACATATCTACAAATGAGGCAATCAAAATTGCTAAATTTTAAAGGTAAAAATATATTAAAAAAATCTTCCGTTCAATATTGCATAAATGACTAAGAATATGATTAAATAAAACTTTAATACACCAACTATGAGAGAAATAACACGGGGATAGATATCAATCATAAAATTATGGTGTTGTATCCAAGTCTTATATTCAAAATCCAGCACTCACAACAAATTTTCGAAAAAGATTTTATTGACAAAATCTCTTCTCTGATATTTAATTAAGTCTACAAATTTATTATTGACTATTAATTGTTTTTTTATGTTTATAAATACGTTATCTTTCTTCTGGCAGTTTGAAGGATATTGTGTTTTTATCGTCTTCTAAAAAATTGGTTTTTTTCAAATAGCGGATTGAAATTATGTTTCACTCTGAAACTGTAAATAAGAATAATTTTCAGATTTTTAAACCAAGAATAAATAGAATAATAGAATAAACCTTAAAAAAATAAAAATCAAAAATAATCGGTTTTTTTGCTCGAAATTATAAAAGTCAAAACTAACATAAATTTTTTGCTTTTTATTATAAAATGCATACTCGGTACTGTCTCTGGTTTTAATATAAAATATAATTTTATCTAAATTTTTTTCAGAAAAACTCAGAATACGTAAAAACTTTGTAAAAACTATAAAACGCAGAAGTTAAATAATTTCATATTAGTGACAATAATTAATTTGGAAGATATTTTCTATTAAAGGATTTAAAATTCCAATTTTCTTTCGAATGTTTTGAGAACGTCATCATTATATAAATGACATCATTATATCAAATTTTATATTCAGCCAATGAGATAGGTATGAAATTTATGAAAGGCACAAAGTTAAAAAGCTTTTCGTTACATGTTAATTTTTTTGTTTTTTTTTTTTTTTTTTTTTTTGTAATTTTTTACTTGACGGTTTTTTGCTATTTAGTATTTAAAGTTGTTATTAGTTTTTTTTTTGTCTCCAGTACGAGTATTTAAAAAATTGTCTGGATTTAATGTGTGATAAAATAATTTATTTACAATGCTTTTCACTTAACGATTCTTGCTCAAATATTTACATTTTTGTAGTTAAAAATTTGTTTGCACATTTTTTTTTATATTAGTTTTTTGTGTTTAAAAAAAAAAAAAAAACTTAAAAAAATATTCAATTGAGCAAAATTTTCACTTCACTACATTGCGTCACATACACAAACGTAAAAAGCAAATACATGCGCAGAACGCTGCAGTCATAGGCAAAAACACACACATATATAGTATGGAGTATCTCTTTGAGTATATGTGTGTGTGTGTGTGTGTGTGTGTGTGTGTGTGTCTTGCACTTGTCCGAGCTGCGCTGCAACGCTTTGACAGTGACTGCCTCCACTGCGTCTGTGTGTGCATTTGTATTTGTGTGCGTAATTGAGTATATCTGTGTGTGTGTGTTGTGCGCGTTGAGTCTTTATATGTATGCCTTGCAAACTGACTTCATTTCCTTTGTCCTAGGTCATCAAAATTTTCATTATTTATGAAGTTATTTTTTTCCCATTTTCTGTGCTTTATTGCCTTAGTTTCTTTTTTTTTTGCAGTTTTTTTTTACGTTTTCTTTTGTTTTTTAAAAACAAATTTTGCGTATTTGTTCTACACTCTTACAAAGCAAGCATCCAGAAATTGATATTTTATTTTTTAGCAAATTTATCACTGCACTTTTTTTAAATTTATTATAAAAAGTTTTATATTATTTTTTTCCCGATCAGTTTTTTATAAAATTTATCATTTTAAATTAGTTTTTTTCTTTAAATTTTGCTTGATGTTGGTTGCAAAAATTCTCTATATGACATGAAAAAATCGTTCAATACTCTGCATTCGTTGCATTGCTTTTGCACCGCTCTGCCGCTCCAAACGTTCCAAAGACACGCTCCGTACTGAAAAAAAGGGTAGAGAAATTTTTCGCATTCACCCGAGTCAATGACGAGCTGCTCAGCTCAACTTAGTGCAGTGCTCGTCCATCGTTCGCTGCGGCATTGAATGCAAAAAGACAAAAAAAAAAAAAGCAAAAAAAAAAAAAAACAAAAATGCAAACGTAAAAAAAGTTCAGAAAAAAATGCACATAAAAACGAGCAAAAAATATATAAACCAACGAACGAGTGAGCCTCGCAAAACACGCCCCACTCCGCACCGCATCCCGAAATGCATCCCAGCTTTGTTTGCATTTGCAGCCCAGCTACTCATTCCAACGCACAACTTTCAAGCATTGCTGAACTGAACTGTTGAACAACTGGTCTGGAGCGCGGGGTTGCGACCAAGTTAGTCAATTTGCAAAGCGGGCACAAGGGTGCACGTTGACGTAGGGGCTCACAAGTTGAGCACTGCTCGAATTCTACTCACTGCTGCTTATTGCTTCACTCCGTTGACTTTGCCCTTTGGTTCGTCACCCACTGCATTGTTATTGCATTTGCTGTTGTTGTTGCTGTTGCTGTTTCTTTAGCGCAAACATCCAGCCATCCATCGACATCATCGTAAATGAAAACTGAAATCCGACGGGAAATGCAAACGAATTTGTGGGCAGTATCAAATTGATTTTATTTCGAGAAAATTACAAATCGGCATTGCAAATTTGAATTTAGCTGCTTTGATTTAGATGAGAAAAATCTTTTAGGAACTAAACATAAATTAAATAATGGAATTTTAAACATAAATTTTTATTATGCCTGAAATAAAGTGAAAACCGTCGGAATATTAGAATATTGCAATAGCTACAGAGAGATGATTTTTAAAGAAATTTTAGTAAAATGAACTCGAAAATTTTTCGGCTCATATGCACCTCAAGCCTATATTTAAGAAATTTTAAGTACCTGTGGTGTCAGGTGACATTTCGTGGGTTTTTCCCATTTTTTAAGTGAAACTTTCAAAATTCTCAAGTTCTATTTGAGAGCACAGTGACTTTCTGAGTAAAAATTATTTTTTCGGTAAAAAAAGTTTTATTCCCAACATACTCTTATTTTAGATCGTTACATTTAGTCCAGCGTTTTGTGGAATTTTTTTTTTTTTTGAGTCAAAAATCTTAGATGAAAGTGATATAGCCTAAGTGTTCTTTCAAATAAATTTCATTTCATGCATATAGGCTTTCATTGCAACTTAAAAAATGTGAATGGTATACGGGCTGCTTGCAAAGGTCAAGAACAAATATGCCAAAAATAGACAATATAGTAAATTTCTTCAATTTTCTTGGTGAACAAAGCCACTAATGTGATAAGTTCAAACCTAAATTTTATAAATAAAAATAACGAATAATAAAAAAATAAAAATATCATAGGAAATCCCAAGCCGGATCAATTCTTATTCTAACTCGTATTCTTTCGAGTCCTTATGAATATCAACAATTAATAAAAGATTCAATGCAGACAAAAATATTTAGACATTCTTTGGCGGATGAATAGGCATCTTTATACTCCTTGCCATAGTAGATGCTAAATGTTGGTAAGCGATTTACCCTATAGATGGCAACCGACAATAAAAAATACCGCTATCTACATAATACTAACATGGTGGATTTATACAAAATATAATATATGTTAGTTTTTCTTTCAGCTTAATTGATTTCGTATCTGCGTAGGCTTAGCTAGCTAAAATTAAGGAAAATTGAGGAAAATAGCTTAAGTTTCTTTGTTTTCCCGAAGCTTCGTTTTTAAAGTCAAATAAAAATCACATCAAACTAGTAAGGAATGGAGCTTCGGTAAGGTACCGAAGCTAAAAAACCCCCTCCCCCACGCCCTCCTCCCCCCTCGCCCACCGACCATATTGTAGTATATGGGCAAATCCCAAAAATGATCAACCACAGGCGAAAAAAAGTAAAAAGTTATTAAAAACTAATAATTTTAGGATATTATCTTGAAGAAACATTTAAATTGTATTTATTTAAGCAATTTATACATTAATTCATTTACAATGGTGATGAAATCCCTCGCAGTGTTACACAGATGTAGTTTTTCTTTTTAGTAAATGTGTGTGTAAGTGTTTCGTCAATGTCTTTGTTTTATTAAAAATGGAAGGTATTGGCTAAAGATAATAATGAAATGATTGAGGCAAGGAAAAAACAACATATTAAATTTGTTTCTTAATAACTTAATTGCCCAATACATCTAAATGGAAAAATCTGAAACGTCCGACACGAAACGTCCGAACAAATGAAAAACGCAGTAAGGCCTTTTTGAAAGCTTGTTAAGTTTATAAAAAATAAAGTCTTGTGACTTTTTTTTTTGCGTCTGATAAATTCGCAGATCTAGACATAGTATGAACTTTATCTCAAAATTACTTCCGTTTCGTGAAAACGTCCGAACGCATGTTTAAAATAAAAGTTTTGCTATAAAACTAAGTTGAATAAAAATTGTTTTATTTATTTTTATTATACCCATACATAGCTTTTCGATAATATACACTTATCCTAAATATATCTTTGGATCGTATGAAAAATTTTCAAAAGTAGCGTCCGATGAAACGTCCGAAGCGCTGGGATTTGCCCAGATTCGAAGTCTTCTATAAAGTGTTTATGTATAATCTGCAAAAATATTTGTGTCATATGCATATTTTAATTTTACCCTCTAGTTGCCACATAGAGTAATTTGTAGACTGCTGCTTATGCTAGAGAATATATGTGTGCAAAATTTGATTAGTATATGCAAATTCATACCAACGTTGTAAAATAATTTCGTTTAAAATTAAAGTACCGCACCGCCCGTTTAATTCCACCTAATTTTATAGACTACTGACTGCTAATTATTTCAAAGAATATTTGTGGAAAATTTGAATGTAGTTGGACAAACGCTATAGATGGAGTTTGATTAAAATTAAAGTAACACGTCCCTGTCTAATTCCGCCCAAATTTTTAGACTAATCACTGCTCATGTTTTCAAAGAATATTTAGCAAAATTTGCTTAAAGTCAGAAAAACGGTGTAAGAGTTCCATCAAAATTAAAGTATCACGCCCCCTGTCTATTTTTGCCCACTTTTATAAACCACTTTTTCAACGGACTGCTTCTTATGGTAAAGAATATGTTTGCAAAATTTGTTTAAAATCGGAAAAAAAGGTATAGAAGGAGTTCGATTCGAATTAAATTGACACTCCCCTTCCTTGTCCAATCTTACCCACTTTTGTAGTCTTAAAACTTCTCATTATACTAAAGAATATATGTGTACGAAATTTGGTTGAAATCGGACAAATGATGTAGATGGAGCTAGTTTAAAAATAAAGTGCCACGCCCCCTGTCTAGTATCGCCCAATTTTATAAGCTTTAGCATGCTCAAATTACCAAGGTTATGTGTGCAAAATTTTGTTGAAGTCAGACACTCGATGTAACAGAAGTTTGATTAAAAGTAAAATGCCACACCCACTTTTCTAGTCTCAAGACTTTACATTATGCCGAAGAATATATGAATGGGTTTGATAAACGATATGGGTGGAGCTTGGGTAGATACAAACAAGATGTTTTTCAGTGTTATATATTTACGAAAATTTATCTATTTTGATGACGTTACATTGTATAAGAGGTAGGCGTGGTTTTCATCCGATTTTACCAAATATCATAGAGGTGGTTCATATTATATATCATAGCTTATGTGCAAAATTTCAAGATATTTCTTTAATTTTTGTGGAATTTTAAGAGATTTTACTTTTAAAGTAAAGCCACTTTGTAAGGAAAGTAGGCGTGATTTCCATCCGATTTTGCCAAATACCATAGAGATGGCTTGTGTTAAATATCAAAGCTTATGTGCAAAATTTCAAGACATTTCTTTAATTTCTGCAGATTCTTAAAAGATTTTACGTTTTAAATAAAGGCCCTTTGTATGGCAGGTAGGTGTGGTTTTCATCCGAGTTTTCCAAATTTCATAGTCAGGATTTATATTAAAGATCAAAGCTTACGTGCAAAACTTTCAAGTTATTTCTTAAATTTTAGATTTTATTATAGATTTATTATAGATCGTGATTTTCATCCGATTTAGCTCATTCTCGAATTTGATCTCCATTCTTTAAAAAGAAGCTTATATTTTGAATTTCATCGCGATAGCTATAAAATTACGGTTGTAATCGTGTCCACAGACGGACACACGAAAATCGACTCAGGTGATGATGCTGATCAAAAATATATATACTTTTCTATACCTGCAACGCCTCATTATTGGCATTACAAACGAAATTACAAAGTTTATACGTGGGTGCCTTTTATATTTCGGGATTTGGCAACCCTGGTGCTGCAATCTGTCAACTGAAAGCTCTATCGCAAAGTTTGACATTTGTTGGCTTATACGTACTCAGAACGTTTTGACATACGAGCGCTATTTGTGTTGTTTATAGTAACTTAAAAGATTCATCTCGGTCTAAAAATGGAATTAAATCGTGAACATTTTCGTGCGATTATTTTTTACAACTTTCGACGTGAATTAACACAGCAGCAGTGCATGGATGAACTTAATTAAATTTTTGGCGATGAAGCTCCATCAAGGACCAGTGTTTATCGATGGTATGGTGAATTCAATCGTGGTCGTAGTTCACTCCAAGACGAATTTCGTGAAGGTCGTCCGAAATCAGCTGTTGTTCCGAAAACCATTGATGCTGTGCGCGAACTGATATTGCAAGATCGTCATGTTACCTATCGTGAGATTGAGGCAACCTTGGGCATAAGTGGGACAAGCATACATTCAATATTGCATAAAAATTTTACTGTCAAAAAAATTTGTTCGCGTTGGATCCCACACAATTTGTCAATCGCTCAAAAAAAGGCTCGTGTCGATTGGTCGAAGGAAATGCTCAAAAAATACGATCGCGGTGCTTCGAAACACGTCTATGACATCGTGACAGGTGATGAATCGTGGATTTACGCGTATGAGCCCGAAAGTAAACAGCAGTCGACTGTATGGGTGTTTCAAGATGAGCCAAATCCAACAAAAGTTGTTCGCGCACGAAGCACTTCCAAGCAAATGATCGCCTGTTTTTTCGGAAAATATGGACATGTCGCAACCGTACCACTAGAACAACGCAGAACAGTCAACTCTGAGTGGTACACAACCATTTGTTTGCCAGTTGTCTTCCAAGAAATCAGGAAAACCAACCGCCGAAGACGGATCACTCTTCACCACGACAATGCGAGCTCTCACACATCGGCTCAAACAACTGCATTTTTGAGCACACAAAACATCGATTTGATGGGTCATCCGCCGTATAGTCCTGACTTGGCACCGAATGACTTCTTTTTATTCCCAACCGTGAAGAATAAACTGCGTGGACAACGATTTTCGACGCCCGAAGAAGCGGTTGCGGCATTCAGAATGCATGTTTTGGAGATACCTCAATCAGAGTGGCAAAAGTGCTTCGACAATTGGTTCAAACGCATGGAAAAGTGTATAGATCTTAATGGAGAATATTTTGAAAAACAATAAAGTGATTTTCGATGATTAATATTTGTTTTTGTTCTCTAATCCCGAAATATAAAAGGCACCCCTTATAAGCAGAAAAGAATCTACCGCTATTTTTCTAAATCTACCACCCATTTCAGACTCAATCTACCACTTTCTAAAATTTTCCAGTGACAACACTCGTCTGCTTGTTAGCACAAAGCAATGATGTAGTGAATATTTTGACTTACGACTTAATGTTAAAACAAATAATAATAGAAAATAATAATTTCATATAGGAAATTGTAATACTGACATCTCACAATAAGTATGATTTATAGGATTTTATTCAATAAAATATTATTTCGTGAAATTTAAAATCAGGTAGTATCTTAGAATAAATAACTAAATTTATGTGACCTGAAGTATACAAATATAATATAGTTCAAAGAAAAATTGACAAAATTGATCTATTTTGTGCGATGAAAACGAGTAGAGCGGCTTTCATCGTCATAGCCCAGAAAAAAATTTCAATGCGCATTGCTTGTATGCACATAAAGAGCGCTTTATTCTCCTTGCAAGTAGTGCTGTTTGTATAGCACTATATTTGTAGCACTTTCCATAAAGATAACGTTGCACTTGAGAAGAAAGTATTAAATATTAATGTCAAAAATTTTAAAAATTCATCTAATCGTTTCACGTGAATAAATAAAAATTTTATTTGATTTTATCAAACTTGCAGTTATTTGTTATTAAGAAACAATTTTTTTCAATTGAAATCAAACGGCGGGCCAAGAAATATTTTTAATACTTAATATCAAATTTTCTTGAGTTAATTGAAGCAAGTAAGAAAGAAATATCAATTCTATCACAGAAAGAGGCGTAAGAAGCTTCGCAAACATTTGACAGTTTGCCGAAAATAAACGGCGTCGCTGCATCGTATTGAAGATTTCAGTGTCATTTGTTGGCTACATTTAATTTGTTTTCTGACGTTTACACCTACAAAACTAACTATAATATTACAATACTATAATTTTATGTATACGAGTATATGAAGCCTTACAAATAACTCTTTATTTTCAGGGTTTTGATTTCATACTCATTTTTGAAGTTGTGTTTACTTGGGAAAATACGTTTTTAAGAATTCGAAGTAACGAAGTTTGGTTGAATGGCTAATTTTGTGAGTTTTTTAGATTTTAGTTACTATCTTTGTTCAGAGTTTCAAAACTTTGGTTGACTCTTTTAATGCCTAGTGTTATATAAGAGATTTTTTGCATAGCGTTATCCGTCTTTTATTTTGAATGCCTTACTTTTTGTGACATTCAGTAACATGTTGTTTTTGATGATATTTCATTTTACATATATTTATCTAAATACATTTCAATTAAATATATTTGTGGTTCATATTTTTCTTTTGACTTGTTTTAAATTATTCAAAATATCATTCAAAATAAATATTAATTATAATATTAAATTAAAAAAAAAAAGTTTCAGAATTTCCAATGAATATAGGAATGGTAATGAGCAAACACAAAAAAAAACCCAAGTATGAATTAGGGCATGAAAAATGTATCAATTAGGAAACGATACTACATGTTCGATGGAACTGTAATATCAGCACACATGTAGTATCGGATGGACCTCCCAGTAGTTTCGGGCATCGTGGATGAATCGATCTTTGGTAATTTCTTTAAGAAAATTGCTGTCTTGCAAATCATTTATTACGCAAAATTCTAAGAAATTTGCACTCAAAGTTGAAATTTTGTAGTTTCAACCGATTGCTTTCATCTTCACCCCATCACAGCTCGGTAACGGTTAAGTTGGTGGGGTTTGTTGATATACCGATGGAAAGGTGATTTCATTGCCTTTAAAATTAGCTAAGTTTTATGCAAGTTAGTTTTTCTGCTAGAAACAATAACGTGAATCAAAGTCCTGAAATATTAATTAACCATGTAGCGCCTAAGAATGTGAAAATAAACCCAAATTACGATTTTCGTCAATGAAATGTATGGCCGAATCAGCATGTTTCGTCCATGAATCGAAAACGAGAATCACGCATGATTCTCTTACGATTTCTTTAAGAACGAAACTACTGGACTGTCAAGTCATCACACATATAGTATCGTTTGTATGCAAAAAAACAAGTCTGATGGACATGTCCGATGAAAGACAAAAATTTTGGACTTTTCTGTAGGTCCATCCGATACGTAGTATCGTTTGTGTGTGTTTCCATCCAACTTAGTGCATTTTCTCATTCGATTAAAATATTTGAGAGAAGCAGATCTCGTGTGAAAAATGACTAACATAAGAAATGTTGAATTTTGGAAAGAATTTTTCTTCGATATTTATAGAAGTCTCTCCCGGAGACTTAGAAAATAAAAAGTAAAGAGTACAAAAATGATTGCTACAAGTATAACCAATGCGTTCGTCATCTTTACGCTATGAAATATCTACTGTGGGAACAACGAAAAAACTGCCCTTATTTTGTCGAACTACATGTCCATTAGACAAGTAGTCAGAGCTGGGTCGAAAAGTATTTATTACAATTCAATTCCAATTCCTTGGAATTAGGAATTGGTAATTGGCCACCTCAATTCCTCAGGAAAGTAATTGGAAAAATTCGCAAATTACATTAAAGGAATTGTTATTGGTAATTGGACACCTCAATTCCTCAGAAATGTAAATGACGAATTTTTCCAATTATAGTCCTGAGAAATTGAGATGATCAATTACCAATTCCTAATTCCAAGGAATTGGAATTGAGATGGAATTGATTCCAAAAGGAATCATTACAACCCAGCTCTGCATGTAGTATCGTTTAAGGGGCCCTATTATAGTAAAAAGAAATGTGCGACCGTGTGGGACTAACGAAAAAACTGCCGTTTTGTAATTCTTCAAAATTGTGTAAGTAAGTGTAATTCTTAAAAATTAATTTTTTTAAGAATTGCTAAAAACTAAATATAAATTAAAAATGCCACAATTTATTTTTCATGTATAAACTGGTACGAGCCCGACCTCAGAAAATAAGATGAGTCATCTTTATTTCAAAAACTTCTCACGCCTTCTATGGTTTAATATCAACGAATTGTTGGTGCCAAAGAATAGAATCGTGAAAAGAAGTAAACAAAGAGCGCAACAACAAGTCTTTGCAGAATTAATGTAGTCAATTTTTGAACCTTTGCTTTGTGCTAAGAAGTAGAAAAACATTGCTTTTTAAATTGGAAAGCACACAACTGCAATTCCACTTTGGTTTTAGCAGAAGGTGTGCTTATAAGATTTTCAAAGTTAATGGACTGCATAACCCACAGAAGATTACTGATGAGTTGGTGTAGCGACCAACGAAACAGCTGTCTAGTCTGCTGGTGGTTGTTCTGTAACGAACGTTGTTGTTGTGGCAACCTGTTGCTTCATGAAATTACTTGGCATAAAGCTCTAAGTGTAATTCTTAAAAATTAATTTTTTTTAAGAATTGCTAAAAACTAAATGTAAATTAAAAATGCCACAATTTATTTTTTATGCCGTTATTTTGTCGAACATGGACATGTAGTCCATCCGATATGTAGTATCGTTAGATTTACTATTACTATTACTACCTTTTGTAGTAAAGCGAAATGCATTATTTTTGCATGAAATTAAAGGCTTTATATTGCATAGTTAGAATTATCCGATTAAGTTCAAATATACACCGTTTTGTTTGATACCTTGTTATCATTTTGAGGGTAATTTCATTATGCATATATAATAGAAACTTTTGTCCTTATTGGAAAAAAACTGAAACAGTCAGTCGATTTTCACAAGCTTCATTTGAGGCGAATATTTTACCAGCAAAATCATTCGCCATAGACAGAAACAGGTGATAATCACCTAGTGCCAGGTCAGGACTATAAGGTGAATTCACAAGAACTGCCGGAATTTCTGGTGAATCACCTGGTGCCAGGTCAGGACTATAAGGTGAATTCAAAAGAACTGCCCAATCAAGCTCCCGGAGCTTCTGGTGAATCACTATCGATGTGTGTAGCCTGGCGTTGTTCTGATGGAACATGATTCCTTTCCCATTGTCTAAAACTGGACGCTTCTATGCCATTGATGTCTTTGTTGACAGTATAGGTCCGAATTGAGAGTTTTGCCGTAGGGGAAGAGTTCATAGTAGAGGATTCCGTGGCAATACTACCAAACAAATAGCAAAACCTTCCTGATCCAGCTGAAGTTAATTCTAATTCCAGCTTCGACCATGACCGTTTTCACTTAATGTTGTCATAAGTGACCAACTTTTCATCACCAGTACCCATACGACTCTGAAATTGGTTTTTTTTTTTTGTAATTCAGCAGCGATTCGTAGGTGGGAACTTGGTCTATGAGATTTTTTTTGCGTTTACTTCTGTGGTTCCCATACATCGAGCTTCTTTTTGTATCCAGCCTTATTCGAGGCGTTCGAAATGGTTTTTTGTTCAATATTAAGCTCCTGAGTAATCAAAACAGTGCTTTCATGATGGTCGGACTAGGCAATTTTCATGATTTGATCAACATATTTGACAATGGGAAGGCCAGAGCGTGGAGTATTTTTGACAAAAAATTTACCGGAACGAAATCGACGATACAAAAATTGCTCATAATTGGATGTAAGCCATTAGGACCATAATCAGTGTTCACATATTCCGGCGCCTGGCTTGTGATTTCGCCTATATTGTAGAAAAACAGTAAAATATGTCGTGTTTTCTCAATGCTGGTGTCTGTATTTGACGTACACTCAAAGAAAACTGAGCCAAGCGATGACAAAACCGTCTGAAAAGTTTTTTTACCACAAAATCGTAACCATTTTCTTTCTAACGCCATCTAGCGTAACACGAACTCGTTTATACAACGCGAGATACAGATTACTAAAGCCATCTATTGGAAAAATAATGCATTTCTTTTCAATACACCTGATGTTTATGTAAAATGGGTGCAACAAAGGGTTAAAGGAGATTATGTTGAAAAATAAAACCAAAAATAAACCAAAAAACAATTTTTTTGTTAGGGTAAAAATATTATGGTTTACATATAAATTTTTGTAAAAGTTCGCTTGTGCGTCGGCATTAAATTTAAACATGTAAGCACGAGGCATGAAGAAGTTAGACACAAAATCCACAGTTTTTTTACCTAAGTTCTGAAGGCTTAAAAAAGCGAACTCTACACTATTACTTTCCATTTAATTCCATTCTAAATTCTATGGTACATTAGCTGCAGTTTCAACACGAAAGCACAAAATTCGTGATGCATAAATTCCAGAGAAACCTTCTCACACATTGGTAACTAGATAGAAAAATTTTCTTTTTGCCATTTTCACCAAGCAGTATTTTGGCAAAAATGTGAAGATTTGCATAGGTACCTGTTAAGCTCATTTTATGATCTTTGCTTTTCTTATTGCTGCTTTTTTGCATATCTGCTGTCTCCTCCACTGGCTAGTTTGCAATCCATCGAATAAAGATTTATTTGCAGCGTACGTAACAATGAAATCGCTTAAGGAAAAATAATACGAAAAAAATTACATGAAGTGCAACACTGTTTTGTCAACGTAGTTTATATGTTGTTGTAGTTTCGGCTCTTTTTGTGTTTTTTTGTTAGCATCAATATTTTTACATATATTAAGCTGCACTTTTTTCACTGTCCCGCACAGAGCTCTCACACACACACAAACACACACAGACGATTTTTTTGCATTGCACTTTATTGCAGTTCGAAGCTTACTCGCTGGCCATCACACTCACACCTGTGTATTTGTCTCGCTCAGGCATGCAGACAGTGTTTAACGCGAGTGAGTTGATATCGGCGTTTGTTGGGCAGAGTTTTTATTGCGGGACGCGAGCAGACGTTGGGAGCGCATTTACGACGATCGTTGCGCATGTTGGAAATAATGGTGAAGTAAATGAAGCAAACGTGAGCGGCAGAAGGATTGCACGGCCAGCGTACTAGAGGAGCTATGCGAGAGGGGAAACTTGTGCTGCTTGTGGGCGGTGGCGGGTTTTTCAGTGGAATAAAAGACATCAATGCAAATTCTGTTGCTCGAGTTTTGTGCAAAACTCAAAACGTTTCACGGAATTTAATTTTTTTTTTTTTATTTCAGTCATTTTGCATCTTATTTTTTTTTTTTTTAAATTAAATCTTTTGTTTCCATGCAGTGGACACGCGCGAGCGTATCTATAGAAATTTTTACAATTTTTGTTGTTGCTTCAACTGCAACGTAAACGTTTGCCTTAGCCGTAGCCGTAATCTGACGAGTTGTACGCGACGATTGCGAATGCGAGCGAATAATTTTACATATTTCAATTTTTGCTGTCATTTTTGCAGTTCAACAACAACGTCAACGAAGACGACATCGACGCAGATACATTTTAATGTCTGCGCCTCTGCACTGCTCCGTATACGCATTTGAGTTGTTATGTTGTGTTAGTCACTGAGTTATTGTAGTTGTTTTTAGTCGTCGTATATGTTGTCGTCGTGGTGCTGTGCCGGTAAAGCTTGCCCGCTGTCTTCGAGTCCATGAGTCTGAGACGTGGGAAGGCGCTCCAAAGCAAGCGCATTGACTTCAAATTGTTTTTGTTGTATGTTGTTGAACTACGTCGCTGCACTTTCTCACTGCTGTTGTTGGTTGTGCAGCACTAATACCAACGCTCAAAGAGTGCTGCAATTTTTGCACTCACTTGCACACCCACACACACACATACACACAGTGCGCTCTGCAAATTTCAGGTGTGTACGTTAAACGTGTATCCATGAAATTCACTGCATGCCGCTCATCCATTGAATATGCCACAAAATTCAAGAGCGCATCGCGTAGCCACTTAATTGTATCGACAAAAATGTATCTGCTGCCGAGTGTATCTATGTTTATATACGTATGCTGCCCCTTAAAAGAGCTGCACTTAAATGTTGCTGCTTCCATTGTTCCGCCTGTCCATTCTTCTCTCTGGTTGTATGTGTGCTGCATAATGGGTTAAAAGCTTTTTCATACTTGGAGGAGAAGTTGTGCATATTTTTTTCATTTTCTTTCTGTAATCTTTTTTTGCGGCACAAAACTGTTATATTTTGATTCCCCTGCGAGACATTTCGCATTGAAACGAAGATAGTATTTGTGTACCCAGAAATTTGAGAAAATGAAACAATTCTTTGCTTTTGTTAACTTTTTACTTTGTTGTTCTTCAGATCTATGCATGGAAAGATCCATTTTTTATAAAATTAAAACTTCGCATAAAACAAAATAGTTTCTAATGAAATTATTTGTGGTTATTTAAAGAAATGAAATTGAATGGAAACGAATTTATTTAAATTTTTAAAATTAGTAAGTAATATTCACTTTATTTATTTACAAAATTATTTATAAATAAAAATATTTATTATTGCTTATATGATGGTTACTAAAAAAAATAGAGTTACCGCCAGGGTGCAGTAAGCAAAAGTGAAAACAGAAGATTGTTGAAAAGCACCTTCACATTGGTACACTTTTCGTGTTGGCCGTCGGATCATTAGCTTGCCCACTATCGAACTTCAATTTGATGGATTCTTGGATTTTGGTCAAAATGGCCTATGACATGACATACGACATAACATATGACTAGTGTCTCAATATAGTCGAAATCGAGACAAAATAAATGACAAAAAATTTATTGAAAAAATTCAATTAATATTTATTTTAAATTCAATTTTTTTATTCTTAGTGTAGTTTTATTCTTAACTTTTTATTAAAAAAAGAAGTAGTTTATTTTGGTGTTATTTATATACATTAGGCCGGGTCGATTTGTGGGGAGGCAAAAAAATCGCCCATTGCTCTGTGAAAATCGTATTCTAGGGATCAAAATAAGAAACTTTGCCGAAGGAACCATACCTCTAAAACGAATTCTGATGTCCCCCAATTTGGGTCGAACTTTTGGGTAGGGGCAAATTTTGAAAAATCCCACTTTGACCCATTTAGAGTGCTCCAATCGAGTCCAAATGTATGACCGACCCCCACTAACTTTGGAGGCTTGACCCACCCATGCCAGTGGCACACCCCCTGGAACCCCCTGTGGGGTTCCCCATACAAACATTTCAAAAAATCACCAGTTTTGGCATTTTACATGAAAAAATCAGCGAAATGGCTATGTTTTTTCTTTATTTTTATTTATTTTTTTATAATAATATTTATTATTTATTTATATTAATATCTATTTTTTCTCTTTTGAAATTTATTTAGTCAGAACATATGTAAATGAAAAAATTAATTTAAGTTACCCTGTAGGAAAATCAACTAATTTAAAAGTAGTTGATAAAGTAGTTTTTTGTCAACCACAACTAGTTGAAATTCTGACTTTCTTCCATAGAACGAACTAACTTATTTTGTATGGTGATGTCCGCTAAATAAGTCAATTGACTTTCGTCTGCATATATTTTCAACTACTTGTTAAATTAGTTACATTTAAATTATTTTTTAATTGCGTATAAATAACCAATTGAAAACTATTACTGTTGGCCTAAAGTTAAAAATATTTGATGAAATAACATGGTTAAATATATATAAACTTGTAATCTAATAAAAATTTGCAATTTAAACATGTCAACATCAGAGTAGTTGCCGCCTTAATATAATTAAAAGTAGTTCATATACTGGTTTATTTTAAACTAGTTTTTTAATTAGTTGTTTTTAAAAACAAGTTAGTTTGTTCCTATAGGGTAGTTATAGAAAAGAAACTAAAAAAATTATGGTTTGAAGTCTTTTTTTCTTTCAAGTCTGGGCAATTTCGCACGGCTCTCTAATGTCGTCGCCATAACAGCCTCTACATTTTCCGGTATAACCCGTTTGGAAACGCTAGCTAGCAATTGAACATGTCGTTCCGTTCCTTGTATGTGTGATGCAATTTTTGGATCATTAAACGGTGGAACATCTTGATTTAAATATTCTTTCAATGTATCGTACGGAATGCTTCGCGTGATCGGTGGTTCAAATACGTTATTTATGTCATTCATATTGATCATTTTCGTGTAACTTGTGCAATTAAACTTTATATCTGGTTTTTTATAAGCTCTAAGTTGCGTTGGGTCGTCAACATCTGTTCGATAGCGTAGAATTATGTTGATAGCACAGTCGCGCTTTTCTTTGTTATCATCAAAAAATATTGATAACAAGATATTTTCCGAATGCGCATAATATGAATTATCTGTAATTACTTGATTGACAATTTTGCGTAAACGAGGTTCTAGAAATCGTGACCAACTAATGAAGTTGAAAAATAATGCACTGCCGTACACGACAGAGCTGTAATACTTGATATTGAAGTACATTGGCACATAACATTTAATTATAAATTCAATCAGAATTCTTTAATTTGCATCTGGATTTTCCGTTGTCACATATAATCGTAATAATCTAGCGGCCTTGGTGAGCCACCGAGAATGTACAATTTTTCCTGGTTTGATGTTAGCCAGATCCACCGAAACCACGCCGCTAGAAATTGCATGGGCCATGTCGTATAAGTACTTCGAATCGGTGGAAAATGCAATTTTTTTCTGGAGCGGGGTCATATTTTGCAACTCAATTTTCTGGAAGCCGTCCACCACCTGAAAATATATAATAATAAAATAATTAAAAATGGTTGACAATTATAATAAATGAGTGATAGCAATAACTTACCGGAAGAGTTTCACAACTTTCGATTTGACGGCTCAGTTTTCCGGTTGCCGATCTTGGTCCAGTGCTGGTTGATGTATCCAAAGCTTCAAACAAATGCCGAAATGGAAGTTCGTTGAAGTGTAGAAGGCAAACGAACCAATGCAATTGCCATAAAATACCCACAAAAAGTGTTGTAAAAACAACCTTCATTTCTTAAGTAGGTGCTATAAAAAAACTACACAAGTAAGTTTACGACATGCAGCTGTTTCTTGTGGTGCCTTAAAAAACGCACACAAGCAATTTTCCGATTTGCAATTGTGTCACAGTGATACCTTCATTTTTTAAAAGGGTTGAATACATTTCTAAAGAGAAAAAAAACTCCAAAAAGAAAAAACAGGCATTTCGCTGATTTTTTCATGTAAAGTGCCAAAACTGGCGATTTTTTTAAATGTTTGTATCGGGAACCCCCAGGGGGGTTCCAGGGGGTGTGCCACTGGCATGGGTGGGTCGGGCCTCCAAAGTTTGTGGGGGTTGGTCATACATTTGGACTCGATTGGAGCACTCTAAATGGGTCAAAGTGGGACTTTTCAAAATTTGCTCCTACCCAAAAGTTCGACCCAAATTGGAGGACATCAGAATTCATTTTAGAGGTATGGTTCCTTCGGCAAAGTTTCTTATTTTGATCTCTAGAATACGATTTTCCCAGAGCAATGGGCGATTTTTAAATCGACCCGCCCTAATATACATATATGTAAATATTTAGAACTTTGCATCTCGATAGTACTTAAAAAACTAGAAATACTTGGATATTTTTTTTAAATTTTTGACGTAGAATAACGTCTTACGGCGCGGTTTATATGGGGGTATTTTCACAAATTTTTTCAAGGCCATGCAACATTTTTTGGGGGACACCTTAGAGCCTTATACAGCCTTTAATATTCATCGTACAAAGATAAAATGTATGCCTAAATATCAGTTATTTTGTGCATAAAAAGAATAGCTAACTTTGGACTTTGTCACTTCTTTAATAAAGCCGCAAAATATAGCAACAGAAAAGAAGAAAAATTCACATTTTTGTATGAGAAAAAAGCATTGACGATTCAGTTGCTGCTGACGTTCCTATGCTTGTTGCTTTAGTTCGTGCCGAAATCTCGAACGCAACATCGTGTTGTTTCTTGAATAGAATCATTTTATGAATTTCTCGGAGCTTTACAAGCAATGCATACGTATATAAATGCTTGCGCCGATTAGAAGCTTTCAGTCTGCTGACAGACTCCAATCAGTTAGGGTGGCGTCGCTTTGTCCGCCTAATGCCCGAGAAAATAAGACTGCAATATGAAGAAGCGATGCATAGGTTATTATATTAGTTTATATTTGGTATTAAAAATAAAGCGGCGCTACTACATGTAAACCATTATATAAATCAAGAATCGTAACTGCTTGTGTTGTTGTCTATATCAATATATACATATATAAAATTGTAAAAAAAAAAATCTGTACATGAAATATTTTTTTGAAATTCCTTTTGCGATTGACATTTTGAATGACGCTGAGTCCAAAAATCGCATTTTTAAAATTTTTGTCTGTCTGTCTGTCTTTTAAAGCATCACGCGAAAATCACTGGATGGATTTAAATGAAACTTGACATCTAGGTTCCTTATATACCTAGTCATCATATAGGCTACTTTTTATCCAATAAAAAAGGTTGGACCCGGTAGGGGGCGCTGCGATCGGGTTCCAGGCATTCTATCGTTTTAGCTTATCTTCGAAACCGTTCATCCGATTTACATGAAAATTTGTGTGTAGAGGTTTTCGAATACGTTGAGTTTTTATGACTTATCTACTCTGTTCTATCTTGAACACCAGAGGGCACTGTAGTACAAATATTTTTAAAAACCTACAACAACTCCTTAGCCACTTATCCGATTTGCATAAAAATTGGTATATAAAAGTTTTCTGATACGGTGAGTATTTTGGACTTATCCTTTTTGTACTATTTTGAACACCAGAGGCCGCTGTAGTACAAATATTTAAAAAAACGTCGAAAAACTCCTAAGCCGTTTATCCGATCTACATGAAAATTGGTATATAGAGGTTTTCGGTTACTGTGAGTTTATTTATTTATTCTGAAATATATATTTATTATTAATTAAACACAACATTCAAATTTATTTATTTTTAACAAACATACAAATGAACAGGAACATAAAATTCATCACCAAATATATCAAACAAAAAATTCTACGTCAACACTTACAATACTATCGAAACTGTGTCTTTTTTTTTAAGTTATTAGAGCGGTAAAAGAATGCAATCATTTGTGATTTGAAATCATTCAAATCCCAATCAATGATTTTAAAAAAAAAATTATTGCTTCTATGGAGCCCCAATCAATGATTTGAAAAAAATTAATGTATTCATTTTGAATATAAATCACATGATTTAAAATCGCAAATGACAACATTATCTTACAGCTCTGCAAGGTATACACAGCGAAAAGTTAAAGAAAAAAAATCAAAATTTGTCATTCGGGCATGTTAGAAAACTGTTAGACTTACAAGTTTTCTGTTGTTTGGGATAACTAATTATCAGTTCCGTCATCCCGAAATTGCTTTTGAGTCCCGAAATTGGAAGCCCTAACACCTAGTGTTAACAATGAATGCTTCAAGACGACAATTTTTTTTTTCAAAATTCCAAAAAAGTAATGGTGCTGACCTTGAAAAATGTGAATGAATATTTTAGTGGCCAAAAAAATTAAAATTGTTCATTAAAGTAAAATCAATTCAAGATCTCCAAAATATGTCCAAGTCATTTTTTTATAGGACTAATAGTTTTGAAGATATAGTGGTTTTACTACATTTCCGAATAAAAAATTTTTTTTTCTTTTTAATTTTCCACTGTGTATAACTAACAAAAAAAACAAAAATATATAAAAAATGTGCAAATATTTATTTTTTTTTTTTAAAGAACTATCGACGTTCATAATTTGAAAAAAATCGGAATCGTCCAAATCAAATTTTGGAAAAAATCGTCAGATTTGTATATGGGCATTTCCACAAAAATGTCAACCAAATAAAAAACGCAGGTGCGTCGTTGGACACACGAGAGAAGCGAAGCTTTTTCGCAGTTACATAGATTTGATAGCTTAATAATTTTTCTTTTTAAAAAATTAACTTTTAAATTCAAAAATTTTTAATAACATATATACAGAAAACATATTTACTGCTTATTTTTTTATTGTTGAATGTGAAATTTCCACGCCAATTACATATACGGGCATATAACGCCAGCGACTCTCCATTTTAACTCTCCACACATGGTTGTGAACTTGGCTGCTCTGAACAAATTTTTTCCTTCAACAGCGTACTGCCTAGCGAAAAAAATCTCTCTAAAATTTTTCAGATTTCACTCCAAGCAAATCACAGAACGAGGAGTAAAATGTTTCGCTCCAAAAATATATATTAAATAACGCACACGAAACAAAATTTAACAAACATTTAAGATACCTTGCCGATGTCTTGCGTGCGTTTGTTAATTGCATATTTATTGATATCATTTATTTTTTTGACACTTAAAAACGCACTTGTGGGCATTGATAATTTTCTTCGTACCAACAACACCACAAACGCATTCACAATATAAACACACCGATGCTGGAGACACCTTGTGGCAAATAAAAGCAAATTGTGTAGCATAGCAAATACACAATCCTCTATCTATTGATAGACGGTGCCGATCTACTGCAGCATAGCTTCTGTTTTAATTAATATTGAATTAACTATCATTTCCAACAAGCCTTTGTGGCCTGGTGGCTAGTGTATTTGACTCTCATTTAAGAGGACGTGGGTTCGATCCCCACGGGCGGGCCAAGAAATATTTTCAGCATTTATATTAAAGTTTTAAATTTTGTTGTTGTAATAAACATTAGCAACAAAGAAACCATAAAATTTCCAAGAAAAAATCTGTCGAAAATTTTTCTGATTTCACTCTAAGCAAATCATAGAACGAGGAGTAAAAAGCTTCGCTTCAAAAATTTTATGTGTTTGGAAATTCAATTCTTTTATCTAGTATAATACTGATATATATGAACTTCGCATTCTGAAAATTTGAATGTCTTAACTAATATTAAAACCCTTGTCTACTGAAGATATAGGACATGACACCTAGTAAGCTTCGACCATGGCCAATCTAAGATGTTAGTTATTCTTCTTAACCCATTACTGGCCATTGTACTTGCACAGGTACAGAAAAACACTCATATTTGAAATGCCATAAATCCACTAAAAAATGAGCTTTTTCAGTGTTTGTTTTGATTTTGCGTTATGTGTACCCTGCTTAATAAAAGCACATTGACAAAGCAGCGGCAGCAAATAACAGTACTTCTAATTTTGTTGCGTTTTGTTCAGCCTTCTCCAGATTTGCGCATTTTGCTTAGGTCAGTGGTCGTTTAACTCAGTCAAAAGTGTGTCGTATAACAATTAGAAGAGTTTGCACTTGATTTATGGATAAAAAGGAGTGTTTTTTTCTAATTTTGAAAAATTTGTTCATAAATAAGTGATTTTCCAAGCGAAAGGTAAGTTTGAAAAACAGTGTACTCGCTTGGGTACAATGGCTTATAACGTATATATTTTGATTAGATTTTTTTATATTATATTTTTCTAGTTTTTTTTCTGATTGGCATGGCGTTTGAAAGCATCAATCCATCACTCTTTTATGGCAGAAGATTTAATAATCTTGACAGCGCTTTGGCCTTTGTGGAAGGGTCTTCAAATCATAATGTGTTTGATGTTGCGTATATTCCACCAGATGCATATATCAATACAGATGAGGACGGTGATGCTGAGGATCTTATCGCTAACATCATGCCGCAAGATATTCCGGGTGATGTAGAGGTTTTTTGTAGCAGCGATAGCGAAGACGATGTACCCCTTCAAGAGCTGCGTCGCAGAATCCAGCACTCAGAACCAGGTCAAAAGTCTCCCACATGGTCAAAAAGAGAATGTTCCATTGAAATGTCAAATACAAATATTTTTATGCACAACAAGAACGAAATGATATCGCACTTAGGAGGAAAGTCGGAGCTTCAAGTGTTCGAAACTTTGTTTGATTCTGAAGTGGTCGATTATATCGTCGATCAAACTCGCCTTTATGCTTCACAGTGTAATGCGCATAATTTTTCATTCACAGAGAACGATTTGAAGGTTTTTTTGGGAATTCTGTTGTTTAGTGGTTATCACTCTATGCCGAGAGAGAATATGTACTGGGAATTATCTGAAGACACCCGTTCACCACTTGTTTCTAACTATATGTCCCGAAACAGGTTCAAGGACATCAAAAAATTTCTTCATCTTGCTGACAACAATAATTTGATACAAACTGACAAAATGGCAAAAGTTAGACCTTTGCAACCACTAATATGCCAAAAATTTTGCCAATTTGGATATATGCATGAAAAGCTCTCGATTGACGAGTCAATGGTTAAATATTTTGGAGGTCACTCTTCAAAACAATTCATCAGAGGCAAACCCGTAAGATTTGGCTTCAAAAATTGGATGCTTACTAGCAGTTGCGGGTACGTGTACCAATTTGATACATATTGTGGAGCCAAAAATGTGAGTGCGGAGAAATCAAAACTGCCACTCGGATCTAGAGTCGTTTTGGATTTTTTAGACAGTGTTCCTATTCCAACCGATCACGTTGTTTTCTTTGATAATTTTTTTACATCCCATGATCTATTGGTTCTGCTGAAACAAAAAGGATTTCGAGCTATTGGTACTACACGCGATTCGAGAACAAAGAAATGTCCGCTGAAAACGAAAGCAGAATTCAAAAAAGAACAAAGAGGTTTCTACGACTACAGATACGATACAGCTTATGAAATTGTTTTTGTAAAGTGGAATGATAACAGCGCTGTAACCGTCGGATCAAACTTTGAAGGCATTGAACCGATGAAATCCGTGAATCGCTGGTGCTCGACCGCAAAAACTAAGATAACAGTCCAACAGCCAAAATTGATTGCAGATTATAATTCAGAAATGGGTGGCGTAGACCTTCATGATCAGGCACTAAATAATTACAGGATAAAATTTCGTGGAAAGAAGTGGTGGTGGCCTCTTTACACTGCAATGATAAGTTCAATCGTCGTCAACGCATGGAAGTTGTACAAGGAAGCCAACAGCTCAAAAATGGACTTACTGGAGTTTCATCGTACCATTGTCCGGCACTACCTACGAAACTACACGCAACCATCAATATCTAAACGATCGGTTGTTCCTATTGTAGCACTTACTGCTGGAAACCATTTTCCGAAAAGAATTGAAAAACCGTTACGCTGTCGTCAATGCCACAACCGAATAAGATGGACTTGTGAACTATGTGACGTAGCTCTGTGTGTAGAAAAGGAGTGCTTCAAAAATGTCCATACAAAAAATTAAGCATATTTGAATACATCCATTGAGCCATTGTACCTGCTTGGGTACAGCCTCAAAAACCTTCAAAATACACTTTTTTTTTTATTTTTTCATATTTTATAAGTTCTTTATGCTCCTTTCATTTATAATAAAAAAACAAAATGAATGATTTTTAATTTTAAAGACAGTTGGCTTTTAATGGGTTAAGCTCTTTTCTCTCTTCTTTGATTACACATTTGCTTAACAGAAATTTTGTCGCGCGGGTTATGTCGCGTGAGTTACGGCAAATATTTTTTGGAAACTCAATATATTTTTAAAGAAGCAAAGTTCATCGGTTAAGTGGGTTTATTATGAAACTTCAGTGTTTTTCCATTATTTAAAAATTAAAAACAAAAATAATAGGTTATATGGTAAAATTCGCTGAATTTTTACAATCTAAACGTGCTTGTAAGACACAGTTAATTTTTTTTGGCGCGTGAGTTACGCCCATATTTACCATTATTATTCTTAACTAGCTACAGGAACGATAATTTTGGTATATCATACCATTACTATTTCTTCTAAGGCATATGTACATAAGAAATTTTTTATACATTAATAACATAAACTTCCGAGAAACGAATTTCAGTTTCGGTCGGTCACTACAAATAAGGGGCTGTTCAGAAATTACGTAACACTTTTTTTGCGAACATACTTAAAAAGCCCAAAAAGATCATTTTTTAAATAAAAAAATATCGATTTTTAGGACTGTATTCACAATTTTTGTACGATAACTCTTAAACTAAGTCAATTTTTAATCCAATAAAAATTAAAAAAATTTAATCCAATAAACAGTACTTAAAAAGCGCAAAAAGACAGTTTTTAAGTTAAAACTAAAAAATATTTTTAATTTCGTATGGTGATTAAAACATACAGTGAATCAAAAAAGTTTACATACACCACAATTCTATGGTATTATTACCTGTTTATCGTATTAAATTAAATAAAAATATTTTAAATGTGAGTTTTATTTCAAATTATGCACATATGCACATTAATTTAACTTAAAAAAGTAAATGTTCTTTCAAAACGAAAGAAAGTAATTCAATAAGACATTAAAAAAAGTCATAAACTTACATCAAAAAAGTTTACATACGCTTAAGAGATCTCTAGTGATTGTTGGTAGGAAAACATAATTTTTTATTAACTTAATATTTCGTTGGCCCTCCTTTGGCTGCTATAATCGCTTCTAGACGCCTGCGCATACTTTTGACTAAAACATTAGTGTCATTTTCAGTTATTTTGGCCCACTCAGTCAATAAAGCGGTTTTCAGAGTTTCCGTTGACGATATCTGATGTTTCCGGATCCTTTTCTCCAACAAGTCCCAGATATGCTCAATGGGATTGATGTCTGGTGATTGTGGAGGTGTATGAAGCTGCTTACAATTATATATCAGCCAAATGGTTTTTGAGGATGTTCAGATAAACATGCTTGTCCATTTTGTCACTAATAAACACCAGTTCTCCAGCTCCGGATGTAGCCATACACCCCCAAACCATTACATTTCCGCCACCATGCTTTACCGTTGGTATAAGGTTATTTTCTTTCATCTCCATATTGGCCTTTCTCCACACTTTTCCAGCTCCATCCGAACCAAATATGTTGTACTTCGATTCATCGCTAAACACAACATTTTCCCAAAATGAATCCGGCTTCTGTAAGTGCTGCTTAGCAAAATCCAACCTCTTTCTTTTGTTGACTTTGGATATGAAAGGCTTACGACGTGCCACGCGACCATGAAACCCAGCTCTGTACAGTGTATTTCTTATTGTTTGGGGATTAATTTGTTCTTGCGTACACTCACCTTTGTTCTGTGTTAACTTCACTGCAGAAATCTTAGAATTTTTCCGAACGGCGGCGACGACGTCGCGTTCTTCGCTTGGCGTTAAAATCCTTGGTCTGCCCGATCGTTGCTTAGTTTGCAAATTGCCGTTATTTGTGTACGATCTTATCACAGTTTGAACACTAGCATGGGATCTTCCAATTATTTTACCAATTTCTCGTAATGATTTATTTTCAAGATATAACTTGAGTATCAATTTGCGCACTTCTAACGGAATTTCCTTACCGCGACCCATTATAGCGATCTTCTTCGCACTTTGAACTGAAAATTGCAATTGAACTTCAAAAAATGCTAATAATTGCAATGCTTCTATTCATGATCAAAGAATAGTGTGAAGAAGAAACAGCAATTAACTTTACATTAGCAACAACAATGCTCACTGGAAAATGTGTATGTAAACTTTTCTGACATATTTTTTCGGGTTTTTCGCTTTCGTCACACATATGCAGTGGCGCGAAAAAATAACGGGATTTGCATTATGCGTTCAAATAAAGTGATAAGTTGTCTAGGTATTAAGCAAAAAAAAAAATTTAAAAAAAAAATAATAAAACCATTTTAGAATGGTTTAAGTTTTGAATTATATGTGTATTTAAACTTTTTTGATTCACTGTACGTGAAGTTTATGAACTATCTCTTATAGAAAATGAACAATTAAGAGCAGAACAAAATGGACCAATAAGAAGAAGCGCTAATTTAATCCTTCAAAATTTTGTTGAAAGACCTTTTCAATTAAATTAAATAAAATCACATACCACGCCTTTTATTTTCCGTTATAGCATGTTCACACACAGGTTGAAAAGCCGCTGAAAAACCTCTTTTCAGAAAAAGGTGTTCACACTTGAAAAGCAGCTTTTCATTTGACAGACAGTAGCCATATGTTTGTTATTATAGCGATTTGTTTCATTGTGCTTGGCTTAGAAAACAAATATCGCCTCATGAAAGTCACTCTACTTTACGCGCTCCTTGTATTATTTATTTTCAATTTCCAGGTTGTTTTATAATTGGGAAGAAAGTTTGTCTATAAATCACAACAAATGAAAACAGACAGACGAAATGTCAAATATCAGTGACAACTTGGATTTTTGTAATAGATTTTGACTTTACTTCAACGAACAGACTTCCAAACCAGGGTTGTTTTCTAACTTTTCAGAGTTTTTCGCTGAAAAGCAAACAAATATCAGCTTTTCATTTGACAGTTCTTCTATGGCGAAAAACTTAATATCATATAGCTTTTCAGCTGAAAAGCCATTATTGTTCGAAAAGCGGCTTTTCGGCCTTAGTGTGAACATACTATTAGACATGATTTAAAATTTTCTTTGAGAATCCTATACTCCATATCCGGATTTCTCGATCGTTTTCATTCATCTTTCGCCTAGATTTAATGCTAATTTAAATCTTATTTGGTGATCTTTTCTGTGTTGATTTTTGCAGCATCGTTTGAGTTTTAGCGTTTTGAAAGTATCTTAAGCAAATTCTATAGAACAATTAAAATGTTTAAAAAAATACAAAAAGCACATAAAGGATATAAAAGATACAAAAACGACTGTTTTTTTTTTTTTTGACTAATGAACTACATATAAAAGAGAGCAATGAACTGACCTTCTTTTTTTGGTTCGTTACTTTTGCACTAGGCTCTGGAACTCTAGCTTCTTCCAGTGTTGGCAGTAGATCGGTTGCAACCTGAAATGAACAGAAGTCATCATCTAAAATTTTGATGTCGAATGTTAGTATCTACAAAGAAAAAATTAGTTTGTTCCATGTTTTATCTGCTCACTGCTTTGCTCGCTGTACTCATAAACAATGTTTTCTGGAACCTGTAAGTGATATTATAACATGAAAACTTTACTTACGTTACACAGCCACATATTATAGGGGTTAGCTTACCTGGAGTCTTCGGTCTGAATCATACCCATTTGAGTCGATAATGAACTCATTTGGTACCCAAGAGCTGATGTTGTCGCTATTGCTTAGAGGAGCTAAGCGCTGTGGGCCTCCACCAGTTCTGAGAACTTCCATTCTATGCGCTGTTTTTTTTTCTTTTTTGGCGTTGAGCTTTAAAACATCCCATTGCGTTTTCAGTTCAAATACTGTGCGCGGACTTCCATTGCACATAATATTGGAACTTAAACATAGTTGCTAAATGGTTTTGCTTATTTTAAAAATGATATTTGAAATACATACCTCTTCATGACACAGTTCCAAGCATTTTACATAAGTTTCTTGGTATTTGTGTGTGTATTTTTATTTTCTATTGCCGCCACTCTTGCACGTAGCAGTTCTTACAACAAAATCTATAATTAAGAGAAAACTGAATTAATAAATAAAAACCAGCTAAATAAATCAAACCTTATCCCCTTGGCTCCAATTTTGGCCACGATTTTTTTGCGCCACCTTCAATTCCATGTTTGAATTTTGAACAGCAAACAAAAACTATTGCTAAACTTTTGACATAAGCCCATAAGTCAGTGAATTTATCAAATTCATGAACCATTTCCTTTACTCTTCCCACATAAAATCCAAAGTGTTCCAACTCTACTCAGTTAATAAAGACGACAACCATCTTGACTGTTATACCAACACAATTCGATACACTCTCGAGAATCGTTAAGGGCTGCCGTTGGTGTTTTTGTTTGCACTTAAGTACTAATAGTTATGATCCTTCTGCTTCTTAGTACTATTTTAATTTTAAAGCACACTGTTTTTTTAAAGTCTGTAAAGGGCCCTATAGACGAGTAACTAATTGCAAAACTGCTTAAAAACCTGGTTGACTGTTATTCTACAGACCCATAGGCTGTACATGTCAGCAAGCATACAGCAAGCAACGACCAGTTGCGGGATTCCCAAACACCTTAACGACGATTGTAGCTGGAGTTAAGTAGCGAAAACTGTCATTTACTATGAAACTGTGCATGCACAATGAACGATAACGACAACTTTGATTATCGTTAACTGTTTGGGAATCCTGTTACAGGACAGTGTTTCTGGGTGGTGAAATTAAAGACTTGCTGAGTTTAAGCTGCAAAAAGTAAGCTGTAAAATTCGATAGTAAAGCGTGTATTTGTGATTATGGTGCAAGATTTGGTAAGTATTAATATTAAATTTGAATAGAATTTATATATGAAATAAATTTATACCACTTATGAATTTTAATTTAGGCAAAATTATAATGGCTGTGTGCTGCAAATAGCTCAATGTAATGGCTGTAAAACTAATGGCTATATTCTATAGGAAAACTTAATTTTCGCCGCATAATGTTTTGCTAAGTCAATTTTTTGGAGGCGCAATGAATCCAAATCTACTTCCATACTCATTTAAATATTTATTTTTCCACTTTATTTGCAAAATCTTGAAGCCGTGTGATAATTATGTATAGTAATAAAAAAAATAAGTGTGTGGCCGACACGCACTGTAGAAGTGAAACTTTTAACCAAAAATGGAATTTCAGGGAAGATTACTAATTTATTTTATGAACATTCCCTCCTTCAGTGCAACCAAATGCTTAAAAAGCAGTCTGCATTCATAATAGTAGTAGTTCAGGAACTGTCTTTTTTCATAAAGCCAACTAGTATATTCAGCATAGTGATATCATGGGAAATGTCAATTGTTTCTTTTGTTTATGGACAGTTACTGAAAAGTTCAATATTACCGTACAGAATTAGATCACAGTTTTTTTTACTTTCGTGACACAGTTGGTTATCAAGAGGATTTTTTTATTTAATATGATAACTTAAGTCATCCCAGGCTTAATGCTCATAGCACAGGCGACATATCTTGCTGTTTTATTTTTTTGTTAAGAATACTTTTATTTATAAATATTAAAAAGAACAAATTTGCCGAAAAACCTGTGTCGGGAATAATGCAGTTCCCTTTCCGTACTCGCTTCGAGCCGCGTACAATTCGACTGCAAGTTGAAAGTGCTACCATCTCACCATTACTTCCGTTGCATCAAAGTGAACAAAATTCGTACATACCTGAAAGCAAGCATAGAATATATCTCCCAATTTATTTCATAGGATTGATGCCAAAAGAATTTATTGTTTATCCAAAATAATCATCAATCGATTATATTATTTGGGCTTTGTTTATATAATTTATTTTCAATTTTTCTTAAAAACTGCCTGTATGATTGTCCATATTTTTAATTTAAAAAAAGCACAAAATTTCAACTGCAGTTAGGACCACTAAGCCGTTGCTTCGTGGTCAGAAGTTCTGACCTTATGCTACCCCGCATACTTGGGCTTATTTTACAGTGCCTACACAGTTAAGAATGTTGATGCGTTTTTCGTTACAAGATTTGCATAGTATTTTATGTTGCATTTACGACGATATTAAATATCTAAATGACGCAGACATGTAGAAGAAACTTCAAAATTATCACAAAAATTCTGCTATTTTCCACACGTCACAAAATCCGACTTCGATATCGAAAATTTAAAAATTTACGAATAGTTCGCGATGATAACAATCGAATTCGATATCGATTACGATTCGAAAAAGATACGTTTTGAGAACGTAATGGTTACTTTATAAACGAAGGTTCGCTTATGTTTCGCAAAATTATTCGTTTACAATTCCAAAGCGATTTATTCTGCAACAGAAATGCGAAGACAATTATATTTTCTACTTTTTTTACTGTAAGGCACTTTTTTGGCACTTTCAGACTTATTTTTACTATTACTGACGCAATAATAACAAAAATAACTTACGATTTTTGAATAATAAGCGTTAATTTTCGGCACAATATTTTAGTAACATATCCTTCTTATGTTTTCGTTTCGACCAACATATTTTAGGTAATCTGACAGCTGAGTTGGTAATGGAAGAAGTTCTAACCAATATTTTGTGTGTTAAAATACCGCAGCATGCGAATATTTTTTTATTTCGATATAAATGTGAGCTAAAAACTACAGCTGAATACACGATATATATCAAAGATACGAAATTTATATGGAAATTCTCAGATATAAGAATAAAACAAATTTTTGATTCAAAGTTGCATTCGTTAATATTGCAGCATGTGATGTTTCCAAATCACTCAATGCAATCAATCTGAACTTATCAAAACTCAATTTCAGACATGCCTGAAAGTATGCTAATGTTCTGAAAAAAAGCTACGTTCAGATGCAAATTTTTAGACCGTACTGTACTTTCAGAGTATTGAACGAAAGACTCAATTCAATCATAAAAGAAAAAGAGAAGTACTAATTGTTGATATAACATAAGTATGAGCTCCTCATATAAATATGTCTACGTGGCTCAGTAGTTAAAACAGTCGGCTATGGATACAAACATACTGTGTTCAATCCTCAGTCAAAGCAAAAATATAAAAAAATTTAAAATAGCAATTTTTTTCGTTTTTATACAACAAGCGCAGCGAATTGCTGTGTTGTTGTTTTCATAAGGAACCGTTTCGTTACATTGGTTTTACCCGTCATCTATAATAGTTCGCCGTATTTTTGTATACGCGGCTATAATAGTTTCACTTCAAAACGACATCCGATATTCGATTTGTGCATTTGCATTTGTGAAATTTTCTTTTTGTTTTGTACACATCAAACAAAAATTTAAAATGTGTTGTTCTCAATAAACAATTTGACAAACTGTTTGAAGCATGACTCAATTAGCAAGGTGATAGTAGCAGCTGGCTATATTCCCACACACGGCGATCATTTATATCATTTGCCTTTCTCAGTTCTTTTCCGTTCCCTTATAGATTTTTTGACAATTTGTCCGGCAAAAAAAAAAATTACTACAAATCTTGTATCTTATGTCATGGTCTCAAGAGTGTTCAGATTGTCAAATTCCCATCGAATTCTATATATAACTCGTTTAATAACAAATTAGAGGGGTCTATTTTAAGAACTCTAATTTAAAAAAATCGATTCTCGGATGCCTCTAATTGTATTGCCGGCCTTAAGGCTTCTCACGAAAGAAAGATGTTAGGGTCGATTCCTCAAAATAATACTTGCGTTATGTTTTGATGATTTCCTAAAGACTCTAGCAATAACCAGCCGTGAGCTGGAATGGTTTAAAACAACCTATATAACTTGATGTCGTATTTAAAAAAAAAACCCAAACGATCAGATATAAAAATAATGTTAAAGTTCTTCCAATCTGTACATTAAATTTTCAATTTTTTTAGTGGGACCAAATATAATTTATATTATTTTCACTAAAAATTGATTTTTTTTTTGCCATGTTACTTTTTGTCAAATAAAATATTTACGGATCGTAAACTATAGTGTAAGTTCAAGAATTAAATTGAATTAAATAACAAAAAAAAAAATACATTGTGACAATTTATTTGACTAAAAGTAATATGGCAAAACAAAAAAGATTCAATTTGAATTTTAGTGCAAATAAAATTAAAAAAGTTTAAACAATGCATGAAAATCCGCACTACCTTTGACCCAACGCCACAACTTTAAGATTTTTTGATGCAGATTGAAAGAACTTTTTCATTGCCATTATTTCTGGTCGTTTGTTTATTTTAAGCTGCCAAACCAAGCAATATTTTTACGAAACTTGATATTTGGAGGTTGTTACCAGGAATCATCATAACCATGGATTATTTTGAGGGACCGACCCGAACAACTGTTTTTCTATAAACATGTGGAAATTTTTTTTGTGAATAAAATTTTTTTTTCTATCAAAAAAAATTACCAAGAAGTTGGATAATTTTGAGGCTTCGAGAAGGGCTTATGGCCTTAAGGTATTATACCAAAAAATACTTACGAGTTATTTAATGCAGCTACCAGACTGCCAGCTCAGAGTTTTTATAAGCATAAAACTTTAAACTTTAAACGTGTACAAATGTGGACTGAATACAAATGCAATTTATGTAGTAGTCTCGCAAAAATAGTAGCAAAATGTAAAAAGTAGCTTTGAGCTAATCATCCCTGCTACCTAGCCGACCGGCATTTGGCTTACGTTTGCGTCAAAGGCGCATGCGTGGACGAATGTCAAAACAAAGAAAAGTAAAAATAAAGCGAACGTGGCGAACAAAATAAACAAGAAAAATGTCAGAAAAGCAAATGAACAAATTTCAAACGCAACGAAAAGAAAATCAGAAACGAGGCGAAGTTCAAAGCGAATGGTTGCGTCGCGGCCGATAAAAACAAACAAGCCTAAACATCAGAGATAAAGTGAAGTTGAAAATAGAAACATTTTTAAAGTGGGTGTAAATAAATTGCATACAGTTGTGTAAGGTCGGAAAAAAAGCTAGCTTATAAATAAAATAGAATTTTCTATAAAATCTGAATTTATTACATACAAAATAGAATTATATCAAAGAATTCGAAGTGAAAAGAAAATTAGTGAAATTTGAAAATTCAATAAGCGAACCTCGCTGCATTCGGACGGACAGCCCCAAGGCAACGACAAGCGGCAACAGCAAAAACTAAATAAGAAAAAAAAAAACAACTAAAATTAAACAAAACATGTAGACGAAGAAGCGCGCAATAAACCGTCGATTGAATGGACTTTTTTTGGAGCTATTTTTTTACTGATAAGAAAAGCAGCCCAAATAAAAGCATACAGAGAGAAAAAAAACAAATTAATATGATTATTTTTAATAATTTATATTAACTTAAACAAATGCATATTTTACGAAAGTTTTTTTTTTTGTTTCCATTGTGCCAAATGGCCCGATACATGGGCGTAGCCAAGATGTCAGCCAAGGAGTTCCAATAATTTTTAAAAGTTAAAAAAAAATAAAGTTCGATTTTTAAAAAGTTTCTTTAACTGAAAAAAGTAGAATTTGAAGTGTGAAAAATTGAATTTCAAGTTGAGAACTAGTGTAGTTATAGTTTTATATATAATTTTTTAGTTTTTAATGTGTTATAAAATCGCAGCACTTTAAAAATTTTACCAATGATGTTTTACGATTTCTGATGTCTAGAAGCAGCTTCCATACCCACTTGCCTACGCCCATGTTTCAATATATAGGATTTATTACGATTTCCCGACTTAAATTCGACATTTGACCAAAATTCTTCAAAATCTTGTGGTTTCAAATACAAATTGCACATCTGAGCTTACTCAAAATTTATATAAACTATCATTAATACATTGAAATAACTAAACATAATTTTTTAAAAAATGAGTTTTATATGCGACCAAAGCTCAAAAATTGGATTAGTGAAGTTTGTAGCATTGAATAAAATAACCTATGTTGATTAAGCCTGATCAAATTGCATGGAAAAAATATACCATCCATTCGGGATCTGTTAGGCCCATATTAGACGATGTCCGTTTGTCCGACGAAAATGAACACTTTTTACTCTCTTGTCCGCTGGATGGTCACACGACAGAAAATTTAGGGCGGACACATTTGACATTTCATTTAGTTTGAGTACATTTTTCTACTGCACTTTATTTTGTGCACTTTGAAAACAATTACTTTTAATAGCAACGTTGCGTAGATACAAAAGTGATTGAAAGTTTTAGAGTTGAAATTGTTATTCTATTGTGTTTTTATTGATACGCGGTATTTCTTTATTTTTTATTCAACATGGAAATCGATTACGACTTAGTAGCTTTAAATATAATAAACTCGGCAAATCAATACGCATCAAACATAGTTTTTATGAACAACAAGCACAGGAAGGTTTTTCAGCGATTTGTAGCCTTGGCCAACGAAGAACTTCAGATAAGGGAAACAAGTAGGAGAAATCGCTCATGCTCACCTGTTAAGAATAAAGATTAAAGTAAAATGATTATCATTAAATTAATAAATGAATTCCATTAATATATTTATAATTTTACTTACCAATTCTTCCAACACCACTTTTTTGTCAATATTTTAATAATATAACCTGCCAAAAGTAAGTGTTTCAAGCAACTATTTTTCCTTTTTCTGAACAGCAGACAAAATGAACATATTTTGTCCGCCTTACAAAAAGTTCATCCGCTCTCACTCTCACTGTTTTTTGAAAGTTTCACATTGAAAGCAACAACAAAGATCGGACAAACGGACATCGTCTAATATGGGCCTTAGAAAGTTTGGAAAGTTTAAATTCAAAAAGGAACAATTGAAATTCAGAATTCTTTCGAAATTCAGAAAAGATCAATTGAATTTCAGAAATTCCATTTGAAAATTATAAAAGTTCAATTGAAATGCAGATATTTCATTTGAAATTCAGAAAATATCAATAGAATATCAGAAAACATCAATTGATATTCAAAATGCCATTTGAAATTTAGTAAAGGTCAATTGAAATTAAGAATTTTTTTTTGAAATTTGAAAGTCAGGAAATATCAATTGAAATTCAGAAAATATCAATAGAAATTCAGAAAAGATCAAATTAAATTCAGAAAAGATCAATTAAAATTCAAAAAAGATCAATTGAAATTCAGTAATCCTTTTGAAATTCAGAAAAAAAAATTCAGAACTCCATTTGAAATTCAGAAAAGATCAATTGAAAATAACAACTCCATTTCATATTTAGGAAAGATTAAAATACTATTTGAAATTCAGAAAATATCAATTGAAATTTCAAAAAAATTAATTGAAATTCAGAATTTCATTTAAAAGCCAGAAAAAAAATCAATTGAAGTTCAGAAATTTCATCTGAAATTCAGAAAATATTTATTAAAATTCAGAAAACATAAATTTATATTCTGAATTTGAAATTAAGTAAAAATCAAATGAAATACAAAAATTTTATTTTAAATTCAGAAAATATAAACTAAAATTCAAAAATTTCATTTGAAATTCAGAAAACCTCAATTGAAATTTAGAAAAAATCAATTGATACTCAGAATTCGATATCAAATTCAGAAAAGATCAATTGACTTTCAGAACGCCCTTTTGAAATTCAGAAAAGGTAATTGAAAATAAATAAATAAATTTCATATTCATTTAATATTAAATGAAATTCTGAAACTCCATTTAAAATTCAGAAAATATAAATTAAAATTCGGAAGCATCAATTGATATGTAGAATTTTTATTTAAATTTCAGAAGAGATCAATTGAAATTCAAAATTCTATTTGAAATTCAGAAAAAATTAATTGAAATTCAGAAATTCCATTTGAAATTCAAATATATCAATTGAAATTCAGAATAGATCAATTGAAAATAAGAACTCCATTTCAAATTCAGAAAAGATCAACTGAAATTTCGGAATTCCATTTGAAATTCTGAAATCCCACTTGAAATTCAGAAAATATCAATTGAAAATCAAAAAAAAATCAACTGAAATTCAGAATTCGATTTGAAATGAAAAAAAAAAATCAATTGAATTTCAGAAAACGTCAAATGAAATTCAGAAAAGATCAATTGAAATTCACGTTTGAAATTCAGAAGTTCAGAATTCATTGAATTCAGAAGAAGAATTCAATTGAAGTTAGGAATTCAGAAACATCATTTAATATTAAAAATTTATATATAAAATTCAGAAGAGATCACTTGAAATTCAGAATTCCATTTTATATTCAAAAACATCAATTGAAGTTCAGAATTTTTCTATTAAAAATTCAAACAAGATCAATTGATATTCCGAAATTCCATTTGAAATTTCGAAAATATTAATTCGAAAATCAAAAACCGCTTCGATAATGAAATTAAAATCTGATGCAGAAATTGTTTTTAACTGTAGAGTTTATATTATGATTCGGTTCAATGTTGGTCATGATCTTTATAACGAGAGTAAAAAATAATTTAACACAATTCTGGAATCATATTTACTGTGTGTAAAATAAAAACTTAAACTTACTGGGCATACTGAGCACGCAAAGCATTACTTTTTCTTATGTATTTTTTAAACTTTTTAGACAGTTAATATATCTACTCCATTGGACAGACAAATGAGAATACATACGCGTAAAACTATGCGAAATCTTCAATACACTAAAATATTAAAATACATCAAATTTTTACACAACTTCAACTCAAAATATCCGCTGAAAAACTTTTTGCTAACCTTGTTTCGAGCTTAATTTACTTAACGATAATCCGACGAAAATACGATGAGCTTTTTAATACCGAAACTCTTTCTTTTAGCATTTCTTTGTTCTTGTTCAAAGCTTCAACTTTAAAGCTTCCAAAACAACAACGTATGAAAGAGCGTTGGGAAAGCGGGATGCTTAGATTTTTTGCTGCTAGTTGCAAACATTTTTAAGCATTGGGTAGCAGAAAATAGTGTTAGAAAAAAAAAAAAAATATTGTTCAAGCAAAAAGCATAGAAAATTTAAATTAAGTGAAATTATAGTGCTAAGCAAAAAAAAAAAAAACAAAATGCAACAAAAACACCAACAATAACAACTAAAATAAAATGCTTAACATTTCAAAAAATCAAAATTCCTGCAAAAAGTCTACAATACTAAAAAATAAATAAGTTTACAAACATATTGAAGAGGTAAGTGGAAAAAAATTAAAAATTTTTAATTTGCATATTAATTTTGTAAGAATATTTATATCACTATTTCCTAAAATATAATAATCGATCTTTTTCGAAGCTTTCGCAAAGGTTCTATGCTTGCTTCTACCGTCTTCAAAAAGGAGAAGGTTCTCAAGTTCGTCGGTTTCTCTGTTTTTTCTTTTGATTTTTTTTTTTTTTTAAATGTATTTACTAGAAATATCACTCATTTCGTCTAATAATACATTCACACTGAGAGCTAAATGTGAATTTTTCTGTCCAGTGGAATAGCAAAGCTGAAAAATTCGTAAGCTAACACATAGATGGCATTACTAGAATTAAATCCATATGATTTGTTGTTAGTACCAACCTTCAAACGACACGTATATAAATTTGACAGCTGTCGAGCAATTCGTGAGATTGTAGGTGAAGCAACATTTCACTCACAACTTTTGTTATTGTTAAAAAAAAAAAATTAATAAGAAAGAATTTTTTGTTAAAGAAGCATTGCTTTATCGTAAAAAAAATACTATTCAAGTCAAAACTTGATTATTCATACTAAGGCTATTTACGACTCTCCCACCGACATAGGTGTGGAACTACTTGTAAGGAACTGGATTATATTGATGCTTAGCTCTTAAATTATCCAAGCGGACCTTAGAAGCAGCCAACTTTCTAAATTAGTAGATAGGGCTATACCTCAAGGAGGGGTAATAACTCCCCTTCTCTGGCTCAGCTATGAACGATGTATTGAATACAAAGTTCGTAAATACTTATCATTAAGGAGTAAAATATTCCTTACTCACCTCAATACAACTCTACTCAGTGCATTGCGTTTTGTTTCTGTCATTGGAAATAAAAAACAAACGAGCGATCATTCGTTAATCTCCGAATGAGCGAGCGAGTCGTTTATTTGCATTTCTCTTTCGTTGCTGTTCACAGTCTGCGCTTTTGCAGAGCATAAGCCGATGTATGAGCTTGCTCTTTTTTTTTCTCCTCACTCAGATTATTTGAAAATGATGATGCACTCTTTTCAATGATATTTATATACAGTGAGATCTGAGTGAGTTTGGTTTTGACGTCATCATTTTTTTATCATTCCTTTCTATTGGAGTTTGTTTGTTTTCTGTTTTTTTTTACGAATTCGATACTGGGCTAACACTAGGTAAAAATAGGTCGCTGAATCCGAACACAAATAGAGGGGTCTATCTGCCCCCATTTGCAATTTTTTTAAGAGGAGACCGAAACATGTGTTTGACTTACAATTTGACTAACAGTGGACTGTTAACACGTGTGGACTGTTAACACGTGTTTCAATGTTTCCCCTAGAAATGTGTAAAATGGGGGGCTGATAGACCCCTCTATTTGTGCGTCTCAGAAATGCTTTCCCCCTTAGTAACGCCAAAAAATGGTTAATTTTTACCTATATTGCTTCCCCTTCGAGATATGGCACTTTTTATATTTTTTCGAAGATTTTTCGAGAATTTTTCGACATATTTCGATTTTATGTTGTTTCATATCTCGAAGGGGAAGCAAAATAGGTAAAAACTAACCATTTTTTTGGGGGTTACTATAGTAGGAGGCATTTTTGAGACACACAAATAACGGGTCTATCTGTCCCCCATTTGCAATATTTTTAAGGGGAGACAGAAACATGTGTTTGACTTGCAGTGGATAGTTAAACACGTGTTTCGATGTTTCCCCCTAAAAATTTGCAAAATTGGGGGCACATAGACCCCCTATTTGTGTGTCTCAAAAATGCCTCCTTCTATAGTAACCCCCAAAAAATGGTTATTTTTTACCTATATTGCTTCCCCTTCGAGATATGGCACTTTTTCTATTTTTTCGAAAATTTTTCGAGGATTTTTCAACAAATTTTTCGATATCTTTCGATTTTATGTTCTTTCATATCTCAAAAGGGAAGCAAAATAGCTAAAATCTAACCATTTTTTTGGAGTTACTATAGGAGTAATCATTTTTGAGACACAAATAGGGGGGTATATCTGCCCCCATTCACTATATTTTTAGGGAGGATCCGAAACACGTGTTTGACTTACAACTTGACTTACAGTGGACAGTTGAACACGTGTTTCGATGTCCCCCTAAAAAATGAGGGAAAATGAGGGAGTAATAGACCGCTCTATTTGTGTGTCTCAAAGATGACTCCCCCCTTAGAAACCCACAAAAAATTGTTAATTTTTACCTATATTGCTTCTTAATAAGCAAATTCAAATGATTTTCAGCTCATATAAAAAGCACATCATTTGCAGAACTCGAGGGATGAAAACAGTGACGATGTTCTCACAACGATGAGCGCTCTTTGTACACGGGCAAATAACCAATACAAGTGTTTGAGGATTTATGCGAGAGCGTAGCGTTCAACGAATTACTCTGAAAAGATTATTTATTGATTATTCATTGAATTAATTTTATATACGATTAGCAGGCCACAGTGGTCCGCGTCTTCGCCACGGACGTTTTCTTTTTATCAATAAAGAGCGCTTACAATTTTTTGTTACTCTTTGAATGGGTGTGGAGAGAGATAGAGTGTAAAAACTTATAAAAGTCCTAAACACGCTTAATGTAGACAGAGAATCGCCTTAAGACAATATGCCAAATTAAATTAAAAAGATTTCTTCTTTTGTTTTGCTTTGTTTTGCAGCTCAGCACTGCATGTATAAGTATGTATATCACTTTTCGCCTTGCTCGATGCTCATCTGCCTTTTTTTATTGTGCAATGCTAACCGAGCAGAAAAATAGAAAAGCAGAGAGTAACATGCAGCTGATTAAAACTCTCGCAACACAAACACGTGAAAAGAAAACGATCAAGCAATGCTTGTCATCGGGGATGATTTCCTAAAAACTTTACACTTTAATTAAATATTTGTTATTAAAATTTAGAGAGGAATATAAACCTATAGTGTAGCACAAATATGATATTTTAAAACTTATTTCATAAAAATCGGCCCACTGCTCGTACTTTTGGAGTTCACCTGGAAGCATAAATGTGCGCTTCAATTCTATATAAAAGTATAGATTAACTTAAGTCGAATAGTAACTTTGAAACAATAATTGTAAATAGTTGATAAATAAATAAATAGGTAATAAACAAATAAATATCAGTTACTCTTTATAGGAACTATTTTGCTTTTTTAACATAACAATCAGTTTCACTTGTTATAGATTTGCGCATATCTTTTAATTGTTTTAATATTTCTTGGTTCTTTCATTTTTCCAATTTCATTACATCATATTATATGTAAATATTAATAGATATTTTCTTTGCTCCTTTTCTATGCATATCACGCTGCGAATTCCAACATGTTGCTCTCACTGCCACCTCTGGAGCACGCTTTAGCCTGTTGGCTACTTTAAGCGCTCGAAGGTTGGGGTGGTGGGTGGCTTATTTGGCATGCGAGCCCCACCAGCACGTTGCTTTTATTTTGTTTCTAGTCGGTTGGTTTGTTTGTTTATATGTATTGCTAATTTCAATTTGTAAATGCGATTTTTTATGCTCTTCACCTACAACGAACTTACATTCTTAATGCTCACTTCCCGAAAGCTATTTAATTATTATTTCTAACATGTTTTGCGCTACGACGTTAAGTTATTGCGAAGGTTTTTTTTTATGATATAGGATGACATTTTCTTTGAAAGACACGCCCTTTAATTGTGCTGCTTGCTATTTTATATTTCTATCAATGCAGAAAGATTCTCTTAAAAAAATGTTTAAATTATTTGTATTTTTTTACCACAAACATTATTAATGAAGGTGCGTCTATTTTAACTGGCTATAGAACATTTTTTTATTACAACTTAAGCGTATTTAAAACTGTTACAATTTGTACAAATTTGTTGATAAAAAAAAAAAATGACAAATATTTCTTGATGAGTTCCCAACATGCAACATTTCGCATTTGATGATCTCATTGATATGAATTCGAACGCAATTTAGCGGTCATCATGATAAAGAATTTGTAAATTTTTTGATCTTTTTAACTTCAGTTGTTTAGCTGTAATAAATTGATAAATGACAAAAGTGATGACGGTTATATCGTTATATATTTGTTTATTAGCTTTTTTTTGTTATCTAAAAAAATTGTATCAACTATTTTTGTGATTTAAACACTTAAATCTAGTCGAATGAAAAATCATAAGTAATTTTGCCTAAGTCAACTTTGATAAAAAATTTTGCATGAAACCTAAGAAACTTTTTTAATAAATTAAAGAACTTATTTAATATATTCTTGGCTAGGCGAAATAAAGCTTAGGTAGTTATTGACAAATAAAGCTTTTCGGGAACAAAAGTAGTGGTGAAATTTTCTTTGTTATCTAAGTTATCTAAGGTACAGTTGCATTTGTATGAAAATTTGAAAAAACATAGTTGCATAAAATTTTTTGAAGTGAAAACTTCTTAAGGCACTTTTTGGTAGAGAGCAAAACTATAGATTCGCGATATCTTCATGTTGTTAGCGTAACAGAAATTATTGCTGTACAGCATTCTTTTTTAGGGATTACCTAGTATCGACCAAGCCGAAGACCGAAGCGATTACCGATTACCAGGCCGATTACCGAAGCGATTACGAACCGATTACCGAACCAATTACCGTTACCGAGGCGATTACCGACCGATTACCGAACCAATTACTGAATACCGAAACGATTACTAACCAATTACCAATGCGATTACCAACTGATTACCAAACCAATTTCCAATTACCAAAGGATTACCATACCAATTATTGAAGCGATTTCCAACCGATTACTGATAACCCAAGCGATTACCAACCCTATACCGATTACCGAAGCGATTACCAACCGACTACCGAAGCGATTAGCAACCCATTACCGAAGCAATTACCAACCCATTACCGATTACCAACCGATTACAAATTACCGAAGCAATTACAAACCGATTACCGATTACCGAAGCGATTACCAACTGATTACCCATTACCGAAGCGATTACCAATCAATTACCGGAGCGATTAACAATCGATTACCAATTACCGAAGCAACTACCATCCGATTACTGAAGCGATTATCAACCGATTACCGAAGCGATTAACAACCCATTACCGAAGCGATTATCAATTCATTACCGATTACCGAAGCGATTACCAACTGATTATCAATTACCGAAGCGATTACCAACCGATTACCGAAGCGATTATCAACCGATTATCGAAGCGATTATCAACCGATTACCGATTACTGAAGCGATTACCGGCTAATTGCCAATTACCGAAGCGATTATCAACCCATTACCGCTTACCGGAGCGATTACCATCCAATTACCAATTATCGAAGCCGTTACCAACCTATTACCGAACCAATTACCGATTACCCAACCAAAGTAATTGTGTTACAAATATATTATGTATAAACATTAAAAAATAGCAGTTCATGCATTCAATAAAGCATAGATTGATAAAAAGAGTTAAAAAAGAACACGTCTGATTTGCCGACTCTACACTCTAAAAAATAAATACAAATTTACTATTATTATAATAGTAATTTTTTGTTTAAAATTCCACTGGAGTGTAATTTCACTGCAAGTTTCATTGTTAATTTTCAATGTTTAAAATTATATACAAACTGTAGTGAAATTAAGCAACATATGTTGAATTTTGCTGCAATATTAAAATTAAAGTATTTTTTCATCATTTATTTCATTGCCAATAGACATATGTATGTGTGTTGAATTTTCAACATTAATTGTATAATTGCATCATATTCTCATTCAAGTTTGGTTTTGAGCAAGTAAGCAGCTTATTAATCAGTCCGGTATCCGCTTCTCTATATCCATTTACAAAAATTGTGTTAAATAACGCGTTTTAATTTTAAGCTAAGATTGTAAATATTTTCTGCCTTGTAATGTACTCAATATTTATATTGGAATGTGTGCGAGAAGTGCTTACTAAATATTTAAAAATTATTTTAAAAATGCTTTGTTTTATTTCTATAACTCTAACGACAAATTGATATAGCTTCTTGGTGCAACGGACTTGAAAGTTTTTCTTTTTTTTTATTCGTTTTTTTTTTATAAATATTAAATCAATCATAAAATTAGTTGAAGCTTACTTCAGTTTTAATTGCCAAGCACATGTTAAATATTAGTAAATAGCAACAGTAATTTTTATATAACTACATTTATGTAGTAAAAGTAAACAAAAGTTGTTGAATATTATTCATATAAAGGTTGTAATTTTGCAATAGTAATACAAAAATGATAGCAACATTAAACAACTTATGTATAAGTTAAATACAATACATATATTAAAGCTTAAATATTACCATATATTTTCAACAAAATTAAACACCAACTGTTGAATTTTACTACATACCAATAGTAAGCAACAAATGTTGAATTTTATAAAGGTGTGTAAATTTACTACAGTTATAGTAGCTAAACTGTTGCCTACAACTATTGTAATAAATTTCAACAAAAACTTTTAAGAGTGTAGCTACTTCGGAAATTCGTACCAGCTATGTTATTTCAAGTCATCAAGTTTTCACTTTGGTCGGCAGTCCTTCCACTGCCTACTTTTTTTTTATGATAAATGAAAAACAATCTTAGTTAGAAAAAAGATGTCAAGTTTTTGGCAGCGGTACGAGGTCTCAAGAGACAAAATTTCCACAATTGGAAAAATCTACATGGTACAAAATATACAACGTTAAAATTTGAAATGAGAAAATTTTCAAAGATAGAATCTCCAATATTATAATCAATAAAATTGTGTACGAATTTTAATGTTTAATAGATCGTTCAATAGGCAATATCATAACCTTTCTTTTGATGCCCATAATGCTTACTTTTATGTAAAAAGACACAGTTTCGAACGTAGACGTAGAATTTATTGTTTGATATATTTGATGATACATTTGTTGTTCTTGTTCTTTTTAATGTTGATTAAAAATAAATGTAACTCAATGTAATGTTTAATAAATTGACAAAAATATATTAAGAAAAAATATTAATTTATTAATAGAACTTGTATATATTTGAAATTTAATTGAAAATTGAAATTTTAGCAAATAAAATATATTTTTAATATGGAATAAACATAATAAATAATGATATAATAAATACCAACAACCATAATAATAACATAAACAGCTACTGCTGCATTTCATGCACAATTTTTTTAAAACGATAATGTGATTTTTTTTTTCTTTGATATTGCTATTTTGTGACTTTATTGAAGAGGTGACAAGATTCAATATATATACCTCGTTTCATTCGCCATGTAACTGATATTTTGGCATATATTTTATTTTTGTACGATGAATATTTAAGGCTGTATTTATTACCCAAAGTGTGAATAAAAACGTTGCCAGTGCTTGAAAAACTTTTGAAAAAGACCCCATACAAACCGCGTTGTAAAACGTAAATCTAAGTCAACAAGTCACAAGTTTTTCAGGCCCATTTCCTACACTTTGGACCTTTATAACTTTTAAACCACTTGAGAATTTATAATACACTTTTATAAAGTTAGAAATAAATAAAACTTATATAAAATAGTGGCACTTTATACTTGCAAAAAAGCCATAGGGACAAGATGGGGCTTTTCGCCTCGTATCGTTCACTGGCTGTATACTGGGGTCATAAGACCTATTCTTCTGTATGGAGTAGTAATATGGTGGCCGTCCTTAGACAAGGTCACTACTTATATGAAACAACTTCAAAAAGTGCAGAGAATGGCATCTATATGCATGAGCGGTGCTCTGAGAACAACACCGACTGCAGCCCTAGAGACCATACTTCATCTTCTACCACTGGACGTGGTTGCCAAGCAGACAGCAGCCTGTTGGGCGATTAGACTTAGAGAACTGAGTGAATGGAAAAGTCTGACAACGGGTCACTCATCCATACTTAACAACTTCAACTTCATTCCATCAAGGACTGATTACTGTAAGCCCTCGCTTTCCTTCGAAGGAAGGTTTGGTACGCTTATTCCGCCTAGAACATACTGGGTCAATGGTGCACCATGAAATCGAGGGTGTCTATATTTCTATACAGATGGAACTAAATTAAACGATAAGGTCGGGTACGGGGTCTACTCAAAAGGGGTATCTCTGGCTCGTAGGCTTCTTGACCACTGTAGTGTGTTTCAGGCCGAAATGATGGAAATACGGGAGGTAGCATCATAGCTTTCAAGAAACGTTGTCTCTAAACGGAAAATTTATATCTTCTCAAATAGTCAGGCTGCGATAAAATCGTTGGAATAAGTAGCCACAAACTCTAAAGTATCCAAAGAATGTCGTGCTTCATTAGGTGAAATGCCGAACTATTTCAGCATCAACCCAATATGGGTACCTGGGCATAAAGGCATAAAAGGTAATGAAAAGGCAGATGAGCTTGCTAGAAATGGTACATGAACGGCATCAATCATGGTGAACCCACCGGGTATCCCATTAGCAACTCTCAAGCTGCTAATCAGTAACAATATCATATCGAAAGCCAACACTAGGTGGGCTGAACTCTCGACATGCAGAGCATCAAGGCTTATCTGGCCGACACTAGATCCCGGGCGATCTAGAGTCCTTCTCGCACTGGCAAGATCAGAACTAGCCATAATAGTGACTGTCATCACAGGGCACTGCTTGATAGGCAGACATGCCTACAGGTAAGGAGTTATCTCAAATGACTTCTGTAGAAGCTGCAGGGACAAGGAAGAGGAAGAAACCATCTCGTATCTTCTGTGCTCCTGTCCTGCGCTAGCCAGCACAAATATTTAGGCTCTTTCTTCTTTCATGAGCTTGACGAGCTGTCAACGATTGATGTCAGGCGTCTAAAAGGGTTCATCAGGAGCTCAAGTTGGTTCCATTTTTTAATGAAGGCCTGTGTGCAGCGGTATCACAATGGACCTATCTGGTCTAAGTGAGCTGATGTTTGATATTTCGCCGGCTGCCGCCTCTACCTAACCTAAAAACTTGGGTTAAAAAAACAAACTCATGCTTCATGCTACTGCGTTAAAAAGGTACAGTGCAGCTATCAGAAAAATAACTGTTTTTATTAATTTTGCCTATAACTCCTAAACTCATATAAGACATATAAGACCCCTTTCATCTTCTCTGGCCCAAAAGTTGACCTCATTTCGTAAATCTGTGTAATTAAACAGAGTTTGATACACATTTTTATACCCCAACGCGTACTGCGTAAGGGGTATATTAACTTTGTCATTCCGTTTGTAATGCAAAGAAGGAGGCGTGGCAGGTATAGAAAAATCTATATATGTTTGATCAGCATCACCTCCTGAGTCGATTTCCGTGTGTCCATCTGTCAACACGATTTCATCCGTAACTTTAAAGCTATCGCGATGAAATTCAAAATATAAGTTTATTTTTAAAAAAGGAAGATCAAGTTCGAAAATGGGCCAAATCGGATGAAAACCACGCCTACCTCCCATACAAAGTGACTTTATTTTAACCGTAAAATGTCTTTAAAATCCACAAAAATTAAAGAAATGCCTTGAAATTCGGCGCGTAAGCTTTGATCTTCAATATAAGGGATGACTATGAAATTTTGAAAAATCGGATGAAAACCACGCCAATCTCCTATACAAAGTGGCTTTATTTTAAAGGTAAAATCTTTTCAAAATCTGCTCAAATCAAATAAAATTTATTGAAATTTTGCACATAAGCTTTGATATTTAATAAAGACCATTATGCTATTTGGCAAAGTCGAATGAAAACCACGCCTACCTCCCATACATATTGGCTTAATTATAAACGTAAAATCTCTTCAAAATCTGCTAAAATTAAAGAAATATTTTCAAATTTTGCACATAAGCTTTGATATTTAATATAAACCATCTGTATGATATATGGCAAAATCGGATGAAAACCACGCCCACTTCCCATACAAAGTGGCTTTATTTTAAACGTAAAATCTCTTAAAAATCCACAAAAATTAATGAAATGTCTTGAAATTCTGCACATAATCTTTGATATATAATATGAGTCATCTCTATAATATATGGCAAAATCGGATCAAAACAACGCCTACCTCTCATACAGAGTGACGTCATCAAAATAGGAAAACTTGCGTTAATATATAAAACTGAATATCATCGTGTATGTCGTGGCTTAAGACTTTGAATATACTTCAATATGGCCGCGGGGGGTATTTTAGCTTCGGTACCCTGCCGAAGCTCCATCCTTACTAGTTATAGATATTTTTTGGTGATTTTTGGAAATTTTGACGCTTGGTTTTATGAATTTGGCTGTTTTATTTTTTTGATATTTTGGATTTGGAGCCTTTTTAGCTCTGGAGATTTTGGTTTTGGATATTTTGTCGTGAATATTTCGTAACAAATTGCAAATTTTTGTTTATTACCATATATACAAGCTTCTTAGATAACTTTACATAAGTTTTAAAATGACGTTAAATAGCAAGAAAAGATTTTTTTCTCTTAAAAGAGGGCTTGCTTTTATATGAATTATAACTGGGAGTTATTTTTGTAAAAATTTTTGGTGCATACATATTTTTTTTTTCTTTAATAGCTTTTTCTTAACTGTAAATTTTTTCTTTTAAATGCAACTGCTATCAATCACTAAACAATATTGTTAAACTTTGATCTGAATTGAGTCATTAACACGAGTTCATTTGTCAAACGAAGCCGATAAGATTTAATTAAAAAAAAAAAGTAAAAATTAAAAACATTTCTAACGCAACTCATGGGCGAATCAATCTTAATGAAAGCATGATAAATGGTAAAAAATGCATGAATGAATGAGCGCATGAAGTCACCGCCTAACTAACTAGTTGCTGTTTCTTCCGCATCAACAACAACGTACAGTGTTGATTTGTTAACAAGCGACATATTTTTTTTTTCGTTATACGGTAGCGTTTATTTTCACACGCCCGTCGTTGTTGCTCTTGCTGTGGTTTTTGCTGTTTTATTTATCCAGCATTTATTTGAACGATAAACAAAGTTTTACGGCCCATTGAGACTAAATACTGCTAGCAGCGACCTTGTTGCTCAGCATGTGAGTGTTACTTAAATTTTTCAAGCTGCCTCTAATTTTGGTGTTTAGTTTTTGTTGTGGCATAGAAATCTATTAAAAAAGTTTTTAAAACTAACAAAATCAAAAACTCAAAAATGGTCAAACTTCCCCGCACAAAAGTATGATTTTGCACATAAAAGGGTTAAACACAAATTTCGGACTCACCTAACTGGACCGACATAAATGCTCTGTATAAATCTTTTATATAATATAATTTATGTTAAAATATGCTAACTTTATAAATATTAAATAAAAGGTGATCGAACTCTACAACAAAAAAATACAAAGTTCAAAATAAGTGCATAAAATGTATAAAAATCGATTTTTAGCTTATCAGATATAAAAGCCTTGAACATATTTCAACATAATTCCCAAAGCATGTTTTTAAAATGTGCATAATTTATGCAAAATTAATAAAATTTCGTATATTGTTCATATTAAGTACGAGTAAACCATCTTAGTTTCAAGCAAACTTATGCGAAAACGACAACATTTTTGTTAAATAAATTTAAACTTTTCTATTCTATTCTGATACTCGTAGCTTGGCCAAAAAGTAAAGTAAAATAATTAACTTTTTGGCTTCTGAAGTAAAACTGAAACAGCAAAGTTTGTTTATTCAAAAATATGTCTCTCTCAGTAGTAGTAGTAGTAGTAGCTGGGTGTGCCATATTAAGGGGGTTGCGCAAATATTTAATTTTATATTTTTTTTCTATTGATTTTTTAATAAACATTAAAGCCGGCTAAGCATGAAGGCAAAGCATGCATGTGCGACGTGTGAGTATCTTATAGAACGACAAAACAAACAGTAAACAACAAAAATGACAACAATGACAACATGGTTGAGTCATCTGCGGTGTCTGAGTTCTTTTTTTTTTTTTTTGCTCATTTCCTACAAGCGCAATATTCGCAGCAGTATTCATCTACGGCCGCCTGTGTAACTACATCTTTTCTATTTTGTTGGCTCCTCTTATTTGTTGTTGTGCATTAGAGATTATTAGCTAAAGCTGCCAACAAACACACAGAATTACACAAATATACCCCGACATTCACATGGCCTGAACTTGGCATATTTTCTGGCAAGAGCTTTTTATTGTTTTGGCTAATGACTGACTGTCAATGTGCTGATATGCACTCAAGTCGGCCGTTGTGACACTTTTTGTTAACGAGTTGCGTCAATAAATTCTATAAAAAAAAAATTGCATTGGTCGCAGATAGAGGCAGTGCAAAAATTAGCGCACGTTTCGGATGTTTTTTTTAAATAAATAGTGATAAGTTTTTCACTTTATAAATATAAACATTTTTAAGTTTTTCACTTTCTTTGGCTTTTATAGAAAGTGTTTAAAAATAAATAGTAAAACAACATTGAAAACATATATAATTAAGATTTAATCTTAGAACTGTTGTGATATATTTAGGTTAGGTTAGGTAGAGGTGTCAGCCGGTGTAAATAAAATACACCAGCTCACTTAGACCAGATAGGTCCATTGTGATACCGCTGCACACAGGATTTTATTAATAATGGAACCAACTTGAGCTCCTGATGAACCCTTTTAGACGCCTGACATCAGTCGTTGACAGGTCGTCAAGCTCAGGAAAGATGAAAAAAGAGCCTAAATATTTGTGCCTCCTTCTGGCTAGCGCAGGACAGGAGCACAGAAGATGGGAGATGGTTTGTTCCTCTTCCTCGCCCTTGCAGCTTCTACAGAAGTCATTTGAGATAACTCCTAACCTGTAGGCATGTCTGCCTATCAAGCAGTGGCCTGTGATGACAGCCACTATTGTGGCTAGTTCTGGTCTTGCCAGTGAGAGGAGGGCTCTCGATCGCCTGAGATCTAGTGTCGGCCAGATAAGCCTTGATGCTCTGCATGTCGAGAGCTCAGCCCACCTAGTGTTGGCTTTTTATCGACATCCTATTGCCATCAATTCAGCTTGAAACACACTACAGTGGTCAGAAAGCCTACGAGCCAGAGATACCCCAAGCTCTTTTGAGTAGACCCCGTACCCGACCTTGTCGTTTAATTTTGAACCATCTGTATAGAAATATAGACACCCTCGTTTCCAAGGTGCACCATTGACTCAGTATGTCCTAGGCGGAATCAGCCATACCACACCATACCTTCCTTCGAAGAAAAGCGAGGGCTTGCAGTAATCAGTTCTTGATGGAATGAAGTTGAAGCTGTTAAGTATGGATAAGTGACCCGTTGTCATACTTTTCCATACTCCCAGTTTTCTAAGTCTTATCGCCAATTAGTCTGCTGTCTGTTTGGCAACCAGGTCCAGTGGTAGAAGATGAAGTATGGTCTCTAGGGCTGCAGTCGGTGTTGTTCTTAGAGCACTGCTGATGCATATAGATGCCATTCTCTGCACTTTTTGGAGTTGTTTTATATATGTGACCTTGTCTAAGGACGGCCACCATTTTACTACGCCATACAGAAGAATAGGTCTTATGACCCCAGTATACAACCAGTGTGCCACTGTGGCTTTTTTAGTGTGCTCTGCCATGTTTAACTTCCAGCTGAGCTTTCTATCTAGTATAAGTCCCAGGTACTTTGCGTTATTTGCAAGGGACAGAACAGACCCATTTAGTATGATTGGTGTTAAGGACGGAATTTTATATTTCCTGGTAAATAAGACTAGCTCTGTATATTCATCAAGAAATTAATATAGTTATGATAATAAAACAAATAAGAAAAAAATTAAGATAATAAGATTATATATATATAATAATATGTTTAAATAAATTATCAAATATGACCAAGAAATTAAAAGGAAAAGTATTTTTAAAATTATTTTTTACTTTGTAGTGATTTTGTAATCGGTTGTTTTTTTTTTTTAATTTTTGATTCCTTGGTTCCAAAGAGATTAAGAATAGATGCATGTCCGAATGTGTTCTTCTTCCAAGCTTGTGATTCGTTAAGGCGAATCGCGCTCTTGGTCGCCGAACACTTAAGGAACTCTTCTATGGGGAGAAGATGCCATGAAAAACTTCTTGAGAACGTAAGTCGTTCGAATTCGACATAAAACATGTAGGTCCAGTTCTCGATCATTTGTGTTCAAACAACATTTCACAACACAATTGATCATAAGAAGCTCGGTCAAAGTCCTTTCAAGGGCTATATTGGCCATTTCGATCCGCCCCCCCCCCCCTTTCCCCTCCCGATAAATGCACTAGTTTATCAGAAAATGGAGAAAATTGAATTTCATACATATCGTATTTTTATCTAATTTTTATCGTCTTAAAACAAAACACACCAACATCTTCAAAAATAAATTCGAGCTCCCGAGAGACTGTAGTTTCCGGGAAAATTGGCAAAATCTTTTTACATACATAGATTTAATAGGAAGTACTTTGAATTTTTTTCATATTAAGAAAAAATACACCGTAATTTCAAGCTATTTTCGTGCTTCTCAAAAACGATATCAAACTCCCGATAACTCTTATGTTTAAAATGAGTTTTTTTCTCGTTTCTTCGCGAAATCGATGGAATGATTGGGTGACACGAAACTCCTTTAGATTCGTTTTTTCTATCGTTGTTATTTTTCGGTACTCTAAGTTTAAGTAATTTATCTCAGCTATGCAAATTTTTTTTCCGGAAAATGGTAAACTTTTAAATGCGCTCGAAAATATTAGTTAAAAGCTCAAATTTCCTGTATCGAAATTTACACTTTGCATAGCTAAGGTATTGCACACTTCTATTTTGGAATTTTTTGTAGCATTGTTTATTAATACCTAACATTTTATGCCCTTAAAAAATCTATCTGCTTTGATATTTTATTACAAATAGTAACTTGAAATTGTCAAAAAGTATCATATAACATATACAAATATACACATCATACATATAACAACAACATATAACAAATATGAAAAATTTTTTTTTTCCTTTTTCATAACAATTTCTGAAAAATGTCCATTAAAAAATATTTTTGTTACATGGACGAATGCTGTATCTAGCAGCTGTTGTTGCTTACTACCTTGGCTTGGGTGCTGATTTTGTGCTGCTACATGCCGCCAATGTGCTGCCTGACTTGCACTGACTTATGTCCATTCATCCACATGCATGGATACATTTTTTGTTTTTTTTTTATATGTTTGCTTGTGCTACTTTTATAACACAAACAACAGAAAATATTTTGGCCAAGTTGCAAAAACTATTTCAGAGTCATTGAATATTTCCATTATTTTAGGCCACCTTCTATTGAATATTTACAAACTTACCTATACAGTTTAAAGGTCAAATTCTTTTTTCGTTAGTTTTTACATATTTTTTGTTTTTTTATGGTAATATACAGCCTTTATATGTTTACGAAAACACATACATTTAAACTAGGGCATCGATGCAATCCGTGCAAATGCATCCATTAAAACTTGTTTTTCAACGTGTTTGTCTGCAGTTTATTTTGGGCCAAAAGGAAATTGATTTTATGGTCAAACATTATAGGCTGGTTGGGTTAAAGGTATTCTGATTTGAGCAAAACAGGCAACTAGATTGGCTGTTATACATAGATTATTTCGGTTCACTTTTATAGAACAAGAACAGGAACTGTTTTATTTTCTAGAAATTCGATTAGTTGCATTTAGCTGCAAGTTGGCATCCTTTATGCTTTTTCTCAAATGGTTTTTTACAGATTTTTTTTTTTAAATAGATCTGTGTTGCGTTGGATATGACTACATTGGTACCTTTTTTATGCTTTGTTTTTTCTTTTTTTTTCTTATTGCTTTTTTCATGTTGTCGCATCTATGAACAGCTGCATTCACAAGATGTGTTTTCTACGAGCAGGTAGCGAAGTTGTAGAGTATCTTTTTTTTTTTTTACTAGCTTCAAGCTGGTATTTTTCGGTATGTTCCTTAGAAAATGTGCTCATTTCAAATTCTTTGTTGTTTTTTTTTTTTTTTTTTTTTTTTTTTTGTTGTTTTAAATGCCTTATTCTTACACATACCAACGCAATTCGGTCGTTTGATGCTACCAACATTTTGGCTGTTGTAGTTTTCTTTTGTTTTTGTGGAATGTAGTAGAACATAGTTTTCCCAATAGCGCACTTTTTTGTATAATTTGACTGTGCACCGAATATTTAAGTAGTGAAAAAAAATTTTAAAAAAATTACAATTTTGTTTCATATATGTAGATACATATATCGCTGGAATACAAAAATTGTATAGAATAGCTACTGGGTTGTACTGCTTAATTTTGAACTAGTGTCGACTTTAAAAGAAATATTTTAAAATTATTGGAATTCAAATATTAAATGATTTTATTATAATATAGCTTGTTTTCTTCAATAACGTCACTACTCAAAAAATCTGATTTTTCAGGAGAAGCATTTTAAGTTTTGAACAGATATAGGAAATTGAAACTATCACACCAAAGGTGCTCCTATATTTTAAATCTTTTGATCCTTACACACTGACACAGACACATAAAACTTAAGGGGTTACATGACATTGGCAGTTTTTTGAAATCGAAACTTTTTTTAATAATTTTGTATTTTAGTAAATATTTCATGGAAAAATTCCTACGGGTTGAAAAGTTACAGCCGGATTAGTGAGAGCGCATTTTTAATTTTTGCGCTACCTACGTACGGCAGCTGGTATATACTTGTTTTACTTGCTACCTGACTTTTGGTGGTTGTTATTTCGTACCTACTTGAAGGGTGAAGCCCGAATTGCTAAATGATTGCAAAAAACTATAAAAAACAGCACAACACAAGATAACGAAGCCATACAGTACGAAGCAGGCATGGCAGATTGAAGGAAACCTTTTTTTTCTTTGTTCACAAACTTTAAACGCGTTTATCTCGAAACCATGTTTTTCGTACTGGTTGCGGCACTAGCGTGTTAATTTTTTGACGAAATTTTTTTTTGTATTTTTTTAAACTTGATTCGCTATCGAATGACACGAGCTTTTTTTTCGATTTTTTATGAATTTTGAAAGTCAATATTTTTTTTTTCGAAAAAACACACTTTCAAATTTGGAACATCACCAAAAATTTAAAAAAAAAAGCTCGTGTCATACGATAACCAATTTTGTTAAGATTTAAAAAAGTCATTTTTTTCCAGATCGGACAATTTTTGCAACTCCCAGCTCTGCAACCACGAGACCCCGTTTTTTTTCTGCCGCCAGTTTGGAGCTCTATAAAACCATGTTGGCGGGAAAAATATATTTGTTTGAATTTTTTTTCTTGTAATTTGTTCAATTCTCTACAAAAATAAAGAAAAAAATTTGGAAAAATGTTTGTTTTTGACTGAGTTATGAATTTTTAAAAAAAGGTCTGTTTTCTCTGTCGCGAATGTCATGTCCCGCCTTAAGACTTTCCATCTTTTATGTGGGTAAATGAGAAAAATATTAAAGTTAAGTTATTACATATTCGCTTCTTACGCGAAAAGTAAAAAAGATATCGTCGCCAAAATTACACACAGTATCCATTATGCTAGTACACACATTTCTGCGTTATTAACTAAATTTTTTTGTTTTTTGTATTATAATGTTATTGAAGAAAACGAGCGATATGATACTTTAGAAGGAAAATAAAATAACTCTATAATATGTTCCTAATCGGAACAATGTTAAAGAAATAATGTTGAACTAGCAATACCCGGTGTGCCTTACTACACCAGGCAACTAACTAAATTGAAAAATAATAAATATATGCAAAACTTTTAGTAGACACTTTGTTTGACACCATGCTCATTGTCCAATACCCGTTCCAGTTTTCCAGTAGTAGGACATCACCAAATAGTAACTTCATTCTTAGCTATAATGTTCTGTGACTTTTACATCCAAAGCTATTTGAAATCCCTTGCCCCATGCCCGTCCCAATTTTCTAGTAGAAGTACATCACCAAGAGGTAGCTCCATTCAGAGTTTCAAATGTTTTGTGGCTCTTACTTCCATAATTATTCCTTATCGAAAATTTAGCTTGTATGGGCGGAGCCACTCCCTGTTTTCCAATGTCCGTGTAAGTTTTCTGGTAGAAAGACCTGGCCAAGTAGAAACTCCATACTGAGTTTCATTGTTATGCGACATTTAGTTACAAAGCTATTCGATGTCAAAAATTTGAATTATATGGTATGGGCGGTGCCACACTACCTTGATTAATGCCCGAAGGACACAACTAAATAGCAAGTTCGTTCTGCGTTTCATTGATGTGTGGCTTATAGTTCGAAAGTTATGCCGGGCTGCTGAAAAATTGCCTTGCCCTTCACTCAAGGCCCATCGAATGTTACCAGTGGAATATCACTTTTAAATTAAGGTCGTATACCGAATTCCGAGGCTGTGCAACCTATAACTGCCACGCCCCTCAGTTCACTGCCTGCCACATTGGTTTGATGGGCACTAAACTTCATAGGGACATAGCTTAAGCGGTTTCGGAGTATATACCTGACATATATTAGGGTGCCCCAAAAACGTCGAAGTTGTTTTTTTTATGTGGTACCCCCCCATTTTTTTCGTATGATGTTAAAATAAATGTAAAAAAAATTTGCTGTACCTAGGATCACGGGAACCCGTGCCGACTTGCATCGGTACATGTCAGTACTTAGTTATGTGGGTAAAAGTTCTAATTTTTTCAAAAAACTCAAATAACTTTTGTATGCAGTTCGTTTTTTATTTATTTTTTCGGCTTAATGAACCTGCTGAATTTCAAGGGGTTGTTTGGGAAACGGGCGATAGTGGCCTTTTTTTAATACCATTAAAATCTACGAAAAAAATGCTACAATTTTTCTTTAAAATAAGCTTTGATAGCTTGAACATCAAAATTGGACGAAAACCTCCAGAGTTGTGATTTTTTACTTTTCGAAAAAAACTTTTCGTATTAAAAAAAAAAATTAAAAAAATCAAATTTGAAAAAAATTTAATAAAATCTTGTGGAAATATTATCTTAAACTATACCAAATGGAGATACAAAAATTTGTGTAATTATGTTGAATAACCAGGTCGTTATGAATTTTTTGCTAGAAGTGTACCTTTTTGAATATTTAGAGTTTGAGTATTTTTGCAAAAATAAAAAGTTATACCTTGGGAAAAAAAGTTATACCTTGACTATACGTCTTGACTTTTTTTTCAAAATTACTTTAAGTGTCCTCTTCTAGCATTTCGATCACAAAAAAAAAAAAAATATAAAAAAACGAAAACATATACTTCTCACTCGAAGCAATTCAATTCTTAATTCAAGAAAATATTTCTGATTTTCATTTGAAAAATTTTTGAATTCCAGGGTTGCCAACATACCTTTGTTTCCATTCCGCTTTTTATTAGAATGGATTTAGGTATTTTAACGAAACAGTCCCCAAAAGCCGAAAAATGCTCTCATTTTTTAACACTTATGCACACACGAAAATTAAATTTCTGCTCATTTGGAGCATGACAACCCGTGGCGACATTCATCGAAACATCTTCATACAAGTTACGTAGAAGCCACGTTCCAAAATGGACAGAAATTTTATTTTCGTATATTTTAAGGATAAATGAATCAAATTAAGGCATAGTTGTTGAAAACTTAGAGCATTTTTTGACTTTTCACAACACGTGCTGAAATGGCCATCACCAACATCCAACACCGATTGGTGTTTTCCGGTCCAAGTCCGTTTCTATCGCTATTTTAAGTTTTTCGCATTTATTGGGGGTCGAAAGTGGGCGTGACAAATTTATTATAGCCTATGTTCCAACTGGGCACCATAGCGATCCAATGGAAAAATAATTATTGAAATAACGCCTACCGTTCTCAAGCTTTGCGGTCTCGAACATGCTTGATTACTAGTGTGCGACCGAATATTCGGCTTCTGCTTCGGTATTCGGCATATTTTTTATCCTTTGGCTTCGGCCCTAAATATTTTTGACAAATGTTTTTGCTTTGTCATGGCTAAACAATTTTTATGTAGTTTTTTTGAAAAATTTTTGTATAATTCGATAAACTCCGTCCAAAATTCCACATTTAAAATACTTGTTTTTCTTTCTTTCTGTTCTTTCATACGTTGGTGTTCACTCGTTGAAAACTTTATTCAAATGCGTTCATAAGACCGTACATGTCGGATGAACATTTTTGATTTAAACCCGACATGTCAGTCCGACCGTCTCATTTGCTTTTAAATGATTGTACATATCGTCAAACATGTCCATAAAAAGTTGGATCATCAAAAAGTTTTCCGGGTCTGCCTCTCATTTACAAGCTTATGTTGAGAGGGTTTTAGTACAATACTTTCACCAGTTTTCAACAGATCGTGAAGAAAATTTGTCATGCGATAGGTCTTAATGAGGAAAACAATTAGTTTTTATAACTTCTTTACCTTCAATTTCATTTTTGACTATATATTTAAATTTTTCATCTAATTTCCTCCGTACCCCCAAAACTTTAACTTTTTGCTTAAGAAAAAACTAGTTCATAAAAAATCTTAAACTTTTGAACTTGTGAAAAAATTTATTAAGGCGGGACATGACATTCGCGGCAGAGAAAACAGACCTTTTTTTAAAAATTCATAACTCCGTCAAAAACAAACATTTTTCCAAAATTTTTTGTTTATTATTGTAGAGAATTGAACAAATTACAAGACAAAAAATTCAAAAAAATATATTTTTCACTCCAACATGGTTTTATGGAGCTCCAAACGGGCGGCAGAGAAAAAAACGGGGCCTCGTGGTTGCAGCGCTGGTTGCAAAAATTGTCCGATCTGGAAAAAATTACTTTTTTTAAATCTTAACAAAATTGGTTATCGTATGACACGAGCTTTTTTTTAATTTTTTTTTAAATTTTTGGTGATGTTCCAAATTTGAAAGTGTTTGAACATGTTTTCGAGATAAACGCGTTCAAAGTTTGTGAACAAAGAAAAAAAAGGTTACATTCAATCTGCCATGCCTGCTTCGTACTGTATGCCTTCGTTATCTTGTGTTGTGCTGTTTCTTATAGTTTTTTGCAATCGTTTAGCAATTCGGGCTTCACCATTCACCCTTCAAGTAGGTACGAAATAACAATCACCAAAAGTCAAGTAAAACAAGTATATACCAGCTGCCGTACGTAGGTAGGCTGTAACTTTTGAACCCGTAGGAATTTTTCCATGAACTTTTTTTTCTTAGAATCTTAAGAATATTTACTAAAATACAAAATTATAAAAAAAGTCGATTTAATAAAATTGGCAAAAAACTGCCAATGTCATGTAACCCCTTAACTTCATTCGTAGGGGAAAAAGTTACAACGAATTTAATTTTTCTTCGGTTCATCTTCGTTTGGCTTTGAAAAACATTGTTCATCGACAAATTCTTTGGTTGATTTGATAAATTTTTTGTCAATATACGGTCAACAAAAGTTTGTGTCAGAATTTTTTCTTTGAGTGTACCCAAATATTATTAATCGTATAATATGGAAATATAACTACATAATATTACATCAAATATGATTTAAAATATTGGCTGCTTTATCTACGACCATGATAAGCAAGTCAATATTATACTTTTCTTTACATTTACAACTACTTATACAAAATAGCTTATTAGAAGTTATTACAAAAGGGCGTGTCATGCCTTTAAGCTAATAATAAAAGCATTTTTTCATAAGAATACAAAACAAAACAAAAAAATTCCTTTAATTAAAATTTCAACATGATACACGACGAGTATCGCCAGACATAGTTAATAGTTCAAAGTTGATGTCGTCGGTTCAATAAACTTTAGGAATGCAGTAAAAGTAAACTATAATAATACGTTCACAACAAAACACCATGGCATATGCTCTACTTCTATTACAAAAACCACAACAACAAAGCCATTACAAAAGACCATCATTATACACAGATGGTAGAGTGAGAGAATAGAAAACTTCATCAATTATATGTAATTTTTCGTTTTAACCCTCACGCTATTTCTGTGCTCGAGGTTCGGGTTTAACCGAGTTTAGAGGTCAAAGTTGCGTTATAAATATAGAAAGATAACGTTTAGGCTTTACAGTGGCAATTAATCCATAGAGAGCAGCCTTGCTCTCTAACATTGTGCTTGATAACATTATTTGATAAGTTAAAGAAGGAAATTGTGGAATACATTTTTTTTTTTTTTTTTTATTAAATTTGGATTAAACATGAAAATGCCAAATAAATTCAGTGAGTCGAAAAAGTGTACGTACGTCTTGAATTCTTTGTTAAAGCATTTCTCCAATCTATATGATTGCATTTGCAATAAAGAAAATAAAGATCTAGTTGCATGTGTATTCAGATTCTATTGTTTTTATTATTAAGCCTGGAAGGTCATGCTTCGTCGAATCGACGAACCACTAGTATTATATTAATTGCATTGTTGTTGTATCTAATCGTCGCACGTTTCCGTTTTTTCTTACAATGTTCGTTGTTGTTATGCTGTTAATTAAAACGCATCGATGTCGCAACAAAAAAAATATCTTAAAATAGGAGATTTGCATGCTTGTTTGAACATATGTAAAATAAGGGTTAATATCTGATTTGTTTTGAGAGATATGATAATATTGTGTATTTAATTGAATAACATCACGTCCCGATTATATCCCATAAAACGGCTTACTCTTTATATCTCTCATTTGAGCGGCCAAAAAAGCCAAAACAATATCAGAACCTGACATATTCACCTAACGAGCCTATGAATATGGCTCTCTAGCGAAGATCATAACGACATTAGTCGGTAATTGGAACCAACATAATTTCAAAATGGTTTGACACATTCACTGATAAGTTTTTTCAGCAACCGCAGTGAAATCGTGCGCACCAACAATGAAAGCAGCCAGCGCACCATCTATCGTTTCTCGGCGTCTGAGACTATAACCGCATCAAAACAGTGTAATTTCTTTGCATGCAAAGGAAAAAACCTATAGAAAAAACTCCTAGGCGGCTAAATGGTAGATTAAGACGTTCACGTAAACGCGCTACCAAGCATAAAAATAATCCACGAAAATCCCTTTCTTCAAGGGTATCCACGGGTTGTCAGACCTAAAACTTCCAGGAAAATGCACCTTCATCAGAACTTACATCGACTCCTCTAAGTTCTCTGCCATGGTTCCATCCGTTTTCCGAATCAGACCCACTTTGGAGAATGAATCTTTTGAAATCATTTTCTGAAGCCTACATGTTTCCGAAATAGTTTTAATCCCAGAGCAGAAGTCCCTCCACGACTGCCTTTTACGGTGTCGTATTGGGTTCTTCAGTTCCCTTTTCCGTGCCTTGTAGTCTGCCCATGCTTCTGAGGTTCTCCCTCTCATGTGCATATTGAAGGCCTTCCTAACCTTTTTCTTCAGAGATTCGAGTTCCGTTCACCACCATGGCGTCGGATCACCCTCGTTTACTGAAGATATAGGACATGCCACCTCGTTAGCTGCGACCATGGCCGAACTAACATGTTTGACATGGCTTTCCAGTTCCGCTGTATTCCCTGGTACTTTTATAGCTTTTTGGGTCATTGTTTTCCTCAAGTTCTTAAATAAGCTCATGTAAGGTGTATGAAATAAGCTCATTATGAGCGCTCTGACTTATAAATTTGAGTCTTAAAATATTCATAAAAACTCATGAATCGTGAAACTCTCATCGTTTTCACTATGTCATTTCCAAAGTTCTATACGACTAGCTCCTTTTTTTGACCCACGTCAGTTCAATCAAATTCAAGCTAGTATTGCTTATTGTTTATGTTTCTGGCGTTTTGATTTGGTATCCATGTCTTATATAGTTCAAAGTAATATTTTCGAGAAAACATGATATAAGGTGTTTTAAATTTGTTATAGAGCATTAAGAAAAATATTGTGATACAAAAAGTATAAATTTATTAACTGAAGACTGCTTTCACAATGCCTAAGGTTTTTTGTTGTTTTTTTAATCTTTCTGACTAGTGAATAAGCTGGCCCTGTAGCACTAGTAATGTGACTAGTGAAATGGTAACATAAAAAGTAGCAATTGACCCCTGTCCATGACATGTTCACGTAATATTCACCAGTTGAATGCAAAGAAAGTAGATTCAAGTGAAACTAATACTCATTACCTTAGGACTAGTGAAACTGGTAGTTCTATACTAGTGTCAATTACTGCAGGGTTATGACAAAAATGTTCACTGTATTTTGTTTTATTTAAGCTGTATTTTAGCTTACACTAAAATTGCTCACGTCTTTTTCTAAATTGGCGACTACAATCTAAGGTCGTATTTGGCCAACTCCAAAAAAACTTTGTCATTCGTCTTTATTACGGTTGGTGTATTGGCGCCAGTTATAAAAATAGATTTAGCTTCCTTGTTTTTTTTTTTTTTTTACTTGGAGGCGTGGAAATCATCGCATCAGCACACAAACCTGACTATTTCTATATTAGTAAAAAAATGTTAAAAATTTTACGAATTTCTCACTTTGATGCATTGATTAACTTTTGCTGATATTAATTATTTCAATTATCTGTTCAACAATCCCCGTTATTATACATGACGTAATTTTATAGAAAAAGCTATGTTTGTATAATATTCTGAAATTTTGGTTGTAGAAATATACTAAAATAAATATAAACGCATATCAAAAGTGAAATAAAACAATAACAAAAAAAAAAACAATCAGATAAATATACAATGTTTGACTCTATGGCACAGACAGCAAACAACAACCCGAAAAATATAACTACAACAACAATAAAATAAAGCAACACATGGTCGGTTTGATGGTCTGTCTGCCTTCGAATAAACGCATCAGAGACAACGAAACTGATGACGCCAGCATTGAATGATGAACGCTTCAACGTACAGCCAAGCGTAAAATTATACAAATAATAGATATTTTTATAGAATATTTAACAAAAAAAAAAAAAAAATAGACAAAACTTGGTATAGAATAATTATTGAGTAGATGTTTAAGATAGAGCCATGACATAATTTAAACAAATTTTGTACACGGCTGCCTGAGTTTGTTAAAACTCATGCTTCAATATGAAAACAATTTAAAACAATATATGTATAAAAACACTTTTAAAGATATGCTTCAGCTTTATTGAAGATTCTATATTTTTGTTGAAAGAACAGTTAAATATATCGTTCTAACTAGTTGCTTGGGTTTTTGCGAATTTATCCAAAGACCTTCAACATTCAAAAAGCTACAAACTAAAATATTTATTTTTCAAATTACTTTAAAGTGTGGTTGACGTGCCCCAAAGTTTGAGAAGCAATGCAAGTCATTGTTAGCCAAACTAAATAAAAAAAAAAAAACAAAAACAAAAAAAAAAAAATAAAATGGAAGTTGGGATAGTGGAAATTTGGGTCGATTGTGGACAGCAACAAGAGGATTCCTCACGTTGATTCAACAAATATTTAGTTAGCTGCAAAATTTTCTGACATGCGTGGCAATGAATTTTGCAAAAAAGAAAAAAGAAACAATTTTTGTGCAACGCTTGACTTGAGTTGACGTTGCACAATAGGGCTGGCAACATTTATTGTTGCATGTGGTAAAGTGGAGCCAAGTGGGAATTAAAAAAAAAAAAATCTTTAATGGGTAAAAGATGTGTAAGATAAAAAAAAATCGCTAGACACAATATGCTCATTTCAGGCCTAGGGAGAACTTGAACTGAGCCTCTTTAACTCTCAGAAAAATTGCAGGTATAAACACGTCTTTATGCGTTTTTAAACGTATGCACAACTTATACAAAAATATAAATATATTTTACAAGAGAAGGCAAAAATTATTAAAATATAAAATAAAGATAATAAAAAATACACAACGCAAATTCTAGTACACGCTCGTAGTAAATAAATTCTTATATGTATACAAAGTCAAAGATCTTGAATGATATTCTAGTAAATCCTGTTTTATATATGTATATGACGAAAACGAAACCATATAACAAGTGAATCGACGTCAAATATTGAAAATATGTTTTATTCCCTCTCTAGCTTGAATTGTAGTACCAGGTCCAATAAGCTTCTAGAATAGAAATAAAAAACATAATATTATGGCTTGAAAAGATTCTTATTATTCAGTATATTCTTCCAGAAGCTCAATACACTTGACCCAACGGTCCTCTAATTTATGGCTCGCTGTAGTGACCTTTAATAAGGTCTCCAAATTACCCTTCGGCCGCTGCTATCTCCTCTTCGTTTGATGAAAATCGTTTTCCACGCATTTACTTTTTAGAATATGAGAACAGCCAGAGGTCAGAGAGAGCTGGGATCTGGCGAATACGGTGGATATTCCAACAATTCGTTCTTTAATTCACTGATTTTAGCGATTTTTTTTTTTGACTTTTGTGAACAAGTGCGTTGGTCCTTATACACTTCAAATGACTCTAACACAATTTTCCAAAAAAAAAAAACCCGTGGAGTTTCATGACTTTTTTTATTGTTTTCGAGGTCGCTGAAACCGAATACGAATTCAGTTTTTTTGGGTTACGTAAGGTTCTCCCTGGAGGCGGGTCCAGGGTAAACCCTAAACCCCTACAATTAATGAAATCAATATTTCTCCTTTTGGGGAGGGCAGGTGAGGATTAAAATGTATCATGAGATGGGTAGGAGAGGGTTAATATGTACGACCGACCTCCATTACTTTTTCAAGCGTAACATTTTTCCCTTATCCCCTCTGACCCCTGAGGCGCAAGAAGAAAGAAGTTCCTCTTTGAAAATTAGTTGGGGTCAGTCCTACATATTAACCCTCTCTTCCCCTTCCGAAAAGGGTAAATATCGATTTAATTAACTGGGGGATTTAATTAAGGGGGTTCAAGTGTATTGTGGGGGAGTGCCCCTAAGGAGGACTCGGAGGGAATAAGCCTCAAGGGAAAAATGGTACACTTGAAAAAATTATGGAGGCTGGTAATGAAAGATTGATTTCATTAACAGGTAGGGTTCATCGCATGGGAGCCCCCCTAAGGATGGGTCGGAGGGGTTAGGTCCTAAGGAAAAAAATGTTGCACTTGAAAAAACACTGGGGTTAGTGGTACATATTAACCCTCTCCTACCCATCCCAATTGGGAAAATATTGATTTCATTAACAAAAAAATGTGTATTGTATGGCAGCCCCGCTAAGAAGGGGTCGGTAGGAATAAGCCCAAAGTAGAAAACTGTTCCTCTTTGAAAAGTAATTGTGGTCGGTCCTACATATTAACCCTCTCCTCCCCTTCCGAAAAAAGGAAATATCGATTTAATTAACCGCTGGAGGTTAGGGTGCATTGCACGGGATCCCCCTAAAGAAGGTCGGACGGGATTAGATCCAAAAGAAAAGTGTTCCTCTTCAGTCATACATGTTAACCCTCTCTTGCCCTCCCCAAAGAGGTAAATATCGGTTTCATTAACTGTAGGGGGTTTGGGTGCATTGTATCAGAGCCCCCCTCAGGAATGGTCAAAAAGGATAGATCCTAAGGAAAAATTTTTGCTCTTGAAAAAATAATGAAAATTGGTTATACATTTTAACCCTCTCTAGCCCTCCCCAAAAGGGGAAATATTGATTTCATTAATTGTAGAGGCTTAGAGTTTACCCTGGATCCATCTCCAGGGAGAACTCGAAAAAACTGAATTCATGCACGGTTTCAGTGATCTCGAAAACATAACAAAAAGTCATAAAGTCCCACGGATTTTTTTTCGTGTTGTACAGTGTAATTGTTCATGAATTTCTTTTGGTTGTACACTAGACCGTCTCGTCTTATAGGCAAAAAAAAAAAAATTTCGCCGCACATCAGCTGATCTGAAGCATTATTGAAAGAAAGTTTTAAAAAAATGTACTTTTTTTTGACCGAACGTAGGGGTCGCGCATTGACATATTTCTTCATAACTTGGGTATTTACCGTCCGATCTTAAGTAATGATATGTCTTTATTTTTGTCTCAGAAAGACCTATTTTAAGTCTCTTGGGCTCATTGACCCCAGTTGACCCCTTATAGTACTGACCCACCGGACCGCAGTTTCTACCATCTTAAGGTATCATTTTATAAAAATAATACGATATGACAAAATTTTAAAAATTTGCCCTACGGTTTGCAAAAAAATAAAAAGAAAATTTTAAAAATATTTAATATTAAAATCACTGTATGATTCAGGTTTTTTTCTACATTAAAAAAAAAAACACGTATACTTTGAACAGCTGTAAATATAAGACTGAGTTGTCAGATCTACATGACACTTTATGCGTGTTCATAAGAAAGTAGTACCATTTTTAAGAAAATAAAATGGCGAAGGTACTACCGCCATCTATGTTTGATTCTAGAAACTTATTGAACAACCTAGTATTTTAATCTCATTTCAAGATAAAGTAGTTTTGTATTTCTTGGGGATTTTTTAAACATTTGAACAACTAATATAACTATTATGGTGAAGAAATAAAATCAAGAAATTAAGTTAGTTTCTTCATATCTTGCAACTATTTTTAGATATAACATTAAATTACTTCTTTATAGTTAGTTAGAGTTAAGCGACATTTCAGCTGGTACTGTGCTCACTTACAACAACAAACAACGATTTATGTATTTGCTTGTTGTGGATGAAAACTGTTTTATCCTCCAACAAACTGACACTAACAGCTGACAGACTTATTTTATATGCGGTTTATTTATAAATAGCCACTACAAAATGCTGTTCCAATGGACGCCTTCGATTTCAATTTCGGAGGGTGTATTAGGGTGCAGCAAAGTTTAGTGAACGTTTTAGTGAATGAGTGAATTTAGTGGTGTTTGAAAGGATGATTCAACTGTTATTTATAATCCATTTAAAATGTTAAAAGCTATTCTCTAGGCTAAAGTAAGAGTGAGTGCTTAGATATGTATGTGAAATTTTTTATTTTCAACTTAGTTCTATATTTACAATGCTTATTTTTGTTGAAAATGCACGTTTTTGGATTAACGCTTGATATAAAACTTAGAAATAAAATAAAATTTAAATGATTTTTCATTTTAATACAAATGCTCTAGTTCTCCAATGAATAATTTACGCACGACCAGTATAAAATGAAATAATTATTAAAAAATAGATTGAAGAAGAATCTTAATGTACACTAGAACGAAATCTTTTTTTAATCAAATTGTGCCAGCCGGCAACCATGACGCTCCGCTCAGCTTGCCACGTTGATAGCTTATGTCTGTGTTTGATAATGGGTAACTACTTTTTTAATGTTTTGTAGCAACTATAAATTTTTTGAAAGCAAGCTGTTTGAAATTTTACAAAAATATTCCTTATAAACATTTCAAGTACCATTTTATTTTTTTTTTTGGAAAAATAGATAATGTTGCTCATTTTGAGCAATAATTAAATCGCCATTGTTGTTGCTTGTAAAATAAATTTCTTCAAAAAACTATTTTGCATCTTACAGCACTATCAATAATCAAGCAAAATGGTCTATAAATTGAGCGAAAAGATTTAATGTGTTTAGATTAAGAATCTCATTTAAAATTGGTTTGTTTGCATTGAACTTTTTATCGTCTACTTCAGAGTTTAACTGAATCACTTCATAAAATATTCTTTAAAAGCTTCTGTATAAACATGACGCAACTTTTAAAGAATGTATAAACAAAAAATTATTCACAACAAATTTACTATTTTTTTTTTCTGTTTTTTCCTGTGAACTTTTTTGAAGTGCTAAGATATATAATGTTAATATTTCTAATTAAAAGTTTGAATCATAAATAGGCAAAATTTTAAGAACTACTTAAGTTCTAAATTTTAATTAAACACAAACAATTAACAACACTTATAAGCCTGATTGATATACTTAAAATATGGTTATGTTTATGTTTATGTTTATGTTTATGTTTATGTTTATGTTTATGTTTATGTTTATGTTTATGTTTAAGTTACGGCGAGCGTGCGACAACCTAAAACTATAAAAGTGCTGACAATGCGTCTAGCACCTGCACGCGCGTCCGGTACATGCCGGTGAGCAAGCGAACGCTGCTGCGACGATGGCTAAGCGTGGGAACAGCAGAGTCAGCAGATATTGAGGGGCTAGTGTATGTATAGACATTATCATAGAATAAGAACAAGATTTATGTGTTATGCTTAAGTTAGGTTCGTCTTAGTGCTTAGTCTTGATCTTGGCGTGGCCGAATTAAGTTGTAATAATATAAAAGTTATAATAAATTTGATTATAAGAAGAAAAAAGCTAATTGTAATTAATTTTGATTGGAACAGAAGTGAGTAGTAATAATTGGCCAGTGGGGCATTGGCTAGCTTGAGCCAAAATATATTTTTTAAAATAGCGCGTTCGAGACGCGTTAACTTTTATGTTTATGTTTATGTTTATGTTTATGTTTATGTTTATGTTTATGTTTATGTTTATGTTTATGTTTATGTTTGTGTTTATGTTTATGTTTATGTTTATGTTTATGTTTATGTGTATGTTTATGTTTTTGTTTTAGTTTATGTTTATATTTATGTTTATGTTTATGTGTACATATGGTTATTGTTTGGTTATGTTTATGGTTATTGTTATGATTATGGTTATGCGTGTGGTTATTTCGGCTTATTATTTCAAAATTTGGCATTGCTTTGATAGTAAAACTCGATATGTAGGTGTGACAAGTGTGACAAGTTATGAATATCGACAGCAAAGGGCTTTAATGTAAAGCCATGGGCGTCTGAAGAATTTTTTGTAGGGGTCTGGCAAAGGTTTTTATAGAAAGCTCACGTATATGAAATTAGTTTAGTACTGTTGATGAAATCAAAATTGTCTGTTGAATTTTTCTTCTTAGGTTTTGCTATTTTGTGAGTTTATTAAGGAAGTTAGAATAGATATTAGTTTCAATCGCCATATTACCGATATTTTGGTTTATTTTTTATCTTTTTATGATGACTATTAAAGGCGGTAGGTATTCCCCAAAGAGTGAACAAAAACGTTACATGTGCTTGAAAATATTTGCGAAAAAGACAATCCGCGTTATAAGACGTAATTCTACTTCAAAATCTTATGTTGTATGTTATGAACAGCTTGATCATGAATCGTGCGCAAAGAAATTTCTCCGTACAGCAAAGTTTGTGTGGAGAAAAGGCATAATTAGCTCTAATTCAATTTCACATGTTTATATATTTTGCCGCCACACTTAAAACATCCTTCACATGGTTGTTTCCTCTGCCACTTAAGTGTGTTATGTGTGTACTCTCATCCCATTTCCAAATCAATGCGAATTTTCTTGAACATTTTTATAGGTGCGGTCACGTGAACCTCACAGTGCCATGAAGGTTTGTCAGTTAAGTGAATGTAAGCTTTAAATATATATGTAGGAAAAACTGGCTTTATATTTATTAAACTTCAACTACGCACAATAACAGTAGATCTTATGGATCAATTGTCATTATTTGTGTTATACAAGTTTTCATACTCGCCTGTATTCTTTCAATCTTATTCGATTTTTTTTTTAAATTGTACTTTGTATACGTACTTTCTCACCACCGTTTTTTTTTCTCACCGTGATTCATTAGTAATATTAAGATTTCTTACTACAAGATAATCTGCTACAAGATAATCTGGTATTTCAATAAGAAACATAAAATTTTTATTTATAATAAAATAAATATGGTTCATTCTTATTATGCTCTCGCTCCAGTTCTTTATGGTTGATATTGATAAACATATTGTTTGAGTTTGCAAAGAGTGGGTGTGACGGGTAGTTTGCGCGTGCTGCTGATTGACTTGACATTAAAAGCAGACATAACGGTAAGTCATCTATTACGTGGCTGAGAGAAAAATAATATATATCAGCTGTTAGTGACAGCAATCAAAAAGGTCTGCAACCGTAGCATGAGGATAGAGTGAGTGAAAGAGTGAGATTTGAATAGACAAATAGACGATAGGAAAGAAAGAGAGGGAGAAAGGAACTAATTAAGTGCTAATTAACAAAGATAATAAATTTCTGGCAGCCAAAAACATATAAAAAAAAATGACAGCGGTACTTTTTTCGATGTTATCACAATTTTCAACCAAGTTTAAATGATTGAAATAACAATTTAGGTTTTATGACTTAGTTCACTTCTGTTAATATATTAACTCTGCTCGAAATAATTTCATTTCTATGCGAAAAAAATATATGTTCTCTACGTTATGACAATTTTTAAAGCTGTCAACTAAATAATTTTTTTTTTTTTGCTTAAGCAAAGTCATCTTTTTCAGTTAATTTTTTTTATTAAAGCTATTAAAATAGTCTTCGTTTTTATTGCCTTTGCACACGCAAAAAAAATCTTGTCTTAAGGTGTCATTAATATTTTATGCCACAATTATAGCAAATTTAACTGCATGTTTAAAACGACGATATACAAACATATTTTTCGTTTTTATACATTTGCTCTTTAGTTGCAGCTGAGCATTTTTGTCAAATGAGTCTGTTTTGCCTTTGAAGCTTAAAGCCTTCCTTAACCCACACAAACACACACTCACCACACATACACTATGCTGTCACTGCCAGCTGTCAAAATATTCTATAGCACAATACAAACATTTATTAGAATATCGTTGTGTGCGTGTAGCAATATGTTTGCATTAGTATGTGTGCACCTTTGCTATAACGCCTTCAGTTTGTTTCCATGTCATGCATTTTGTGTGCACCAATTATTTTGGCTTAATTTTATTTGCCTTGTTTTGCATGAATTTAAACTTTGAAATTATGTCAAACTTGTCGCATATCACTTTGAAGATTTGCATAATTTTACTTCCACCCACTACCAGTCGATGGGGAATTTTCGAATGAATTACAACACCGTCGCTCTGGGCGTTATAAAAATAGAGAACTCTAAAACTAGAGTATGTGGAGCTTTAAAGATTTTGGCTTAAAGCTTATTTTAAAATTAATTGCTAATTGTCAGGAGTTATGGGAGGTTTTCATTCCACTGGTGTACTTGGTTTGAATCAAACATTTAATTTTGCTTTGTTATCATCAATTTTCAATCGAAAACCTTGAGTTTTTACCAAAAAAAAAAAAAACTCTTTGATCATAAAATAAGCTTAATTTTAGATATATCCGATGGTCCGAACAGAGAACTGCACAAGCCTACTGGAAATCTATTTCAAGTACTTGCTTAAAATATGAGTTCAAGCTTGCTCTTGAGCTTGATAATTTTCAATCAAGTATAGCTTGTACTTGAATATAAATAAGAACACGACAGCTTGCGACTTGCAAGTATGCTAGTTTACAAGCAAACGACACGAAGTCCCAATAAATGAAAAATTTGATGCCTTCGGCAAAAAGCTTGAAATTGAAATGAAGTATCCAAATACTTCAATGAGCTTGTGTTAGAAAAGCTTAAGCGTTTTAAGACTTTTAAGGGCTCTGTGGACTTCGTGGTTGGCAATTTTAGAGGGCATCTGATATCAGAATTTAAAATTTAAAATGGCGAATAGGATTGCCACCTAGATGTTTTTGTATTTTTGTGAATTTTTGTAATTTTAAAATTCTGACAACGGATTTGATGTCGAATCTAAGGTCGCGGGTTAAAAATCCAATAATATGGCAGATACGGATGCCAACAAAATTTTTACCACAGAATTGCCACCTAATAAAATGTATTTTTCTGTATTTTAGAGATTTAAACATCATCTAATTGCGAACTCAGATTCAAATTTTCAACAAAGTTATCGCTTAAACACAGTACAAGCCAAATTTTACACTGCATGATCGGTCTAGATCAGGGGTGCGCAAAATTATACATTCACATTTTTGTGAGTGATTGTATTGCAAAGCTTTTGCTTTAAGAGTTTGCACTGAACGAAAAGCACGTGTTTGTTCATTCGTACGATCGCAGCATAAAGCAAGAATTGATAGCATGTCGTGTTCTATAAGGTTGCGACCATAGTGAAAGCTTATTGCTGAACCGAGCCGAAAAACATATTGGAGTAAAAGATATGCATGACTTGGTTTCCTTATTGCTTCAATGTGCTTTTTGGCTTGGCTCAGCAATAAGCGTTCACTATGTTCGCAACCGCGTTCATAAATGAACGAACAAACGCGCTAATATATGTTGTCGTATTTAATAAGGCAACGAACTCATAAAGCCTGTATGATACTTATTAAATTGATCATTGAAAATTATAACTAGAGCAGTTCAAATAGCACGATTGCATGGATTCAATTGGTGTGAGTGGGTTAGCATATGGTACGAATTGGAGAAAAATTTGTAGTACGGACTGTATTTTCTTTGCATTTTTTTGACGTTTCTTTCAATTCGTTCTTCGTTAAGTTTCGATCAAATATTTACTGTGCTGTTAATAATTAATTTGACATTTTTAGAGCAAACAAAACTATTTAATATAAATGTATGCTGAATTGGAAGTGATGTGTGTAGCTAATATTAATTTATTTAATGGAGCTGCTCTTAAAAACACCAGATATATAAAAGTAACAACGTTTATTATCCTTTTCTTACAAAATATGTCTGTCCTGCCCACGAGTCACTTGTTTTCAGATTTTAAAATTGGACAAAAAAAATTAAGTGTCATACGGGCATAGGCGAGCGGCCGCAACTTAACAGCATGAAGTTCGTACAACGACTGATCGTATTATTTTATTCAGTGTAATAAGTTCTCACCTCGACTTAAAAGCTTTTTTAATTGAAAGCTGTCGTATGCATGTGAAAGCTATCCGCCTATGGGCCTTTTGCGCACTCTTGGTCTAGATCAGTGCATGGCAGAATTATAAGGCAGGGTCGACTCGGAGAGGAATGGAGTAGAAAGCAGAATAAAGCGAGATAGATGTCAAAATCAGCTGTTCATCGCGAATTTCTTTATGCTCACATTTCGCAGTTGTTTTTAGGTTAAAATTGTTAGTTTTTTTTTTTGCAATTTTAAGATTTCTTTCACATTTTATAGTTTTTATTACACTTTTTTTTTATAATATTTACACTCAAATTAGCACAAATTTAACACCCGCGACCGCACTGTTTGCAACTTGGAAACATAAAATATTTTCTTCATTTGCAATTTCTACGAAATTCGTCGTTTTGACATATATGTTCCTTTTCATTATACACTCTTCGTTGACGCGTGAGAGCACTCAGCGAAGCGGCCCTACCTTATCATTGTATCATGTTAAAAACTTCTGGAAATGAACAAAACTTTTCTGCAGTTTCTACAAACGGAAGCATACGAAGCATAGAAAATAAATTAACGAAAACCTAAGCAGCGTGGACAATGTTCATTAATATAGGTTAAGTCACTTGAGAGAAAAGCACTCTTTTTCTGCCTTTGCTCGAACTGTCAAAGTAGTTGTGAGCTAAAAATTGTACAGATTCATGTTTTTTTTTTCTTGATTTCCTTTTATCCATTCTGACAGTTCGACCGAGCTTCTCTCAAGTGACTTAACCTGTATTAATAAACCTTGAGCGTGGACCTCTTCGCTTGAAGTTTCAGCGCCAAATGAATAAGAGAACTTCGTGAGTGTGATCGTGCTCGTGTAATATTCAAATTCGAACTCGAATACGCGTGTACTATGAAATGGAGACCACTGGTCTAGATTAAAAAATGGTCAAGTCAAAAAAAAAAAAAAAAAAAAATGGAAGATATTTTGGGATAATTTTTTTTCGTCATTTTCTACATGTATACACATTTTTGAGTCTAACAGAAAATATTTCTTATTTTTTCCTAATTAAGAGAACATTTTTTATTGTTAAACCGTTTTAATTAAAAAATGCTTAAGGGGCCAACATGCTTGATATCAAGCAAGCTTTCCCAAGCAAGTTTTATATACATCATCACTATATTGTTTTCGTGTTTTTCTTAAAATTGAAAAAAATTAAACTTGTCCATTTTTGTATCTAGACCCCGCACATAGTGTATAGTGCCCTCACCCACATAGTTCGTCTAAAGTTTGGCGTAAAGTTAAAGCTCTGTAAATAAAATAATCTTTAAAATATCGTTTTTATATATTCCTATTTATTTTGGTATCTCACAAACATTGCTGCTTTTTCCATCACCAAAAAAAAAACAAAGTTAGCAAGCACAACTTCCGCTAGTACTGTCAAACCAAAATTAATGTTTATTTTTAATATTCATCCACACACTTTTATGTGCATTTGTCTTTTGTCTCATTTGTATCGCTTTTGTTTTTAGATTTTTGTGTCTTCTTGTGTCTCTTGTTGTAGCTATCGTCATTTTATGCCTTTTTAATTATTCTATACAAACTGCTTTCAACTTCATTCTATGACTTTTAACAAGCAGCTATTAAAAAAGCTTGAATAGCTGAAGGCTTTTAGTTCATGCTAATGTTGTCTTTTTTTTTTCTTTTTTTTTCTCTTATTTGCACAAATTTTTTAATCTATGTATTTTTTGTTTACAGCCTGTTTTGGTTCTACTTACTCAATCTTCTTTTAGATATTGTTTTTTTTATTATTAAAAAAAACATTACGTCATTATTTCGCTTGAAATTAGCAAGATCGTTTTTTTAATCGTTTTTTATTTGCACTTTGTTATTGATTCTTTTTCGCTTTTATTTATTCTTTTTAGTTTTGTAGACACTCACACTTTCTTGTTTGTATTTCACTTAGAGTATTTGGACTGTTTACTAACTTATTGGCTTAATTATGAGCGCATTTTACAAATTCCTCAAAGTCAAGAGCAGTAAATAGCTCTACATACATTTTGATGTTAATGTTTGCTTGTAAGAATTCTGCAAATTCCACTTGTTTTTTATTTTTTGCATTCTTTTAAATTTCTTTGGCATTTCCACCACATCAATAAATGTTTTTAATTAAATTGATCTGCCTTAATGAGATTTCATTTTTTGCAAAAACTAGTCAGTAATCGAAATATAAGCCTTTGATAGCGCGAACGCAATAATGAATCAAAAGCATTTCTCCGCTTTAGCATTATTCTCAATTTAATTACTTACTTTAATTAAAAAATGTACAAAAAAAAAAAAAAAAAATAAATACAAAAATAAAATATCAATATTCGTATTGCAACGCATCGCCACAAGCAGCCTTTGCGCCATCCTAGCCCCAGAGTTAATGGATTTTCTTCTTTTTTGTATTTTGCTCTGTTATTATTTTGCAATTTGTGCCACTTGCGTTCTTTTATTTTAATTTTATGCGTTGCTTTCTCGGTTGTGATTTTGTTGCCATTCCCCCCACTGTAGCTCCCCAGTGGGAGTAACTCACAGTTTTATAAGCAATTAAAGCAATTTTCATGTAATTATGACAACTCGGGGACGCTAGTAAAAATGTTCATAAACTAAAATCTTGAAATTCTGAAAGATAATAAAAATTAGTATAGAATGTAATAAATTAAATTTAGTAGATGTATAAGAATTCATGTCTGTTAAAAGAAAGCAGCACGCAGCTGCTGAAATTAGAATAGATAATTTGAGAACTTAAAAATCTGTGGTTTAAAACAACATATCTTAGTTTTTGCAACTTTTCAACATGGCATTTAACAGGTTTTATTCAATATGAATATGAATATGAATATGAATATGAATATGAATATGAATATGAATATGAATATGAATATGAATATGAATATGAATATGAATATGAATATGAATATGAATATGAATATGAATATGAATATGAATATGAATATGAAATTTAATATGAATATGAATATGAATATGAATATGAATATGAATATGAATATGAATATGAATATGAATATGAATATGAATATGAATATGAATATGAATATGAATATGAATATGAATATGAATATGAATAGGACTATAAATATGAATATGAATATGAATTTGAATAGGACTATAAATGTGAATATGAATATGAATATGAATATGAATATGAATATGAATTTGAATATGAATATGAATATGAATATGAATATGAATATGAATATGAATATGAATATGAATATGAATATGAGTATGAATATGAATATGAATATGAGTATGAATATGAATATGAATATGAATATGAATATGAATATGAATATGCATATGAATATGCATATGAATATGAATAAGAATATGAATAAGAATATGAATAAGAATAAGAATATGAATAAGAATATGAATATGAATATGAATATGAATATGAATATGAATATGAATATGAATATGAATATGAATATGAGTATGAATATGAATATGAATATGAATATGAAAATTAATATGAATATGAATAAGAATATGAATATGAATATGAATATGAATATGAATATGAATATGAATATGAATATGAATATGAATATGAATATGAATATGAATATGAATATGAATATGAATAAGAATATGAATATGAATATGAATATGAATATGAATATGAATATGAATATGAATATGAATATGAATATGAATATGAATATGAATATGAATATGAATATGAATATGAATATGAATATGAATATGAATATGAATATGAATATGAATATGAAAATGAATATGAATATGAATAAGAATATGAATATGAATATGAATATGAATATGAATATGAATATGAATATGATAATGAATATGAATATGAATATGATATGCATATGAATATGAATATGAATAAGAATATGAATAAGAATATGAATATGCATATGAATATGAATAAGAATATGAATATGAATATGAATATGAATATGAATATGAATATGAATATGAATATGAATATGAATATGAATATGAATATGAATATGAATATGAATATGAATATGAAAATGAATATGAATATGGATATGAATATGGATATGAATATATGAATATGAATATGAATATGAATAAGAATATGAATATGAATATGAATATGAATATGAATATGAATATGAATATGAATATGAATATGAATATGAATATGAATATGAATATGAATATGAATATGAATATGAATATGAATATGAATATGAATATGAATATGAATATGAATATGAATATGAATATGAATATGAATATGAATATGAATATGAATATGAATATGAATATGAATATGAATATGAATACGAATATGAATATAAATACGAATATGAATATGAATATGAATATGAATATGAATATGAATATGAATATGAATATGAATATGAATATGAATATGAATATAAATATGGATATGAATATGAATATGAATATGAATATGAATACGAATATGAATATAAATACGAATATGAATATGAATATGAATATGAATACGAATGTGAATATGAGTATGAATATGAATATGAAAATATGAATATGAATATGAAAATATGAATATGCATACTATAATGTGAATATGAATATGAATATGGATATGAATATGAATGTGATTATGAATATTAATATTAATATGAATATGAGTATGAATTTGAATATGAATATAATTTTCTCTTGATTCATATTCATGATTCATTCTCATTATTCATACTAAGGAATCATAATTCCTACTCATAGCTCAGTCTCATAATCCGTGGTCATGATTCATGTTTCACATTCATGACTCATGATACATACTGAGTACTCCTGGTTCATTTTCATAATTCTTGCTTCGGAATCATAATTCGTACTCATGACTCAGACTCATAATTCATGGTCATAATTCACGGTCATGATTCATAGGCACCATTCGTAATTCATATTCTTTTATGAACCCAAGTTACAATTCATGACTGTTACTTATGAATTAGACTCATAATTCATGATCAAGTTTCATAATTCATACTTAAGGTACTTTATTCATACTCGTAAATGAACCAATGTATATGCCAAGCATATAAAATTATTCTAGCCATTCTTTGCCAGCTAGGATTTGCCTAAACTTTAAGCTTTACGTAAATGGCGATGAAATCCACGCACTTCACTCTATCAGCCTTACCAAAAAATTAATTTAGTGCTGGCTCTATTTAGCACCAGTTTTAAAAAGATTTTTAGCATAAGCTTCGCAGAGGCTACAGCTGGTACTAAATTAAAAAGCTGACGCTAAAATTTAATAACAGCTTTTTAGTAAGGCTGTATATGTTCCACTTCTAAATTGTTTCATCAGCACGTATTTTATCCTCAAAATTTAACTCAATTTAAAGCACATTAAATATACATTCATACTTTTGTTAAAATATTTACAAGCATGTAATATAAACATCATGTTTCAGCCGTTTAAAATGTGTGGCAATAAAGATTTGTTATTGTACGTTGTTATTGTTATAAGCATCATATATTTTTAACTTTGTTCTTGTAAATATTTTAGTATGCGGCTCAATTGTAATTTTGTTGTTGTTATGGTTGTGTTGTTGGATACACACTCGCACATACCGGCCTTCTGTTTCTATTAGCCTGCTTGTCTCTGTCTATCATTGTTGCTTATATTATATTCTGAAGCACTTAAAGTAAAGACAGCTAATTAAAACATAAAAAAAAAAAAAATAGGAAAACTTCATGTGGCAGAAAAAATATATTTTTTAAAAGTATTATTGCTATCGTGGCAAATAGATATAACTATAATTTTTAGATATTTTCCTTATTTTATTTCCCAATGTAAACCTGACCTCATTCTGTTGGTCTTAACTTTTTAATAACTTAAAGTTTTTTCCAAAAAGCATTAAACAAACTATCAACGCTACACTTACACACGCATCACTCGCTCATAAATCATTAAGCACTGAATCGTGCTCCAGTGTCATCCTTAACAGCAAACATTACTCTTCACAATGACGATGATGTTGATCATCATCCTTATGCATCACATTCCTGCCCGCCTGCCTTTTGCTCAAATTGTGCTTCAAGCTCTTTCATGACAATTTCATTCATTAAAACCACACACTCGCTGACACTCAAACAAACACACACACATAAGCAACCGCACAATACCAAAACCACTACTACTTACATACTAATGCTGCATGAAGTACTAAATTATGCCATATTAAGTAGCACTTTTCCTGAATAGTAGCAGTTGTGAACACATGCATGTGTCTCAAAAGCTTTCGTGAAAAAGAGCGCGCAAAAAAGTTGCGCTTGTATGTTTTTTGGTTAATAAATTAAAAAATATAAAGGAATTTTTATGCTCCAAAAAAAAAAGGGAGTGAAATTAAGCAGGAAAAAAAAGTCAAAAACGTTAAAAGCATGACTTCAATTAAATAAACGCGCCCAAATGCATGCAATTGACGTACGTTTGCCACATGTTTATTTTTTGCTTATAAGCACATTTCCGCAATTTTTGTATTTGTGTTTTTTTTTTTATTTGATAACATTTTTACTTAACATTGTGTTTCTAATACTTTTTGCGTGTTTTTCTTTTTACTGGCTGTACGTGCCCAACCCTTTTTTATGTTTGCATATAAATTAGTTTTCCGTCAAACACATCTGCCTAATAAAGGCAAATTTTTTCAAAGTATGCCACATTTTGGAAAATAATGTTATACACGCGGCAATTGCCAAGTAAAATGCATTATAAGAGGTTTGGTATGGTATTAAAAATTGGGTTGAATATGATTAAATTATGTTGACAAAAATTATACTCAAGCATAGATAAAAGGAATAATAAAAAGTTACATTATCAGGATTGAAATGAAATATTGTCATAAAAAAATTCCATTACTACCTTTTAAAATAACTTAAACGCGTAGTGTGCTGAATTATACCACAAAACTTGGCTAAAGATTATTAATTTTGCCAACTTGTTTCTAAGAATCTCTTTTAACATTTTAAATAATACAGCTCTTATAAGCTTCAATAATCAATAAACACGTAGTATATTTTGTTTCGTGAATAAACAATTTTTCAAACCAAAAAAATTATTAAAATGTCTTAGGTTGCGAGCATAGTGTACGCCGGTTCAGACAGGCAGGCAGATCAGATCAGATTTTCACATTGGATCAATAAAGAAATTAAGTCATGCATCTCTTTTGCTCTAACGTGTTTTCTGATCTGGTCTGCCTGCATGTCTGAACTGGCGTTCAGTATGTTCGCAACCTTAGTATAAAGTTTGAAACAAACATACGAAATTGATTCTTATCTTCCTTTAGTATTGCCATAAAACGAAATATTTCATTATTTACGCCCCATACACAGCCCATGTATTTATAGCGCAATGACAACCTAAAAAATACATGGTGAGTTAGATAGAGAGGTATATACAAAAACTGGTGATTCCTTGGGTAGGGACAGGAAAAATCGTATGGAAGTGAAGGGAAGGGGGGGGGAGGAGGTTTATTCTCACACCATCCTAGTTGAAAGGAAAAGTATCTTAAAAAGTCGCTTTTCAATATAATATCACGCGCAATAACTTTTAAGATTCAATACACAGCAGATTTGTAAAAGAATGCATTCATGCAATCATAAATTGGCACTGAATGCCAAAAAAATGGTTTAAGTCATTCAATTATTCTTTGATTTCATGACTTCAAGTTTTGAAATCAGCAATCATCTTAAAGTCAGGGCTTCGAAATCAATTCTTAAAAATTTTTGTTGAAGTCTTTTGATTCATTCACTATGATTTATTCACAATTGAAATCAATTTGAAGTCAATAAAATAATTTGAAGTCAATTAAACTAAGGTGTTAAATTACTGAAATTTTGAAATAATTCTAAATTCACAATTGAAATCAGTTTGAAGTCATTAAAAGAATTTGAAGTCAATTAAACTAAGGTTTTAAATCACTGAAATGTTGAAATAATTTTTTGTCATTTGAAGTCTTTTGATAGCATTCAAAAATTTTTGAAGCCATTTTGAAAAAATTAAATTTTTTTCAAATTCAAATTAAAACGACTTATATGCTTACTCTTATTAAAAATACATAATTATTATCAAAGGTTTTTATTAAAAAAAAAAAACAAAACGAAAAAATGTTCTTTGGAATTTTTCGCTAATTTTATTCTGTTTTTGAATTGTAATGTTCTTTGTTATATATAAGCTTTTGAAATTGTAAACGCTTGAGATTAAGCTAATATATATTTTATATATTAAATCGGGGATTAGCCGAAGCGGACCACAGTGGGTTCCTTTTCGTCCCCTTTTGGATGAAGGGTGCTACTGCTCGGAGCACTCATATGTGAGCGTGTTCCTTATATAAGCATCCTTTGTCACCTCAAGCATATCCTTGCAGTCTAGTTGACCAATCTCGGCTTCGCCAATGAATGGACGTCCAAGAATGGTCAACCTTATGCTTGCCACCGCCGAACACTGGCACAGAATGTGTGCTGCTGTTTCCGGCTCCTCTAGGCATAACCTACAAGTATTGTCCGCGCTCAGAGTCATTTTCCTGAGATGGTACATGTAAGGACCGTGTCCTGTAACCAGTGTAGTAAGCCAGCTGAAAGTCTTCCGATTGTATCGGATAACTTTTTCTGCCTCACTACGAGACACTTCACGACCGCCTTCGATTGTCTGCAATTAACAGCTTCTTCCCACCTTGAACGATGTTCCGAGTCTCCGTCCATTGCTTAATAAAGCCTGCCTCCATGTTGTCGCCTATGACGATACGTGGTTCTGGTCCACAGAATTCTTGTGCTGATCCTTCTCTTGCTAAAGAATCAGCATTTTCATTCTGTTCTACACCAGAATGTCCTCTTACTTACATTAGTGTGAGCTCATTTGTCTGAGCGCACCTATTGAGCTTGAGGAAGTGGTGTCTGTCCGTTGCATGCACTTAATTACCGACTGATTGTCAAGGGCAATAACAATTTTCTTGCCATTGACCCGGCCGTCTATCAGGTGGGCCAGCGCATGTACTACACTAAGCATTCCCACCCTCTAACCGCAGTACACAGGACAGGCTCAACTCCTTTGAGTATACGCCTGCTCCGGCTCTGCCATTCATCAGAGAGCCGTCTGTGAATATACTGATGTCGTTACCAACGATTTCTCCACAGACGACTCCATCTGTTATAAGAGTTGTAATTTTTCTGTTATTCTTACTCTCTGCCTTCCGTCCATAGGCATACATGTCTCCCTGACATCTCTCTGTATAATATCAAGTATGCGCATATGACCATGTGGGGCTGTTGATTCACGCCACGTAGCATTTCGCAACATCCTGAAGGCCGTTAGCGCCGCCGTTTTCTTTATTTCTATATCCAACGGCAGCATACCTAATAGAATCTCCATTGCTCTTGTTGGAGTGGTGCGTATTGCACCTGATATTCCAACACAAGCCAACTTTTGTCCACCAAATCACCGAAACATACGTGACGACAGGTCTGACCATCAAAGTGTAGACCTATTTCATAGTCTCTGGGCTTAGCTCCCATTTGAGACCACAAACTCGTCTACACTGAAGCAGAATCCTCTTGGCTCTTTGACTCCTATCTTCTACATGCTCATTCCAGTTCAGTTTACTATCAAGTGTTACCCTTAAATATGAAACTTTCGTGGACATGTTGATTTCAGCTCCAAAAAGTTTGAGTGGTTCTCACCTCAGGCCTACCCTCTTTCTAGTATAGAGAATATTATCTGATTTTCCTGCGTTCACGGTAAGGCCTTGTTCTCAACACCACTTCTCCACCATTCGGAGTGCTTCCTTCATGATGCCAGAAATGGTGTCAATGAACTTACCACAGACCACCAATGCAATGCCATCTGCATACCCTGTCGTGTGTATGCCCGATTCATCCAATCTAGCCAATAGTGAGTCCACAGTGATGTTCCACAGGGTAGCGATAACACCCCGCCCTGAGGACATCCTCTACTTATTCTACCTCTAGTCTTGACTCTACCATTCTGCATGTTGACAGCTCTGTGCTTGAGCGAATTGTCTACCCAATTTGAGATTAAGCTAAGAAAATGTAATTTATTTTGAAAGATTGCAATCATATGACTTAAATGACTTCAAGTTGACTTCAAAGACTACAATAATTATTTCAGTGAATGCAATCTTTCCAAAATAATTAATGTATGCAATCAATTTAGTTTTTCAGTCATGACTGCGATATAAAATTTAATAAAGTCAGCAATGACTTCAATTTATTTTGAATGCATTCAATAACTCAAAATGGTTTTAGGTTTTTTGTGTTGAAGTCATTGCAATCAAAAATGATTTTATGATTGCAATCAAAACTTGAAGTCATTAGCTATGAAGTCACTGATTGCAATACAAAATGATTGCATTCTTTTACAAATCTGATACACAGGTAAAAATTTCACCTTAATAAGCCTTGAGTAAAGCTTTATATAAGTAATTTATTTATGGAGGAGAAGCTAAACTTCATCGATTAATCCTTCAACCAAGTTTTGTACAATGTTCATGATTATGGAGATAAAGCGTATGAAACTAATTCCTTTATTCAAGAACTTATATAAAGTCTTATATATGCTTTATATTATCACAAGAATAAAGTTTTACATAAGGTTTTTATACAACGCTTATTCAGGAACTTGAAAACTGTGAAAATGTGTAAAAGTATTTTTTTAGTTGGTATGAGTACATACATACTTTAACCAATAGTCATTGCTCATGACTTACGACCTAAACACATTGATTGCGGCTGCAACGACAAGCTGTCAAATTAGAAACGATTCTATATTGACGACAAAGCCGCAGCGGTAAGGGCGACGATGAATTTTAAAAACTTTTGATATCCAAACCAAAACAGCTGTATAAGAACCTCCAATCTAATCTCGGTCTAAATAAAATGGCGTCAACCTGGTATGGTTTTTTATTCTGTCTTTATTTTTTTGTTTTTTTTTTCTTGTAATATATTAAATTTGAGCTACTTTTGGCTGTTAAATAAGCATCATTTACTCCATGTAACCTTCTGATCATTTGCGTTGACTCCATCACTGCCGCTATTACTCTGTACCAGCTCTTAAAGTTACCCTATAGGAACAAACTAACTTGTTTTTAAAAACAACTAATTAAAAAACTAGTTTAAAATAAATCAGTGTATGAACTACTTTGAAGTATATTAGTTTTTATTGCATTATATATGAAGTTATTGAAATACAACTTAAAAACAAGTGATTGATAAACTACTTTGAATTATATAAAGGCGGCAACTTCTCTGATTTTGACATGTTTTAATTGCAAATTTTTATTAGATTACAACAATATATATTTACAATAGATATTTAACCATGTTATTTCGTCAAATATTATTAACTTTAGGCCATCAGTAATAGCTTTAAATTGGTTATTTTAAAGTAATTAAAAAAATAGTTTAAATATAAATAGTTTAATAAGTAGTTGAAAATATATGCAGACGAAAGTCAATTGACTTATTTAGCGGACATCACCATACAAAATATGTTAGTTCGTTCTATGGAAAAAAGTCAGAATTTCAACTAGTTGTGGGTGACAAAAAACTACTTTATCAACTACTATTAAATTAGTTGATTTTCCTACAGGGTAGTTCAAGGACATTGTCGAAAAATTTCACTTTCATAAAGCACACAATGAAACCAAGTTTTTCTGTATTTTTATTTTTTGCTTTCATTTTTTTGTTAGTTTTTCTTTTGTTTTTCTCTTAAATTTCTGTGGAAATTCAATCGGGGTTTCTTCAAGTCAAGTGTTCCTGCCACACATTTAACATGCGCAGCTCGTAAACTACACAAGACTTACATAGACAATGTATATGAGCACGGCTGAGAGAAGTAAAGCTTTTTCTTTTCTACGTGTTGCTGCTGACATGCACCCCAGCTTGAGGCTTTGCATATCATACTGTGCTTGCTGTAGTGTGAGGTCAGTTTTGCCAATTATTTGTGTTGTTGCTGTTTTTGGTTTCTCGTATTCCTTCTATAATAGTCTTTTTGTTTAGCAATTAAAAAATGTGTACGCTTTCTTCTGCTGCTTTTTCGTTATGATAAAATGCAATTATCTTTTCTGTGTATTACGCTCAATGTGCTGAGTGTGTGTGTGTAGGTGTGCAAAGAGCTTTAATTGTTTCTATTTTACATGAAGTGCACAATCTTGCATTGAGAATATGTTTGTTGTTATTATTTACGTGATTTAAATGTTTGGAAAATGTTTTTTTTAATGTTTGGTAGACAAAACGCTTTGAACCTCATCTAAAATGTTTAAAGCTTTACATAGATTGAGCTTTAAACCTTTACTTATTGTATTATTAAAAGCCACATCTAACCACATTAACTTTTTTGGCTTATTTTTTGAAAAAATTGGAAGCAATTTTTTGTTGAACACTTTCATGGAAAAGGTAAGTGTTTGTGCAGGAAATCGTGCTTTAATTTCGCGATCAAACTTAACCCTCTAATAGGCAGTGCTGTTCTGAAGCTGTCATCACTTTTTCAAAGTTGATGTTTTTAGTTTTTCGAGCTTTCCATTTTTTGACAGCTCATTAGAATTGACTAAGCTACAACATAGTGTCAGTTCTATCATTAAAATGTATTAGTTAATTTTTTGCAGTCATTTAGAAGTGACTTTTTGTGTTTTTTGACAAAAAATTATTGCTTGCAAAGCATCAAAATAAAGATATAGGAAAACTAGTAAGGGTCATTCAGTTTTATATAATAACGAAAGTTTTCCTATTTTGATGACGTCACTTTGTATGGGAAGTAGGCGTGGTTTTGATCCGATTTTGCCATATATCATAGAGATGGTTCACATTATATATCAAAGCTAAAGTGCAAAATTTCAAGGCATTTCTTTAATTTTTGTGGATTTTAAAAACATTTTACGGTTAATATAAAGTCTTTTTGTATGGGAGGTAGGCGTGGGTTTCATCCGATTTGGCCCATTTTCGAACTTGATCTTCCTTTTTTAAAAATAAACTTATATTTTGAATTTCGTCGCGATAGCTTTAAAATTGCGGCTGTAATCGTGTCGACAGATGGAAAGACAGACGGACACACGGAAATCGACTCAGGAGATGATGCTGATCAAAAATATATATATTTTTCTATACCTGCCACGCTTCCTTCTTGGCGTTACAAACGGAATGACAAAGTTAATATACCCCTTACTCAGTACGCGTTAGGGTATAAATATATTTTTAAAAGTGTCCAATCTTAATGAATTTTTTGATGGCTGAACAGAGATATAAGTACCTATATTGTAATTATCTGTACTTTTTGAGGAAAACATAATAGTTTCATGAGAATTATCTGGCATTTTTTTGTATATTGATTTTCGGTCTAACCTGTTTATTGAATTGACAATCTGCCCACGGATTTGTATTCCTAACGTCAACATTTACCAGAAACAAATATTCTGGCATATTTTTCCCCATTTTTTCAATCTTGCCTGTTAGAGGGTTAAGAGCTTCAAGCTATAACTACCCTATAGGAACAAACTAACTTGTTTTTAAAAACAACTAATTAAAAAACTCATTTAAAATAAATCAGTATATGAACTACTTTGAATTATATTAAGGCGGCATCCACTTCAATTCTAAATAGTTTTTATTGCATTATACATGAAGTAATTGGAATAATACTTAAAAACAAGTGATTGATAAACTACTTTGAATTATATTAAGGCGGCCATGATTTTGCCATGTTTTAATTGCAAATTTTTATTAATTACAAGTTTATATATATTTAACCATGTTATTTCATCAAATATTATTAACTTTACGCCATCAGTAATAGTTTTCAATTGGTTATTTTAAAGCAATTCAAAAAATAATTTAAATTTAACTAATTTAACAAGTAGTTGAAAATATATGCAGACGAAAGTCAATTGACTTATTTAGCGGACATCACCATACAAAATAAGTTAGTTCGTTCTATGGAAAAAAGTCAGAATTTCAACTAGTTGTGGTTGACAAAAAACTACTTTATCAACTACTTTGAAATTAGTTGATTTTCCTACAGGGTACTCAGCTTATGGTTAATAGTGTTCTGACTTTGCGAATATTGTCCTACCTTCTCCTTCTTAAATGTCACACTGTCACTTGCCACTTAAAAGCAAACGACCGTTAGACGACTGCGTGCCCTAATCACACTTCAGCACATTTAATAGGCTTGTCTTTATGCTGCTGCTCCTTCGAATAGCTTCTCATACCTTGAAACACATCCACGCTTTCCACTCCCACACCACCAAAGCAGCTGGCTTTAAGCGGCTGTTGAATTGTTTGCTCGCTCTCGACTATAATTAGAAGTGTGTCAATGTTTATAAACACAAATTAGTTTAATTAATTAACGGTTATGAGAACGCCAGAGAGCAAAAACGGTGAGAATAACTAGAAAAAGTTGACTGTTGCTGCATTGTTATTGCTGTTGCTGTTTTGTGCTGTGGTTGTAGTTGCTGTTTCACTGCCGTTTTTTTATTTTTCTTTTTATTTTTCCGTTTGAGAAACTTTCTCAATAACTAGTAGTGAGAAAAACAATTGCATACATTTAGGTGCTGTGGGAAAAAGTTTTGTATGCTCTCAGTTTTGTGCGGTATTTAAAAGTTTTCGTGGTATTTTTAAGCAATTTTATGAAAACTTCAACTTTTCAAACTTGTTATATTTTTTTTTTTTACTTTTTTGATTCCAAACCATTAAGTTTTATCTTGATATGCTTTTTTTGTGCTTTTTTTGGTTTTTAAGCTTGTCGTCATCTTTCATGTTCATGCTTATTTTGCATTAAAATATTTAGTGCGCACTCAAACACACTTACTCTGAGTTATACCAGTAAACCGAAAGTTTCGCTTTTGAACGCTTGTATGAACCTTTCGAGCAAATATGTTCGGTTACGATTTGAACAAATGAATCATACCAAAATACCTTTAAAAATTGAACACTTTTTCGTTCTTTGACGAGTTTACAAAAGAATCATAAATGACACTTTTTTCTTTTGCTGATTTTTGTAGGAAAAAAACTTGCAGAATCGAACTGTTTCTTCGCAAACGGTTTAATTAAGATACTTTAATGGACAATTTTATTAAAAGTTTAATTTTTAAAAAGCTTTTAACATAAGGTCTGTCCCAGAAGAAAATGTTTTTTTTTTAAAACCCATTAATAAAAAAGTATTAACTCTATAGCAACATGTTTAGTATGAAAAAAACGTATAATTATTGAAGATTCAATAAATATTGAAAATAATAATTATTAGTGAATTAATTAAACTAGTGAACTAAAGCAAGTGAAAAGATGTCTTCTCAACAAGAATAGAAGCGGAAATCGATTACTTCCAAATACCAGGGAAATCCCGACACCACGTATAAAGAAGCGGAAATCGATTACTTCCAAATACCAGGGAAATCCCGACACCACGTATAAAAAGATCGCTCAGGAAGTTGCCGTGTGCGTAAAAATTGTCGGAAGTACCATAAAACAATGCAAAAAGGGTACCTACCTCCTTATGAAGGAAAAAACCAGGATCAGGTAGCAAAAACAGTTCAAACAGTTAAGCTGCTGTTTTTGAAGAATCCAGGCACTTTGGTATGTAATGCAGCGCAAAATCGGGAACATCGAAATTAACTGTTCAACGGATTAAAACTAAATAAAACTAAATAACGTGCAAAAAGTAGGTACTGATAGAAGAAAAATACAATTAAGATAGAAGAAATTAATACAATTAATTAAAACAATTAAGAGAGGGCTCGAAAACTGTATTGCGAGTATCTGACCAAATATGACTGTGTGATCATGAACGATAAACGTACTGCAAAACGGATTTCAAGCAGATACCTGGACGAGTGCCGGACTATCAATTTGCGAGGCTTTAAGCAGTTAATATTTTGGGGCCCCCGTTAATAATTTTTTTTTTTTCAAATATACAAAATAAACTAATTTAAGAATCTAAATACTAAAATACATAAACAAATATACATACAAACTATCTATACAAATTATATGTTCATTTAGTAAAATTTGAAGTCAGAAAATAAAAGTATGCATTTTGAGTTTAGTAATATGATTATCTTTTCCACGATTTCCCAAAATTTGAAATGTATGAGGCCAAGAACTGGTCAAAATTTTAAATTAGTTCCAGCAGTTCTAAAGTTCTAAATAACTAGCTCGCAGCAAGTTCGTGTGCCAACTAAGACTGCTAAAAATTATTAGAGATCCAAGTTAAACAACAAGACACTTTCCATATGCACTCAGTGAAGTTACTGAAAGAACAAAACAAAACCTTCGCCAAACAATAAACTAAATAAATAAAGTTTCACAGTGAAGAAATAAGAAAGATTTTTGTATTCGCTCAATTCAGTCTGAATTTACTATATAATATGGGTTTCAAACAATAGAACAATATTCAATTATACTACGAACCAAGGAAACGTATAATGATTTGATTGTAAAAGGATCCTTAAAAATTTGTGTATGTCTTTTAATAAGAGGTGTTGTTATAATACACTAATTCTTAAGACTCACACAAAATTTTAGCTTGGGATACTAACGATTGCTATTTTTAACGAATTTTTAAAAAGATGCCTACAAAAGATTTCTTACTTTTATACCGAAAATTCATATCTTTATATATAAAATTCCTCTGTACATTGTTTTGTCACTGATCTCCTCCTGATCTCCTCCTGAATGGCAGGAAATTTGGTGTGTGTGTGCGGCTGCTTCTGTAGATGTTTAAGGTCTCAAGTTGATCCGGTAGGTAGCGCTGTTGCTGCTGTGGCAGTATGTAAAGGGGTATTTGAAAGTATAAATCACAAACGAGTTGAAAAATTGTCATGATTCTTTTCCTACACCATTACTTTTTATGTAAACAAAATTACAAAAATACAAAATGAATAAAAATAAACAAGAAAAAAACTTAAATTTTTATGATAGTTAGGCTTGCTTTTTCGATTTATAAAACGTTTTAAAATTTTTACGATAGAAACTTTAAACAAACCCTACATTTATGCATGTCATATCAAAGAATATTAAAAAAATCCATTTTTGGCTTTGAATATTTTTCCAACAACAAATATTTTTACCCAACTTTTTTGCGAAATAAAGAAATTCATTAAGGTTTTTTTTTTTGGAAAATTATAAAAATTAGAAGAAAAATGAAAATAGAAAAGATTGAAACACGATTGGACGGACAATTAATCAAAATTTTAAACAAAAAAAAAAAAATTAATGCAATCCTTTGCAACATGACCGAGTTATTCACTTTCAGCGCTTCAATTTTTGATTGATTTTTTTTTCTATTTCACCAAAAAATAAAATTAGTGGTATTGTCTGCAGAGAGGGTTTAAACCAAGGTCCTTCGGCGCCAAAGCCAAAAACGATCGTACCTGAAACAAACAAAAAGTTTTTGATACTAATTTTAGTTTTTGGTGAGTTGTTCGCGATTTTTTTATAGATTTGTACTACAGCGAATTTTCACGCAAATTTGATGAGCGGCTTATGAGTTCATAGTGATTTTTTAAGAGATTTATACTACAACGCCCTCTAGTGTTCGATTTAGAACATAACTGATAAGCCTATAATCTTCGCGTAAGTGCAAGGAATATGTTGACAATGGCAATCTGATGAATGGTATTGCAGCGCATAACGAACAAACAAACAGACGTTCATTTTCTATACTATTAATAAATCTGTAGCCACTTTATATGTTCACTCATCACGTTTAAACGACAACTCAGATTTTTATAAAATTTTGTACACATATTTATAGGTCAGCTTATATTGCACTCTCTCAATAGGATACTTTATTTTAACCCATTAACAACCAATGTTACTATATGGAAACATATGCGTCTCGAATTTTCATTAAATACTGCATAATATTTCAAAAGTTTTAGTGCCAGTTTTTTAAAAAAAGTAAAATTAGCATGCAATAATAACTTATTTCTGCTCAATGGCATACATAGTTTTCACCAAAATGTTGCGTCAAGTCTAAAAATGTCTGTTTTTTATGGTTTTCTTTCGGCCCTAATGGATTAAATTGCACTTCGGTTAAACGAGAACAAAATCAATAAACGCTTTTAAATTTCCTTCAATTTGATACCAAAATCATGTATGTAGTTTGAAAACTGTGAAAAATTTTAGTACCAGATCTTTTTAGTATTAATTATAAGCTGAGAATGAGAGAAAAACGACTTGAAATTCACACTTTTAGCTTTGAAGGCAAATATTTCAGTCAGTTTGCAATGGATTTCAATAATTTTTTTTGAAAAATGTTGTTTGTTAAAATATCCTTCAAATATAAGTTGAAATTTTTACTAAACCAAAGTATTAATATTTTTAAAAATTTTTTTAAAAAATGTTCAAAAATTTTTAGTTTAAGCCAAAAAATTGGATAAAAGTTGTTTTTGTTGTAAAAAAAATTAAATCCAAAATTTAGGTTTTCGATTTCCTATCAGATGATATAACAATCTTAAGGTTAATAATTTGTAGTATTACTTAAACAATAAAAAATCGTTTTGGTAGCGAAAAATCAAGCCTACCCACTATCAATTTTTGAATGAAAACTTTTTGAAAACCCGGCGAAGCGGCGGATTTAAGCTAGTTATATTATATATTAGATACGAAATTTTCGGTATTAAAATAAGAAATCTTTTGGCATTTGTTTTAAAAATTCGTTAAAAATAGCAATCGTTGGTATCCCAAGCTAAAATTTTGTGTGAGCCTTAAGAATTAGTGTATTATAACGATACATTACAATGTTCTAAAAAGTGATAAATTTACTGCGAACATTACAAAAAACGTGACAAATAACTTCAGTCTAAAAAACCTTATTCATAACAAATTCATAAAAACAGTCAAAAAAAAAAGGATACCATAAGAAAGGCTTATTCAAGGCCTCTAAAATATATGCAATTTTTTTTCTGTACGACTCACGGTTTTGAAGTTACAGCTGTTTGAATACATGCACTAATCGTATTTTTGGAGATATTTTTGCAATTTTTTACAGTGTATATCTTTTAAAAAGAATTAAAAATAAAAAAAGCAGTATGCAGATATCAAATATTCAAAAATAGTCATGTCAGAATTGTGGGCAATTTGATATGTAATCACCGATATGCTCGAAAACATTCGCAAAACTCTCACATATCGTTAAATCTTTACTTGCGGTTTAGTGGGTGAAGAATAGAACAATGCAACTTGGCGCACCTAGCTAGCTAAATTAAGCCGTACTTTCACTTCCATTAATATCATCAACCTCCGTAACCACCACCTTGCATGGACACTACGTGACATAAGTAAGCATAACGTGCTAATTTTGACCTTTTTTCGTGATTTTACTTTTTTGCCCATTTGCTGCTATCATGAAATAATTTTTTCTTTTTTTTTTTTTTGTATTTTTTTGCTGTCTTTTATCGTCAGCTTGGCAGTGATCGGCCTTGAACCAGCAACAACTGGTAGAGAAAAATAAAAAAATAAATTATGTAGCGAGTTCAAGTGGCTTAAAAATGGCGGCACTTAGCTTTAATGGTCAGAGGATACTGAATTTTGTAGTTGATAAAAGCAAAGATATGGAAATGCAAATGAAAATAGTAAAGCACTATGTTTTGGTTACTATCGAAAATTAGGGGTTTTTGTTTTTTTTTTTGAGAAAAGCTTAATTCTTTTATTAAAAAATTATAAAAATTTTAAATTTTTTATTGATGTATGATTATGTAAATCTTATGTATGTGAAGATTAAACTTGTTTTACTTCATACTCTAAAAATGTCAGTTTAAATACACGCGCCTAAGAAATCGCAACAAAATCCCGGCTCAACACTTATTTAATTTAATGCTTGATTCCTTAACTCCACCCTTCCCCAACCTAATGTAACAGCAAATTATCATGCACGCCATTTTGTTGTTTACTTCCACTCTTGTAATCGCCCAAAGCGGATGAGCACAACTGGCTGATTTAAATACTTATCTGACTTTTAGCTTCTAATGGAATAATAATTTTTGTCCCTTTGACATTAAAACTAAAAAACAAAGCATAGCAATTAAATTTCTTACCCACTGTAAACCTTTCATGTAATGACCTTTTGGGGTGTAATACACACACTCATACTCTTCCTGCTATTTGATAGAATATGACATCATTTTAGCTTTGCAATTTTTTTTTTCTTTGCTATTTTAAATAAGTTAAGCTTGTTTTTATTGATTCTGGCATTTCGCTTTTTTTATTTCTTTCGTTACAGGGTGTAAGTTCGTGGTTGGTTGTTAGCACCACGATTAAGGAACTACAACTACAACAACAACAACTATAGCAACTAGGATATCCAATACTCTTCCATTAAAATGGCATTCAGCTATACTTGCCTTACGTTGCAGCGTGCAGTGATTCCAGTTGTCCTGGTATTATGTAAGTCGTATAAAGAGACATATCGTTTATAATCTTATTCAAACTACAGTGAATCAAAATAGTCTGCGTACAAATATCTGATACACAATTGAAATTAGACTACACACAAAGTAAGAACCTTGACAGAAATTTTTGTTGACTCTATACAGACAAAAAATTTATCAATTTGACGACATAGGAATTTGTTAAAATGAAAAACACTGTTCGTATCGACAAATTCCTAGGATGATTTGTTAAATTTTTTATCAGTATAGAGTCAACAAAATTTTCTGTCAATCTTTTCCGGACGTTTTTTATTAACCATTCTATTCTAGACTGGAAGAAGTACGACACAATTTAAAAAAAAAACGGTATTATTGTCTATTTTAAGTGAAAAATATAAAACTTTTGGAAAAAAATTGCGCAAGTGGCACCGTCCTATTGAAACCGCGTATCGTCCACATTCATATCTTCCAATTCGGGCCATAAAAAGTTCGTTATCATCTCACGATAGCAAACACTATTCACAGTAACTGCCTGACCGGCCTCATTTTGGAGAAAATGCGGCCCGATGATGCCGTCAGCCCATAAACCGCACCAAACAGTCACTCTTTGTGGGTGCATTGGTTTTTCGGCAATCACTCTTGGATTATCATTCGCCCAAATGCGGTAATTCTGCTTATTGACGAATCCAGTGAGGTGAAAATGTGCCTCATCACTGAAGATGATTTTCTTCGAAAATTGATCATCCACTGTTGCCATTTCTTGCCACCATTCTGACCATTGACGACGCTTGAAATGTTCAAGAGGCTTTAGTTCTTGAGTCAATTGCACCTTGTAAGCGTGTAAATGAAAGTCTTTATGCATAATGTTCATCAATGACGAGCGTAAGAGGTGCAATTGTTGGGCACGACGACGAGTTGAGGTGGACGGCTCTTCAGCCACACTATCGCGAACAGCAGCAATATTTTCTGCAGTAAGAGCTGTACGAGCATACACTGGTGTTTTTATATCTCCTACAAACCCGATTTGCTCAAATTTTTGCACGATTTTTCCGATTGTACGCACAGTTGAACGATTAAATTGACCGAAAAAATCACGAAGTGCATTTTTATTTGAACGCCCATTTTCATAATAAGCCCGAATAACTTTACCGCTTTGCTCGATTGTGTATCTTTCCATGGTTCAAATTGAGTTAGACTGAAATTGAGAAATGTCAAATGAAATGCAGAAAAAACTTGACGTTTAGGTGTGGTTCACATTCAATATCGGCCTTAAAAATTTAACCACCATTTAGAATTTTCAAAATTCTACACTAGAATACTGCCTTAAGTAAGAAACAAAAATATTTGAATGACATTTTTGTAAGTATCGTGTAGAAACTGCGTCGATCGTCGTTTTATACTTTGAAGTACTGAGTTGTTGATGAAGCCTAATTCTTTATCATCTGCAAAGTTAATATTAAAGTCCTCCACTTTGTATCAAAGGCATATCATAAAATTTTTCAGTAAATATTTTTTCGACTACTTCAGAAGCTTCTTTTGAATAAACCATTATGAGGGGTCATACATATAAGCTGGTCCTATTATTTTTTATCTTTTAACATTTCTTCTGAACTTCTGTTATCTTTCTGGGGGTCCTAAAACAGGAAATAAATTCTGTGCATATCTCTTGTTCATATCTCTTCCAAATTGCTTCCTAGAGGGATCAAATATATGAGCTGGCCCTATTATTTTTTGCCCTTTAACATTTCTTCTGAACACACCTACCACTTTCTGCCACCCTTCTGGGGGTCCCATATCTCCCTCAAATTGATCCCTAGAAATGTCAAATTTATGGTCCTATTATTTCTTGGCCTTTAACATTTCTTCTGATCATACCTTAGCCCTATCTGCTATCCTTCTGGGGGTCCCCATATAAAAACCAAAAAATCTGGCGACTATTGTTCATATCTCTCCGGAAGTGCTTCTGTTATTTTGACCTTCAACATGTTTTCTGAACACACCCGACCACTATCTGCCACCTTTCTAGGGGTCCCTATATAAAAACCACAAAAACTGTCGCTTATTGTTCATATCTCCCCCTAATTGGTATTAAGAGGGTTCGAATATATGAGCTGGTCCTATTATTTTTTGCCCTTCAACATTTCTTTTTAACATACCTACCCCTTATCTGACACCCTTCTGGGGGTTCCCATGCATGAAACACAAAATCTGTCGATTATTGTTCATATCTCTCCCGAATTGATCTCTAGATAGGTCAAATATATGAATTGATCCTATTATTTTTCGCCTTTCAACATTTGCTTTGAACACACTTACCTTTATCTGCCACTCCTCTGAGGTGTCCATACAAAAGACAAAAAAACTGTCGATTATAGTTCATATCTCTCCCGAATTGGTCCCTAGATAGGTGTAATATATGAGCTGGCCCTATTATTTTTCGCCTTTCAACATTTCTTCTTAACACACCTAAAGCCTATCTGCCTACCTTCTGAGGATCCCTATACAAAAAACACAAAAACTGTCGATTAGATATGTCCAGAGGGGTCAAATATATGAGCTGGTCCTATTATTTTTTGTCCTTCAACATATTTTCTCAATACGCCACCCCCTATCTGCCACCCTTCTGGGGCACCCAATACAAGAAACAAAATCTTCCGATTATTGTTAATACCTCCCCCAAATTGATCCCTAGAAGGGTAAAATATATGAGGTGGTCCTATTATTTTTTACCTTCTAACATTTCTTCTAAACACACTAAAGCTAAAGCTTGATAGTACTGACACTTAATACCTTAATGTTTGATACTACCGAATACATATAATCTTGATGACCTTCTGTATGCGAATTGACGAATTCTGTATGCGAATTGACATTGAGTAAAAAATTTTTATTTTAAATATAATCCGTTTCAAATCAATTAGAGAGATAAGCCGCTTTTCCCGAACACATCTGTCCATATAGAAACCCGTGGGGTTTCATGACTTTTTTTTTATGTTTTCGAGGTCGCTGAAACCGAATATGAAAGCATCTCGAGATGCGTCGCGTAAAGTTCTCCCTGGAGTCGGGTTCAGGGTAAACCCTAAACCCCTACAATCACGGAAATCAATATTTCTCCTTTTGGGGAGGGCAGGATAGGCTTAAAATGTATCATCGACCTCCATTATTTTTCCAAGCGGAACATTTTTTCCCTAAGATCTATCCCCTCCGAACCCTCCTGAGGAAGGCTCCCATACAATGCACTCTTCTGTTAATGAAATCGATATTTCCCTCTTGGGATGGGTAGGAGAGGTTAATATGTATAGCCGACCTCCATTACTTTTTCAAGCGTAACATTTTTCCCTTGAGACCTATCCCCTCTGACCCCTCCTTAGGGGTGGGGGCTCCCATAGAATGTTATGGCAAACCCTAAAATTAATGGAGGCCCGCTTTTTTCGTATGGGAAAAATATAAATATACCTAAGGGGGGTCGGAGAGGATAGGTCCCAAACAGGAAAATGTTACTCTTGAAAAAAAACTGGAGGTCAGACGTACATATCTGAGGGTCCCTATACAAGAACACAAAAACTTTCGTTTAAAGTTCCTATCTCTGCTGAATTGCTCCTTAGAGGGATAAAATATATGAGCTGGTCCTATTATTTTCTGTCATCCTTCTGGGGGCCCCCATACAAAAAACGTGTAAACGTTTAAGGAACTTAAGTATTGTTTTAGATATTTTTAATGAAATTTTAAATATACTTAAGTTAAGCTTCTGAAACCTTGGTGCAAAATAAAAAAAAAATATACAAAATAAATAATTGCATGCTTTTAGGCAGTTTAACATAAATATTTGCCCACTCTCTTGGTAATTCGCTATCACTGCCAGCTGTCAAAAAAGAACGATGAGATTAAATCACGTGATTTTTGGCAGCATGAGCTCATTGCACTACATTACTTTAATGACTGTCTAATTAATTAAGTAGCTAAAAGTTGGTACTGAACATGACAGAATTTGGCAAAAAATGTGATATTTTTTCAACTTTGAATAACATTTAAATAAATTTATTACTCTTCCTAGATGCTGCTCCTAACATTTTTTTTTCTTACTTCTCTCCTTAGCTGCACTCTATCGTCCTGTTGGTATATCGTTTGTGTACCTGTTAATGTTTTTTATATCACCCTTCATACCGATTGCCACAACACGCAACTTTAGGGGTTCCGTAACACCTTATTTAATTATTCTAATTGCGCTAAGTACAATTTTGTTGCTGTGCCATATAGCGCTTCAATTGACAATAATTGGACTGAAACCGAACAATCTGTTCGGAACGTGTGGATTCACAGAGCAGCTGTTGCGTCACGTGGGCTTCATTGATTTTCGCAACATTCAGTAAGTGGAATGGGGAGGGGGCGGGGGTGACAAAAAAATAATGTTGCATGTTTTTAGGCGTATATAAAACTATTTAACTATTTGCCTTTACAGTATCTTGGCCATTGTGGAATGGTTGAGTCCGGAGGTGTTAGTTTTTCTAACCGCACTTTCGGCGTATCTTGTCATCAAGAAGTTAACCACTTTGCCAAGTGTTGATCAGTTAGAAAATGGTGAGATTTTGGCTGCTATCGAGAGTGTGAATGAGATTGAGCAGCCAGATGAGGTACCTGCAATCGTGCGCAATATCGTTAGCAACGAAGTACAAGATGAGCCACCCAATTTTGAGACACTTATCAAAATATGTAGGTTAAATTAGAAAAAAAGTTGTACATTCGAACATTAATAATTTCTCTTTAATTTTAGCGCCACTCTTTTGCCTTGCCACGCTATTTTTTGCTGCAGTTCTGCGTCCATCGGTGCCGGGTGGTTTTTATTTTTTGATTTTCCTGCTGTCGGGCTCATACTGGGCCACCTTTAAATCATTAGAGCGGTGAGTTAAAAAAAAAAAGTAACAACAATGAAGAGAAAAATTTCCAAATTTTCTCTCTTCTTAGTGGTTTTGCTGTAGTGCTGCGCTTCGTAATGATTATCTTGGTTCTACATGTCATATGTATTGTGTCCTATCAGACACCTTGGATGCAACAGAATGTTGATAGTCGCAGCTTGGCATCCAGGTAAGCGTGCCACGTTCTTTTTTTTAAACTCTAGAAAGTGCATTTTTACTCTTCCTTACAGATTGATTAGCCTGGAACCGCTGATCACCTCTAACTGTGTCAAAGACATACGCATCATAGTCTATGAAACCGCCTTAAAAGTAGACTCGTATCTAAGCCCGATTGTCATTCTCTTCTCCTACTATGCACTGGCTTTAACCACCAAGAATCTCATCAAACCAAGTGTAAGTTTTTTTTTTAACTAAAACATTAACCACTCTTAAAACTTAGTGATCAAATTTGTTCTACTGTGAATCAGCGCTCATACCTTTAACTAATCAATTAACCACAAAGAAACAAAATAATTTTAATTCCAGCTTTTTACCCCCGTAACTAATTTTGTTTCATATAAAAACCCAGAGAAACTCCAATATTATTTACCTTTTCTCTTTTTTCTCAATGCTGCTTTTACGCGTCACTTTTTAACTCTTTTGCGTGTCACTTTCACCAAATATGCGCCAATTTTGCACACATTATGAAACAAATCAAACCAAATAATAACCAAAATTCTAAAACACATGCAATGCCAACAAAACACCACCAACAAACAATAGATTGTCACCAAGCCCACCACTGCTTTTGGTCAGCATCTCGAAAACGGTAGTCATAAATTCCAGCGTCAAATTTCGCTAATGACACAAAGCTCACGTGGTAGCAAAAAGGAAAGTTGGACAAAAACGCAGCGTCTGAATGTAAGCAAGTGTGTTGTGCTGTTGTGTCAATCAATGTTTGATCAACTCAACGTGTGACAGTTTTTTAAGGATTTTTGTTATTAATTTGTTTTTTTCAAGCATTTTCAGTTTTTCGAAAGTATTTTAATTTTATCGAAAGGAAAGGGAAGGGCAGAAAAAAAATTGTTAAAAGCATATCCATGCTATAGAGAATAAACACCTCATTTTGTAACACAAAAAAAGCACACCAACAATAAGCAAGACACAAGAAGCAATATTATCATCCATACAAAAATCTATTCTTGTGTTTTGCTCATAGTTAAAATGCTTTTTCGTGATACAAAATAAAGAAGTTAGTCTTAATTGTAAAATGCATATGATAATTTGAGAAGATTTATAAAATAGTTTTTTCGAAAAACCCTCGCTCTGTGTTCATCTCCGAAAAATATTTAAAAATGTCAGTTTTATGCAAGATAATAATTTCGATTGTAAAAACGTTCGACTATGCCTTAACAGAAATTGTTTTTAAAAATTTTACAAATATTTGCAAATCGTGTAAAGCCGTTGGAAAAGATTTTTCTTTTTAACTGTTTAATTTATTATATAAATTCAGTTTTTCATTTAAAAATTCTATTTTTTTATCTCAAATTAAGGTATAGTAACTTGTATTCACTACAAAATGAAGCATTAAAAAAAAGTTTGACAGTACAGACACTTAATACCTTAATATTTGGTACTACCGAATAACCTATATTCTTGATGACCTCCTGTATGCGAATTGGCATTGAGTAAAAAAATTTTTTTTAATAGTCTTCACCTATATCTTGGAACCATACATCCTATATATAGCCGTTTTTCCCGAACACATCTGTCCATATAGATACAATCGCTGATGCATCTTTATGATTTGACACCTGAAATTAATAACACTGTACAACAATTTTCCAAAAAAAAAACTCCCGTGAGGTTTCAAGACTTGTTTTTATGTTTTCGAGGTTGCTGAAACCGAATATGAATTCAGTTTTTTCGGGTCACGGGTTCAGAGTAAACCCTAAACCTCTACAATTAATGAAATCAATATTTCTCCTTTTGGGGAGGACAAGATAAATTTAAAATGTATCATCGACCTCCATTATTTTTCCTAGAGGAACATTTTTTCCCTAGGTTCTATCCCCTTTGACCCCTCCTGAGGAAGGCTCCTATACAATGCACCCTAACCCCCAGCAGTTAATTAAATCGATATTTTCTCTTTTCGAAAGGGGAGAAGAGGGTTAATTTGCAGCACCGACCCCAATTACTTTTCAAAGACGAACATTTTTCTCCTTGGCGCTTATTCCCTCCGGCCCCTCCTTAGGAGAGCTCCCATACAATGTTATGACAAACCCTTAAATTAATGGAGGTCCGCTTTTTACGTATGGAAAAAAGCATTGTATGGGAGCCCTCCTAAGGAGGGGTCGGAGAGGATAGGTTCCAAACAGAAAAATGTTACTCTTGAAAAAAAAAACTGGAGGTCAGTCGTACATATTAACCCTCTCCTACCCATTCTAAGAGTGAAAATATTGATTTCATTAGCAGTAGGGTGCACGTATGGCAACCCCCTAAGTAGGAGTTGGAGGGGATAGGTCACAAGGGAAAAAATGTTGCACTTGAAAAAACACTGGGGGTTGGTCGTACATATTTACCCTCTCCTACCCATCCCAATAGGGAAAATATTGATTTCATTAACAGTAGAGTGCATTGTATGGGAGCCCCGCTAAGGAGGGGTCGGAGGGAATAAGTGCGAAAGAGAAAAATGTTCCTCTTTGAAAAATAATTGGGGTCGGTCCAACATATTAACCCTCTCCTCCCCTTCCGAAAAGGGTAAATATCGATTTAATTAACTGCTGGTGGTTAGGGCGCATTGTATGGGAGTCCCCTAAGGAGGGGTCGGAGGGGACTAGTTCCAAAAGAAAAGTGTTCCTTTTTGAAAAAGAATGGATGTCAGTAAATATCAAAGAGGTAAATATCGAATCTGGTTATCGGCTCCCCAAGCCATTAAACGAGAAGAATATTTTTTTGTAGGCAATACACATTTTTAAGCAAACTGTTCTCTTTTTCTGTGACGCACTACGACATTTCCGTCTGCTCTGAAGAGATTAAATTTGAACTCACCTGATAATATGCACATGTGATATTTCACTTTTAGACCAATCTTTACAAAATTAAGCCCATCCCAACCTTTGTTTTTTCATTCGAGGAACAAGCAAGTGTTTTTTGGCTGGTCACCGCGCTCTGAGTCATCACATGCAGTCTAGTCACCTTTGAACTGTTCTGACACCAATTTTTTTTTTTTTTTCATCGTGTGAAAAGTTTTGTTAATTGAAGTTGCATTTAAGTTGGGAATTTGAAAAAAAAAATGTAGGTTGAGGGTTTTTTTTTTGGCGAAGAGTGTATATCGGTGATTCCTTGTCAAATCGAACAATTCCGATTTTTCTCAAATTTTGCACGTTGGTATTTCTTTAAAAACTAAAAATATTTGCAGATAGTTTTTAATTTTCTTTTTTTGGCAAGTTAAAAAAAAGCTAAAACTTTAAATATGTAGTAAAAAAACTATATCTTCAAAACCGTTAGTCCTACAAAAAAATTATGTATTACATATTTTAATCTACTTTGTGGTGTTATTTTTTACCAACACTTTAATGAAACATTTTCATATTTTGGGCACTAAAAATTTTATTTAGTTTCAAGGTCAGCACCGCTAACTTTTTGGCGTTTTGAAAATATTGTCGTATTAAGGCGTATTCTTAATGCATTCTTAGAATTTTGCGTTGGAGAATTTTGCTTACGATTTTAAACAAATTTTTCAAAGACTGCCTGCCTACACAATTTTTTTACTTCTTACGGTATTTATAATTTTTCAGCTTTTCCTTTATCAAGGAATACAAAACAAAAAAAATAAATAAAAAAAAAATAAAAAAATATAAAGTTTAAGGAAAAGCTGTCAGAGGTACGGGCTTAAAAATTATAAAATACTATAAGAAGTACAAAAAATAGCTTAAAAATGCCATTAATATACGAACAAATCTTTAAATATGCATCCTTGGAAATATTGTCAGAAATTCAGTGCTGCCCCAAAAAAGTTTTTAAAGTGAAACTTCTCCGATTTTTTGACTTATAAAGAATTTATAACAGTTCCGCATTTATGGTCATAGAGCCGGGATAGTACCAGTGTATCCGATTGGATAAAAAATAATTCTATTTTGTCCAAGTTGTCCATGAAACCCATAAAGGTCCCAGTGACCCACATTTGGCATAAGATAACATCAGCGCACCCATTCGGCCACAGAATTATCCATTTAGTCTAAAATGTCCATTGTATCTATAATTGAAGCAGTGCATTCAATTAGCCATAACATCATATATTTATGTCGAAAGAGTCCACTGAACCCTTAAATGTTTCAGTGAAGCATTTACGAGCTGAGATAATCCTAGAATTTTCCAGTTATACACAAGGAATCCACTAAATTCTTCAAAGTTCCTATTAATCATTAAGTAGTTGAGAAATACAACTGGCCAAAGAATCATCCATTTATATCCAAGGATTCTATAGAACATACAAAAGTCCTAATGACCCAGCTCGAAACGAAGACAAATCCAGCCTAAGACCAGTCATTAGAAGCCTTTGGCCAGCCTCAAAAGAAGCCTCAAAAGGACCCAATAAAGCAATCTGGATCTAGTCATACCATCTTTTTTTGCCCAAAGGATCCTGCATTCATATTTTATGATAATTTATGCCTCAAAAGCAGTTCCAATAAACATTAAAGATTGGAATTGGAATTAACTAAGATGCGGGAAAGTTCGAGATCGTGTTTTATTTTTTTTTTTTTAATTCTTAAATACAAGTGAACACGTGCTACCTGTGTTCGCGTGAAAATGGAAGCTCTAGTAATAATATTTAAATTTAATATTTACTTTGTTTTTTAGAAAAATTTTGTGTTGAATTTATTAGGCTAGAGCAAAAAACAATGTTAATAAAATAAATTTGGCTAGATGTTAATAAATTTTTGGGTAGATGTTTCATTTCTACCGTCAGTGGCGACCACATACATACTTTTTTTATTCTTACCAGTTTTGAGATTTGTTTCATAGGCATTCGTTATTTGAGCAGCATTCCCGTTTTTATCTCCCATATAACTACCAACTCTTTTTTTTTAAATTTAACAAAATGCTTCTCCAGCATGTGGTTTAGGTGTGTTGAATAAAATTGTGTTGAGTCTAAATTAGGTATCGGGTTCATTCACACTCTGTTTGGAGCTGTTGCCTAAATTTTACTAACAAATGTGTTTTTGTGTAAATTTATAACTTGTTTTTGTTAAATGAGCATATTATTAAGCATATTTTTAGGTATGCTAAAAATGTTACCATTAAAAAAATCTTACTTAACTTTCAATATATGTTAACTGGTATATAACTCGGTTGTTATAAGTTCACAGAATATTTTTCAATTCGATTTAATCTATAAAATTTTTTAAAATCAGTATCTAAAAACAAAAAAATTGTTTAAACATACTGACGTAAATAATTTTTTTTTAAACTATGCATATATTTAGTATGATCTTTTCAATATTGTTTCAGCCAATGTTTTTATTTGTTTTTGTTGTTTTTGTTTGGCATCCTTTTTTTATTATTTTAAACTTTCTCCTGCTTTAGGTTTCAATACGCCGTGAACAACGTTCAAATGCAACAGAACCGACTGAGACGACGCCTGTACGTAAACTAACTAGCTGCTGCTAAAAAAGAAAAAAAAATGAAAACATCGAAAACAATTTTTAGATCTTATAGAAAAATGTCCATTTGTTGCTTTGTAACTAACATTTTAACCCGTACTAAACGCTCACAACGTTTTCACGTTTTCATACAAATTCTCGAATATTAATAAAGTTTTGTTTAGAAAGTGTGTATATGTATGTGTGCGTGTAAGTGTGTGTTCGGCTTATGTGTGTGTGAGTGTGTGTGTTTTTGTTTCCAATTCCTCTTTCATTAACTAGTTGTACAGTAGCTGTTTAAAAGCAAAATTTAAAAAATCTTCACATACTTTTAGGCACTTAGGAAATTTTAAAAAAATTTCAAAATCTTAAAGCAGGGAACGAAAATTAACGTTTTTTTAGAGTTCCGTAGAAAGCATGACTCATCATTCCGTTGCGTATTATTTGTGTACACAAACGCAAACACATACACTACACTACGATGGCATAAAAAATTTACCACAAACATTATCATTGTGTATCGTTCGACAGGAAAACATTCGGTACTGTTAGTGGTGTTTGCTTAGTAAGAACTTAACACAAACGGAATACGGTAACTTTAAGTGTGGCAGACACGGGGTAGGTGTGTTCAGAAGAAATGTTGAGGAGCAAAAAATAATAGCACCAGCTTATATATTTGATCACTCTAGGTGTCCATTTGGAGGGATATAAACAATTTTTGACAGTTTTTGAGTTTTTTGTATAGGAACCCAAAGAAGGGTGACAGATAAGGGAAGGGTGTGTTCAGAAAAAATGTTCAGGGGCAAAAAATAATAGGACTATCTCATATATGTTACCTCTCTAGGAGTTCAGTTGAGGGAGATATAAACTATTTTCGAGAGTTTTTGCAGTTTGCCTTTTTTGTATGACCCAAAGAAGGGTGGCAGATAGGGGATAAGTGTGTTCAGAAGAAATGTTGAGGGCAAAAAATTATAGGGCTAGCTAATATATCTTACCGTTCTAGGAGTCCAGTTGCGGGAGTTGCAAACCATTTTCGAGAGGTTTTGCAGTGTTTGTGTTTATTGTATGGGAACCCAAAGTAAGGTGGCAGATAGGGGCTAGGGGTCTTGAGAAGAAATGTTGAGGGGCAAAGTATAATAGGGCCAGCTTATATACTTAACCCCTCTAGTTGTCCAGTTGTGGGAGGTATGAACTATTTTTGCAGTTTTTGTGTTTTTTGTATGGGAACCCAAAAAAGGATGGCAGATGGGAAGTAGGTGTGTTCAGAAGAAATGTTGAGGGACAAAAAATAATAGGACCAGCTTATATATTTGACCGCTCTAGGAGTCCAGTTGTAGGAGATATAAACTATTTTCGATAGTTTTTGTGTTTTTTGTATGGGGACCCAAAGAAGGTTGGCAGATAGGGAGTAGGTGTACTTAAAAGAAATGTTGAGGGGAAAAATAATAGGACTAGTTTATATATTTGAACTCCTAAGGAGTTCATTTGTGGGATATATAAACTTTTTTCGATAGTTTTTACAGTTTTTGTGTTTTTTATATGGGGACCCGGAGAACGATGACAGATAAGGTGTGCTCAGAAGAAATGTTAAGGAGCAAAAAATAATACGACCAGCTAATATATTTGACACCTCAAGGAGTCTATTTATGGGAGATATAAACTATTTTCGAGAGTTTTTGCAGTTTTTGTATTTTTTGTATGGGGACCCAAAGAAAGGCGGTAGATAGGGGGTAGGCAGAACATTAAACGAATTATTCTCAACGACAACTAAATTGTTTTCACTCTCTGCTTTCCTTGTCTCTTTTAAAACCGTAACACATACGGTTCTTTAAGTGTAGCTACGCAACGAGGATAGGTAATAATAGCGCTCATTTTTATGAAATCGTAGTATATTGTTTGTGTTTGCATTCAAGCACGCAAACTATAACACAAAAGAATAATGAGTATTGTCACCAACGCTACACAACTTTAACGCACTGTTCTCTTAGTGAACGCTATAGTACCCTAGCATACGCTACGTTTAGAGTATATTTTCGTTCACTGCCTTAAAGCATTAGTTTTTAAAAAGTTATAAAAGTTTTGACTAAAATATTCTCAAACAAAAACACTTTTAATTGTAGTGTTTCATTTTCATATTGTTCCTCCACATTTATTAAACTCTTTTGTGTTTTTCAGTTAGTTTTTTTCTTGCAATGGTGTCATTTAATCTAATCAGATCTCATTTTCATAATGTTTCAAATCATTTTCATTAGATTCCACTCTCTTATTTTGTTTATTTGTTACTGGTGCGATGTTGCTGTTTAAATGTACAGTTTTGTATTTGTTTTTAACAATTAATATATATTTCATTACCGTTTCGTACCGTTTCATTTTGTTCCTTAACATTGCCACATTATGAAAAATACTAACCTGTTTCACTTTTAACTCATTTCAATGTCTTCTTTATACCCCCCCCCCTTCACAGTTGATGCGCAACAATACAAGCAAGTTAAACCAGGAGGAGGATAAAACGAGCAACACTAATATACCGCTTGATGCCCTTAATGAAGCTAACTTGGCTACAGATGTCACTGGCACCTCGTTATGTGATCAGATTTCCTATGGCATCATTAGCGTTGGTGGTTTTATCTATCAAAACAGTTATATATTCACCAATATTTTGATGATGGTAAATTTCGAAGTTTTAACTATAAGGTAGATTGATTCTCCTTCACTCTTTCACATTCCAGGCCTGGTCCATTGTCTATCACAGTTGGCTGACATTCGTGCTGCTACTCTGGGCCAATGTACTTTGGATGATACCCAATCAACGTAAGGCCATGATGCGCTCGAGTCCTTTTATTGTGCTCTATGCCGAGTTGCTGCTAGTGGCTCAATATATCTACGGTATGGATTTGAACAACGATGAGTTGCCCTCAAAAGTTGATGTAAGTATTTTGTGTTTCCTTGTCCCCTCCCCCTTTTAGGTTTATTAATACTTAAACTTTCTACAGACCACCGGCATCAATCTCATACAAATTGGCTTAAAACGTCCTCAAGAGGACGGTATACAACCTTGCGTGCCGCTGATAGTAAAAACTTCGTTCCTGCTCATGTTCTGGGTTACGTTGAGGCAGTTCTTTAAAGAGAAAACGGAAAAACAGCAACGCACCGATATAGCTGACATAGCTGGCCCCATTCGTTTGACTATAGCATCAACTACTGTAGAAGACGATCAAGCTGCTGATAAGAAAACCTCGAAAATTCTCAAGAAAGTCGGCGCCATCATTAAGAATCTACTTGTGCGCCTCTGGGTTTGGCTGCTGGTATTGGTTATCTTTCTGTGTGCCATAACCGGCAAGCAAATGACTGGCTTTCGCATCTGCTACATGGCGCTTTTTCTCTTTTTCCTACTCGTCTTTCAATCTTCATCAAAGGCTTGGCTCAAAATTATGTACGGATTCTGGCTGTTTCTGATCTTCTATGCCATGTCCATCTTAATTCTTGTCTATACGTACCAGTTTGATAAGTTCGATCAGTATTGGAGCTACTACTTGAATATCTCTAAAACGCTGTAAGTCGCTACTTGACTCTATCTTATTCACATACTATTTATTTTTCTCTCTTCCTATACTTACCACACAGCCAAACTGACATTGGTTTGGAACGTTTCAAAACAAAGGATCTTTTCCTGCAACTCGTCTCGCCGACTATTATTGTCATCTTGACCGTTATTCAAGTGCATTATTTTCATAATCGTTTTATTGATTCGTTGCAACAAGCAAGAATATCTCCAGCGCACATATCGCATAGAGCCAGTACTGGCTCAAGTCGTAGCCGTAGTAGCGCACAGCATTTTGATAGGAAAGGCTCAATGGAAGCAGTCGAATATTTTGAAGAATCAGTTAAAGATCTCGTTATTCAGTTTTTTAGAAAGTTAAAGCAGCATTCAACGCGTTTCTTTAAGAATTTAAAAGGTGTTTTCTGGCGTCTGTTAGAGCTTCATATGATTAAGTTGGTCTATATAACGGCTTTCATATGTAGCATCAAAGAGGTATGTACTCCATACTGGTTCTTATATAGGCTGTCCGACCTTGAGATGCTAATCCGCTAAGAGGTGATTCCTTGGTTTATTTTGATCAAACAATTGTATGGGAGGGGGAGTCTATTGTCAACATCCACTGAGATATAGAATGTTAAAAAGAAGTGTTCCGTAAAGTAGGTGCTACCAAAGATAATACCATAGCCCCTCCAAAGTATTAGACTTACGATAACCCTGATATAGTTGTTGGAAAGCTTTGTTTCGGTACCATAACAGTTGGAAATAAAATTTAAAGTGCGAATATACTCCGAAAAGGAAACATTTTTTTAATTTTTAAAAATTTTTTCTCGAAAATTTTCCATAATATTTTTATTATTTTTATATTTTACCCCTGAATTATCTCCTACAAAGTCACCATACAAAATTTTTAGCTGGTACGTCTTATTTAAATGATTTTTTTTTTCAAAAATAATCTATGTACATTTTTTTTACTTATAAATTTTTATGTAGGCTGAAGTGGGGTGATGTGTAACACGTTTATATTTGCTCCAATAAAAGTGTTAAGAAATTTCATTTTTGTTGGTTTCAAAGCCAATCCCTTGCAGAAGAACCAAATTCGAAGTGAGTGTTTTCATGGCAATTGGATATTTTGAGAAATGGGTAAAATACGACAAAAATTTCGAATATGGTTTTTTTGGTCTTTTCCAAATCGGTAGGGTGATGTGTAACACCAACAAAATGTTGGTTTAAAGAACAGGAACTTTAATTTTTTATGTTTATTTTGACTTTTTATATTTTAATAAAACTGTTATGATAAGAACTTAATGGAAGCACAGCTTTTTATTGACTTCATTCATATCACTATTGGATTTCGGTCTGGGCTGAATAGTATGGACTGGACCGATTTCTCTTAATGCCGTTTATGTGATTTAATTTCACAGTTTGATGTTGTTGCCTCTTCATTGGCAATTATAATGTGTTCGATGTGTTACACATCACCCTACCACGAGTGTTACACATCATCACCCCAATGTTAGTCACTTTTTTTCTCATTGATGGTATTTTGAATAGATTTTATTAATAATATTGATCATATAATCATATTGATGGCATTTTGGCCGAAAATGGAGTACAATACGCACATTTGGGCAGGGGCTTCAAGATCATATTTGGAGCTTCTGGACCGGATTCAACGACGTGCGATATATTTGATAAAGGATGAAAATATTTCATCTTCTCTCAACTCTCTTGGGCATCGTCGCAATGTTGGTTGCCTAAGCCTTCTGTACAGGTACTACCATGGGAAGTGTTCAAGGGAGATACATGGCCTGATGCCACCAGCTCGTGTGTTTCCTAGGTCCACTCGGGCTGCTCTCCAAGCCCATCCCTTTACCATTGCGACTTTGCCCAATAGAACATCGCATTACCGAGATAATTCGTTCTTCGGTCGCTCAGTAAATTTGTGGAACAATGTCCCTGCGATCGTGTTTCCCGGCAGTTTCAATCTGTGTAAATTTAAATCAAATCTTCACCGACACTACTCCATCTTTCAACCCTCCAACTAACTATCACCCTTCTTCCGAATCAACACAATTCTTTCGCATTTATAGGGGACATCCCCTGAGTGCTAGTTAAGTCTAAAAAAAAAAAAATTTATCAAAATGTAAAAAAATACAAAAACTTGTTATATTTAAAGATATTTTACAATACCCCATTTTACATCTACTCACTTTTAAAATCTGAAGAAAATTTTATCCGAAATGCTATTTTTTGTAAATTAAAAAAATTCACGCTTTTTAAGAACTCTGACAAAATGCATGCGTGCCTACTTCCGACACTTATGAAAGACCCCTTATGAAACATATCACAGTTTTTTGTTCACTCATATGTCAAAATTTAATACGAAAAATTGCCATGTTACACATCACCCCATCTGAAGAAAATTGTATGCTATTTTTTGCAAATTAAAAAAATTCACGCTTTTTAAGAACTCTGACGTGTGCCTACTTCTTTTATTCACTCATATGCCAACATTTTATAAGAAAAATCGCCGTGCTACACATCACCCCATGGTACACATTACGCCACCTCACCCTACTAATTAATAAAATAAACATACTTTTTATGATTTCTCTTTAATAATAGTATTTATAAATAATGATAATACCAAAAAAAAAAATAATTAAATAATAATAATAATGAAAGGTTCAATTAGCAAATTACCAATTACTCCAGCTCACACGTTTGTCTGTTTCTTTTCGAGAGAATTACCTTGAGCCCTGGTACAGTAACTGTGGAAGTCTGTAATACCACCTCGAGTAAATTGCAATTCATCTGTCCATAGGATGGTTTTAAGAAATGTGTCATCATCGAAATTCTGTTCAAGTAACTATTTGCAAAACTCAATTCGCTGGAGTAAATCTTCTGGTAGTAACGCCTGAACTGGTATTGTGGGTCTTGTGTAATAAAGATATCTATATTGCGATGCGACAAAAAAATTCTCAAAATTGATTTGATTGTACGGACTTGCGTACGCATCGAATTTCTTTTTCGCATCGCATTGATTGGCGCATCACAATACAGAGTAGGGCCCCAGGCGTTCTGCGTGTCTCTCTTGAGTTTCGTCAGTATAAAATATTAAGTTTAGCATATTATGTATTAAGTTCCATATTATTATTTTATTGTTATTTTTAATTTTAAAATGGTTTAGTAAAAAAAATTTACATAGAGATTTTTTTTTAAAAAACAAATCATTTAAATAACACATCCCAGGAAAAAATTTTGTAGGGGAACTTTGTTGGAGATACTTCAGGTGTATCAGTAAGAAATAAAAAAAAAATTAAAATATTAGGGTATATTTTCGAGAAAAACGGACTCTTTAAAAAAAAAAAAACTTTTTAAAAATAAAATAAATTTTAACCATACGTCCATCTCCGCCATTTCTCCACATTTCAAATTTAGTTTCTAACTGTTATAGTACCGAAACAAGGCCTGCTTAATATTCTTTCCTACAACTATATCAGGGTTATCATAGGTCTAATACTTTGAAGGCTATGGTATTATCTTTGGTTTCCATTTTTACGGAACACATTTTTTAAACACCGTGTAACTCAGTGGATGTTTAAAATACACCTCCTCCCCCCACCCCTCCGAAACAATTGTTTGCTCAAAACAAACCAAGGCATCACCCCACAGCGTATTAGCATCTCAAGATCGGACACCCTACCCTCTATATATCAATCTATATGAATGTAATTTTTTTTTTTCTTAAGGTTTGTGTGCTGCACATATTTTTTATTGGTCTTTGCATTTTGGGCACAATTTCGCAATCAAAATTTCAAATATTTCTCAGTCGCATTATATCTTTCATTGTGACCATCATTATACTGACAAAAATGATTTATCAAGTTGCATATCTAGATCACAATCGTTACAATGTGGAATGTGTAAGTGAAAAATAAATTAATTAAAATTTTACAAGTTTAAAAACTATCTCTTCTTCTTCATCAAACAGCCCAATTTGAATGCCTCACATGGCTCAAACAATGCCGTCTGGTTTGGTCTACAAAAATCAGCCGAAGAAACAGGCGGTCTAATAGGTTTATTACGACGCTACATTGTCTACATGGTGATGGTAACGCTACATGCGGTCGTCTCATTGCGTCAATATCAAATGCGCAGCATGCTAGGCACACAAAATGAACCACTACCTAAGGTACTCTTTCCCTACATAAAACGGGAGGATGCCGAAAAAAATCTTAAAGGAATGATCAAATATTTGTTGAACTATGGTTTCTACAAGTTTGGCTTCGAAATCTCACTTATTGCTCTGGCCATAACGATTACCTATCGTGGTGACATAATTGCGGTTGTCTACGTATGCTGGCTGGCTGTGTTGCTCATTTTCGAACGTAAAAGAAGTCGCAATATTTGGTCCATCTTTCAAATATTTATTGCAACTTCAATACTATTACAATATATACTGTTTGTCGGACTGCCACCTTCATTGTGCCTGCAGTATCCTTGGGAAAATATTATCTATTCGGATAGCATACAAATCTGGGCTCTACTACCAGGTGGTTTGCGCATAAATCATGCACAAAAACTGGTTTTCGATTATCTACTACTAATGATTGTCAATCGTCAGAAGCGTGTCTTTAAGATTGAGGCCATTTTTGCAATGAAAAATGAAGTGTATCCTGGTGGCAGCAACAAGTCCGTCTTACATGACATCGCCAATATGGGTCAGGTGGCTTTTCAGAATCCAACGCGTGACTTCAAAACAAATATACGTAACTATCTGGACGTATTTCAAAATGGCGTACTATGTGGTTTTTATTGGGTCACTTTGGCTGTAATTTTCCTGGCTGGCACAAATATTGCAGATGTTTTGGCGCTCGGCTATCTTATTGGCGCATTTGTGTTTCTGTGGCAAGGTGCCGATTTCTATTTGAATCCTATAAATGTTATAATACGACGCTGGCATTGGTTGATTATCTACAATGTGTCCAGCATAGTGATCAAGACGTGTCTACAAATGACGGGTTGCCTATTTATGCAGCAGCTAACGGATAAATGCTGTTGGCTGGTGCATTTGTTAGGCATAACTTGTTCTAGTCGAATGGCAATGCTAGCAGAACCCGACGATGAATTATATGCCACAAATGAGTGTCCCGCAATAAAAACTCAAGTAGTGCTGGTATGGGACACGTTGTGTTTCGCCTTTTTGCTGTTTCAATTGCGCATCTTTAAGTCGCATTACTTCTGTCACATCATCAATGACTCAAAGGCGAATACCATTCTGGCATCTAGGTGAGTTGGTATGGTAAAAGTGAAGTTTTTTTTGGCGTGATAACGTTAGGTATAAACGCAAATATTTTAAATGTTGTGCGTGGTAATTTAATTAAAATGCAACGGCGTTGCATGGAATTATTACACGTTGACTTTAGATGCTAAGTTTAAACTTGTTCTTTGTTCTCATGACAAAAATAAAAAAAAAACATGTTATCATTAGAGTGTGAAGAAAACCGTTTAGGCAACGAAAATGGAAATCGTTACAATCGTAAAGGTCGAAAAGGTTTAAAACAGAGTACGGAAAGGTTCGATCGCGTACCTTTGTGAGCGTACCTTTTAAAAAGGTACACAAGAAGTCGTACGCGCTCGCGAACGTGTGCCCCAGAAAATATACTTTGAAATTAGATCTCATTCCGTGTACCTAGCAAAACGTACGCGGTAGTGGACGAGAACGTTAATGATACTTTAAGTGCTCATGAGACAGCTCATGAGAAGCTCACGGAAATGAAGGGCAAGAATGAAAACTGAGCAGTTAAGAAAGAAGTTTAGCTCACAGTAAGGTTCGTTGCAACTTTTATGATTTCTGTAGACTCTGTGAAGACAAAACTATGATTCCATGGCCAAAAGGTTCCACATGGATTATATATGGAAGTAGTTGGATCATTGGGACTTACTTGTTTCTGACTTCTTGGACAAAAATCTTTAATTTTTTGAAATTAGGTTCCAATTGTAATATTTTTGGCACTAGTTGAGTCTTAGAACTAATTTAATGCAGTGATAAAAATATTGAATTTTTTACAAATAGGTTCCACTTGCTATATTTTTGGAAATAGTTGGGACATTCTAACATTTTTAAGATTACTGAACTTCTTTGACAAAAATCTTGTATTTTTTCCAATGATTCAACTGGTTCCAAAAATACGAAATGGAATCCATGTGGAACCTATCTGTTAAAAAATCAAGATTTTTGTCCAAGAAGCTCACTAAACCCAAAAAGTTGCCATGCTCCAACTAAAACCATAAATAATCCACATGGAACCTATCGAAGAAGTTCACTAAACTCAAAAAAATTCCAATGATCCAAGTAATTCTAAAAGTAATACAAGTGGAACCGATTTGTCCAAGTGGATCCTATTAAAAAGTGGATCCTTAAAAAGTTTAAACGACCTTATTTCTCCAATCGGAAACTATTTGTCAAAAAAATGTTTGCGTAACTAGTCTTATAAACTCAAAAAAGTTCCAATGCACCAAATAGTTATAGACCAATAGTTCGAAATTGAATCCAAGTGGAACCAATTCTAAAACCTGGTCTATGTGGAACCAATTTTTAAAAAAATCCATGATTTTTGTCTAAGGAATCCTCTTAGCCCAAACATGGTCTAATAACTAAGATAATTTAAGAATATATTAAAAGTGGAACCTATTTGTCAAAGAAACCAATATAGAGGCCAAAAAAAGAAAAAAGTTCCAATAATTCAACTAGTTCCAATGTCATACAAATTTTTTATGAGTCTACAACACCACAAAACCTCCAAAATACATTGACTTTAGTCTCAAGAGTCTATAGAACCAATAAAAATTCCTACCTTGGAACTTTACTTTGCCCTTTTATCATGCATTGCCATGTACGGCTCATGAGCGGTCCCATGAGTCTAAATCGTATCATTAAAGGTTACTCTTTAAAAGGTACGCGAACTAAAATAAGCTATGTACTAGCTTACGTGGGTACACGAGCGAACTTTTCCATACCCTGGTTTAAAATAATAACGACAAAATAAAAAAATTGCAGAGATTTTAACAAAATCAATGACAATGACAGTGATAATGACAATTGCAATGGAAATGGCAATGACAATGAGAATGGCAATTACAATGACAATGGCAATGGTTATGACAATGACAATGACAATGGTTATGACAGTAAAAATGTCAATGACAATGGCAATGACAATAACAATGACAATGAGAATGGCAGTTACAATGACAATGACAGTGACAAGACAATTACAATGACAATTATAATGACAATTACAATGGCAATGAAATTGACAGTGACAATGACAATGGCAATGAAAATGGCAATGACAGTAACAATGACAATGAGAATGGCAATTACAATGAAAATGAAAATGGCAACGACAATGATAATGGCACTGACAATGACAGGAACAATGACAAAGAGCATGGCAACTACAATCACAATGGCAATGATAATAACAGGAGTAGATTAGGTCTGTTGCATGAATATTGCATTAAATTTCTAGAATTGATGACAAGAGATATAGGATTGTGATTTTTATTGTTATTGTCACTTGTGATAGTACTTTAATCAAATTTTTACAGACAAAGAAATGAGCTGTTCCAATTCTCTGATAGTACAACAGCAACAGTGATAAGCGCAGCATGATGTTTAATTGAAAAAGGTATTCATCATGGTATAAAGTGCGGACCGTTATACCAAAGAACCGCTATACACCCGGGTTCAAATCCCAGCTGATAAGATTTTTTCAATAGAAATTTTTTTTTTTTGATCAGTCGTCACCTATCTGCAGATATTGAGTCTGGCTTTGGAAAAGTTTAATTTAGTTCAGGTGTTATTAAGGTTTGTTAAAAGCATCTTAGGAGAAGTGAGTGGGTTTGGAAAATAGGGTGTGACACCTAAATGAAAACGTTATAACAGTGTATTAGGCAGTGAAATTATTTGATATTTGTTATAAACGTTGCCACGTTGAAATACCTGCGACTGTGTTAATGACACAGCCAGCCGTAGACTTTTTTTTATTGTTTATATTTTCTCTTAACTTTCAGAGGTGCCGACATCATTGAAGATCTACGCCAAAAGCAAATCGAGCATCGTCAGCAGCACGAACAAGAAGTATTGCATAAAATCAAGAGGAAAATGGAAAAAATACGCGCAACCCAACAGAAAATGTTACGCCCCATAGACAAGCCCACACATTACGATGGTAAGTTGGGAGAATTCCATTTTGTTTATTTTTTGTTGTTGTTACAGCTCGGGCAGTTGTAGCTTCTCAACTAGAGAGCTTGTTTACATTTTCGCTAGCAGTTAGGCGTTTAGGGAAGCGTTTTCTGTAATTATTTTTGTGAAAACGGAGTCACGTCTGTATTGCTTTAGTTATTTTCTAATTTTTGTGGGTTGTGCAAAGAACATTTCCAAACAAGTTTTTTGATGGAATGTTGTTGGTTTTATTGAAAAAAAAACAAAAGAAAAAAATAAATAAATAAAATTAAAATTGTTTCAACTTCTTCACAAAAAAAAAAACAAAAATCGAAAAAAGAATTCGCCCAACGGGCAGTTGAGGGTGCGCGCTTGGCGCCTTTGGCGCACCAAATAAGCTACTCCTCCTGTCCAGGCTCTGGCTATCACACGCCGGATGATGACGATAACAGCGATGCCAGCAATTCGCTTGGCAGCAGCAGCTCCAGCTCCAGTGTTCAGGTGCAGCTCTTGGAAAAAGGTTTGATTGCTGGCGATGATGAATTTGCAGATGTGAACTCTTTGAGTGAGGACGAAAACAGCAATGCCGCACCGGCCGTGATAAAGGTGTTTAAGCCGCCAAGGTTGCTGCTGCCCTATCCACCACCCAACCAGCTGGCGCAAGTAAGCCCATATTTCTTTAATATTTTAAGATAATCAACTTGTTAAAAATGTGAATTGTACTCCAACGAAGTCGCAAACGCCGAGCTCAGATTGTAATAGCATGCCACTTGATGGTTTTCTGGACGTCAAACGTTTGTCACTCTACTCGGCGCCGAATTCAGATCTGGTGCCAACGCTACCAGAAGGATCCGAAGAGTCGTATGCCGTATTTTCACCGCCACCCTATGCAAGTTTTTAATAAAAAAGAGTTTCATGTCCATTAAGTTAGACCCTCAATTTTTGATTAAAAAAAAAAAGTTTGTGCTGCAATGTGCCCAATGTGTGCTATTATGTGACGCTTTCAAAAACCAACATTTTTCTATGGGACGGCGTTATTTTAGTGAAGTTAGTCATGCTGTTAATTTTTTAAGAAATTTGGAAATGTGCTGTAATATGCTTAAACTGTGCTAGAATATGTCATGTAGAGACTGAACAAATTTCTACGCAACTAAGTTTTAATAGTGATAATTTACACAAAAGTAAAATTATTTTCAATCACTTCATAGCATATTGCGGCACAACCTGAGCACATCACAGCACAGTTTCCAAATTTCGAAAAAGTAAAAATGTACCACCACAAAGTGCCACATAAATCAATTGCATTTCACATGTCACACATTGAGCACATTACAGCACACATTTTTTTGTTTTTAGTTAAAATAAAAAGATGCGTTGCTTACTTAATGTACATGGACATTTTTTTTTCTATAACACTTGTAACTGGTTGATCACCTATGTAAATAATTCTAGGAGGCCTGCCTACCACCCATGCAGCATTTGTTGGCGCCTACCTCTTGCAGTATGCATGTAAATGTTAGCGGCGGCAGTTCGGTTATTTCTTCATCGCTTACCCACAGCGGTAGACGCCGGCAATCATCTTTAAATGCCGCCGTATCCTGGAAAGAAACTGTTTCTGTCAAATGTACACCCATGAACTACGAAGCAGATGCCGATGTGGGTCTTGACTCTACTGCATGTGTTTTTTTTTATAACTTCACAACGTTTTCCACAGGTGCCCGCCGATGTACCCGTAACGCTGCGCAAAAAATCGCTACATCGTCGTCATCTTAGCATGGGTAACGCCAACTACTCCATGGATGAGAGCACCATCTTGCAGAATGACAAGAGACGTCGTTATAGCAACCTCTCGGGTACACGTGATGAAACTTATCTGAATGCTGCCAAAGTACGACCCAATAGCTGGGGTCCCGTGGGCAATGCATACTATCTGGAGTCATTGATGTGCGAAGTTTCTCCATCATTGCTGCACGCCCAATGTAAATCGCATTGCGCGGACTTAAACAAAATTCATCTATTGAAAATTTTTATCATGTACAGATTATATACAATTTAAAATGGAATGTTTTGATAAATAAATTTCAGTTTTGAAGTTATAGCTGCGCACATACTGTAAATAATATAACACAGTGGTTACGATAATGAAATAATACTTTTTCCCTGTAGTTTTACTCTTTGCCGTCTTAACTCTTGTCAGGCTTTGTAAATAAGATGGCGCAGGGTCGAATTGTAGCCTTTGTCTGAAACGGGCTCTTTAAAAAAACCCTCTTTTTAGGTTAAGTTTTGAGCTTAAATTACAAAAATAAAAAAAAAAACGGTTTGAAAGTCAACCTTTTTATTCTCTTAAATAATATTTTGTTTTGCAAAAAAACGGTTCTTTCAACTGACCCTTTTTTTTTACTATATCTTATTTTTACTTTTACTTTTTTTCTTTTCTATCTCCTAAAACCAATGAAACACACTTTTAAGTGGTTGTTTTTTAAGCCTTCGTCTTTGCTTTGCATTTCTATTGATTAAGTTTTAAGCTGCTTTTTATTAATATATATAAATATGTATTATTTTCTTTATGAGTTTGTTTTTTTACACTTTTTTATTTATTTTTAGAACATGGTTATCCAATACCAGGCTCAAGAGTACATAAACGGAAAGAGATTAAATTACATCCACAGGGTAAAAATAATACTATTTGTATTTTCTACATTTAACTTAAGTCATATTCTCTTTTGTTTGTATTCGTTTGGTTTTTATTTCCTTTTTTTTAAGTCTTTTAAGTTTTCTATAACATATCTACATAATGTCTATAAAGCTTAGACTCCTTGTGTTCAGTATGAAAATAAGTACAAATCAGCTTGTAATATATATAAATATATATATATATTTTAAGTTTTTTAGGGGCTTTTTCTTAGCTAGAAGGATAGTAGTTACGTGTGGTAAAATAATAACAGTTTTTGAATACTTTCAGTTTCTTATTAAAGAGTACCTTAACAAACTTTTAGATCTGTTCCCGTACTTTTTGGACTAAAAATGATAAAATTGTCAAAGGCGTGAGAGTTAGAAGAAATCTCTCAAGAAAAAATAGAAAAACACATAAAAGTACGGGCATTATACAATAATTACAGGGTAGGAGTGACAGTTCATTTGTCAAAAACAACTGTTCCAGCAGGGAAAAAACGGAAATGAATTAGCCGAAAACAGATGACAAGTTAAACTTTGCATTGATTTTGACAATTGATAGTCGGCGTTTTGAGAAAATAGCCAGTTGTTAAGGCTACCTGGTATAGTTATATCATGAGTACGGGAACGCTTTTCGGAATAAAAACATTTTTTAAAAATTGGAAAAACTGTCAGATTCAGTGCATTGAATTTATTTTTATAAAAAATGAAAGAATAAAAGCTAAAAGCTTTGCAAGTTTCACCGCCAACATTAGTTTGTTGCGGAGCATCGGCAGTGCAGACGACAGGCTAAAGATTTTTAACAATATTGGGTGGGTGGTGTGAATTAAAACTGAGTGCGAGTGTTCACTCATGTTTTTAAGGCTTGAATAAAATCTATTTTCGTTAAGCTTAATTAACCCCATTATTCTCTTCCATAAATATTGAGTGGGCTATGGAAACATTTGCATAATTATTCCCATTGTGGAGTAGTACCGGAATACTACTAGGAATAGTATTAAAGTACAAGTTCCTATAAGTACAAGAGATAATCGCTACTTATTTGGTTTATAAATTTTTGCCTTAAAGTTATTCATCAATTCAGGAATATATTTGCGAAATTCGGTGAAACATTCGCGAAATCTCTTCTCACGTTCTCGATATGTTGAATACTTTGTTTCGGGCTCTACCAAATTTCGAAAATCCGTATCTCCTAATCAAGTTGCTAAGGTCATTCTGAGTTAGGAGTATGGGAACTTTCTCTTGTCTATATAAAGAGTCCTCTTCCTTACTCTCTTTGATTTCGACTTCACTGTGGCCAAGTTCCTCGCTTCTAAATGCTTCCTGTTCTTTTTCACTGAACCCTAAATCATCCTCTGAAATTTCCATTGATTCATGTTCCAAAGTTTTTTTTATCATGGTGCGCATTTATCATCTGCGCATTTTATTTTGCATTTATTTTTTAAATTAAATCCTTTCATTAGAATGGTATTATAGAAGTAACATTCCTCTTTTGATAGAAGCTGTCACCAGATTGCTGGTGTCAAATATTTTAAGATTGTCGAGATCTCCTACTTATTTTTCCAGCGTTATAGCATACCTGCTAGAGCATGCTCTACATAAAATATTAAGAGCCCACGTCGTTTTTTCTCCCACAATCTCCCTACTGAAGCATTGGCGGTATTAACCTTTCATCCCATGGCCCATTCAATTTTGAGGTTATGTTTGCATTTTATGGAAAAATACATATAGAGTACTATAATGTGCCTGAGTTGTTATTCAGTGCTGTTATTAGACTAATGCTCTTAGTTTTAAATAGTTATTTTAAAGGTTTACTTTTCTATCAAATTGATCTTCAAACATTTTGTTTGAAACAAAAACCACACAAAATGAGTTAGTTTTTATTCCAATATAAATATACTATTTGCATCAACCTATTCTTCAAACATTGTATTATTGTAGTCAAAAAAGTTTGCTTGTCTTCAAATATAAATTTTGTTTAAATATAAAATGTTTGGGAATTAAAAGTTCTTTTCACCATCAAGCTGATCATAAAACTTGAAACTTTCTCAAAATGGGCTTATTTCATTCAATATTTTTTTCTTGCAAACACTTATTTTTGTTTCAGCTGAAATACTTGTTCTTCAAACATTAGATGGTTGCACTCGTAAAAGTGGCCTTCGTTTCAATAAATATTAATATCACACAAATAAAAACTTTTTAGGACTAAATAAATTCTATTTGCATCAGCTTCAATATGAAGTAGTTCCGTCATTTACCCTTTTGATGTCTAAAACATTGAAAATTATTTCAGAAAATTGTTATAAGCTCGTTCTCCTATTTCTTGAATATAAAAGAAATAAAAAAGAATAAAAAATAAAATTAATTAAAAAAAAAAATACTGTTTGAGTCTTCCGCCTCTTGTGCACTTAAAAACTATTAATTTATGTAAAATGCTTTTTAATATTATTATGATGATGCTTTTTATATTGTGCATCCTTTATTATTTAAAAGCCTTTTTTATTTTATTTTATTTAAATATACATATATTAACCTCTATTCTTCTCATTCTATATCTTACCTATTGTACACTGTTTTTTTTTTCATTTAAAGCACCCTATTTGAATTTTGTTTCTTATTTGTTTTACTTGGTTGTGAATGTTTCAACTTGGATGCCCTACTTAAACTTTACTCTATAAATATTACTACTCTCGAATATTGTACGTGTAAAATTAGTTACTTGAGCTTAACCAGATTCTTGAGGTTTTTCTCTTTCAATTTGTTAAAATAAAACTTAATACTTTAAAATATAACTTATATCTCTGTATATCATTCATTATCATTTACATAGTACTTCATTGTAAAACAAAAATTCTTTATTGGCTTTTTATATTAAAGTTTGCACATATATTTAATATAAGCTTTAGATCATCACTGCATGGTGATATATGCTTTCGTCTCTATCTTGCAGACTACTTCGTCAGCAAATACATGAAAACACTTAAAGCTCTCCGCCCATGGGAAACCATACAATAGTGATTTCTGATATGAGCTGAACTACAACTTAGATAATTTTTACTTCCTTAAAAATAGTTTCAACAGTATTTTATAAAATTAGGAATTTTTATAGTGATGCAATTATAACTGAAAGTAACTACCCTTAAGTTATCTTTTGGTTTAAAGAACTATTGACTTAAGTAATACTTTTTTAATAATAGTCGTACATTTTGCTGTCTAGAAAACAGTCTTTAATATTCAAAATATTGTTTATGCATTCAATATTAGATTCTAACCGAATTTTGCATTGGTTTTGTGCATCCAATACCAGCAATTTTTCCAAGGGTATGAATAGCATGTTTCTCCACATTTAAGCCTAGAAAACTGATGCCTCTTTTAATAAAACTAAGCATATTAGTGCTATAAAACCTAAAAAGTTTTAATAACTGGTAACTAACTCTTAGTAACTCTCCCACTTTCTTACTCAAAAACTAAAACCTACTTAATAAATGGTCAATAATACTAAAGGTAATAAAAATAAAATAAATAACTAAACCAAAATCTTAAAGTCTTTTAGTATATTTTGATATGATTTTCATCAGTTAAAAAAAAAAAAAAAAAATACCAAAAAATTTAAAATTTGCTACACATTAAGTAAGCTTTTCTCGATCTTCAAGATCTTTCCAAGGACAAAGCTTATTTAAAGAAAAAAACTACAGCTAAATCGCTCGAGTTCTTCTCAAGTTATGCCAGTTTTACAAAATGTTTTAAGTCCGAATACCACTAAAATTAAAACTAATAACAATTAAAATAATGCGTTAAATATATTAAAAAAAGAAACCAGAAGGCGTTCTATATATTATTAAGTCAAAGATAAAAAGAAAAAAACTAAAATATGTTAAAAATGTAGCACTTTCAGGACACATGATCTATTGACACAACTTTTTTTTAAACTTTTTGCGATCTATAAGATTTTTCAAAGGCATTACTGCATCAAAACAGAAAACTACAACTAAATTGATTCAGTTCTTCTCAAGTTATGTTAGTTTAACAAATTTTTTAAATGTCCCAACAATACGAAAAAAAACCAAAATATGCAGCATATTGCTTATATGAGCTTCTTTGTAAATGTTTTTTGTAAAAAAAAAATTTAGTATTCAACATACATGTTCTATTAATAAAATTTTTTTAACATGTCCCTACCTCCAAGCCCTCTTTAACACATTATCAAGTTAAATAAAAAGACTGCAAATAAATCTCAGGCAATTTTGGCAAATTGTTAGAATAAAATAAAATTATAAATATCTTAATTGTACATAAAACACACAACAATTGAAATAAAAACAAAAAAATTTTAAAATTGTAGCACTTCTCCCATACTTGACCTATTGATATGAAATGTTTTCAACTTTCCTTGACCTCCAACTAATCCTGCATGCATTAGTTACCCTAAAGAAAAAATTGTCAATAAATCGCATGTCTTTCTTTAGTTATGACTGTTTTTTATAATGAAAAACATCCCAATTCAAAAATTAAGATCTTTAAATATTTTATTTTTTTTTACAAAATAAAAATATGAAAACTATGGCACTTCTATAGTGCTTGACCTATTGATATGAAATTTTTTTTCAACTTTTCTTGACCTACAACTTTTATCTTTACCAACTTTAAAAAAAAAACAGCAAATAAAACGTATGAGTTTTAATCAAGTTATGACAGTTTTAAGTAATAAAAAGTTCTTATATAAAAAGTAAGAGCTTTATGTAATTTATTTTTTTTTTATTATTTTTTTTTTTTTTTTTAAACATGAGTTTTCTTGTATAAACTCCAGTTAATAAGTTCTTCTTCTCAGCTGTTTAACTGCTTGTAGAGCCACTTAGTTTATTCTAAATATATGTGCAAATTATTGTTGTATACCTTTTTTTAGTTAGTTTCTTTAAACATTTAAAATTTTCCATTCATTCTTTATTTCTTCATGTAAAAAAGTAACAAATTGAATGTTAATATTATCAAGTTGTTAATAAAATATCTTTAATAAATATATTTTTATAAAATATCTATGAATTCCATCTTTCACATTTGTAACTTGAAATTTAATTTTTCTATATATACATATAGCTGTGCGTGCTGGTGATTACTATATGTTCGAGGAAATGGATGAAAAATTCGAATTGGATCTTATTGAAGATGAAGTCGATTATCTTGATGACAAAGTTGTGGGTAGTGAAAAGAGACTGACACGTCGTCGCACATTGATTGATGTAAGTATTATTTTGAAACTGCATTTACCGTTAAAACTTTAAGTTAATGTAAAACAAAATATAAAAACTAATTTTAACATGGTTTGTAATGAATAAAGCTTAATTTTAAACGGCCTCTAGTTGTTGCTTTTAGTTTTTATTTAATGCATATCTTCTAAAGTAAAACATTTAACCTTCATTTTTAAATTTTGCATTTTGCTTATCCCCCCCAAAAAAAAAAAAAATTTTAACAAAAAAAATTTGACTTAATAATGAAATCTGGACAAACTCGGCTCAGGTTTGGAAAGATATACAAAATGCCGATTATCGTCGTCAAATGTATGTGCGTCAACGTTCGTATGCCTCGGCACCTGGCTCAAGAATTGGCATTAAAATCGATGAAGCATTGAATGTGGCGAACGCTGGTGGTGCACCCGGTGTGCGCAACTCCACATTCTCCGAGCCAATTGCTTGTGCACGACGCTCTGCGAGCGAACATTTCGTGAGTTTTTTTTAAAAAAAAGTAAACTTTTTAAAATGTTCACAATATGAGTTAATATAGCAAAAAAAAAAAAACTACTGCACTGCAAATCAAAGAAATAATAACCAGCAACAGGCTGATTTATTTGATATTTCTCCACTCACTGAAGAGTTATTTTATAGCAAATCAACAAAATGTATTTTATTTGATAATATTTTGTAGCAAAAAGATATAGTTCAACTGCACAGAGTTTTAAATTTTAAAACCGTTTTCACTTATTTATTTTGCCCCATGTAGAAGACTGGGTAACGCAACAAAAAATGCTGCGCTGATACACCAACACCCAAGCGCAGTTTACTGCATCAGCTTAATGCGCTAACTCAATTGCGTCATGACGTAATTTGAAATGCTATGGATCCTGAATCAACAGAACTTTAATTGGCGCATTGAAATTTTATGTTGAATAGTGCATTGAGTAATGAGATAAATTTATTGAGTTTGGTGAGTTGGGTAGCGCATTTCAATATGTGGTGAACTCTGAGCACAGTTGAGTCTCACCTAAAATACAACAAAATAAAATCAACCAATAGAAGTAAACCATGTCTGAGTGATGCGCAGAGCTCAGCATCCACCAAAAATTAACACACCTAAATTTCAAGCATGCGACCAAACTGTACTTCGTTCATGATTGATGCAAGCAATTCAACAGACACATGCACAATTTTTGTTTGTAAAACAAGTTGGAAGATTGAAGTTGGATTAAAGTAAACTTTTCCTCACATAAACGAAGAAAAAAGAACGGCTTTAGTTATATAAAAGTAAGTGTATCAGCGCAATAATGCAGTTAAGTGCTTCAACTCAATAACTCAACGCAGCGCTGCTTTACCCGTGTCTTCAATTCAATTTATTCAGCTTCAATTATAGTATGACTCGAAGTTGATATTTTATATTTGGGATCTTTATTGTCCGTTGTGGGTTTTTTTAGTCGGAATTTTAAACTGTACATAATTTATTGAGTAGTTCTTGAAATATCTGCTTGATTTGCTATTAATAACTCCTTGAAATAATAACTCACTATTTAGCTGTTCAGCGACGTTGGTTCGTTCTGTCTCACCGACGCAATTAAACTGTCTTCTATTTCTCACTGTTTTCTCCACCGACGGCAAAACTCTTATCAATTGAGTACTTCTCCAGTTTATTTACACCATCCTTTTTTTCTCTACTTTTTTAATCTCTATGTGGCACAAGCTTTAGATTGAAACATTTGCTTTTTTTAATTAAAAGACTTCAAATACTGATGGAACTTGGCACCATCATGTCTTTATAATATACTCAAAAGTTTGCTCTATTTTGATATAATTTAAATTTTAATCCCACTTTGTCTCTTTGCACTGCATATTTAATTTGATCATCTTAATTAACAGTGACAAAAAAAGTATCCTTAAATAAAATTGACAGAACCATTACATATAGCTTTCTGCTCTATTCTAAAGGCGCGTTTAAAGTGCCGGCTGGTTGCTGTGCCGGAACGAGCTGAAAACGCGTCATGCTCTAAGCAGCTGGTAGTGCGTATAGTGCGAGCTAACGGCCGCCAACTTATTGGTTTTTTGCTGTTTTGTGTTTATTTGTATCCTTGTAGCCCTTGGAATCAGAATTGAAACCGGCAAATATTTCGCTTAGGTCTCATGGACCCTGATTTGACGTTATTATATTCGAATCTGATTTGGTGTATCTTTTAGATGTCACAGAAACCTATGTTATCCGATGCCCCCTAAGCGAAATATGTGTCGGTTTTAGTTCTAATTCCAAGAGCTCTTGGTTTCTACAACAACCCCGATTAGGGTTTTTTTTTGTTTTTGTTTATTTTTGCCATCGGAGCATCAAAAAAGTCACGTGATTTCGTGTAATTTTTTTTTGGTTTTCCCGCAAAGCACCGGACAACAAATGACGAGAAAAAATGCGAAAAAACGCTGCTGAAACGTACTTTCAGCCACTGCAAGCTTCATTAAGTCACTTGCCGTTCCAGTATGTTTCGACTTTTTTGCAACTTTTTTCTGCAGTTTTTTGTTGTCTTGTTGCTGCGTTTTTATTTCGAAATTTTTTTAGGCAAAAAAGAAGAGCGAAGAAAGTACGCACTTAAAAAAATATACATCAGCAGCTTACCCAATATTATTCGCTTCTAAGCTTTAGCTGAAACGCACTTCAAGTCGCATAAAGCCACTTGATCTTCCAACTGTTTTTAATTGTTTTATAATTTTTTTTTTTGTTTTGATTGTTTGTTTATTTTTGTACACAAAATCAAATGGGTAAGAGAAACGCGCGCACATAAATGCACGATTAAAAAACCACAAAACGAGGTATAAAAAGCTGCGCTTCAAAAAACCACAAGAACGCAGAAATACAAGATTTAACTGTGTACTTGATATTTAATACTTTGTACTTGATTCTTAATACCTCAGTCTTGGTATTTGCTACTTCATTTTTAATACTTGATACTTGTTATTTATTGTACATAAAACATGATTCTTGATATTTGATATTTGATCTTAGATACTTTATAATTTATGCTCTATTATCGAGAACCTGCCGTAATAAGAATATAGCCAATTTTTGTCGCTATTTTTCTATAACTGATCTGCTAGTGGCGGCCGTGGCATACTGTTTGAGGTGCGTGACTTGTATGCGATAGAATGCAGGTTCAAATCCCATCTGACACAGAATATTTTTTTAATTGAATGATTTTTTTTTTTTTGTTCGGCCGTCACCTCTCTGCAGACAATGGCAAGACTGTGAGAGTAAAAACTGTCATGAACAGCTTCTTGAGAACATAAGCCGTTCTAAGTCGGCATAAAGCTTGTAGGTCCAGTCCTCGATTATTTTTGTTCAAACATTTCACAACACGTACAACACAATTGATCATAAGAAGCTCGGTCAAAGTCTTTTCAGGGGCTGAAATGGCCATTTCGTTTTTTCCTTTTTCGTTGACCTGCTTCTGATATTGGTATGTTTTGAAACTAGATAAACTATTTATGATGCAAGTTTATGATTAAGTTTTATTTTTAATTTTTAAACATATTCTCATGCTTCGTTGATACATCACTTTAACTAAAATTTCATCTAAATCTTCTTTAATAAATACATATTTATAAATAAAATTTTATCTTAATTTCAAAGTACTTTGAGATTAAAATGTGATACCAAAAACACATCTCCAAACAGATATTGACATTGTCTCCATGTCGTCTGTTAATCGTATATAAATCTAGTATTTTTTTTTCTCATAACTGAGCTCTATATCTTATTATTTAGGAAGCAGACGTAACAAAATCTAAGGATGTGGCGCCATCAACAAGCAAACAAGCTGCCGTCAAGACGGAAGAACCTGCAGCAATAGACTCTATTGAGAGTACGGATGATATTGATTCGCCTACGCCAAGCAAACCGCAGCTGGAGGCTAAAAAATCTGATGAATCAAAGAAAAAGAGCGATACCGATAGTACAGATGCTACAGGAAAAGAATCTAAAATCGGTCAAGACGATGCCTCAGATAAAGGTATTGAACTACACGCCGATTTAAAACATTAAAGTTTATTAAAGTCTTTATAACTTTTTTTTTCGTTCAAGATTTGGCTGGCAATCCAATCGTCCGGCTGTTGGAAGCATTTTTGGTATCCCTGACGATACGTCTGAATCGTTTCTCACGCAACTATCGCTATGTCAATAAAATACTCATCGAAGAGAAGCGATTACTAAAGGTTCTGTTTTGATTTTATATTTTTTTAAATAATTAATTTTTGTTACGAAAATATGCAATTTTTTAGGAATCTCATATTTTTCGTCGGTTTTCAAATTCTTCGCCTGCTGCCATGTTCAATGCGATGAAGTCAAAACTGAGGTATTTATGTGTATTTTGAGTTAGTTGTAAGACAGGTTATAAAATCCTATCTTGATTAATATTTGATCACTTGTAATGCTGCTGTTCTGGAATGCTTTTAAAATAGAGTTGATTTTGTTACGTTCATATTGTTTTTTTTTTAAATTTCAGGAATGCAAAATTTTTGAACTATTTTTTTAGCGTAAACAAGTAAAAATTAGTTCAAATTTTTAGAGTTTTTTTGCATTTATCATTGTCGTAACATAGTGTTATGTTTCATTGTAGTTTGTTGGATATGATTTTGTTTTTCTTAATTAAAAACGCAGAATACTCTACAACTCACAAAGTCAGCATCAGGCTATGTTTTTTCTAGAATTCAGTTTTTTTTTTAAATTTTGTTTCGTTTTAAAGAAAATATTCAACAGCATTTATTAAAATCAGTTTAGTTTTTATTAATATACAAAGTGTTTGAAGTTAAAGAGATATACTCTAAGAGCGCGTTTATAGTGCCAGCTGGTTGCTATGTCGAGCCGAACCGAAAAGGAAAGCTAAAAAACGCTGCACATATGTTACAATCATATGAAATAAGCTTAAAGCGCACTAAAACTGGCACTAAAACTGAGGATAGCTGGAAACGCTGCATATACAATCATATGAAATAAGCTCAAAGTGCGCATAGAGCCAGCCAGTCGCTTAAAGCTACCTACTCGGTAATCATCTGAAATAAGCTCAAACTGCCTATACTGCCAGCCAGCCGCTCTAAGCTGCCTGCTCGGCTGGCACTATACACTTAAAGCTTATTTCATATGATCTTAAAAACGCAGCCCATACAATCATACAATCATAAGCTTAAAGTGTATAGTGACAGCCGAGCAGGCAGCTTATAGCGACTGGCTGGCAGTTTTTAAGCTTTCCTTCTCGGTTCGACTCGATTCAGCAACAAGCCGGCACTATAAGCGCGCCATAAGTAAGACATCACGATTTAAATCTATCGTGCCGGCATCTACGATTCTTAAGGTAACAAAAGTTTTTCTATTCAAAATCAACAAACTATTGTTAGTTTTTATTCTTAATAAAAAAAAAGTATCTCGATGCTGACTACTATACTGCGGAGTCCCGAATTGTTTTAACTATTTTAGCTGTAAGCCTATAATTATTAAATTATTTTATAAATTCTCAGTTGTAATTGCTATTGCCTTGTTATGTATATGTTTTATCTTTTTCTTGTTCATTTGTTTCTTTTTCATTTTCTTTTATTGTTTTTATTTTTTTGTATTTTTACTGTTCAATCTTTAGTATTGAGAATAGTAACGACGATGATGAAGCTTCTGTTAATTCGTCTGCTTTAAGTACGAGTTCGAATAATGCACTCAATAATGTTACAAACATAAATAAACACAAAACTACCAACAACAACAACAATGCCTCCACCACCAATTCCACTAATGTACCACCACCACCACCACCACCACCAACAACACCACCACCATCATCACAAACTCAATCACAATCACAAGATCCACCTCAACACGTAGTAGATATCATCGAATTGCCATTAGATACTGTTGACGCTAAAAGAACTAGGTAAATTATTACAACAACATTGATATGCTTCTAGTTTTTATTTATATTGTATTCTAAATTGTTAAGCTTTTACTCAAAATTTCGCCTACTCCTTTGACTACTATTAAAATTTTTGTTTTACTCAAAGTCTTTACTTACTAACATCATAAACGCAAATCATTTCTACATCTTCTTCTTCCTCTCGATAGCTCTGATCAAGATGGTGAACGTTCGGTTAAATCACAAAAAGGGTAAGTAGTAGTTTTATAATTTCAAGGTCATGACATTTTAAAAATTCGGGCATATGTTGAGAATGTGCAAGTCAGTGCAGTTTTTTTGACATTACGAGCGTAATGCTGCCATTGATCTCGGGAGAAAAAACCTTTTTTTATTTGTAATACACCATTCTGGGTCATTCTGGTTTTCTTCTTTAGTTTTCACTTCTGATCTGATGGAAACATCTATTGTAACTATACTTAAGCCTACAAATAAATTTAAATACATCTAGGAGATTTTTTAAAAACAAGTGACTTAACATAAGGGACTTCGTCCAACGTTACTAAAATTTTTTGATACCATCCGAAAAAAACGTTTTCGGAAGGTCGTCAAAATAGGCCTCTGGTTCGGTGATAAGCTCCTCTCTGGTGGTGAATCTCATTTCGCCGAACCATTTCTTCAGGATCTGGAGAATATGCTGGATGAAAACGCAATTCGTTCTTCAATTCATGGATTTTTGCCATAGGAGCTGGGCATATGTGAAAGCGTGCATTGTCTTGATGCAAGAGCACGTTTTTCTTCGCCAAATTGGGACATTTCTCTTTCAAAGCGTCGTTGAAACCGTCTAAGTCGGCTGGATATTATTCGCCATTGATCATTGTTTTCGGTGGAAGGTTATCGATGTAAACCGATAAGAATGGAATGTATACCGCGTTCATCCCAAACTACTGTGGCCATAACCTTTCCGGCCGATAGCACCTTCGCCTTCTTTTAAGCACGTTCGGTCGATTAAGTCCACTGTTTCGACTGATCTTTTGTCTCTGGTGTGACGCGATGGATCCATGTTTCGTCCACGGTTACTAATGGACGGAAAAAATCCTTCGTATCTTTGTTCAACATCGCCAAACACGCTTTTGAATCAGTCACACGATCGCGTTTATAGTCAAATGATTTCGCAAAATGTTTCACACCCGTTGGTCTGAGATGCCTACGGCCTCAACAATCTCGCGCACTTTAATTCTGCGATCGGTCAACACGATATCGTGAATTTTAGTGACCATTTCTGATGTGGTGACCTGATTTGGGCGTCCAGAACTTTCGGCGTCACTTGTGCTTGTACGAACGCATCGGAATTCACTAAACCACTTGTAAATCATTCCAATCGATGGTGGTTAGGCTTTCCTTGGTTAGGCTGATTGTTTTTTTGCGCAAAAAACTAATGCTTGATGAGCACACGAAATTCACTTTTTTCATTTTTGCCAAAATTCACAAAATTATCTGCTGTCACTGGCTGTCAAACACAAACTAAGCGTCTCAGCAAACTGAAATTTTGACAGTAGTCTATTTACAGATGTTAGTTGACAAGATCAGTGTTGCATTTAAAGTTACTACGCGGAAATTCAAAAATTCACTGAATTATCAAACGGCCCTCGAACGCTCCAACGCTCGAACGTTGGACGCACCCAGGTAGACTCATTAGAGTTGAGTTTCGAGAAATAGATGTCCATGTACTGTTAAACTCGGAGTTAATATTGCCACATGTTGAATTTTGTAAGATACTGTGGGACAAAATTGTTTATTGGGATTTTCTTGTTTTAAGAAACAAAATAATATATAAAAATTACTTGAGCTTTTGTTTATGTTTAATAATTGTTAATATTATAATTGATAAAGCTAAATTTAAAAAATAATGTCTTTATAATTTTCGTTTGATTTGGTTAAACTTTAAATTAAAACTTTTCCATTGGAATTATGATTGTTTACAATTGATATGCAATAATATGTTTATCATTAATCAAATCCAACAGCGGGACTCCCCCATTTCGTTAGGCATGTGAGTATTTGGGTTATTTATATGTTACATATCGTGTGTTTGCTTTCGAAGACTGTTTTCAGAAATCCTACTTAGCTTCAGTAAAGACTGGTTTCTTTTTAAGAGATATGGCATTACTGTATTTTGACATTATATGGATAAGATTTTTTTGCTGTCATTCTAATGAGCTTACCTGGGTTCTTATACCATGAAGAAAACTGAAATTCGACCAGCCAATTTTGACATACAGCTTCCTTTTTACTCCAACTTGAGCCTAACTTATAATTCTGCCATGGTTTAAATCAACTGTACCATAGGCTTAGACTGCCTGAACGATGAATCCCTTCGTTCGTTCACTTGGTTTAAACACTTTAAACAGTCCGAACGAACAGTGCTCGCTATTAATTGATCGCAAACGGTGTTTGCCTAGTCTAAACAGTAATTTATGGCGAAAGAACGAAAGTTCTTTCGTTCAGGCATACAAACAAGATGACTGCTAATGTACACATGTTTGATATTGAAGCACGATGAATTCTTCGTTCATTCATACGGTCTTAACCTACCGTAAGACTGTGATATTCAATCATCTTACATTTGAGTAGTCATTTTAAAATAAAACTTGCCTGTGTTATAAGTTCTTATCTCCGACAATATTGCTCTTAGTATTAAAATAAAAAAGTTAACAGTTATATTCATATACATTCATTTTACCCATTCATTTCAATTCATACCTAATACATACTATTATTATTATTTTTGTTTTAAAACTTATGTGTCATCTTTTTCCTGCTTTCCTTGTTCCTGCCCCGTTAAATCATTGCCTTGCCTTGCCTATTGCTATTGCGTATACTATGCAGCCCTAAACGCGAAAATGTGCCTGAGATAAGAGTATTGGTGCCCTCGGGTACTGGTAGCCCTGGTGACTCGTTTACACATAGCAAAAATATGTCCCGCGAGAAAGACGGAGGAAGGTAGCGAAAATATATATGCTTTTTTAAACTGTAATAATTAATTGTTGTATCAAGAAAACGTTGTTGTCATGAAAACATAATTGTTGTGATGATAAAATGGTTTAAGTTTGATATTTATTTTTCTGATTTGTTGCTTAAATTTGCTGTTTGCAAATCACTTTAATTTATTGGCTTTGATTAAATTACTTTTATAATAAAAATAGTATTGTAGAAAATGAAAGTTTCTTGTATAGAACCTATACATTACACTGTACAAAGCTATTCTTACACCCAATTGCACTGGAATCAAAAACTCTCAACACAACTCGTTCGATCTCAACACAATTTCATCAACTACTTTTTTCACATTGATTTTTTTTTCTTGTCAGAGATGCATCTAGCAAATCTGTATAAAAACGTTGAAAAAAACTTAATTTTTTCGTTGACTTTAATGACTGTTCAACGAAATCTTCATATATCTTTAACTTTTTATGATTTTTCTCTGAAAATTAATGGTCTATTAAAAACATATTTTTTTTTTTTGTAAGGTTAGGTTGAAGCAGCTGTCTCCTTAGGAGCCAATAAGGCCCATTGTGATACCAGTGGTTAATTTGTTCCCCTCTCTATTCAAAACAGTTTTAGCTCTTAATAAAGCAGAGAGTTCAGTAGATCGGAGATTCTCAGAGGCCGTGTAGGTCCCTGTAGAACCAGCTACCTAAACGGAAGTAGCGATTTCTGAATCTAGGCTTATATCTTCAGTTTTTAAATATGAAAATGCGAAAATTCAAAAAGTTTCCCAATTGTTCAATCAATCAGGCAATTCACAAGATGTTGTAAAGTTATATGTTATTTTGTTGTAATTGAAAGATTTTCTCATTTTCTCCCTTATTAGTATCCAGCGATTTTTATGAAATTTTGGTTGAATTTTTTGCTTATAGTGGTTATGTAAGCAAAACTAGAGGTTAATATTTATAAACCTGCATATTCAGTTTTCCCCTACAAGATCAGAATTATTTTCAAAACTTTCTCGAATTTTCAAGTATTTATTTTCATTTCATTTCAACTGTTGAAATACTCATATAATAAAATTTTGATCTTTTCATGAACAATAAAGATTTTGAATAAAGGTATCAAGTCCTCAATTTAGCGGACTTCTAGTGAATTGCTTTGAAAAAATTTATGTTGAGAGGCTAACTTTTTTTCACTGTAATAATACAATTTTTGGAAAACATTTTTTTGTGAAATTTTGCATAAAAATAGTCATGATTATAGCAGCAATCAGTCATTTCGAAAAATAACTTAAATATGCTGTAACCACAAGTATTCGAAGCACCTTCTTCTTAAAAAAAAATTATGTAATTATGCATATGCTTTATGAGTTTTTAGTCAAAGATTCAAGAAAAATTTCGATATTTAGCAAACTAGTAGATGTTAAATTTAAATATAAATTTTGAACTAAAAAATTGAAGTCTATAGGTTCAAATCGTATGATCAACCGTACCATTTTTAGTACATAAACAAGTGTGTAAAATTTTTCAGTGCTGTAAAAGATTGCAATACAAAAGTATTCAGTGACTTCAGAAACAATGACTTCATGTTATGATTGCAATATTTAAAACATTTTTGCTTGCAATGACTTCAACACAAGAAGTCCTGAAATCATTTTGAAGGCATAAAAAAGCATAAAAAATTGAAATCATTGCTGAATTCATTAAAACGGATATCGCAATCATGACTTTAAATCTAAATTGATTGCATTCCTTAATTCTTTCCAAATTCCAGATTGCAATCACCTTAAGTCTTTGTCGAAGTCTTTGTAGGCAATTTGAAGTCAAATGATTAAAATCTTTCAAAATGAAATCATGACCGAGGTAAATCATTAAACCCATTTTATGGCTGTAATTTCTTAACTTAACCTAACCTAGCAAACAAATTTAAAAGCTAATATGAAACAAAAACAATTCCTAATTTTACATAATTCTGCATACAAAATGATTTCAAAAATTTTTTAATGTAATCAAAATACTTCAAGTTACTTCACAATTTCAGTAATTTGAAACATGATTTCATCTGACTTCTAATGATTTCATTAGCTTCAAATTGATTACAATTGAATGCAAACAATGACTTGATTAAGCAAAAATTTATTCAGCATACAAAATGACTTCATAATTTTTTTAATTCAATCAAAAGACTTCAATTGACTTCAAGTTATTGCATAATTTCCGTGATTCAAAACTTGATTTCATCTGACTTCTAATGATTTCATTGCAAAACTTTATTCTGCATACAAAATGACTTGAACATTTTTTTAATGCAATCAAAAAACTTCAATTGACTTAAAATTATTTCACAATTTCAGTGACTCAATTTGGCTTGATTTCATTTGACTTCTAATGATTTCATTGACTTCAAATTTATTGCAATTGAATGCAAACAATGACTTGATAAAGCACAAATTCAATCATAGTGAATGAATCAAAAGACTTCAACAGAAATTTTCCCCAACTGATTTCAAAGTCATGACTGCAAAATGATTGCTGATTTCAAACCTGAAAGTCATGTAATCAAAAAATTATTGAATGACTTAAATGGTTCAAATGACTTCAAACCGAAAGTTATGAAATCAAAAAATTATTGAATGACTTAAATGGTTCAAATGACTTCAAAATGATTAGTGGTTTGTAAACTTAAAAGCATGAAATCAAGAAATGGTTGAATGACTTATATAATTTCTTTGGCACTCAGTGCCAGTTATGTATTGCATGAATACAATTTTTTACCACTCCGAAAGTGTGGTAGTGATCCCTAGCATTGTTTCGAGAAATCTTGATCATCGGAATATTTTAAATGCGTCAACGACATGCCCCTATATCAGAGCTGTAAAAGAATGCAATCATTTGTGATTTTAAATCATGTGATTTATATTCAAAATGAATGCATTCTTTTTTCAAATCATTGATTGGGACTTCAAATTTCAAATCACAATCAATGATTTGAAAAAATATTGCATTCTTTTGATCACATTCAATGATTTGAAAAAATGATTGCATACTTTTGATCACAAGCAATGATTTGAAAAAATATTTGCATTCGTTTTTTCAAATCATTGATTCTAATTGAAATTTCAAAAAAATTAATGCAATAAATTTTTCAAATCATTGAATGTGATTTAAAATTTTAAGTCTCAATCAATGACTTGAAAAAATGATTGCATTAATTTTTTCAAATCATTGAATCATTGAAAAATGACTGCATTCATTATTTCAAATCATTGATTGGAATTTGAATGATTTTAAATCACAAATGATTGCATTCTTTTACAGCTCTGCTCTATATACATTAATGTTTTTTATCCGAAATTTAACAAAAGTTCCCTAAGAGTTAAGAGCCTTAAATAAATAGCTGCTGCAAAATAAAATTTCTTAAATAGATTTAAAAAAACTTGTATGGAGGGAGCCTTAAGTCTCATAATGAGACTTAAAAAAATTTGACTGGGAAAAAGCCTATTGATTCCCTATAAAAAAATCTCTTTCCCGAAATTGTTTTTTATTTTCAAAGTACATATAAGAATTAAGTCTAAATCGTTAGAGTTATATCTATAGATTAAAATAAAATTCGGTCAACCTTCACTATTTAATCCACTAAAAAAATTCAGACAATTTTCACTTATGTACTATTTAGACCTCAATACTAATAACCAAAACATACTTTGAAAATCAAGCTTTCAAATCAATCATATCCTTAACACTTAACTAAATGTTTACTTAATCACAATTAATTTTATATGTTTATATTTATATTATTTACACTGACGTTTTAAACATTTCTTTGTACAAAAACAAATGAAATACATTCTTTGTACAAATTATCGTTGTTATTAATTTGATTGTTCGTTCCATTTATTAACTTATTTTAATGTTATAAAAATATATTTTTCTTCATCACTTACAATACTCTTCTTTTTCGAAATTTACACATTTTCAGCAACAAAGATTTCAATTTTGAGGACGAGTTCACCTCACGTGAGCACAATATTATTATTGAGGTGCTTATCGCATCATGGTATGCAATACTATCAAATACAGATCTCATCTGCTATATTGTGGTGTTCATTAATCAGGTTTGTCAAAATATTGTTGAATATTTGAAAATAATGTCCTAAGCATTCTCTTCGTATTTTTTTTCAGGTTGTCAATGCTAGCATAATCTCGCTACCCTTACCAATCATGGTCTTCCTGTGGGGTACACTATCGCTGCCGCGTCCAACAAAAACATTCTGGGTTACTTTAATTGCCTATACACAGGCAATTGTGCTGATCAAATGCATTTTCCAATATAAACTCATCTGGGCCAATTACATCAATCTGCCGAATCAGCCATTGTCGCCGGCAAAAATCTTTGGCGTGGAACTGACTCCACACTATGCCAGCTATGATCTGCTGCTCTTGCTAGTGCTGTTCATGCATAGGTTTGTTTAACCATTAAAAGTAATGCAGAGAAATATGTTAAACATTCATATTATTTGCAGATTTGTACTCAAATCCCAAGGTCTCTGGAAGTCCGACTATAACCGAGAATTTATCAATAAAACATTTGGTGGCTCAAGACACAGCAAATCCAATATCATGCCTGAAAACATGTAAGTTAATTTGTGGCAAACATGCAAAAAAATATTGCATCATTTTCATTATCATAATCATTGTGTTTTATATCTTTTTTATTTCTACATTCAAGTGAAGGTAGGTAAAAATAAGCTCAAGCAAGCTTAGCTTAAAGCAAGAAAACAATTTCAACTTACAATCTTATTCATTTCAAGCTGAAGAACAAAGAGCGTATAGAGCATATAAAGCAAGATGGATTAAATTAGAGAAAGATATACTAGCATCAAGGTATCATTTTGATAATGTGTTAAGTTATCGCTAGTACATCCACACAAAATATATACAATTGTAGCTTTCGTAAAGCTGTTGAATGCCATTTTTTACTTTTTTTTTTTAAACATGTGCAGCAATACTATCATATACCATGTTGGGGGAAAAAAAACTAATTTCTATCACATTACTTTTGAGAGGTGATGCATTTTTATACCCCAACGCGTACTGCGTAAGGGGTATATTAACTTTGTCATTCCGTTCTTAACGCCAAGAAGGAGGCGTGGCAGGTATATATATTTTTGATCAGCATCATCTCCTGAGTCAATTTCCGTCTGTCAGTCCGTCTGTCGACACGATTACAGCCGCGATTATAAGGCTTTCGCGATGAAATTCAAAATATAAGTTTATTTTTAAAAAAGGAAGTTCAAGTTCAGAAATGGGCCGAATCCGATGAAAACCACGCCTACCTCCCATACAAAATGATTTTATATTAACCGTAAAATGTCTTTAAAATCCACAAAAATTAAAGAAATGCCTTGAAATGGCAGTTGAGCTTTGCTCTTCAGTCTTAATCCTGGCTATGAAATTCGAAAAAATCGGATGAAAACCACGCCTACCTCCCATACAAAGTGGCTTTATTAATAAATCTTAAAAATCTGCTCAAATTAAAGAAATGTCTTAAAGTTTTGCATATAGGCTTTGATATATAACGTAGACCACCGCTATGATATTTGGCAAAATCGAATGAAAACCACGCCTACCTCCCATACAAATTGACTTTATTTTAAACGTTAAATCTCTTAAAAATCCACAAAAAGTAATGAAATGTCTTGAAATTTTACACTTTAGCTTTGATATATAATATGAACTATCTCTATGATATATGACAAAACCGGATCTAAACCACGCCTACTTCCCACACAAAGTGACGTCATCAAAATAGGAAAACTTTCGTTAATATATAAAACTGAATGTCATCGTGTATGTCGTGGCTAAAGACTTTATATTTATAATATATTTCAATATTGGGGGTATTTTAGCTTCGGTACCCTGCAGAAGCTCCATCCTTACTAGTTTATATATGAAGTTGGCTCTGCCATTAATTTTTTTCAGAAAGGTAGAGTGTGTGACTCTTACGCCAGAGAACCCAGGTTCGAATACTCCATCTGACACAAAATTTTTTCAATTGAATTCATTTTTCTGTTCGGCCGTCACCTCTCTGCAGACAATGACAAACCTCAGAGAGTAAAAACTGCCATGAAAAGCTTCTTGAGAACATAAAGCCGTTCGGAGTCGGCTTAAAACATGTAGGTCCAGTTCTCGATCATTTGTGTGCAAACATTTCACAAACACACACAACACAACTGATCAAAAGAAGCTCGGTCAAAGTCCTTTCAAGGGCTGAAATGGCCATTTCGTTTTTTTTTTTTTTTTTTTGCCTTTAGACAGTGTGAAATTAGTCATGAACTAATTAGTTTAATGAACTTTTTTCAAGTTGATAACACAATTGGATAATTTTTTTATTGAGTCTATAACTTAATTCGTGCGTTTTTTTTTCAAAATTTGAACGTTTATTTAAGAAAAACATGTACAATAGTATTATTAATAAAAGTATCGTCCATCGTTAGCCACTACTTTTTCCCATCTTTCTAGTAACATATGGACTCCGCGCCAAAAGAACTGCTGCGGTTTTGAGGCCAAAAATTAATCAAGCTAATTTCTGATACCCTGTTCTGAAGTGAAGCGTATCCCGGTGAGAGCGTTTTGCATAGACCGAAATAAATGACTGTCGGACGGGGCAAGGTTCGGGCTATAAGACGGGTGGGACGCCAAAACTTCCCATCCAATATTTTCCAAATAGTTTTTAACCGATCTTCCAACATGTGGCCGAGCGTTGTCATGTTCAAAAATTATGGCTTCGTGTCTGGTCGCATATTCCGGTCGTTTCTCGGTTATGGCTCTATTTAAACGTATCAATTGTGTTCAATAGAGGTCACCTGTGACTGTCTGGCCCGATTTTAACGGCTCATAATAGAGCACACCCTTCTGATCCCACCAAATACAGAGCATTACCTTGGCACCATGGATATTAGCCTTTGCCTGGGAAGGTCTCGGTTGTCCGGGCCTTACATATATGAATGTTTGCATTTCGGGTTGTCGTAATGGATCCAATTTTCATTCCCAGTCACGATCCGATGCAAAAATGACTTCTTTTTGTAGCGTTCAAGCAGTATTTCGGACATGCAAAATCGTCTTTCCACATCTCTCTGCTTCAAATCATATGGCACCCAATTTCCTTGCTTTTGAATGTATCCGGCTGCTTTTAAACGTTTTGAAATGGCTTCTTGAGTGACTCCCAGCGATTTCGCCAGCTCTTCTTGTGTTTGGCAACAATCTTCATCGAGTAACGCTTCTAATTCTTCTTCTTAAAACTTTTTTGGCTGACCAGGACGTTCTTCGTCTTCTAAGCCAAAATCACCACTTTTAAATCGTGCAAACCACTTTTGGCACGTTCGCTCAGCTAGAGCATGTTCACCATAAAATTCCACCAAAATACGAGGACTTTCGGCACCAGATTTCTTCATATTTTAGTTATGAAGAAAATACATACATACAGTTCGACATAATTGAGTGAACAAAATATTGTTGTTTACGCTTCAAATGAATGACATACATATACTGAAAAAGACGCACAATGACAGTAGCTTTCCAACGCATGTTCGGAATATTGGAACGATGGCATAGTAATCAAGTTACGCCATCTCTTAGCAAACCGCACGAATTAAGTTATAGACCCAATACTTTCCTATCTTTATAGTACACCTTTGAACAGTAAACATTTTAAAACATTTTAATTTTTTTTTTACAAAATAGCTGCTCTGCATAGTGTCTTCGAGGGCGTCTGCTGTGAGGCAGCTAAAATTGCTGCAGCTGTCAACATTTTTCGACTTATCTGAAACAAAAGCCGTCTTTTTTTTATTACTGATAGTTAAAGGCAATAATAAGCCTGTCAAATAATAAAAATGTTAAAAATTTAAATTTATATCGGCTGGAATCGAAGTTCCAGATTTTCGACTATTTTTTTCAACATTTTTGACCCCTCCAAAAAAAATATTTATTTACACGATATCTTTAAACTTGTAGGTACATCCTTTCGGTACTACTATAGAGAAAAACTTGTCAAAATTTTAACCTGATCTGTCAAAAACTTTTTGAGCTACAGCACGAGCATTTTTGAAGAAGTAGTTTCAAGATAATCACGTTTAAAATTTCGATACGATGTAACTATAAATTTAAGTGACTTACGACAATTTTCAGCCCGGAATTGAGGTGCTTCGTACATATTCGCCAAACTGTCGCGTTAAACTTTCGTTGGCATTCTTGGGTATGGCCACCTAAGCACATTTCCAATAAATCAACTTTAGACAAATCAGTGTAAATTGGTAGAAGATGTTCTTTCATTTTATCGCAAACATTCGAAATATGATTTGAAAATTTTGAATTTTTCCGAAATTACAAAGGTATCTTCCCCTTCCCCCCCCCCCCCCCTAAATTACCCCCCACAAGTTGCACCATTTTCTATTTAATTAAAAAAACATGCAGCAAAACTCTCATATGACAAATAAAAAAAATTTAATTTCAATGTTTGATTATTATGGATCTATAATTTTTTTCAATATGAAGTTAGCTTTGCCAATAATTTTTTTCAGTAATTCAGCTACAGTGCTGTAATGTGCTCGTATCGTACTGCCATGTGCCATAGAGAGCTGAAAAAATTATTTGCATATTTCGAATATTTGTTAAGTTTTTATAAACTTACCGCCAGATTTATTTTTTTCCTTAGTTTAATTTTTGTGCTGTAATTTCCTCGAGTTGTGCTGCAATAACCTGTAGAGAATTAATAATTTCTCAATATAATAATATTTTTTTAATATTTAAATTGATTCTCTCAAAAAGTTTACTATTAATCCTATCAAATTTCTGATAATTACTATGTATTATTATTGTAATTTTTATAATTCCAAAAAAATAGAATTTTTAAAAATACATTTTTGAGCTTGATGCCAAATATGTTTTGTTCTTTGCAGAACAAACCATCAGCAGATTAGACAAATGTTTTGTTAGCTTCATCATCTGTAATTTGAATTTGAGAAGCTTATAGGCACAACTTCTGCAAAACCAAAGCAGAATTATCAACTGCTGAAAGAGTTTTGAGTTGAAATTTCTGCAATGGAATGGACGATTTTTTCAAATTGACAATTTCATCCAATTCCATTCTTGAGGAGTTCAAAATTTTTGCCAATTTCATTCCTGAGTAATTGAGGCGTACAATTACCAATTACATTTTCTGTAAGCTAATTGAGAAGTTTTTTCCAATTACATTTCTGGGGAATAGAGATGTCTAATTACCATTTCCTATTTCCAAAGAATTAGAATTGAGGTGTAATAAATTCCAGAAGCAATCATTACAACCCAGCTCTGGTTTAGAGCCCTGCATGCTTATGTATTCATCAAGAGAATACACCCTGCTTCTCTGGTGTAGCAGTCACTGCAAGCGAATAAATGTAAACAACAGGTCGTGTAGTACATGGCAGAATTATAAGGTAGGGTCGACTCGGAGAGGAATGGAGTAGAAAGCAGAATAAAGCGAGATTGGTTTTAAAATCAGCTGTTCATAGCGAATTTCTTTATGCTTACGTTTCGCAGTTGTTTTTAGGTTAAAACTGTTACAGGTTTTTTTTTGCAATTTTAAGACTTCTTTCACATTTTATAGTTTTTATTACACTTTTTATATAATATTTTCACTCAAATTAGCACAAATTTAACACCCGCGACCGCACTGTTTGCAACTTGGAAACATAAAATATTTTCTTCATTTGCAATTTCTACGAAATTCGTCGTTTTGACATTAATGTTGCTTCTCATTATCCACTCTTCGTTGACGCGTGAGAGCACTAAGTATCATGGGCCTACCTTATCATTGTATCATGCTCTTGTACTGAACTGAGCTTGCGAGTTACGCGTTGTTTTAGTTTTTTCTAAAAGAAAAATGAAAGGAAAAAAAAAATACATTATAGGTGAATTCAGCAAGTTTTTGCGAAAATTAAAATAATGTTATTCAAGTTAAAGATCGTGCATAGTTGAATTATAAGGTTGTCGCAAGGGAGAGAGCGAGTATTCATAATTGTCAAATCGAAGTTGACAGTTCATAGAAAATCGACAAGTGCTCTCTTTTTTCACCTAATTTTCTTTCGTATTCATTCCCAAAATTTGCTGGTTTTGACAATTATGAGTGCTGAGAAGGGAGTACGATCAGCCCTGCGACAAGCTTATAATTCAACCATGAGATAGTGCAGCAAGTCTCTCTCACTGAGCGGAGAGCGAGATGAAGAGCAAAAACTTCATATAAAAAAAACGTGCAAAACGTGCTGAAGGTGGTCAGTGAATTCGCCTTAATAGTCTTTCGCATAACAAGAGATGTTTGCGATGAATAATAAAAAAATATGGGCAAAATATCAAGAGTATGGAAAGCTCATATTTGTGTTCTTTATTATTGCTTTATTCGCTACCTGCTGGTGTAGTAAAGCATCGTGTTCTTACTCTCGTCGTTTCTTATTTGTGCTTAAAACAAAGGGAGTGTAAGAGCAGGTATGAGCACAGTAGAAAAGTGATAAGGTAAACTTTTTTATTGTATAGCAAGCGAATATTTTAGGTAGACGAAAAAACATACTCATCATGCAGGGCTCTACTCTGGTTGTAGTCGACAATACTCGATTATTTCTTTTTAAAATTATGCTCGAAGAAAATTTCGCAATTTATTATGATTTGTTGTTTTGCTTTTAGTAGAAATGTTTCATAATTTAACTTGTTTAGTTTTTTTAAAGTTTCGAACCACAAAAAGTTGATTGGTACCTATAAATTAAAATGTGCTTTTTTTTCTTTAACATGCAGCCGAGCTACTACCGAACAGCCAGCTTTAACAGAGAATATTTCTCTGGATGCGCCGCCGCAGCCGCATTCACAGCCGCATGATGGACAAGATTCACAAAATCGATCGCAAAGTCCGGTTTCTACAGAAACTGCTGAATATATGCACGGCATCTCGAAACTAAAGTGAGTTTGTTATTTGATGAGTTTGTCGGAATGTTGCTAAAATCCTTTTCCTTTTTTTTTTTTTTTAAAAAAATAAAGACGTGGCAAGTATCTCTCATCACTGCGCAAATTCTTCTTTAATTTGGTAAAAAAGACACGCCTACCAACGGATGTTTATGCCTTGATGTTCCTCTGTGATTTCGTCAACTTCTTTGTAATGTTGTTTGGCTTTACAGCCTTCGGAGTAAGATTTTTTTTTTTTATTATAATTGTTCTACTCTATAAGCTTTATTTTAATGAATTTATACTTTTAGTCCCAACAGGACGAGGGCAAAAGTGCAGGCGGTGTACAAACTTATCTGGCCGAAAATAAGGTACCCATACCTTTTCTCATCATGTTGCTGGTGCAATTCATCTTGATTGTTATCGATCGCGCTTTGTATTTGCGCAAAGCTTTGGTATACAAGATTGTCTTCCACTTTTTCTCCGTTATTGGCATACATATCTGGATGTTCTTTGTGGTGCCGGCGGTGACTGAGCGTAGTTTTTACTCTCTGGCGCCACCTATCATCTTCTATATTATCAAATGTTTGTATCTGCTGCTGTCCTCGTATCAGATCAAGTGTGGCTATCCGCAGCGCATTTTGGGCAACTTTTTGACAAAAGGCTTCTCGCTGGCCAATATGATATCGTTTAAAGTGTAAGTTCTGAAAAAGTAAAACCATAACACAGTGCAACAAAAATTCAAAAAGTACACACTTTTAATGACTCGATTCTGGTAGAGAAAACTAAAGAAAAAAACATTTCATTTGTTCTATACCGCATTCTTCTACTAGAATCTATTGTTAGAAATCTGTAATTTTGGGTGGAAAATATTGAAATTGTCGTATAGTGTAATTAATATTCCACCATTTACAGTTATATGCAAGTACCATTCCTCTATGAACTACGCACAATACTCGATTGGGTCAGCACAGATACAACTATGACACTCTTCGATTGGCTTAAAATGGAAGACATTTTCGCCCATATCTATTTCATCAAGTGCAGTCGTCAAATGGAAACCGACTTTCCGGCCATACGTGCGAAAAAGAAGGCACTCTACATCAAGATGTTAATGGGCGGTACACTCATACTGGTGCTTGTCATTGCCATCTGGGGTCCACTGTGTATCTTTGCGCTCGGCAATGCTGTCGGCACATCGAATGTACCCTATGAAATAGCAACGACTATACGCATCGGTCCCTATGATCCCATCTATACAACAAACAATCGCGAGAGTATTTATGTCTTCGATCAACCTATGTATGCAAAGATGCAGAATGCCTACATAAAGGATCGCAGCGCCATCACTTTTCTAGCGTCCTATGATGCCAGCGATATTGCCGCAATAGGTTTGCCAGGCAATTCACCATCATTGTGGAGTATATCGCCGCCAGATAAACAACGTTTGTTAAATGATTTGAAAAATAGTGAGTTTGTTTTGTAAGCTTTTAAAAATAAATTAATTCACTTTTCAAATAATTTCTTAGATGTTACTCTGATAGCGCGCTTTAGCTATTCATTCACACGTATACCACATGCCAAAGGTTCTGTTGGCACTGCACACGCTGAGATAACATATAAGCTAAATGAAACATTTGCGGGCAGAGATGCAATGATAAGAATGATAGACGGCACCAGCCTAGAAGAGGTTGTTGTGCTGCCCAGGCTTTTACCCAAATTTATAAAGGTAACTAATTGTGGTATACCTCCGTTGTAACTCGGTAATTTATAGTTTCTCAAACAAAAATTAATCGTTTTTAAAGGCTTTTTTTTAACCGATAAACCGAAGATTGGAAGATTTGCTTTAAGAGTGTTTATATGGCCAATGTGTGTGTCGTAAATAAGAATATTAAAGCAGCAAAGTTAAGGACCTTTATTTCTAAGGGTTTTCTAGAAACTTATGGTGTGATTAGGGATGTGCCTTTGTACTTAACCCATTAAGGTTAAAACTTTTTGTGTGGAGTACTTAAGTCAATTATAGTGCCCAAACACTCACTGCACTCACTCACAACACCCTCTTTTATTAGACAAGCGAAGGCGTCTTTTCGGACTCTTAGGCGGCAATGTGTTCTATATTTGTACTGGAAAAATTGTATTGGATAGAATAAAACATACTGGGAAATATAAAAGAAATTGAGTCTAAAAAAAGTTCATCCCTCTGCTCTTTTGGAGCAAAAATAAGATGGCCGATATCTGTTACGAAATCTAACCTATGACTTTTTAAAAATATGTCGTTTCGTGGTACGTTTTCACACCCGTAGGGCTTAAGGGGTTAAGTTAGGAGTATATTAAAAACAATGTAGCATCAGATTTTTCGTATCGGTTGTATCGGTTTATCGTTTTGTAAGGCAGAGAGAAGAAGTTGATCCCGAAGTATTATATTAAAATTGGTTTTGCTGGAAATTAACTGCTAAAAGAAGTTGTGCTTGATTGCACAATCTTACCGGTACTTCAATTCTTTCCGTTTGTTTGTCAGTGTAGAAACTGTGGATGTCTTGGACACCACGATGTTGCTACACAAACGATTGAATTCAAACAGATTCGTCATTAATGAATAAATACTGACAACTCTAGATGGACACAAACAGACTCGTGTCACATACCGCTTACAGTTCTGCATTACAATATCAGCAGCGATAATTTTTTTTTACAGCGATATTATATTAATATTACTTTTTTTGTTTCATTTCGTTTCTTTAGGTTCTCAATTCTGGCGAATTGACAATCGTGAGTGATCTAATGCCAGCACATGAAGGTGAACTCAATATCATACAATGCCAAATTAATTTTAATTACTACCTTAACTTTAACTCACTTTTTTAGAGTATCGCCCGCTAATCATTAAAATGAAATCCGATATAAATTCGAGAGAATTCTGGTGGGAGATACGTGAATATTGCGATGATGCCTTCCACACGAACATACTGAGCAAGTTGCCGCTCTCAAACTGCGATTCTGGCATTGTCATGTATACATTCAATGACAAAAAGTTTCCATCCACATTTAGCATTGTCACAGCAGGCGGGTGAGTTTCAAGCTTATCTTAACTAATTCTGATCGAAATTATAACTTTGTCATATTCTCCATACTGCTGCTACACACAAAATAGCATCATTGGTTTGTACACCACGTTCGTGTTTTTCATTTCGCGTCTTATTAAATCAGTACTCTCGGATCAACATCGCAAAATTATGTTCGAAGATCTTCCATATGTCGATAGAGTTCTCCAACTGTGCCTTGATATTTATTTGGTATGTTTACGCCATATAGCTTTTTTGTTGCATTTGTTTATTCATTTCTTTTGATTTTAATCTCTATTCAGGTAAGAGAAGCTCTGGAATTTGCGCTCGAAGAGGATCTATTTGCCAAATTGATCTTCCTGTATCGCTCACCGGAGACGATGATAAAATGGACGCGACCCAAAGAGGAGATAGCCGATGATGAAACCGACTCAGAGAGTGTACGCAGTCGCCCTGGCATGCGCAGAGATCATCAATAACAATTTATGCTTTTTTCTCTCTCGCTCTGTCTGCGCTACTCTCTTAACTAATTAGTTTGTATGATTTATAAAGTAGTGTATTAATTAATTAATTATTTAAAATGTATTTATTTAATAATGTTAGTTTAATTATTGTAACGATTTTCAGTAGTTTGATCTTTTTTTTTTATTTCTTTTTGATTTTGTTTTTTTTTTTTTAATACAAGGAACTGCCGTTGATTATTTTTGTACACTAGAACTGTAGAGATCTAAGCTTGAAAATGAAGAACTTGTAATATTATAGGAATTATAATAATAAAAAGAAAACAAATAACAAAAAATAGAAAAAAAAAAATAATTATTGTAAATATGATAACTCATATTCAGGGATTTATAGCATTTTATACCATGTGTTTATAATTTCTATTAATGTCAATTTCTATATATTTGTATTAAAATTAAATTCAACTACATGAACACACACGCATGTAAGCACTTACATAAACAGGTTTTGTTGTGTTTAAATTGTATGCGAAAAAAGCGAGCAAAAGCTTTTCTTATCATTTTTTTTTTTTTTACAAAATGCTCTCTAATTTATAATTAAGTTAAAACTTAAAATAATTTCGAATATGCTTAAGTAACAAATTTTTTAATAAATCATGTCAAGAAAATATTTTTATATATACATATATAAAATTTAGCTATTTTGTTTGGATCAAAATTTTTCAGCTGAAAATTTTATTATTGCGCTTAAAAACAAAACTTATTCAATTGTTTAAAAGTAAAGCTAATTTTGTTTAAAAATAATGATAAATTGTTTTTTTTTTTTTTGGAGAATTTTAAAAAGGTTTTAAAGAATTTTTTTAATAGGAATTTTGCAAAGGTTAATTTCGACCCACTCCCATTTTAGACACAACACCCAAAAAAAAAACGAACATTCATACATAAATAAACGAATAAACACTAACAACGACGAGCTACAATGTTGCAATAATTTTGTTTAAATTTCTACAAAAAATTTATAGCATTAAATTTAAAAAAGAAAAAATATTTTAATAAAAACAAAATATTTAAAAAATTTCCTTTTTTTTATAGTAAAATTAAAGTAAAACCACAAAAAAGTTGCTTTAAAAAAAATGCTTATATTTAGGTCTCATAAATATATGTATGTCCGCTTACTTATGTATATGCTATTAAATTAATACAACCATATATGTATGTATGTGTAAATATATGCCTATATATTTTTGATAATTTATTCACATATTTTATATTGTATAAATAAGCATGTAATCTTTTATTAAGGCAAAGTTTTAATTTAACTTAATTTTTTTAAGCTATTTTTGTCATTTTAAACTTTCTCTAATGTTGTTGCTTCGATTTCATCACTCAGCATATCTTTAAAAAATGCTTGCTTAAATGTTTAAATTTCTCTTTCGATCATTCACTCATTTAAAGTATTCAGTTTAAATATTTCTAAGCTTTTTCAATATAAAAAAAAGAAAAAATAATGAATTGTCAAATACCAGCAGAAAAAATATGTATCTATAACAACATATATATATAAACTAAGATGATTTGTTTGTTTAAGCCTCTGATATATAAAAACTCATTAAAATAAAATTTTACTTTTGTATTTCATTAAAACAAAACATAAACAAAAATAAAATGGACATGATCTTTTGTCATGGCCGGGTCATGTCCATATCAAAAACGTTGTTTGAAAACAAATATATTTGATTTTGAAATAAAAATCGCCCGCATTTTGATTCTCAGCAATGTTTTTTTTTTCTCAGATTACTCAAAATAAAATAAAAAATTTACATATTTTTAAACTCGCCAAGTATTCTGTCGCGAACGTCCGCCATCAATGGAGAACATGATGCGAGCCGGGGCAAATATCTTCGTCACACAAATTACTACAACACTGGAAAATCTTTGAACCAGAAATTTTCGCGATTGAGAAATGAGATTTGAACGATGAATCTCGTTACCTTTTTTGTCTTACTTCAATATCATAGTCCAAAAATTAATTATTGTCTCAATTTTTTTTTAATTGCTAGCTTAAATTTTTGTAAGATAAACAGCTTGTACCAAGTCTAAATTTATCTTTTGGTACTTCCGGCTTAATGGGAGTGACTATTTGTTAATGCAATTTTTGAAGTGAAAGCTTCTTTAGGCACGTTGAACACTATTTGGTAGGATTAAAAGTTATGAATTCGCGTCAGCACTGTTAAGGCTTGCACTGTTAATGCCTGCATTGCTGGTTCAGCTACCAGGCAAGCAGAAAACAGGAGCATTTTTGTGTTTTTTGTATGGGGAATCCCAGAAGTGTGCCACATAGGGGGTATTCGTGTTAAAAATAAATGTTAAAGGGTAAAAAATAGTAAGACCAGCTCATATATTTCATTCCTTTAGGAATCAATTCGGGAGAGATAGCAGGCCTATCATGAGTAATTTTTTCGCTCGGAATCGAAAAAGGGACTTTCGGCTTTTAAGATAGCAGGTAAGATTTCATCTATTAATTTTTTACATTCATGAATATTGGTGGTTGAACAAATTTCCATTGAAAATTTCCAAAAAATCTTGAGCTTTTTTTTTTACTCATGATAGGCCTGATGAACTATAATCAACAGTTTTTGTGTTTTTTGTAAAGGACCCCCTAGAAAGATGGCAGATAGAGGGGTATGTGTGCTCAGAAGAAATGTTACAGGGTAAAAAATAATAGGTCCAGACTATATATTCCATCCCTCTAAGGGTCAATTCGGGAGAAATATGAACTATAATCGATAGTTTTTGTGTTTTTTTTTATATGGGAACCCCCAGAAAGATAGGGAGTATGAGTGTTGAGAATAAATGTTAAAAGGCAAAAATTAATAAGACCATCTGATATTTTTTGTCCCTATAGAGATCAATTCGAGAGAGATATGAACTATTATCGACAGTTTTTGGGTTTTTTTTATGGGGACCCCCAGAAATGTGGCAGATAGAGGGTATGTGTGTTCAGAAAAAATGTTACAATGTAAAAAATAAAAGGATCAGCTCATATTTTTAACTCCTCTAGGGATCAATTCGAGAACGATATGAACTATAATCGAGTTTTAGTGCTTGATTTATAGGGACTTCTAAAGATAGGGGGTAAGTGTGCTCGGAAGAAATGTTAAAGGGCAAAAAATAATAGTAGCAGCTCACATATTTGGCACCTCTATGAATTAATTCGGGAGAGATATGAACTATAATCGACAGTTTTTGTATGGGGACCCCCAGAAATATGGCAGATAGCTGGTAAAGAGTGGTTAAATTTTAAGGGCCGATGTTGAATGTGAACCCCACCTAAACGTCGAGTTTTTTTCTGCATTTCATTTGAAATTTCTCAATTTCAGACTAACTCAAATTGTACCATTTAAAGATACATAATCGAGCAACGCGTTAAAGTTATTCAGGCTTATTATGAAAATGCGTGTTCAAATCAAAATGCATATCTTCGTGTTTTTTCCGATCAATTTACCACGCACCGAAAAACGGAAAAACCACGCAAAAATTTGAGCAAACCGAGTCTGTAAAGAGATGTGAAAACACCAGTGCATGCTCGTACAGCTCGGGCCGTATTTTTTCCAAAATGCGGCCGGTCAGGCTGTTACTGGAAATGGTGTTCGCTATCGTGAGTTGATAACGAACTTTTTATGGCCCGAATTGGAAGATATAAATGTGGACGATATTGGTTTCAACAGGACGGTGCCACTTGCCACACAGCTAACGATAGCTTTTGCGCGACAAATTCAATGGCCGTGTTATGTCACGTGGTGGCAATGTCTATTGGCCGACGAGATCATGTGATTTGACACCGCTGGACTTCTTTCTTTGGGGTTATTTGAAAGCAAAGGTGTACGTCGATACGCCAGCAACAATTCAAGAGCTAAAGGATGAGATAATTCGGCACATTAACAGCATAGAACCTCACTTATGCCTCAGCGTCATCGAAAATTTGGACCATCGGATGGAGGTGTGCCGCCGAGGTCGCGGCGGCCGTTTGGCCGATATTTTGTTCCATACATTAGTGTAGCTCACGAAATTTTACAAAAGAGCAAATGATTTTTAAAAAACAAAATCAAAAACAAGATATTGCGTATCGTAACTTTTGGCAATGAAAAATAAAAAAAAATAAGAAAACAAAAACAAATCCTGTGTGCATTAACACACAAGCAACGGATAATTTGCATGCATTTGTTGTTGTTATTTCGAGTTCAAAATAAGTTGATCGTCAACAGCGGCTTGTGGTGCTGTTATTTGCATTTTTTTTTTTTTTTGTAGATTGTGTTGTTTTTTATGCATGGTTTTGCTTTCGCATACGCGCAAAGACAAAGCTCATGATAGAAAAAAATTTGTATGGCGGGTAACGCGAGCAAGATGAGCTACTGGATGAGCGTGTCTGCCATACATAATTGAACCATACCAATATTATCATAATAAAAAGAAATGACAATAATTTCCTAAATAATTTGTGTTTTATTCAAAATCAATATCGGCCCTTAAAATTTAACCACCCCTTAGTTGTGTTCAGAAGAAATGTTACAGTGTAAAAAATAATAGGATCAGCTCATATTTTTAACTCCTCTAGTTATCAGTTTGGGGGAGATATCAACTATAACCAACAGTTTTCGGGTTTGTTGTAAGGAGACCCCCCAGAAGGGTGGTAGATAGGGGTTGGGTGTGTTGAGAAAAATTTTATAGGGCAAATAATTAATAGGACCAGAATATGTATTTGACTCTTCTAGAGGTACATTCGCGTACATCGAACATTTTATGATTTATTCAAAGGATGGTTCTAAAATATTGGAAAAAAGGTTCACCGAAAAGTCTTTTACTAAGTGAAGACTTCAATATTAACTCTGCAGACGATAAAAATCGACCACTAATAGAATTTTTGAATGATGCAATAGGTTTAACTATGTCCAATGACCGAAAACTTAGTGCCACTAAATATTAAACGACTATCGTTGCGATTCTGACACGATACTTACAGAAACTCCTACCGAACATTATATTTTCTTACTTTAGTTAATGTTTCCTTTGATCTGTCTATGGTTCAAATAGTGTTATTTCATAGCTTTAAGCTTTACTTCGATCGACAGTCCCCCCACTGCCTGATTCGCTTTTTTTTCCTTTGAGCTTTGCAACCCTTTGCCAGGAGGTTCTGTCGGTTTTTTTTTATTGCTCTAATATTTCATATATACAGGAAAATTTAAAAAAAAAACATTTACAGCTTCTTATTTTGTCAACCATCTTGTTAGAGTTACTGCATCTTGCTGTATAACGAAACGAAGACTTATAACTAACGAAGAAACGAGCGACAATATAATTTGGTATGAAAAAATGTAGTGCTGACCGTGTCTCGCACGATCGAAAGTGTTCGTTTCGTTATACAGCAAGATGCAGTTAGTCTTTTGAAGCTCCTTTTATTTGATGCAAAATCAAATGCAAAACAAAAATGCAACGAAGGAGTAATATATCAGCTAAATTCTCCCTATCTACGCCGCACGGGCAGAACGGTGTAAATTTTGTATATTTTGACTTTAAAAAACTTTGAATATCTTATGCACTGTATTTTAGATATGATTTATGACAATTAATAAACTTTTATCTACCTCCACCCTTAACAAATAATTATGTTATGAATATGGCAGTCGTCCAGATTAACATTGAAAGCAAGAGTCAATCGTTTACAGCTGTGCCGGCTGGTTGCTGTGCCGAGCCGAACCGAGAGGAAAGCTGAAGATCGCTACACTTACAAACATATGAAATTAGCTCCAAGTGTGTTATGTGCCAGCCGAGCAGGCAGCTTTAATGTGACTGGCTGGCACATTAAAGGCAGTTTACGTAAAATATCCAAGATATACGCCATATATCCAAGGTTTTTTGTTAATATTTTTTAGCCATTATAAAAAAGACAAATAAAAAAGACAAGGCTGTGGCTGTTTTTTTTTTTACCGCCGGCAGATATTATTATATGATCACTTTTCGGTTACTGTTTGAGAACTCAAACTCGAAAAAAAACAAAGTAGCCTCCATTTTTAACATTTTACTTATCCGTTTTGACCTAATAGGAGTAAGAAGAACATATTTTTTAACATTCTATTCAAACCCTTATTAATCGTTACGGTTTTTTGCTCCCTAATCTTGTTTAGGTCGATTCGTTTAAAAAATCTTATTTTTTATAATTGGAATGATAAATTTTACAAATGTATAATTTTACATCAACATTTTAGAAATTACGAACTAAGTGGCACCCATCAACCAACACAAAAAGTGACACCAATTCTAACCAGCAGACGATCACTGCTGCTTCTACAGATCACAAAAATCTTCATTGGCTCTGGAACACAAGGCACTGCATTCAAAGTTGTCGCATTATTAAGCGAACTCTAGTGAAACCCGTTTGAGTCCTTGCTAGCTGCTGCACACAACTTAAGTAATTCTTGTCGAGCAGTTGCGATAGAATGCAAAGGATTTTTGCGTGGTTTCACTTGCGGCACTCTCCCGACTATTGGAGCGTTTAAACTTCACGGTCGGATATACTTCTTCCCATTCGGAATTGCTGCAGCTTAGTATGCCATGTGATCGGGTCTCCGTTGGTTTACTGCCAATAACCTGTCTTGATTTGCTGCGATCGATTTTATCTTCTGGAGGTAAAGGATTATTTAACATATGCGTTACACTTTTGGAGAGAAGAATTGGCTTCATGCGATTGTAACCACTGCCACTGGGTTTATAACGTTCCAACTTCAACGTAAGGCGCTCCATTTCGTTGTTCATCCAAGTTTGCATTGATTTTGAGCGCATTTTTTTTCTTTTGTTGTATATTAATTAGTTTGATTTTGTTGGATATTTAAGAAAATTGCACTAGGATAATTTTTGTGGTGCCGATTAAATACTTCTAAGCTCTGGCAAGCGACGCACAGTAGTTTTTATAGCATTTTTCATCCTAAATGCGCCTGCGTTAAAAAAATTATGCAAACAAGTAACAGCTTATTTTATCGACGCTGCTTTTTTTTCATGTCTATAGCTAGCCAAGTCCAAGAGCAATGTTGATTGCTGTACATTTCTTAATAAGCTTAACTAATTGCATCAGTTTCTGTCGGGTCATGACAAAAAAAAAACAACCACTTTCTATGCAAAACAATTCTTGCAGAATAAAGGTAATCGGCGTTGAACGAATGTATTCTTAATTCTGTGTATTCTTAATTCTAAGTTATACAATAAAGAGTCTCTGCTTAGCCAGGCTTAGAGGTTAAAGATTAAAAAATTAGAACAGATGCTTCCATAGAATGCGCATTAGGAAATAATCAGTCTGTAGAGATACATAAATATTTATATTTATTTTTTTTTTTTCTAAAAGTATTGAAAAATTTTTTTTCATGAGATGTTCTAAATATTTTTACTTATCAAAATTAGAAATACTTTAGTTAATAATCAAAAGACAAACTACGTTAACAATACAAAGATTGGTATAATAAAAGTATAACCATTATGACCTGTTTGGCAAGTCAACAATTGTGGGATTGTTGATAAAAAACATTCAACTGTAATTTTAAAAATAGCTAACATGTAGAAAAAATTAGGAAACTTTACAAGTTTCATCATGCAAGGTGCCATTGGTGTGACTATCATCTTGTGTGCTAAAGGCACCACCTTGTAAAACTTTGTTGACAGCAGCGCGTGCCAAATAACCTGTGGTCTCTGAATAGACTAGCGAATAAAAGGTGGTCATGTCCTTGTCTGGTGTGGGCTGTATTTTGTTATCCTAAGAATAGAGAGAAAAGGCGAATGATATGAGTTAGCAACATAGAAAAGTATTATTTACCTTGCAGTACATAGCAAAACCTTCAGATAGAATATCATCCAGATCTAAGGCATGCTTGAAACGTAACTCTGGATTGCTATAAGTTTTGTAAATCAATATTAACTTTAATAAGAGAAAAACATAGGTTAAAGCAACACAACTAACCGATTTAGAATGGTAGCGATAATGCAGAGCAGCTCCACAGTAATCTGTCTACGCTCTGGACGGTCGATACATATCAAAGTCTCCTCAACTAACAGCGAAAATGACAATTCGCCACGACTCATGTTGGTGAGAGTGGGCACCGCAGGCAAGAGGTGACCCTGCGTTGATATGCCTTGAGGTGTGCGCTGGAGAATTTCCCAAATTTTATTGTAGAAGTTTTTAGGTACACGACAAAGGCAGCCTTCGAGTTGTCGGCGTTGCAACGTGGTGAGTCTAGGTAAGAACAAATAAATAAGAGCTATTTTAGCTGAAAAGTAAGTTTACATACTTTTCTTCGGTGGCCCATTCGCTGACAGTCAACACTTTTTGGAGTAGTATGCGCACCTGATAGGGTGACAGATTGTCGACATCTATGGATTCATGGCCGGAGATTTGCAAATAAATGCGCATCGCCTCCAGCACCCAGCCAATGCGTATCTGCGGAAATTGAAAACCATTAGCATTAGCATAAACGTAAGCATAAACATAGACATAAGCATAAGCAAAAACATAAACGTAAACATAAACTAAAGATAAACATAAACATAAACATAAACATAAAGATAAACATAAGCATAAACATAAACATAAACATAAACATAAACATAAACATAAACATAAACATAAATATAAACATAAGCATAAACATAAACATAAACACACACTTCGCTCACATTTCTGTTAACATTTTAGAAGTCTAAAATTTTTATGTAAGATTGATTTTATCATGAAACCTGGTTAAAAACTTACTTTGAGAATGCCTCTAAACATTGATGGATTTGTTGCTATAAGGCGTCCACAATAGAGCACCACCTCCTGTTGCAGCACTGCCTGGATAACGTTGTAGGGCTGCACACTAGTGTACATAACATTCTGTATTTCAGCCGGTGTCATCGGTTTATCGAAAACTGTTTCTTTCTGTCCAATCACGCCCACTGTCAGCTCCTTGCCATTCACCAAGACAGTGGTTATAAATGGACTAATGGAGTCCACAATATGATGCAGCAGGGAAGAACAATAACGCACGGCACGCCAATAGCGCAACGAACCAGCTCGGTGATAGAGCTGCGTAAGCGCCTGATTCACATTTAAGCCATTTACTTCAAAATTGGGACCCTCACGATTCAGCAATATGCCCCACAGCTGGCAGAGGCAATATATAGACTCGGTGCTGCGTAAAGCTTCTATGATTTCATGCGTTGGTTTGTGTGTGTAGTGCTGTAAGGTAGTTTTTGATGAATAAAATCATCATTGGAAAATTAGGAGAAAATCTAACCTCGACGGATATTTTTTGTTCAGCGTAAGATAAAGCCTTGGGTACATCTGTGAGCGACTGATATCCAATGTATTCATGGTTGATCTGGGCAAAAGCATTTTCATTGTCAGACAAATCGCTTTGGTTCATAAAATCCAAGTGTTCTGAAATATGGCATTAAAAACAACATTAAGGTTTCATAAATCCCACAAAGGTAAACAAACCCTCTTACCTATACAAGAGCTGCTAATGAGATTCTGCAAACGTCCAATACGCACTTTCATGCCATCGCAGTAGCCTTTCTTCAGCATAGCCAACAAGTCAAGCATTTCTTTAAATTGCGGATCACGCATGTGTTCCTCGCGTATAAGCAAACAAACTGTGGGACGTCCTGATAGACGCCAATACTTGCCAACAAACTGTAGCTCAGTTTTAATGTCATATATGAGCAGCGCCATGTCACGATATAAATAAAAATCAGACACCTCAAAGATGAGCGGATAGCAAAGCACTGTCATGCCGCAGATGCGGTACACTTTGCTAGTGCCCAAGGAGCCAACGGGACGCGGTGGACGTCCAGAGAGTCCTACTTTGTTGTTAACACCCAAGTGCTGATAAACCTTGATCAACTCAGTAGAGGACCATATCTGAACGGGTTCAACCTAAGATAAAATAATGAAATTATAATAAAAACAATTTCAGTCCTAAATTACAGCTTGCTTACCTCGTGTGGTGTTTGTGTTTGTATGCCATAGGTAGCCATCATTGCCTGCAAGCGCATCGATTCGGCAATCAATACTATTTGCACGACCAAATCAGTGGCGGTACCCTGTGTAAACGTTAAAAGCAGTTAATTGAAGAACTTTCATTCAAATAGAGTTGTTGAGTTAAACATTACAAAAAAAGAAAAAAATGCAGCAAAAATTATGAAAATGAAAAAATTCATAAAGTAAAAGGTTGCATTTGAGTTGGGAAAACAAGAATGTGAAAAAATATGCATGCTTTCTTCCAATTCAACACTAATGGAGAGGCAAGTCAACTAGATAAATGGTATATATACAATTGAAATCTTCAAACCAAATCATGCCATTCGAGCGTTCAATGCAGCAATAAAAAACAGGTTGTTTTAAATCTATAAAACAATATCTTAGCTATATAATACTATCAAATAAAGGGTTAATTTGTAAGCTTACAAGTTATTTTAAGGACAGCTATTTTTTTTCAAATCGAAACAAGTTAAATTAGATATAAGTTAGAAATAGTCAAGGTTCGTACTTGTAATATAAAAATATTTTTTTTAACTTTTTAAAAGCAGAGATCCCTACAAAATTGCTGGTTCTATAAGTACTCGTAGATGCATGGTTTTAACAAAGGCACATTATTGCATGAGTATTGTAAGTAAAATTAAGTAAAATTGTTGTTTCAAACCAATTTGGCTAAATTTTTAATTGGTCAATGAATTTTAAAAATTACGAAATACAACTCAAAATAAAAGACAAATTAAACAACATTGGTGCCAAGTCACCCGTCACTTTTGCCTGTATGTGTACAAAAGCAAGTAATTTTTTTATTGCAGTACTGGATCATTATATATTGTTAGACGATGATACAAAATAAATTCATATTTTAGTGAAATGTGTTTTTAACAAGAATAAAAAAACTTGAAAATGTATACCGAAAAAGTTCTAACACCTAAAGACTAAAGGAATCAAGGTAGCCAGTTATAATTCGGAACAATTCCCACGGAAATTACCTTTTTCCCACAGTACCATAAATTAACTACCACCAAAATTATCATGGTGAAGCTAAACAAAACAGAATTCCCACCGCAATTAAAATATACCACAAAAAATCCCACGATCATTAAAAACTACCACAAAAATACCAAGCTTTTTAAAAATACCACCAAAAATCCTATATGTATTTAAAAATACCAAAAAAAATCCCATACGCATATACCACAAAAATAACAAAAATTTAAACGATTTTACATACGTAACTTACGTCATAAAAATCGTGGTGTTAAACAAAGCGTTTAATGCGTATATGTAATGAGTTCATTATTTCATATGAAGTATTTGCTCAATAAATGTGAAAAAAGTAATTTGAAGAAAAAAATCCCCAAATTCACACGGCAATTAAGAAATACCACACTGAATTCTCACTTTTATTAAAAAATACCACGCTAAATTAAAAAATACCATGGGAATTCCGAAAAAAAATCGCAAGGGCAATTAAAAATTACCACGAATGGGTTTTCCCCACACAACTGGCAATCTTGAACGGAACGCATATTTCAAATGTTTTTTGTTTATAAAGTTCTGAAAAACTCAGGGACCGTATATAACGAAAAAAAAAATTATTGAAAATCACATTGAAATATCCTTTTTGAAACAAAAAAGTCCTAACATCTAACTTTAATTGTTATTTTTGAACAGAAAAGAAAAAATTTAAATAAAACTTAGATATTGATTTTTCAGATAATTTAACTGTTATTTTCAACTTTTCTTTTTCAATAAAATTCGGACTTTTATTCTTTTTCGACCAAATTAACTTTTATTTTTCAGTCAGTTTCAAGATTTTTATTTTTTGTCTTTTAAAAAAGTAATTTCTGGACCCTTGCCTATCCTTATATTCATATTCACATTCATATTCATATTCATATTCATATTCATATTCATATTCATATTCATATTCATATTCATATTCACATTCATATTCATATTCACATTCATATTCACATTCATATTCATATACATATTCATATTCATATTCATATTCATATTCATATTCATATTCATATTCATATTCATATTCATATTCATATTCAAAGGATTATTGCCAACATTTTTAAATAGATTTTAATTTGTAGTTTTAATTTACAAATCCTTTGTTTGAATAAAGTTTTATAAATATTTTATGGATAGATGGAAAGTTAATAACATAACCTAATTTGGATTTTAGGAAAATTAAAAATGGTTACTAATATATAAAATAATTTAATACAAATTTGTTTTCAATATAAAATTATCAAAAATTTTTAAAATTACCAAGAAATTACTTCAGAAAGCACGACATCAGATTCGTGACCAGGAATTTCTAAAAATCCCCGAGCAATGCTTTTTCAATGAATTGAAAATATTTTTTATGCATTTGTTTTAATTTATGATTAATACAAAACTTCCAAGAAATTTTGTAAAATTTTGTTCTTTTTTCATTTGAAAAGAATAAATTCAAAACAATTTTAATTTTAATTGAATTTATGTGAAAATTTCATTGATAAGCTTTAATTTGCGCAGCTGGAAGTGTCAATGTAAATACACTTCCATTAGTTTAAATAAAAGTTATAGTATCTTACTGCACGAGTAAAACGAACGTAACGTGCATTTCAAGAAGGTTTCGTTTAAAAGTCGAATATGAATGTAACAACAGCGCAAATATGGCTTTATGTATAAAAACAAAATCGGAAACGAAACGTCAAATAAAGGCGATGAAAATTTTCTTATCGTTAAGAAACTTGTTGACATGGAAGTTGCTGCAAAGAAATCGTAATTATCTTTTTATTGAAAAATGCCTTGACGAGATATCTCATCCTTGCACATTTTGAAACAGCTTCGTTTGGACAAAATATCACAGGATGAGACGCAGGGGGGAGGGGGCAGATTTAATTTAATATTTATGAATATTAACAGAATGAAAAGTGAGGAAATGGTTCTTTGAAATTGGACGGAATTTATAAATGGAACATTTATTAACATAATTTTGCAATAATAAAAGATTTTAACTATAGTGGTGGATTTAATAAAATGCATAGAAATAGACAATTAAGTAGTCGTATGTTGAATATATTTGGTGGATTGAATATGTATATACATAGGCATGATAAACATAATTTATAATTTTGTGTGGAAATATTTTTATTGAAGGTAAAAATAAAATCAATATATTGATATAAGGCCAATTTTTAAGGAACTATCAAATTGAGGCAAAAAAGAAAAAAAAATAATTAAATAAAACCCTTCTGTTGATTATAACAATTACCTCTTTAACATCCAGTATTAAAGGAACTCTTGGTTTCTAGCAATAAAATATTCAGTTAAGTATTTATTATATTAGTGATTGTTTATACAAACGCATGGAGAGTATACTGAAATAATAAACATGGCTCTACAATCTTAAAGCAATTTTAAAATTTTAAGAGAAGCATCTCAAAATATCTGTGCGTTTTGGAAAATATTTTTTATGGATCAATAATCCACATAAGCGGCAAACATTTGCAAGCAAAAAAATTTTTTAAAGAAATTATATAATTTTGCTTTAAGAACTCAGAGTATTGTTTACAATTTTTATGATATTGTAACTAGAAGCATTTTTCGAAATCTGACACTGTTTAAAAGGTATTTTATCAAAATTCGAGACAATAGAGGCAGAGATAAACAAAAACCACCAGTTGGAAGTTTTTGTGTTTCAACTGAAGAACGGCAAAAGTATACTAAAAACAGATAAAAAACATTGAAATCACAAAAGAAAACATTTAAGAACTGATAATCATAACAAAAAGATATAAAAATAGAACAAAAATAACGACAAATTTTTAAAGCAAAATAAACTCAAACCGGGGTGTTACTTACAGTGCCTGGCTTTGCCTGTTAAAAAATAATTAGAATTAGGTATAACATTAAACAAACTGCATGACTTAAAATAAAGCTATAAAAAAAAACAATTGTCATATAAAAATCAATTTTGGTGAATGTTTAAAAAAGGAAAATTATAAAGTAGCATAAATGAAATTGAAGCAATATTAAGCTTAAAATAAAAATAGCTAGGCTTGAATCATAAAATAACTAAAGCAATAAAAAACCCATAAATTATAATGGTTTTAAAAATTTTTTAAAAATAATAAGAATGAAACTAATGCCATGATTTTTTTTAAAGTGAAATAAATAACACAATATTAAGAGTGGAGTGAAGGTAGTGTAAAGCCAGCAAACTATGTCAAGTCGTCCCAGCTTTTGACTTACAGAATCCAGATCTGATTTGATTTTTTTTTTTTAAAGCAATAAAGCCTTTAGGGACCAGACATAGCTCTGCATTGAAATTGATGTTTTCAACTAATTCAGTGTAGTTCTAATTGTAGGTATGTGCCATGAAAGTGCCAAAGAGAATGAAAATTTACAATTGTCTTTTTATACAAAAATGAAAACTTAAAAATGTAAGCAAGTAATGATATAAAAAAAGGAAAAAAATAATTGTGCTAAAATCTAACCTAAGTACAGAGTGTAGTAATATGATGGTCTAAGAAATTTGGAAGGATTTTAAAAAATTTTAATGCATGTGTCTGAACTTACATGATGTTTTTCATCGCACGCTTTTCCCTGTTTGGTTGAACGAATTAATTGTTAATTGTTTTTAGGAATAGGTATAAAAAAAAGATGAATGTACAGAAAAAAAAATATATTGAAGAGCCAATTATTTGTGATGTGTATACACATGACAAGAGAAAAAAAAAAACTAAAAACAACAATAGCACTCTAAAAGACAATATAAATCACGTATGAAATTTTATTCTCTATAGCCTTTTATTATTACTTTCGAAGCCAGCCCTATTGGGATTGATTAATACTTTTATGCTATTAAAATGCATTCACCATAAAAAAAGACCCAGAAAAGCGCAGACTTTAAGCTTATGAGCTCACCTGAAATGCCGAATAGCGACCGCCGCGACGTGGACGATTGTAACTGGGCAAATAACGACGTATTGGATCTAATTCATTGATATGCAGTAAACCGCCTGTCAAAAGTTGTGCAATAATAAACATTGATTGTCCCCACAGATAAAGCGCCTGGGAAGGCGAACGAATATAAGAACCATCACCATCGGGCGCATAATACATGGTGACGACAGGATCGCCATTTGCATCGGAGTGCAAACAGCGACGCAAATCATTTTGATACTCTTCAATTTGCTCATTATTACTTTTAAATACGCCATCGATGATCATGAGTATGAAAAAGAGTGGCCATTCGCACTCAAAACCTTCGAAATCTTTTAATTCGCCAATGTTATAGTATCTGTAAATTATTAAAACATTAAAATGTGCATTTTAAAAGCTTTCGGAATCTCAAGAAAAACCTTCTGTTTTTGTCTTCCGTTTTGCAGAGAAAACCATCGCGGCTAAAACGTTTGAAGCCTTTCTTGCTGCGCAAGCGATTTATAACATTTTGCTTTGATTGCTCCACCAGACTCTCCTCGTGCGAAGCAAAGGCTGGAAATGATAGGGTCAAAAGCAAGGAAGCATCAACGCCCTGTGGAAGTTGCAAATTATAAAGTTAAAGTGTATGAAATGTATAGAATGTAAGGTTGAGAAAGTTGGTACCTTAGAGCTTGATTCTCTGGGTAGCATGGTTTCAAAAATACTACGATTACGATTGTGCGCATCAATGTCCACATAAACCACGCTCCAGGAGGCGCCTTTTTCACCAAATAGATTGCAGCCATTTATAGCTTCCAAGGCGGACTTAGCCATGCCTAAAAATAATTGCATTTTTTAATTTTACTTGAGATACTTTCATTGAAATTATCTTAAAATTTGAGCTCACCAATTGAAGAAGCGTGTATTTCTGGTGTGCCATTATTGTACTTGGAGCCACGTTCCCACATGCCGAAGTCAGGTGTGCGATAGGCACGCTCTACATAGTAGACCAGATTTTGTACAAAGGCAACTTCATCCTTTAAGAAAAATATTTTAAATTACCAACAATTTAATAATTCATGTTAATGTTGTATTGAATAAAATTTGTTTTTTAAAATAATATTTTTTATAAAATTTTTTTTATATATTTTAAAATATTTTTTTCATATATATTCATATATTTTTTCATATAATTTCATATATTTTTTATATATTTTTCATATATTTTTTATATATTATATATATATTATTTTATATTTTTTTATATATGTTTTTAAATATTTTTTATATACAATTTTTTATATATTTTTTTAATTTGTTTATAGATTTTTTTAATTTGTTTATATATTTTTATATATATATATATTTTAACATATATTATTTTTCTATTTTTTATATATTTTTTAGATATTTTTTATGTTTTTTATTTATTATTTATATATTTTTTGCATATTTTTTAAATATTTTTTTTTACATATATATTTTTTTATCTATATTTTATATATTTTTTTATATATATTTTTATATTTTTTTATATTTTTGAAGCATTACTTCTAATTTAAATTTCTGTAAGAATGAAATTTTAGTTTCACCTGGGTATAGATAATCTGTAGCCCGGATGTAATCATTTGCACCAGAAATATTATGTACAGAGAGACCACATCGATTTGCAAATGATTGTAGTGTTCATCTGAATAGATTTCCTCCCCAGTGTGTAGATGAAATTTACTATGCAACGCATGTTGATTTGATTGTCGTGACTTGAAGAGCTCTACGCGTGGTGCCTGCTTTACCCAACATTGTAAAATACCACGCATGCATTTTACCGTGGATTGTCCAAGTTCATAGGATTTACCACGATCATCATCGATGCGTCGATAGGCCTGGTAGAGACTCCATACAGCTGCAGCGCAATAGACGCTATCGCGAACTGATCCAACTTCCCGATCAGTGCTCATGACAGGAAATAGTCCAGTGATGGGACTTTGGTAGCGCAAGAGTTGACGTTTGACTATAATTAGAAAAGGATTCGTCAGTAACTTTGCAGTTATATGTTATATAAAAATAATAAAGTGCCAAAACCAATTTAGAAACAGTTTTAATATAATTTTTTTCTACTTTTTTTTCATTATAGCTGCTAATATTTTATAATTGAATATCGTAGATGATAATAAATCTTTTCCTTATTTAAGATTATTTGAACCTCTAGATCGCCGGGGTTCGGCACTTTATTTTTCTTTTTTTTTTAATTCTCTTGAGTTAGTACCACTTTTTTTACATTCGTTCACTGAAATAAGACATGTGCAAATATTTTTACTTGATTTAATTTTATTTATCGAAAGTGGTAAGAAAAACTTTTTTAATACATTCCATCCATATCTATTAACTATACTATTATATAAAGTTGAAGTGCAAATTTTTATTTTTTATTTTTTTGTTTTTACTTATGCGAAATATTAAATAAACAAAAGTAATACACAGGATTTAACTAGAACTCATTTATACACGCTTAAATTTACTAAATCTTAAAATCAAAATTTACTGACAATAAGTCGATATTGCTCCTTTTCTTCAATCACATCATAATTAAATATATGCAAGAATTTTTGAATTGAATAGCAGAAAAGTTTAACAGAATATGAAAAAAATTATGCGTTATCTTGGAAAAGATATCTTCTTAACCTTTCACGTAAGAGAAGAATTTTTATAAATTCATCTGAAAAAGTTTTAATAAAAATGGACACATTTCAAGTTTTTTCGATGACATCGTGTTAGGTTACATACTTACAAGGATACAAGGATACTTTGAAAGGGGTGGAGCATTTTTTTATGCATGTTAAAATCTTAAAATTTTTTTTCCGATGAATCGGTTTTTTAAGTTTTGACGATAATGAAACTTATATTGACTTTCCAATAGTTTTCTAAGTGCAAGATGCAAAACTTAAGAGTTGTAAAAAGTTGGCTATTAGATAGAAGCCACCAAAAATTATGCGTTAATTGGATTACAAAATTAGCAAAACTCTGTAAATTGGCAAGAGTTTTCGTAAAAAACTTTTTTTGAAGGATTTGAAATAATATAAGTTTATTTTTCAAGTGTGGCGGCCGTGGCGTAGTGTGTAGAGTGTGTGACTCTTACGCCAGAAACCCCAGGTTCGAATCCTCCATCCGACACAGAAAGTTTTTTCAATTGAATTAATTTTTCTGTTCGGCCGTCACCTCTCTGCAGATAATGGCAAACCTCGGAGAGTAAAAAAATGCCATGAAAAGCTTCTTGAGAACATAAGCCGTTCGGAGTCGGCGTAAAACATGTAGGTCCAGTTCTTGATCATTTGTGTGCAAACATTTCACTTCACACACAACACAATAATTGATCCTTTCAAGGGCTGAAATGGCCATTTCGTTTTTTTATTTTTCAAGTAATCAAATTTAAAAATATTTTCTGGTATTTTTTTATTAAACCTAGTAAAATGCGTTACGTGACATGGCGTTACGTGACTAAATTTCTATTGTAATTAAGTCGGATGATTAAGTAATTAGGTAATTAAGTAATTATGTTGTTTAGGAAGTAAAAAACAAATTTAATATATTTTTTCCCTCCTTCCTTCAACCATTTTGCATAACCTTTAGCCAATGCCTTAAATTTTTACTTAAACAAAAACGTTTATAAAATATTTACTAAACATTTACCAAAAAAAACTACATTAGTGAAACAGTGCAGACGATTTGATCATCATGGTACATAAATTTATGTACAAATTGCTTAAGTAAATTAAATTTAAATTTTTTCCTTAAGATAAAATCATAAAAAATATGTTTTTAATAACTTTTAATTTTTTTTCAAAAACAAAGAGCAACGAAAAATAGCGTAAAAGACTTCAGAGCAGAAAAAATTAAATGAACATGAAAATTAAAATTAAATTATTCACCGTCCGCATGAGAATCGCAATGTTTGCAGGTGTAATAGCCGGCATGCATGTCAGCGCCGCTCAAATTTTTTTGGGGAATGTGCAACAGCTTCTTGCAAATGATGCAAAATTCGCGATCCTCGTCATCTTGATAAATTATAAATTCGCAAAGAAAATATCAACATTTAGTTTCATAGATGACTAAAGGGAGGGATAAGCTTTGAAACAATTGTAACAATTTTTCCCAAACAATCTCATTGTACTAAGATAAGACTTTATAAATAGTCCGCCTGACGAGTGTAAGAGGACTATGGGAGGACTGTTTTTAGTCTTACCGTTTTCGTAAAAGGGTTATAAGTCAGGGGTTGTTGTTAATATAAACAACGATATTTGACAGTTTGTTAGATAAACACCTTTAAAATTTTGTTGCCCACAACTGGAAAATTCATAGCTGTCAAAAAATTACCAGTAAATTTTTCGTTGCGAACATTTTGACTGGCTGCATTCCTCCAAGGCGAGCGCTATTGGCTGCATTCCGCCAAGGCGAGCGCTATTGTAGCGATGGATCATTTTACGCTGGATTTCTCTGAATGCGTTGCTACGTCGAACGTCAGATCTGTTGACAACTGACGTTTGACGTAGTTTGTTCGATTGTTTTGCTTTGTTGAATTTAAAACCTAATTTCTTTCTTCTAAGAGGTTTACTTAATGCAAAACGTAGTGCTAGAGATGCTAATGGATGATGGCCTTGATATGGCTATTAAGGAGCACATTTCGGACCTCATTCAACCATTGCAAGGAGCAAAGGACAGTTTAGAACATTAAAAATAGCACAAGCCACGAAAATTTGCATTTATTTTAAGGGTTTCATTTGAGTGTTTGCAAATTCATGCAAATTGGAGCGCAAACAGCTGTTAAATGACATAACTTGCAACTGTTGAGTAGAAGTAGCGTAATTTATTTCGCTACGTAAAATGCAATGTAGCCATTCACACGAACTTCTTGAGCGCTCGCCTTGGCGGAATCCATCCAATATTAAATCACAAAATATATTGAATTTCCTTCAAAAATATACATTATACTAACCTCTTTGCAATAATTTACTTCAATTTATCGCACTTTGAACACAAAAACAATTAGATCACTGTTGATTGTCACACATGAAAACATACACTGTAGATAGTACGCATATGCATCTGTTCGCTTCAGTGTCAGCACTAAAGCATCGTGCTGACATTGCGCACAAACGACAATTATCAGGTCAGCTGAATCTTCTCACTGCCAAAAGATATACCGGATAAAGCCCACAACCGGTTAACTTACCCTACATTTAAAATTTGATTAGTACGAATGTTCATTAACAATAGTACAATTAAAATTTGGATAGTACGGAAGCCATAAGAGTAGTACATGTACTAATATTGTAGTACTTTGGGCAGCACTGGTTAGCTTCTTTACTGATAAGAGAAAACATCCGTGGCGAAGCCGCGGACCACTGGGTCGTACTAGTGGATAATACAATGAAACGCTGTCTACAGTTTTGACCCTAGTTTAAAATAATATGATTAGCGTTACGGTCATTGCACCATTTTAAAATATAAACAAAATTAATACAAAAAATAAAAACAAAATTAAAACGGAGCGTTGCTGTATAGGAAATAGATAAAAATATTTATTATCTGCAAAGTCCAAAAAAAAAAAAAAAAAAAAACCAAAAAACTACTTCTAAAATAATCTAAAATAATTAGCGAGAGTTGTTTACAATCGACGTAGGCTTGACTGAAAGAGTAATCTTCCAAAATTCTAACAGTACACCCTTCACTCTTCGCAAAAATGTTAGTCATATCAAAAATAGCCCATCGACAGATTGTCTAGCAAATAGTGCTTTTAATTGTATATAACAACGCTTTATTTGCTGCTATTCATTTATTTTGCAACATTATATAATCACACGAATTGCAGCGCGATCGTCAAATTTGCTAGCTATAATTTCGCTTACCAATGCCATAATAGATATCCAATTGCTTAACCGTATCCTCGTAGTTGGAAGTTTTCAAAAATTGATCCAAGTTGATATCCTCTAAGCTATTTTGGCGACCAGACGAGGTTCCGGGTGCTCCGCTGCCCAGCTTAATGCTGGAAGCATTTAGGCTGTAAAAGTTCGAATTAAAATTTTCTTAGGTATATTAATGTATACTAACGTAACGTGCCCCTCGCGCATTTTTCAACTTGTTGATCTGTTATTCTTTTAATTAGCACTGCGCTGTTTGCACCAAATTTATTTTTTTAGCACCAAGTTTGTACAAAATATTTATTGCAAATGCAAAAAAATACCCTTGCTTCCAGTGATAAAAGTCAAACTTGACATTGCTGACAATCAGCTGTTAAGGCAAATTTTTGCCAATTGGAATGAGAGCGCATGTCCGGGTCGTTCGTTGGGTTTCCGCGTCAGCACAGGGTATGGTGGAAATATTACGACGCAGTAAATTATTTCAACAAACCATTTAGTAGATAACAAAAGCGACACATAGAAAGAATAAGCATAGCCATATAATTATAGAATTCACTTAGCATTTTAGTTCAGTTAAACTGATATTAAAGACATTTTTAAAATTATTGAATCTGTTAATATTGAGTGTTCCTATAGAACTTAACGAAGCAAAGGCAACACCAACTTTTTGCACATCAAGCCATTTACTCTTTGAGGCATTGAGCAATTGTGTGTGTTTAACACGTTTTTGCATCATACTCAAATATAAACAAACTCTCCGAAATCAACAAAAACCGCAGCAGCAAACGTCAAATGATGCAGGTAGCGGGGTTAACTAGTTAGTAGACAGGTAAACCATTACAGTAAGAAAACATAATGGAAAAAACAAGATTTTTCTCATACTTTAATCATAGATTATTATGATTGAGAGCAGACTGATGTGAAAAATTGCAAAAAATAACAAAACTTATTTCAACGTATGTTAAATCAAGCAACGCCTCCAAAACGTGAGGTGCTACTTTGAGCTAAGCTTAAATAAGCTCAAGAGCAAGGTGGGTGAGGTGAGGTCATCGTTTGCCGCCGTATCATAAGATACAGAGATTATTTTAATTCCACACTCTAGTTACGAGACATGGCATCAAGAGGCTCTTAAAACAGTGCAGTGTATAAACGTGATTTAATGAAAAAAGAAAGCTAAAATTTATAAAGAACCTCGTACTTAAATAAAAAAATTAGTTATTAATAAATACCCTTAAAATGCGCAACGAAATACTCCAACTTCTACTCATAGTTCTAAGTCAACTTGTCTACCTCTGTGTAACGCACCAAACAAAACCGGAACTAGAACACAAACAACAACACAGCTTTAGTGCACAACTCCAAATGCTTAACTTGCCAGAACAGCATTTAATACGCTACATAAACAGCTTTCCACAGCTCAAGGACGCTTGCCAGCGCGACAGTGGGTGCAGTCGTTCTGTAACGGCCAAGGTTGCAGCTTGCTGGGGTCATGAGCGCAATTGTACAGCAGCTGCGCGCTTCCAGACGCCCGCTTGTCCCGGCGATCACACTGGCTGGGTGCAAAGCAAACAAGCACAGCTCAATACTTTTTACAGCCAGGCCGACTTCGGATATATACAACAGCAAATTGATGAATTGACACTTATGTGCGAGCCCACCTATCTGACAGATTCGGCGCTAGAGTGTACCAAATATTTGCGTTTTTGTCGTGGCCGCAATCTGCTATTTGATTTTAGTGATTTGCTGCAACGCAAGGAGCTGATACGCTATCAAATGGATGTGCTGAAACAGGGTCAAGTGGCAGGACACTGCCAACTCAATAGCTCCAGGTTGAATGCCGAACTGGATCATTTGGGTGCATTGCAGTCGTGGGCACCAGAAATGCGTTATTTTACTGAGCTGCCGATGCCAGTAGCGGGTAGTGAGCTGTGTGACGTGGTTGTTGAGACGCCCACTTTTATTATGAAAATAGATTCAACATATAATATGTATCATCATTTTTGTGATTTCTTCAATTTATATGCTTCGCTTTTTGTGAATCTATCGCATCCGATGGCCTTTCACCGAGACATACGCATACTTATCTGGGAGACGTATCCGTATGAATCGCCTTTTGCAGACACATTCGAAGCATTTACGCAGCATCCGGTATGGACCTTGAACGAAGTTAAGGGTAAACGGGTGTGCTTTAAGAATGTAGTGATGCCGCTGCTACCTCGCATGATATTTGGACTTTACTACAATACGCCGATAGTGAGTGTGGCTTTAACTATTAGCTCTATTAAGCATCACTTCATCACTTATACTTTTTTTGTCAATTCCAGATCTTTGGTTGCCAGAACAGCGGCTTATTTCGCGCCTTCTCCGAGTTTATACTACATCGCTTGCAGGTGCCTTTTCAACAGCCGCAGCTCTTAAATACACCCAAAGTGCGCATAACATTGCTATCGCGTCGCACCAAATACAGACGCGTGCTAAACGAGGAGGAACTCCTGCAGGAAATCGAGTCAGATGCACGCTACCAAGTGCGTCGCATATCATTCGAGAGGTAAAAATCAAATCTTCTTTCCCTATAGAGCATAAAGTTATATTAATACACACAGCGGACTACCCTTCCGCGAGCAGCTGGCTATTACACGCAACACAGACGTTCTTATTGGCATGCATGGCGCTGGTCTGACTCATCTGCTTTTTCTGCCCAACTGGGCGAGCATCTTTGAGCTCTACAACTGTGAAGATCCAAACTGTTACAAGGACTTGGCGCGTCTGCGTGGTGTCAACTATTTAACATGGTTGCATAAAGAATACGTGCATCCACAGGATGCCGGACATCACCCACAGGGTGGAGCTCATGCAAAGTTCACGAATTACTCCTTTGACCGCAAGGAGTTTGCGCGTTTAGTTAAGCAGGCAGCGGAACATGTTTTAAGTCATCCAGACTTCCTCAAATATCAGGAAGCTTCAGTTGGCGACAGCTTGAATGCGCGCAAGAATGAGTTATAGTTATAAGATTTCAGCTTTTACATACATTTTGTACTTACTTTTTGTGATGTTTATAGTTATAATAAATTTATAATAAAGTATTTATTTACTATTAAAGGAATTGGGATTATGATTTATTTAAATTGAAAAACAAAATTAATTTTAAATTCATTCGAAGTTCAGTTGAGTCTGGATTTCGAACATAACCTCCAATCTTCCATGAAATTACTTTTTGAACACTTCCTATTTTTATCCAACAACTTGCTGCTGTCAAAAACAGCTGTTTTTGTTTACAACTGTGCACAATTTTCCGCGACTATTGTTGGTATTAAGTGTTTGTTGCATTTTCTTCACCTTAACTTCTACTATCACCAATCTATATCCAATCAATAGCTTATCTCTAGTTATTCAAAGCAAGATAAAAGTGCAAAAGTTACTATCAACCAAAACAACAACAACAACTCAATTTAAAGCAACTAAAACCAACAACCCAATCAAATGTTTTGGGCGCTTCTAATCATGGGAGCAGAAGGTGAACTCAACGATATCTGCGTTCATCATGACGCTGATAACAAGTACAGCGTCTTGGACGCTGAAAATAACAACAGCGCCTACACCATAGCAGATCGCTTAGGGCTAAACGTTAGCTACTACCTCATACCAGTTATGAACCTGCAAGAGAAGAAACCGTTCGAAACACTACAGCATGTTATTCATATATTCTGGACAATCTTGCCAACGTTGTGTTGCTTCGCAATCGCGCGGATTTTGGTGCAACAATTTAAACTCGACAACGAGCAAAGTTTGCGGCGTTTCGCACTCGAATTTGTCATCATTGCCGTGCCGGTAGTATTAAGTGTTAATGTGGCCAATAGCTTTGTGCTCTACTTTGTCATTTTCTGCTTTGCGTTTCTGATGCTGTTGATGTTTTACAAAAAGTGCTTAGATTCAGCACGTACGCGCAGTTTTGTTCTAGGCAAGCATCCACGTATGTTAACGTTGGCTCGCGCTACAATCAATATACTAACAGCTGTCTGCATTTTGGCTATTGATTTTGAGAGTTTTCCAAAAGTTTTTCGAAAAAGTCGACGCTATGGTGCTGGCCTCATGGATGTCGGAATTGGTTTGTTTATATTTGCTATGGGCAGCGTATCGCGACGTCCAAGTCGTGCAGCCGATTTGGTGAAACTATGCCGAATGGTAACGCCAGTTTTGCTGTTGGGATTGGCGCGCACTGTAGTCATTACCTATATAAATTACAGTCAAGATGAGCACGAATATGGACGACATTTAAATGCATTCTTCACACTTGGACTGACGAAGTTGATTGGCACACTATTGAGTGGCGTTGCTAGCAATGATTTACAGCTGGTGCCAATTGGATTAGGTAAATCGAATATTTAAGCCTAATACACGCGCATGAAATTTTGTAATAAACTGACTTGAAAATGTTTATGAAACGCTTGTCGTTTGACTATTTATAGAAAGCCATAACTGAACTTTATTGCCTCAAAGCAAAACGATTAGATCATTCTTTCTTAGCACAAAGCTTGCTTTTATAAACAAATTTATTCTAAACCTTTACATTCCACCCTTCCTAGATATTTATTACAAAATTTTAAGCCTGAAATATAGCCTCGCTAATATATATGTATATGTATATATATATGTATAATCTCTATTCTGAAATTGCATCATATTGGAAAAAATTCTACTGCTCATTCATTATAGTTAATTTAAATATCAACGGAATTTATTCTTATGGCATTGACTGCAGTTAATGAAGATCTTTTATTTTTTTTTTTTTTGTAGAAGTGCATATATGTATGTATGTCTAACACATCTTTTAGTTAGACAGTAACTTAAAATGCTGATGCTTGCATCACTTGAATAATAAATCAACTTCAATTTAATTAAAGGACTGAAACGTATAGGTCTGAGAATAATGCTCACTGGAATTTGTTCAGGTACCTATAACTAAAAAAATAAAAATTAAAAATAAAGCAGTTTATTGCACATAAGTTGAACTTATAGTTAAAACAAACATTCGGGAGGTGATTGGAAGAGAAGCTGGTTTTGCGATGATCTTGCAATTCGCCTAAGGGTTTTTTAAAAGATGAATCGCTTTTCGATCGTCCAAGCGATGAATGCGCGATTCTTGAAAAATTTCGAAAATCTTCTTTCGCTCATTTCGGCGATCGTTGGAAGATGTATCGCTTTTAAATCGCAATAGCGATAAATGCGCTATTCTTGAAATATTTGGAAAATCTTTTGCTCATTCTGGCGATCGTAACTAAGCTCAGAAATATTGTTTTAGACATACTTGGGTCTAAAAATTCCATGGAGTTTCGTTCGAAAAGCCAAATTGCGAGTTTGTTTTAGATGTTACGTACTCAAGCTGAGTTTCAAAACTAAACTTAGATTAAAAGTATACGCCAAGGTCCTTAAATTGGTATTTTCTTAAAAAATGTATATTGCTATCATAGCTGTAGTCGTATTTGATTGAAAAAGTTTTTCCAGGAGATTTCGAAAAATTCAAATCTAAGCAGCTTAGTTTGCACTATTTTAAGATTTTATATATATCCTCTTATAAGTGGAGACAGTCAATGAAAGAATTTATGTTGTGAAAAATTTTCAAATCATTCGCATACAGCAAGCTCTTCATTAATGAATGAAGCAGATCATTAATGAATAAAATAAATAGCAGTGGACCTAAATGACTACCCTGGGGTATACCCGACTTAGCAGATTAGGTTTCGAGTAACTATCGTTGTCCTTGCACTTTCCGATGCATTTAAATAATGACGAGAGGACACCCATTTTTTCGAGCTTTAATAGCAATATGTCATGCTGAAGACTATCAAAGGCTTAACATAGGTCGGTGTAGAAAACGTCAACTTTTGGGAAGCAGATTCAATAGTTTGAAAATACTGCTAGGTTAGTATTAACTAAACGTCCTACGAAAAAACCATGTTGATGTGTTGAAATATTGTTTTGTACTAAGTAAGTAACCTTTTATTCAATATTTTATCGAATAGCTTGGGTATATCTGAGAGCTTAATTATGGGCCTGCAATTATTGATTAAATATTTTTGCCCAGATTTGAAAATCGGTGAGATGTAAGCAGTCTTTAATTCTTTTAGAAAATTGTCATCCGAAAAGGATTTGTTGAAAATCCTGATTGAAGTAACATGCAAAGAGTGAGCATATTTATTCAAAAATATTGGTGAAAGCAAATTATAGCCAGCGCCTTTATTGCAATTCAGAGAAATAAGAGATTTGTATACCTCTTCATCAGATATTTTAAAGACAACAATATTTAGCAACTGGTCCAAATTAGAAAAGGCATCTGGACATGGGTGTGAACTTTTATCTTTGAAAACAAAACCAAAAAAAGTCAGCAAACAATTCGCTTATTTCAAACGGATTATCGGCTACGACCCCTTTAAACTCCAAAGATTTTGGTAATTCATTTGTTGTTCTTTTGGAATTAAAAAACAGCCAAAAAGATTTTGGGTTAGATTTAATATCACTTTAAACTGAAGAAATATATTTTTTGTATAAAAAGGTAGAGAGAAATTCGAACTCGAGCCTTCGAAGATTAAAAACTTCTTTATTTACCGAGAGACCTGATTTTTTTAAAATATAAATGAGCTTTATTTCCTCAACGAGTCTTCGAGTGGATGGACGCTTGTAACTAGTTTATGTACCCATAAAGTCTACGAAAGTTAGGTATAGCGTCCGGTTGGGTTTGAGTGTTAAATTTTGAAACATGCAAGTATTTTATTGTATGCACCACTTTAATAGTGTCACAATCTGCTGCTGTACCGAATATGCCCTTGATCTTTTTGAAACGATTTTTCGGTTTTTTGGCGACTTTGATCCAATCGTTTACAGCAGTTCCTTCATCGGTTACATCTACGAACAGCTTGTTGTCATTTTCAGAAACAGCAGGTTTAGCAGCAGTTGGCAACGATAAGTTTAATGAACTTTAAATATTCTTATTAGCCACACTTTCCCTTTCTCCTTTGCGTTGCTCTTGTTCCCTTATTGTCACTGCAGCAAGGATCGTTGACTTCCTGATTTAATCAGTGACGTCAGAGTTTAGTGTCAAAGTAGGTGAATTTTTTCTGCATTTCATTGAATTGAATAGAGAGCTGCTCGAAATTTTGAAATTTTTTCCAACAACTTGCTGCTGAAACACAGCTGCTTTTGTATCTCCAAAGCCAGATAAAAGGTACAAAAGTGACTATCAACCAGAACAAGAACAACAATTAAATTTTAAACAACTAAAGCCAAAGCAACGTTTCGGGCGCTTCTAATCATGGCAGAAAAAGTTGAGCTCAACGATATCTGCGTTCATCATGATGCTGATAACAAGTACAGCGTCTTGGACGCTGAAAAACATAACAGCTCCTGCACTATAGAAGATCGCTTAGGGGTAAACGTTAGCTACTATGACATACCAGCTATGAACCTGCAAGAGAAGGAACCGTTCGAAACACTACAGCATGTTATTCATATATTCTGGACAATATTGCCAACAATGTGTTGCATCGCAATCGCGCGCATTTTAGTGCAACAATTCAAACTCGACAACGAGCAAAGTTTGCGGCGTTTCGCACTCGAATTTGTCATCATTGCCGTGCCGGTAGTATTAAGTGTAAATGTGGCCAATAGCTTTGTGCTCTCCTTTGTCATTTCCTGCTTTGCATTTCTGATGCTGTTGATGTTTTACAAAAAATGCTTGGATTCGGCACGTACGCGCAGCTTTGTGCTAGGCAAGCATCCACGTATGTTAACGTTGGGTCGCTCCACCATCAATATACTAACAGCTGTCTGCATTTTGGCTATTGATTTTGAGAGTTTTCCAAAAGTATTTCGCAAAAGTCGACGCTATGGTGCTGGCCTCATGGATGTCGGAATTGGTTTGTTTATATTGGCTATGGGCAGCGTTTCGCGACGTCCAAGCCGTGCAGCCGATCTAGTGAAACTATGCCGAATGGTAACGCCAGTTTTGCTGTTGGGATTGGGGCGCACTATAGTCATTATGCATATAGATTACAATCAAGATGAGCATGAATATGGGCGACATTTAAATGCATTCTTCACACTTGGACTGACGAAGTTGATTGGCACGCTGTTGAGTGGCTTTGCTAGCAATGATTTACAACTGCTGGCCATTGGATTAGGTAAATCGAATAAAATAATTCTTAACCTTTAACGACGATGCTTCGCATTATATCGCTGAGGACCCGTTTTGACGAATTGTTTGACCCCTGCAAGGACTTTTCTTAGCGATTTGTTTGCGACTCTTCCCAGTGAATCGCTTAAGTTCTCATGAAACTCGACCGGGAAACTAAACTGTTTATTTTTAAATTTTTCGATAATTTATGACAGTGGCGGACTGGCCATACTAGAGGATCTGGAGAATTCCACAAGGGGCGGTGCAATTTGGGGCCGGTTGCCTTATACCACATAAAAAAACGATCATCAAAATTTAGCCTTTTATAAAAACTCAATTACATAGCATTTGCTAGTAACAGTCTGTGGACATTTAAATTCTTCAGAAACTTATTTATAATTTTTAAGTTAAACCAACATTGAAAACTTAAGTTGCTTCGATCAAATATCTCTTCGGCGCAAGTAAATACAAGTAGGCGTGATATTCTTAAAATAATTATTCACATCATATAAATAATATGCAAAATAGGAATTAGCTTCAGAGAATATGAACATGAGGCAGCTTATACATTACAAGATGAGTTCATTGATTACGGGCACTTTTTAGAAATGGTTCGCTTAAAAAGTAAATTTATCTAAAAACTCAATAGTTAAATAAGCTTTTAAGAAATTATAAAGAAAGCGGTTCCTTAATTTGTATATTTTTTAAAGGCGTCTTATTTATATTTAATCCCCACTTTTTTACCCGTTTTTGGTCCGAAAAATGCCATTTGTCGTGTTGTTTTACCAAAATACGAGTGCAGTTTTTTATTTTGTAGTTTTGACTTATATTGAAAAAGGCCATTTCGACTTTTAGAAGATTAACGTCCCTGAGTATTTCAAGATATGCATTTTTATCCATGCTTTGTTTTATCCAGTAAAGCAGCGGTCAAGTCAAATTTTAGGTCCCAGTCCGTCACTGGCTTATGATATGTAGCATATGTTTCCAAAGTGGTTTAGCCGATAACGATTGTATAAAAATGTTATCGCATAATAAAGGAACCCATATTTTTCACAAAAATTATGAGTATCTCATAAAGAGTTTCTCACACAAAATGAGTATCTCACATCAATCTTTTTGAAATGCACGCCTGTATTCCCTACCTTACTATGATAGTAATAGTTACCTTAGGCACCACCAGATGTTGCTTGATGCGCTGTGGCGTTGAAATAACGAAAAGATTATAACTCGAGAAAATCGTTTATCAAATCTCAAAACGCGGCCGTGGCGTAGTGGGTAGAGCGTGTGGCTTATACGCCAGAGAACCCAGGTTCGAATCCCCCATCTGACACAGAAAGTTTTTTTCAATTGAATTAATTTTTCTGTTCGGCCGTCACCACTCTGCAGACAATGGCCAAACCTCAGAGAGTAAAAAACTGCCATGAATAGCTTCTTGAGAACATAGTCCCAATTTAGACATGCCGATATGACGACGATTTCTCTTACCGATTTTCTTATTTTTTCTTTTGTTTCGCTGTTTCGTCGTCCACTGCTTTTAGACTCGACGATTTTGCCAAACGATGTTTGCTTGCTGTTTCACTATTTTTTCATGTGAGTGAAGAGTAAGAACGCTAAATCGCTGGTACGAACGATTTTTTGGACGATTTTATTTTCGCCTGCTCTTCGGCTACTGCGTCCATAAACTGAAAATCGGTGAGAGAAATCGTCGTCTAAATTGGGACATAAGCAGTTCGGAGTCGGCATAAAGCTGATAGATCCAGTTCTCGATCATTTGTGTTCAAACATTTCACAACACACACAACACAATTAATCATAAGAAGCTCGGTTAAAGTCCTCTCAAGGGCTGAAATGACCATTTCGTTTTGTATTTTAAATCTCAAAACGCATTTTCTGAAAAACCATGTTTTTTAAACTAGTCTCCACGACAGCTTATGAATAACTTTATGTTTATATTTTTTATTTTAAAGTAGATACAATTTATTGGATCCTAATAGTATCATCCTATACCTAAATTTAAATAATATTGTCGTTTTTTGTCTCATCTTCCTAGTGATTCTCTGACGATTCTGAAGCTATGGAAATGTTTGGAGGGGAATAATTTGAAAATTAATTTGTAATAAAAATTAATGATAGTGTGAAATATAGGCAGAAAGGGAGGTGAACTTGGTAGAGCCTAGATTATTGAAGACTAAATGGTCTTTCAACAAGAGGTGGCATTTTAAATTCCCCACCTTCTTCAGGTGGCAAATACAACTGTCATTCGATGAAGTTTGGCAAAGAACAGCGAGGAGATATGGATCGATACACACTCGCACATCTCATTGAAAAAGTGAAAATTCACTACAAAAACTTTCACCGTTTTTGAATATATATATATATATATTTTGAATATATTTTGAATATCGTGAACACAATTAGTAAAATTCGTATTGTTTTTGGCCATCAGATATCGCCTGCAAACCCAGGTTTGTCCATTTTGAGGTTATCACAGAAATTGGGTCTATCCACTTTGCACCGTATTTTGCATAAAGATCTTGGCCTAAATGCTTATGAGTGACATTTGACACAAGAATTGCAGCCTTTAAACCATAGAAAATGTCGTATATTCGCTGATTGCGTGCTGAAAAAACATGAACAAAATCAGGATTTCTCAATCAAAATTATTCTGACTGCTAAGGCTCATTTTCATCTGTCTGGGTGAAAACTGCCACATCTGGGGCTCCAAAAACCCAAGAGAGATAGTCAAAGAACCTCTTCATCTACAACGGGGAAAGGTTTGGTGCGCTTTTTGAAGTGGCGGTGTCATTGGGCCATATTTTTTCGAAAATGTTGCTGGTGCGATCATTTCAGTGAATGCATTGCGTTACCAAACGATATTGAATGACTTTTTTTTGGTCTGGAATTGTTGCTATGGACGTGGACGACGTTTATTTTTAGCAGGACGGCGACACATTTCATACGGCTGGTGAAACAACAGTTCTATTACGTTAGTGCTGCCAGATATGTTTATTGCAAAACCGGGACACTTTGGTGAAACCATGGTAGAATTATAAGGTAAGGCCGACTCGGAGAGAAATGGAGTGGAAAGCAGAATAGAGCGAGATAAATGTCAAAATCAGCTGTTCATCGCGAATTTCTTTATGCTCACGTTTCGCAGTTGTTTTTAGGTTAAAACTGTTACAGGCTTTTTTTGCAATTTTAAGACTTCTTTCACGTTTTATAGTTTTTATTACACTTTTTTTATAATATGTTCACTCAAATTAGCACAAATTTAACACCCGCGACCGCACTGTTTGCAACTTGGAAACATAAAATATTTTCTTCATTTGAAATTCCTACGAAATTCGTCGTTTTGACATATATGTTGCTTCTCATTATCCACTCTTCGTTGACGCGTGAGAGCACTCAGCGAAGTGGCCCTACCTTATCATTGTATCATGGGTGAAACTATTGAAAACTACCCCTGTAACTCTATAACAACTGCCGAAAAAAAACTTTAAAATAAAGTAACAAAAATTGTATTTTCACATATTTTTTTCATGTACATTTAATCCTTAGCATAAAAGACTAGATTTCATTTTTCAATAAAAATTCATATCGAAATTACGATTAAAATTTCAGTCATATTTTTCATTGCTTTGAACTTGTTTCAAAATTTCCGGATTGCCTTTAATATAATTGTAAAACTCTGTGCAAGTCAATTTAAAATTGACTTTGCATTGAATTATGCTTTCTACCGTGCTAATGTTGAGCGAATTTCTTTCCTTAGTCCACTGAGATGAAATATGTGAAGAAATTCGCTCAACATTCGCATTACACTCAACGAAAAATTCTTGGTAAAATTGATAAATAACTTTTGTTAATCCTTAACAAAACCAAATTGTGCACTTGATTAAATTTTATCATAAATGCTTCATATTTTTATCAATTCGAAAGAAACTTTATCCATTTGATTAAAAATATAATAACGTGTTAACAAACTGAATGTGTTGATCTGAAAATATGTATTTTATTTGTTTGAAAAATGCTTTTATCAACTTGATAGAAACTTATCCACAATAACAAAATCGTCAATCAGTCGGAATAAAATTTTATAAATTTTGTAAATAGAGTTAACAAACTTACTTCGTTGGGTTGATAAATAGGTTTGTTGTGCTGAAGAAATCATTTATAAAATTGATAATCGCATGAGTCAAGCGGATAAAATTTTAGTTTCGTAATGATGAAATGAATTATCAATTCCAAAAACGTTCAATCATTTCAACTAAGATAGATGTCTGGCATTTCGGTGGCGTTATTTGTTGTTCGCAGAAATTTTAAAAAGAAGTTTTGTGAGTTGTCTACTTTTTATTTAATTTGTTAAATTTTGAGAAAAATTATTTCCAGAACAAAACAGTGGGAGTAAGGAGTTTACTTAACAGTTCTACAGCAACATATAATGTTATAGATTTGACTTATTTTCTTTGAAAACTAATGTAAAAATTATATTCATAGTGATACATTACTAAGGTCCCTATTATAAATTACAACTCAACTAAGTTGACTATGTAGATTTAACTAAATTTTTTTCGTATAATGTATTACATTTATTTCAGTTAAGCTATGTAGTTTGCCCTAATCTTTTAAGAATTTTCAAACTACATGGTTCAACTGAAAGGAATGTAATCGCTATACGAAAAAAATTGAGTTAAATCTACATAGTCCACCTAGTTGAGTTATAAATCATAATAGGGGCCTAAATTTGATTTTGTAATATTTAAGATTGCTTGAAATAATAAAATATTTTATCAAAACAACAAATCATTTTGGTGTGATCGATAAAAAAATATTTTTTCAACATAAAAGCATTTTTCTATTCAACAAACCATTTTTTCAGGTGGAAATATTCTATATTCATTTTGACAAACTCTTTTATCAAATGTGCAATGCAAACGCGACATTCTTGATAAAGGCTTTTATCAAATCAAAATATCCGTTTATCAAATAAACGAAATAAAATTTTGTTAATATGATTACAACCTCTCACCTTCAATACAATTGACAAACGCTTTTGTTGACTCTATACTGACAAAAAATTTATCAACTTGACCTAGGAATTGGTCAATGTGAACAAATACTTCTTTGAGTGTATGACTAGGTATTGCGTATAAATACTGTTCTATTTGAAGTAAATTTTTTTTTCTCTTTTTCTTCTCTTCTGTTGAAAAAGTAAAGAGAAGTAAAGAGACATCTTTTCATTCAAATTCGTGATTTTGACTTTCAATAAAGTTCTTTAAATATGCAACCTCCTCAAAACATTCATCAGGTATTGTTATATTTTTTTCACTTAAATACATTATATTTTTTTGAACTTCTGCCCACTTTGGTACATTATTTAAAGTTATCCAATTAAAAACATCATATTTATTAAAAAGAAAATTCCATTGTTCCAAATAACTATTTGCTGTATTAAAAAAATGTTTCGCATCCTCTTCAAAAAATAATATTTGTCTTGAACATAAACCGCTTTTCTTTAATTGGTCTAAAATAATATTTGTTTGGTTTCCAAAAAATTTATTTTCAAAACTGTCTCTTAAACCATCTTTAGTGTCATTTAATAGTTTTTGCACTTCCATAATTCTTTTGATTTGTTTTTCAATCATGAAAGATCGGCAGTGAATAAATGATACATAAACTTCAGCTAAAGGGTTGTTAAAAAATTCAGCAATTGCATTAGGAACGTGCTGTTCGTCAGCAAAAAAATTTGAAAGTGGCTTTCACATTTTCAAGATTCTTTCTATAGCTGGTACTAATGAGAGCCACCACGCTTCTACTATAAGATAGAATTCCTTTGTCGAAACTGTCTTGTGAAGTATATGAGCAGGGCAACCAATTCCCTCGATGTTTTCTCCTGAAGCCTCTTTTAATTTATAAAAAATGTTATTTATTTCCTGCCTTTTTCTTCCACCAAAGTTAGTGTTGGTATTATCAGCACCAAGAGCTACAAGATTTTTTAAAGGTATTTTGTGATTGTTTTATGTGTCAATACAAAATGAAGTCACAGAATCTGAAGTCTCGTTAGGTAAAGTTGTAAGCTTCAATAGTTTTACTTATAAATTTAAGTTTAATTTGTATTTTATTAATTAAAATAAATTAAAAAAAAAATTAATTTAATAGTTAAAAAAAAAATGCACCAACAAGGAAAACATTTTCTTGGCTTTATGGTTGCTAGAGTCTGTTGATATTCCGTAAAAAGGCACGTCTTTAATTAATATTTCTACAAAATTTACAACTGAATGCAGAGCCAAAACATTCTTTATTAAAGCTGTTGCTTTGGTTCTAGCGTTTGATTGCTTTGCTGCTATTTCCGAGTCCGGATACAAGAGTGCACTTAGTTTAGTAGCACAATCTACTGAGCTAAACGATTGATGGTGATTAATAATTTTATATGCGGTTGTTAACTCAGCGGCAGAGATCAGTTGGCATTGTGTGGTGTTTTGTTTCACAAAAAACGAAAAAATGTCTTTCGAAGTTGAAGCCTCACAAAGCATCGATTTGTGTTTGGCACTTGCGATGTGGTCAACAATATCTGACCGTCTACCGTGCACAAAGAATCGTGATCACTTCTACCTCGCTTTGTAAAGGACCACTCTGCTGTATATGTGAGAAGGAATTTACACTTCCTCTTTGGCATTTTCTAGGGTAGTAAAAAATAATATGAACATATAAACAGCAAACTTTGACCCGAAAACTTACATGAAAAGTTACAGAAGGCACAGAAAACAAGCACACAATAAATTAAGTTAAAAACAGCTGTTGCTAATTAGAGCTTGGATTCTGCAAGTGATATATCAATTATCGATTATTGCTAGGGAGGAGCTCAACTAACTGAAGATGAAAGATTAACTGGGTACTATACACATTCAAAAAGTAGTTGCAAATTTTAAAAATGTGTTTTTAAACACAAATTTGCTTCTAATTTAATCGTTAAACGGGTCCTTATAAGATAAATCCGGGACATATTAAGGTTGGAGCGGGGCACTGGGACAAACAATCAAAAACCGGGACATGTCCCGGAAAACCAGGACGTCTGGCAGCCCTATATTACGCGCAAAATTTATTGTACTTGTGAGTTCATGAAATGGAGACTTTGATTGGCCGCATAGATCGTGCGACTTAACACCATTAGATTTTTTTTTTTCTTTGGGGTTACGTCAAAGATAAAGGCTTGGAAAGAATTTTCCCAACTCTCTGAGCAGATTCCAGCTTTGTGGAAGGTAAAAAGTTACTCAAAAATGATTGTTGGATGCTAAGTCATTCTAATCGATTGAATTGTGTGTGGCCGAGCATAAACTCAGTTGCCAACTCACTTCTTCGATAAATTGATAAGGTGGTGTATAACTACTTTAAAAATTATAAAATACTATTAAAAGTACAAAAATACTAAAAATTCCATTTTAAATTGAAAATTAAAGAGTTTGTTATGGAAAAATTGTGTTGGCAGTTTTTGAAAAATTCGCTTAAAATAGTAAGAAATAATTCTCCAACGTAAAATTTTAGGAATGCATAACGAATATAAACGCCTTAATACGATAATGTTTTCAAAATGCCAAGAAAGTAGTAATTTTTATTTAATTTATCGTTTCAGTCTATCACAATCAATATTAATAGCTCCATAGTACTATCAATTATTTTCATTATTTACTCGTATAATGCTTCTAAACTTAATAAGTTCGATCGTTATCTTTGGTTTGTTGATATGCAATGAGTGTTTCCTCCTATACAAAACCATCTACAATTTCAGAAGTTGAATAAAATTTTATGACCTGCTTTTATTATGTTTGTATAAATCATAAAATCTACGATAAGATTTTGATAACTTGTGCTATATTTTTATATTAAGTTAAGTGTAAACTTTGATCCCTAGTTTAGTAAATTCTTTGATAAATCGAAAAAAACTCAACTTGAACTATCTCGTTGCAGGTCTTCTAACCGCTTATGAATCCGTTCTACTATTGGGCGTCTCCGATTTTGTCATGGACAACAATATTGAACGCAACACATTCTTCAATGCCAATCGTGAAGGTATCTGCTCACTACCCGGCTTTGTAGCTGTCTACATTATTTCCGTGTATATGGGACAAATTTTGCAAACTCATGTAATGCTCAGCTATGATGAGTTCATGCAGAAACTCAAGTTATTGGCCAAAATTAGCGGCGCACTTTGGTGTCTGGTGTTGATCTGTATATTCTCGGTGGGCATAGCACGAGTCACCTGTAATTTAGGCTATGCCGCCTGGATCTTGGCTATAGCCGTTACCATGACTGCACTCTATATGTTTGTCTTCGATTTGGTGCTTAACACTGTGTGGCCAGTGGAAATGTTGGCGTTGGGATCAGGCGATGTGCAGCAAAAGCCTGCAGAACAAGTTGATGGTTGGCTGCCCTCCCTGGTGGATGCTGTTAATCGCAATGGTTTGACTTTCTTTTTACTGGCCAACATTCTGACAGGTGGCGTTAACATTTTTCTGCAACCCGATAAGCGTTCCGATCTCGAAAGCGTTGCCATACTCTGTGGCTACACGTTAATAGCAACTGGTTTTGTTTATATACTGTACAGATTGAAAATTCGAATTGCTTAGTTTTGTACTTTTATGTTTTACATTACAAAATCTATCTAATGTTAAGTAGTATGTACAACAATTGTGATAAACTTAATTTTAAACACAACCCACAACTTAGATATTAACAAAATTTATTAAGATGAAATTTAAATTTATTTTAACATAGTTTGCATTTACTTTTGAGTTTTACAAATGCCGAAACAACAACTATTTATATTTTAACATTTGAAATTAAAAGTATTGCCTGGATTTTTATTTTAAAATCGAAATCCCAAAAAAAAAAAGGAAAAATAAAAAAAAATATTTTTTCTTAAAATTGTAGACGAAAAATATGTCAATAGTTTTGTTTCTTCAAAATCTTACGCAGATATTCTGGTCAATAATTATTGCTTTGAACTTATACGTCCTGTTGCTATTGTACCGTGTATCGAAACTCTATCGTTCCGAACGATTTGGCAAGCTAGAGGCAACCGCCTTTCTTCGGAATCAAGTTGAGTGCATGCGAAATCAGTTTGTGAATTCATCAACATCGGAACTAATGACAGTAAACCACAAGCTCCCGGCGACTGCAGTAGAGAACAAGACCAATCCAACGAAGAACGAACTGCCAATAACGTCGCTGTCGAAGAAAGTGAAGACACCAACAACAAGGAGCAAGAGCGTGGAGAGAAAAAAACTAACGAAGACAATGACATCATTTACAGAGATGAAGAACGCATCCTCGAGTTCTTCGATGCTTTCGAATCGTTCCGATGATAATCGTAACAATTCTCTAATGGACGAGCAGCATACGCTCTATATATCAGATAGTTTTGGACGAGTTGTACAGGAGATACCGTTCAAAGAAAAAGACTATCTGGAAGCGCTGTGTTCGGTACTGAATAACTAGTATTGCATGAACTTGGATATGAAAAGAAAGAACAGTGGCGACTCGAAGCAATATAAAGTATTTTTAGTATTTTCAAAATTTTCATTTAAATTTTTGTATGTTTCGCTGTTTTTTTTTTTTTTTATTATTATTTTGTGTCATCCTTTATATGTGTCTGGTCGGTTAAATTTAAATAAAAATAAGATTTCTGAAAAATAAAAACAAATGTTTCACTGATTTTCAAATTTCTAGAGATTATCGGGACTTCATATCGGACAAACCGCTTGGATCAGACAAGACAAAGGGTGTAAAGGGAGTTCGATTAGAATTAAATTTACACGCCCCCTTGTCCAATCCCAGCCACTTTTATAGACTTAAACCTGATCATTATTCTAAATTGCACATATATTATGTGCAAAATTCGGTTGAATTCGGACAAACCGTGTAGATGAAGTTAATTTTTAAAAAAAAGTGCCACACCAAACTTAACACTGCTCAAATTACCAAGGATTATGTGTGCGAAATTTGTTTTAAGTGTAACAAATAAGTGTAACGGTGTAACAGAAGTTCGACTTAAAGTAAAATGCTTCATAGCGATAACTTTAAAAATACGGCTGTAATCGTGATCACAGACAGACGCACACACAGGTGGAGATGCTGATCAAAAATATATGTACAGGGTGTCCCGCAATTGAGTGCAACTATTAACGGAGGTGAAAGGTTATGTCGAACTGAGCATGGGGGGTAAAAAAAAATCGTATGGGGGGGCAGTATCTGTTTTCACATTCTTAAGAGCTACAGGGTTAATTAATACTTTACGACTTTGGTTTACGTTATTGTTTCTAGCAGGAAAACTAACTTACTTTGTCGTGAAGTATTAATTAACCCTGTAGCTCCTAAGAATGTGAAAATAGACCCTCCCCCCTTTCATACGATTTATTGCTCAGTTCGACATAACCTTTCACCTCCGTTAATAGTTGCACTCAATTGCGGGACACCCTTTATACTTATCTCCTTCCCTCCACGATTAGCGTTACAAACGGAATGACAAAGTTAATATACTCCTTACGCAGTAAACGCGTTTTGTTATAAAAATAATATAATTTTTAAATTCAGACAACGGATTCGGATTCAGCAACGCATTTTTATCCTGTAGCTCTTAAGAATGTGAAAACAGACCGCCCCCCCCCCCTCCCCCCTTCCATAAGATTTTTTGCTCAGTTTGACATAACCCAGTGTTCAACTCAGCACCGAATTTGTAAAAATAAAAAAAAATAGGTGGCATCTCTATTCGCCATCTTGAATTATAGATTCTAACATCATATCGAATTCAGCTACCCCCTGAAACTGCCAACTACGTAGTCCACAGAACCCTAAAAAGTCTTAATACGCTTAAGCTTTTTTTACACAAGCTCACTGAATTATTTGGATACTTGCTTTAATTGGATACTTACTTTCAATTTCAAGGTTTTTGTCGCAGGCATCCAGTTTTTGAAGTGAAAGCTTCTTTAGGCGCGTTGAACACTTTTTGGTATAGAGCAAAACTATAGATTCGCGATATCATCACGCTGTTAGCACAACAGTCATTGCTGTACAGCATTCCTTTTTAGCGATTACCTAGCATCGACCAATCCGAAGACCGAAGCGATTATCGAACCTATTACCGATTACCAGTCCGATTACCGAACCAATTACCGATTACTGAGGCGATTACCAACCGATTACCGCACCAATTACCGATTACCGGAGCGACTATCAACAAATCACCGAACCAATTACCGATTACCGAAACGACTACCAACTAATCACCTTAGCGATTACCAACTGATTACCGAACCAAATACCGATTACCGAAGCGATTGCCAACCGATTACTGAACCAATTACCGAAGCGATTAACAACTGGTATCCGATTACCGGAGCGATTACTAACCGATTACTAACCGATTACCAATTACCAAAGCGGTTATCAACTGATATATTTACACGAATACGTTTTATGTGGTTATTTATTTTCTATATTGTGGTTATATGTTGCAAACCAGTGGCACGACCAAGAGTGTCGCTACGCCGCTGCATAGAAAAACGCCGCCTACAAAGCCACCGTGCAGTCGGCTGTAACGCGTGGTGCTAATGAGCGTACGAGAAGAGAAGGGACGAGAGACTTTTGTTTAGGCGGGAAAAAAAAGCAGAAAAGCGCGAGTGTGAGAAGATGGAGATGTATGGCGACAGGAAGGAAGCCCGAAAATTTTTCGAAAAGATTAGATGCCTGGCCGATGGCTTTAAGACCAGGGCCACTTCCTGCAAGGATGAACACGGGAATCTAGTGGCAGATATCCAGAGTACACTGACGTTATGGCGGGAAAACTTCTCTAGTCTTCTGAATGGTGATGATGACAACAATCTCGCCAATACTGATATATATCCCGAAAACCCCAATTATGGATGACAGCGTTAAAGTTCCGCTGCCCGACTGTAATGACGTCTTGACAGCAATAATACGGCTTAAGAACAACAAAGCCGCGGGAGCCGATGGTCTACCCACTGAGCTGTTTAAGAACGGAGGTGAAGCTCTATTTAAATGCATTCACGAGTTTCTATGCAGAATATGGTTGGAAGAATGCATTCCAAATGATTGCAACCTCAGTGTACTCTGTCCAATCCACAAGAAAGGCGATCCCACTATTTGTGCCAACTACCGTGGGATAAGTCTTCGAAATATCGCATATAAGGTCCTGTCGAGCGTGTATTATATGAAAGACATCGTACCACCCATCGTAAACCAACTGATTGGGCCTTATCAGTATGGCTTCAGACCTGGAAAATCTACCACCGACCAGATATTCACACTACGACAAATTTTGGAAAAGACCCTAGAAAAACAAATCGACACCCACCATCTTTTTGTCGAATACAAAGCCGCTGTCGACAGTCCAATAAGGAATCACCTACACTCCACCATGTCTGAATTTGGTATACCTACAAAATTAATCCGTCTATGCAGAATGACACTGAGCAACATCAGCAGCGCAGTTAAAATCGGGAAGGACCTCTCCCCACCATTTGTTACCAAACGAGGTTTAGATAAGACGATTCCTTATCGTACGACTTTTTTAATCTAATTATGAAGAAGATCATTCGAGCTGCTGATCTGAGACAAATCGGCACCAAATTCTACAAGAGTATTGGTGTCAATTCCATAAGACACGAGAAGTCAGTGCAGCATTCTCCAAATTAGAAAAAGAGTCGAGTCACATGGGTCTTGCAGTAAACGCAGATAAGACGAAATATCTGGTGTCAACAAACAAACAGTCCCAGCGTACGGGCACCCACGTCACTTCGAAGTTGTGAAGGACTTCGTCTATCTCGGATCCAGCATTAACTCCGTCAACGATATCAGTAGAGAGATAAAACGAAGGATCACTCTTGCCAACAGGTGTTACTTTGGGCTCAGTCGGCAATTCAGAAGCAGGGTCCTCTCTCGACGAACAAAAGTCACGCTCTATAAGTCACTAATCATGCCCGTCTTGTTATATGCAGCACTCACCTGGACGTTGAGCAGCTCTGATGAAAAGACTTTGGGAGCGTTCGAGAGAAAGATCCTTCGTAAAATCTACAGACCAATTTGCTTCAATGGCGAGTACCGAATACGATGGAACGATGAGCTGTATGAGCTATACGCCAACATCGACATAGTAAAGTGCATAAAAATTGAGCGGCTTCGCTGGCTAGGTCATGTTGAGCGGATGGAAGACGACGCTCCAGTGAAGAAAATATTCAATTCGTCACTCAGCGGCGGTCAACGCAGAAGAGGACGACCCCATATCCGGATGGACCAAGGAGAGGGCAACCTGACGAAACTTGGAGCTTCCAACTGGCGCCAGCAAGCGCAAAACAGAAATGGCTGGTGCAATTTCTTACACCAGGTGAAAACCGAATTACGTTTGTAGGCGCCACCTAAGTAAGTAAGTTAGTATTATGTTGCAAAGTATCGATAATTTGCTCGTTCAAACTTCAGGTAAGGTATCGATAGTTACTGATGGTTTTTGGTTTTATTTTATTTGCGTTTTGGTTGATTTGATTTGCACTGGGGTTAAACTGATGTGCATTTGGCTTAGTTTAATTTGCGTTAGGATTAATTTAATTTGCAATTTGGTTAATTTGATTTGCACTTGGTTAAACTGATATGCGCTTAGGTTAATTTAATTTGCGTTTGGGTTCTGCTGATTTGCTCTTGGGTTAAATAAATGTGCGAATGCTATATTAAGAAAACATTATATGGACTATCGAGGTGCTTTACAATTTACTCCTTCCCAATTTTTTTGAACTTCTTAAATTTTGACTCGCTTACTATTCCGCCAAGGCGGTGTATTATGAGATGTTCAAATTATTTCTCTTCTCTCACTTTACCCTCACTTGGGAGAAGTAACAGCTTTACTATATCTTGCCTAACCCAACCTTACCATACTCAACCTTACCTTTTCATAACTAACAATTTAAAAATATTGTTGTCAAAAAGCCGTTATAAAATTTATGATTGAACTGAAATTTGCAACTTTTTCACTGAAGTACGCATTTCACAACATATTTTCAACCTTAAAGTTATCACTTAGTAAAATTTTTAATAACACAAATTGAGCGCAAGAGACTTGAGGAAATCGCATTTGAGTTTATATTATTTATACTCTTTATTTTACAATTTTTTGCATTCTTTCTACAGAACTAAAAGCTACTTATCCATAAATATACACATTTACATAAAAAAAAAAAAAAAAAAAAATAATTCTTAATACAAAATCATTTCGCTCAATCTGCTTCATCCCACGGATGCAGAATAGATCCCATCATTAGGCAAATAAAATAGAATATGCGATCGACCACAGCACAAATGCATTCATCCAAAAATGGTCCGAATATGGGTGGTATTACACGATCCTCCTCGGTTTCTGGACGCACAAAACGATAATCTTTGAGAAAATTACTCACACAAATGTTTCCCATGAACATCTTGCTAAAAGTTTGAAATTTCTCGCTAAAGCGACGCGATAAACTCTTGGTTCTAGCCCAATATTTACGCTGCTGCCTATCGTGATTTCTGCTAGGCCTGAGTGCCTGAGTGTTGGTGATCGCGCAAGAATTGCATCTAGGTACCTTGCACAGGGCGACATTGAGTGGCTCGTCGCTTCTCTCCTTCAGCTGATTTAGATCATCGCGTTGCATTTGGTTTAAAAAAACGACATAGCTTTCGCCACGACGTAAACGAGTATTATTCGAACATAAGTTCGGTTCGCCTATCTTTTTAGCCGAATTTTTAGCACATAAAATTTTGATAATTTGATCATTGAAAACTTTTCCCATGTTTACTGATTTAAATATTTTTTTATAATACAAAATAAATGAAGCATAGAAGTCCCGACATTTTTCGACATGCAAGTAATAGATTTTTTTTTAATTGTTTGTTTTTTATTTTAAGTGTTTATGGAAGTGCCAGGCTTAGAGGCTATTTATGATGTTTTAAGCTCTCGAATGGAACTATAATGCCATTCCCCAGCACTACGAATATAATTCTCGGCCGTGAGCACTTCATGTTGGGCGGCTTGCAGGAAACGCTGGAAGTCTCGTAGACCTCGAATACACGTGTGCCATTGGAGCAGGTTTTCATGCGCGTCCAGAGCCAACAAGACGAGCCTTCTTTTGCCGATTGAAATGAAATCATTTGCTTCAGTTTGCGACAGGCCAACGAACACAGAGAAAACGAACGCTTCACTGGTGAGGTGGGCCTTTTGGGGCTGGTATCGTCCCCACACAGAGATACGGTGTCGTTTATCGTCACCGCCGAACGTTGTTTGGGTGTGGAGCCAATCATTTTCGATAAACAATATTTGGCACAACAAGAAGATTTGCTTAGCGAGCACACCGGCTTGTCACCACCTGAAAATAAAGGGCAGCATGTTTAAAATAAGCAGATTTTTCTTTTATTTCAGCCATTTACATAAAATACTACAGCTTCGATATCGTCCATGCTCATCCGGACATGATATGTTTAGAGAGCAATCGCTGTTCGATAGACCATCGCAGGATGGTGTCGGTAAATTAAAGTATTTTTGTACTTTTCTAGCGCCCATAAAGAACAAAACCCGATCTAAGCTCGAGAGCAGTGTTTCGTCTGGAAAAGGCCCGAATGCATCACACACAGGTATTTGATTCTTTTTAATCGATGCTGATATCACAGGTTCGGTCTTGACGAAGCTCTTGCAAATTTCCATCGAATTTTAAAATCGTTCCTTAGTTTTTTGTTCACTTCGTTAAAGAAAGAAAATTTTGTTTTATTTCACGTGGTTTTTGGATGTTACTGAATAATGGCGAGATCCTTAATTTTGAAAGATTTTTTTATTTTGTTATAGACTTAATTGGATTTACGCAAGTTTGTCATATTTTTGAAATGGTTTTTCCTTTTTTTTTTTTGTTTTCCTTAAACAAAAGATATATCTAGTCATAAATGTCAAAACTTTTGATGATTTGAATAAACATTTATTTCATCGACACACACGATTAAAAAAACAAAAATATTTTAAATGGATAATTGAGATATATGAGATAAAAATTATATGAGGGAACATCAAACCTATAGGAAATACGTTTAAAGCAAATATTAGTAGAATAACATCACAAAGACTACGTTGAAATATACAAGGAAGAAAGTTTAGAATATAGACTATATCAAGGTTGATTTATAAGGTTGTCGCAGGGCTGATCGCACTCTCTTTTCAGTACCCACAATTGTCAAAAACAGCCAATTTTGCCTATGACTACGAAAGAAAAACGGATGATAAAAGAAAGCACTTCCAGATTTTCTATGAGCTGTCAACTTCGACAATTATGGGTACTCACTCTCTCCCTTGCGACAACCTTATAAATCAACCTTGGACTATTTCATTGGGAGAACAGTTACTCTCCCAATATAAAAGTCATACAATAAAGGCCGTATTACTTACCTCTGGATATATTTAACTATAGCGGATAAAGTTCTAGATTTTCAGTAGTTACATATACGATTGGCAAACCAGAAAATATCCACTGGTTAAATATATCCAGAGGTGAAAAATACGACCATTTATAGACTTCTTATTATTTTACTTGCCAATTTGTTATTTTTATATTATTACAACTTATATTTATAACATCTCATGACTCTATTTCATGTTAATAGATCATTATTGAAAAACACAGGAAATTTTTTTAAAATTAAAAAAATTAAAACATGGTGACTGTTAATGGTGATTGACACCAATTTGGAACGTTTCAAATCAATGGAAATCCTGAGCTTTGTCAGCATTGTCAAAGTCATTAATGCAATTAGAATCCAGTACCTCTTTTTTCTATATATTTCTTGACAAATATTCGACTTCCCACCCAACTAAACGTGTGACGTTTTTATATGGACGACCCCTTAGCTAAAGAAGGGATTTGAAACTTATTGTTAATATTTTGGAAAAATTTTCCACACTTTAATTTCCAATTTCGCGTGTTGAGTGAAGATAAGTAGTTTAAGCGACGAAACTTATCTTAACTTAACTTGACTTAACTAAACTTAACTTAACTGAACTTAACTTAACTTACACTACCTTACCTTATCTTACCTTACCTTACCTTACCTTACCTTACCTAACCTTACCTTACCTTACTTTACCTTACCTTACCTTACCTTACTTTACCTTACCTTACTTTACCTTACCTTACCTTACCTTACGTTACCTTACCTTACCTTACCTTACCTTACCTTACTTTACCTTACCTTACCTTACCTTACCTTACCTTACCTTACCTTACCTTACCTTACCTTACCTTACCTTACCTTACCTTACCTTATCTTATCTTACCTTACCATATCTTACGTTACCTTAACTCTGCGGGATTAGTATCAGTAAGATGCTGCCTGACTGTCCAAAGCCAGTGCCATCATGAACTAGTCTTATCTTATCTGTGTTAATGTCCGATGTTGGCGGCCATTTCTTGGAACATGTATGAAAAATAAGTATACCACTTTAGCACGCTCCTGTGTATGCAGTAGGAATTGTCCGGATAAACTTGTTGGCACGGGAACAGTCTATTGTCTTAGCTAAACTTAATACTTAACTTAACTTACCTTAGCTTAACTTAACTCAACTCAACTCAACTTAACTTAACTTAACTTAACTGAACTTAACTCAACTTAACTTAACTTATCTTAACTTAAATTAACTTAACTTATCTTAACTTAACTCAACTTAACTTATCTTAACTTAAATTAACTTAACTTATCTTAACTTACCTTAACTTAACTTAACTTAACTTAGCCCTTAACTTAACTTAACTTAACTTAGCCCTTAACTTAACTTAGCCCTTAACTTAACTTAAATTAAATTAACTTAACTTAACTCAACTCAACTCAACTTAACTTAACTTAACTTAACTCAACTTAACTTAACTTAACTTAACTTAACTTAACTTAACTTAACTTAACTTAACTTAACTTAACTTAACTTAACTTAACTTAACTTAACTTAACTTAACTTAACTTAACTCAACTCAACTTAACTTAACTTAACTTAAATTAACTTAACTTAACTCAACTTAACTTAACTTAACTTAACTTAACTTAACTCAACTTAACATAACTTAACTTAACTTAACTTAACTCAACTTAACCTAACTTAACTTAACTTAACTTAACTTAACTTAACTTAACTTAACTTAACTTAACTTAACTTAACTTAACTTAACTTAACTTAACTTAACTTAACTTAACTTAACTTAACTTAACTTAACTTAACGTAACTCAACTTAACTTAACTTAACTTTAATTAACTTAACTTAACTCAACTTAACTTAACTTAACTTAACTCAACTTAACTTAACTCAACTTAACTTAACTTAAATTAACTTAACTTAACTTTACATAACTTAGCTTAACTTAACTTAACTCAACTTAACTTAACTTAACTTTAATTAACTTAACTTAACTCCACTTCACTTAACTTAACTTAACTTAACTTAACTTAACTTAACTTAACTTAACTTAACTTAACTTAACTTAACTTAACTTAACTTAACTCAACTCAACTTAACTTAACTTAACTTAAATTAACTTAACTTAACTCAACTTAACTTAACTTAACTTAACTTAACTTAACTTAACTTAACTCAACTTAACATAACTTAACTTAACTTAACTTAACTCAACTTAACCTAACTTAACTTAACTTAACTTAACTTAACTTAACTTAACTTAACTTAACTTAACTTAACTTAACTTAACTTAACTTAACGTAACTCAACTTAACTTAACTTAACTTTAATTAACTTAACTTAACTCAACTTAACTTAACTTAACTTAACTCAACTTAACTTAACTCAACTTAACTTAACTTAAATTAACTTAACTTAACTTTACATAACTTAGCTTAACTTAACTTAACTCAACTTAACTTAACTTAACTTTAATTAACTTAACTTAACTCCACTTCACTTAACTTAACTTAACTTAACTTAACTTAACTTAACTTAACTTAACTTAACTTAACTTACCTTGTCTAACCGTATCTTTACAGAACTTACCTTATTTTGACTTTAAGGTCACTTCAATAATATATTAACAAATATGTTTGAATATGTTTACAAGATCTAAATTAAAATATTGACGCCATCAGAAAAAAAATTTGAATAAAGGATCCAGTCACAATTATTCCTCCACTAAACCTTCAGAAAAGCTGTATTTATTCCATAAATTCGATAAACTTTTACTTGGGTTTTGCTATCAAAACATTTATTTAAGGGGTTACATGATATTGGCATTTTTTTTAAATCGATGAATCTCGATTATCGATTATCTTTTTTTAATAATTTTGTATTTTAGTAAATATTCTTAAGATTCTAAGAAAAAAGATTTCATGGAAAAATTCCTACGTCTTCAAAAGTTACAGCCGGATTAGTGAGAGCGCATTTTTAATTTTTGCGCTACCTACGTACGGCAGCTGGTATATACTTGTTTTACTTGCTACCTGACTTTTGGTGGTTGTTATTTCGTACCTACTTGAAGGGTGAAGCCCGAATTGCTAAACGATTGCAAAAAACTATAAGAAACAGCACAACACAAAATAACGAAGGCATACAGTACGAAGCAGGCATGGCAGATTGAAGGTAACCTTTTTTTCTTTATTCACAAACTTTGAACGCGTTTATCTCGAAACCATGTTTTTCGTACTGGTTGCGGCACTAGCGGGTTCATTTTTTGAAGAAATTTTTTTTTTTTTGTATTTTTTTAAACTTGATTCGCTATCGTATGACACGAGCTTTTTTTTATGAATTTTTAAAGTCAATATTTTTTTCGAAAAAACACACATTCAAATTTGTATCACCAAAAATTGAAAAAAAAATTAAAAAAAAAAGCCCGTGTCATACGATAACCAATTTTGTTAAGATTTAAAAAAGTCATTTTTTTCCAGCTCGGACAATTTTTGCAACTCCCAGCGCTGCAACCACGAGGCTCCGTTTTTTTCTCTGCCGCCAGTTTGGAGCTATATAAAACCATGTTGGAGTGAAAAATATATTTTTTTGAATTTTTTTTCTTGTTATTTGTTCAATTCTCTACAATAATAAATAATAAAAATTTTGGAAAAATGTTTGTTTTTGACTGAGTTATGAATTTTTAAAACAAGGCCTGTTTTCTCTGTCGCGAATGTCATGTCCCGCCTTAAGAATCATTAATTCGAATATCAATGGCTACATTAAGCGAATGATAGCGTTCTACGAAATTGACCTCAACTAATTCTTCACTTTAAAAACTTGTTGACGATACAGAAAAATAATCTATATCTTTACTTGGTTTTTTTTTCGTTCAATCTTTTTTATTATTTAAATTTTATAGTTATATATATTTGGCATATAAGTAAGTACCTATAAGTATTATTATTTATAGTAGTAGATTATTTATCTACTGCATTTCTTAAAAGTAACTGCAACATCGCAACTACAGCACCAACAAACAATAACGATTTGAGCTTCATTAATACAAAAAGTAGTAATATTACGTTGATAAGTTATTTTATTAACTTTGATAATGGCTTATTTTGGCTTGATAAACTTACAATTAGTTCATAAATTATCAATAATATTCAATATACAATGTTGACCATAGATAAAAACTTTATGTGGGACCATATGTTATGGACTAATTTTATAGACTAACATTATCAGAGTAAGATATGAAGACTGTTATTATTAGTTGAGGAAACACAAACATGAATAAGCGCACTTTGGAATAAATCAAACCTAAGGACCACTTTCCACAAAATTTTTAAAAATATATGTTCTTTTATAGCAAGAATGTGAATTCTTTTTTAAGATTTTATGAAAAATTTAAATTATGGGAAGGCAAGGACAGAAAATCTATTAGATTTCTAACTACCTTCCTTGAATAACTACAAATTAAGTAAATGTCTAAAATACCTAAGTACACAAAATATACTGATACATCGTTTGTAATAATGAAACTAGTAACAAAAAAACTATATCTAGGCCAAGGTTTGAACCCAGGAATAATAGTCAAGAGCGTGGTTATTCTTTCTTACATCTCTTATTATAATATATTACTTTGAGAGGGTAGTCTACTAGCGAAGCTCCAAGAAGTTACGTATACTTTAGAGCAGTGCATGACAGAATTATAAGGTAAGGCCCATTGTAGAATAAGAGAAGGTAGATGGTTTTCGGAGAAGCAGACTGCCGTAACTGTCAAAACAAACTTGTTAGCTCATAGAAAATCTGAAAGCGATGAAAAAGCTTTAATTGAAAAAATTTAAACAAAAAAGTGATTTGTATTGGTTTCTGATAATTTTAGATATGAGAAAGAGAGCGCAGTCAAAAATGAATATTCCTTCTTTCATTCTACCATGAGAAGGAAGATTGACTTACAAGGAAAGGTCTCCAGTGGTGCGTTTCTGTAACTATTCTCTACTAGTTTTTTCTCAACTGGTTGAGATTGTGACGTCACAATGACGACATTCTCAACTACAGCGTTCATAGAACTGTGGTGAGTTGAGTATTGTATTTTGTACTAGGTGAAATGTTCTCGTCATCTTTATACTTGTGGAGTCTGTCAATTTGCGATTGAGAATGGATGGTGTTGTAAGTAGATTTTTATTTCGTTTAAATTTATTAAAATTTTTTATTTATTTTGGGTGACTGGAATCCAAAAACAAAAATTAAAACATTCTCTCAAAATTATTGTTAAAATTCAACAATAACGATTGCTAGTAAATTCATCAACTGCATTGCTAAAATTTTGTAGTGATTTTAAGAATTAATTTTTCTTCAATTTGATTTTTCTCATATTTATAGCCCAAGGCGTACTGCGTAAGGGGTGTATTAACTTTGTATTAACAAATTTATATATTTTTGATCAGCATCACCTCCTGAGTCGATTTCCGTGTGTCCGTCTGCCTGTCCGTCTGTCGAAATGGGCCAAATCGGATGAAAACCACACCTACCTCCCATACAAAGTGACTTTATTTTAACCGTAAAATGTTATTAAAATCCACAAAAAAAATAAAGAAATGCCTTGAAATTGGCACGTAAGCTTTGATCTTTAATCTTAATCTTGGCTATGAAATTTGGAAAATCGTATGAAAACCACGCCTACCTCCCATACAAAGTGTCTGTATTTTAAATGTAAAATCTCTTAAAAATCTCTATGATATATGGCAAAATCGGATCAAAACCACACCTACCTCCCATAGAAAGTGACTTTATTTTAACCGCAAAATCTCTTCAAAATCCACAAACTTTAATGAAATGCCTTGAAATTTTGCATGTAAGGTATGATCTTCAATATAAATCATAGCAATGATTTGATGATTTTACTTCAATATAAATCCCATACAAAGTGATTTTATTTTAACAGTAACATCCCTTCAAAATCCACTAACAATAATGAAATGCCTTGAAATTTATCATATAAGGTTTGGTCTTCAATATTAATCCTCGCAATGAAATTTGAAAAAATCGAATAAAAACCACGCCTACCTCCCATACAAAGTGGCTTTATTGAAAACGTCAAATCGCTTAAAAATCTGCAAAAATTACAGAAATGTCTTGAAATTTTGCATACAAACTTTAATATTTAACTTAAGCCACTCTTTGATATTTGGTAAAATCGGATGAAAACCACGCCTACCATCAATACAAAGTGACAAAATTTGTATTGAAAAATACAAGTCATCAAATTTGTCACGTCATCAATTGTGTCTGTATGTACCCAAGTTCCGCCCACTTTGTTTATCCAGCCCATGCATATATTCTTCGGTAAAATGTGGAGTCTTTATACTAGAAAAGTGGGTGTGGCATTTTACTTTGTTTACAAATTGCTCTATGTGGCAGCTGAAGGTAAAATTAAATTAAGCGTATGACACAAATATTTTTGCTGATTATACAATAAAATTTTATAGATGTCTAAAGACTTCGGAAACATATATATATACCTATTTTTTATATTAAGAATTTTTTGTTCTACTTCTAACGTAATATTGAATATATCGCTCCTTATCTTCCAAAGAGCACAACTCAAAATTTTAAAAATTCAGGTGAAGCAAAAAGCCATTTTTTTCAGAGGATTCCAAAGCAGAGACAACAAGATTTTTTTCTTTTAATTAAAGAGCAAAAAGGTGAGTGAAGGATTTTGAAATTTGATGGAGTTAAGCACTATGAATAGTTTAACATTAAAAAGTAAAAATTTGTAAATTTTGAGCTGCGCCTGTCTTGTAGATAGAGTGCGATATAGTCTAATATCATTAAATTTCAAAAAGTTTCCATATGCTTCATAGTAAGAGCAGTCTCAACAACTACTTTAACAACCAAGGGCAATCATGAGTCGGATAAACAAAAGAAAAAAAAAACTCAAATCAAATATCAACTAAGCGCCAATAATGAATACTTAGCTGCCTTAATCTTTAGCTGCTTAGAAGTTTGTTTATTTTACCTTATTTTTTTTTGCTTATACTTTTTTCAACTCACAGAAACGACGAAGATGTCAAAGGTGTGATATAAGAGCCAGAGACACAGAGGTTAAAGCTGTTGAATTGTCCTGCTGACAGATACGGACAAAAGATAAAAATTCTATTAAGGAAATGAAGAAAATTACTTGCATTGTCCTGGGAGTTTTTGTTTTGTTGCTAGAAGTGTTTAACCAGAGGAGGGATGGTGATGGTGGATATTCTTAAAGTTAAGCAAAGGGATTTCTCTATTTCTCACCTTATTTGGTGTGGAAAAAATGACGAAAAAAACCATTGGGAACTACGTAGCGGAAATGCGTTAATGGCCACTGAGGCGGCATTTAAGTGTAATCAAGAAAGAGCTCAGACAAAGAGCTATCTTTAAATAAAAGTTTAGTGAAATTTAACACAAAGTTTTTGCACGTCAATTAAATTATTATAAAATAATTGAGAATATTTGTCAATATTTTTTTTTACAATTTTATACTTAACTAGCTTAATTTTTGAGGTAAGGCTTATGTGTTAACAAGGTTTTGAACTTTTAGATACTCTCCAAAAAGTTTTGCTTGAACGCTTTTACTACCACTTCATTCAATTCTATTGTTATTCATTTCAACATCTTAAAAGTTTTCCATTCGATGTCTATCTATTAATATAATTTCCTGAAAAATATATCATAAAATAGTCGCCATGCCAAACATTCACATAATTTTATCTGATTTAGAATAAAATGCAATTTCCGCTTTCATCAAACGTAATAATATGATAGAAAAAAAAGGATTCTCACAGATTTTATAAAATTTAAGTAGGAAATGCCACACAAAGGAACAATTTACAAGCTGTATATAAAGCACAAGATCTGTCAGACAGGCAATCATGTTCATTATCTGGCATACGCATCCGTTTGCCATACAATATCGACCCACACTGCAGACCAACTTGTCTGGCATTTGCTGTGCTTTTCGTATCCACCCACCATGGTAGCGGTCGCTTCCACCTGCTTCTTCATTTAGCATTAAACCACAGTCAAATGAGGGGTTCTTTTAATAATGTGAGCAGTTTTACTTTGATGACAGATTATATTCATTACCACGATACAACCTAACCGACGTACGTCCAGACGTCCACCTGATGAATGAATGTTGATAGCGCATTTTAGTCAAATTTTTTTCTATTCTTTCCCCCCATATTCCATTTTGTCGGTTATTAGCGTTAATTATTATGTTCATGTTTTTATGATTTTTGACTATTATGTAAACAGGACAATGAACATGATATTCTGCTTAAAGCATGTTCATCCATCCACCTGATGATTTTTATTGCTGACTAAAAATTTTGGTTTTTACGCTTAGAGAAAGCTAAAAAATAGTGAATTCAACGAATTTATTTTTTACAGACTCTTCAGATTTTACTTGTTCGCTTTAATAATAAAAAGCGTATGTTTTTTTTTCTGGTCTTCATAAACAATTTATTTGTATATGTTTGAGGAAGCACGTGGGTACCGTGGAAAAAAAAATTGTCATACAAAGCTTATTCAACATAATATGTACCAAGCCGCTTAGCATCCGTCTCGAGGGAAATCTGCTAAGCCGTTTATAATGAAGAGTTATTTTCCACATATATGACGAATACTCATCAAACAAAGGAATCCTTGAGGTTTGGTTATTTGTCTGGTTCATTCAAACATTTTAAATTAGAAAAATATATGAGAAAATATATTTTTGAAGAAATTTAATAACTATAAATTCTTCTATCTTGTAAATAATTGCCGGAAAACCATCAATTCCATATGACTATAGTGTTCGTGTTTTGTACCAAACAATATTTGTTATTCTGGATATGTGGTATATGCTCAATTAATTAATTTTACTAATTTAACATATTTTTCTGATAATAACTGATTGACTGGCTTTTACTGACTTAAGGGAACTTGTAAAAAATTAAGGTGTGTTTTATGAGTGAATTACGAAATATCGGCTAAAGATATAAGGTTTGTTCACTAACAAAAAATTGTTACAAAATGTTACAAGTTTTTACTAGTCAAGCGTTCACGTACTTGCAAGGTAAGCTTCGAAAAACTTGCAAGGAGAGAAGACATCGAGAGCGTAAAAAAGTGAGAGAGAAAAAAGTAGCTGCAAGTTTCTGCTAGCAAAATTGCTACTTGCAAGAACTTGCAGCTTTTGAAAAAACTTTTTTTTTTTTAAAAAAAACAAGCTGTCAAAAGTTATTTCTTGTGAATTTCCTATTGAAATGAACGGAAAAATAAGTATTTGTGTTAAAAAGCCTTTGGCGAATAATTTAAATTTATTTTATAAGGCTCAATTTTATTTATTTTAATAATTTCAAATATTTTAAGAAACTCGAATTTACACAATTTTTTTTTTTTGGGTTTCAAAAAAGCTGTCAAGTCGTTCGATCAGCTGTTAATTTGCAAGTTTCTACTAGTTTTCTCTTCGCGTACGTTTTCTACTATTTTTCTCTTTGGGACATTTATATTCTTAATTTTTCTTTTATTCTCTCCCTGCAAGTAATGTACGTGAACAAACCCGTGGATTTAAAAAATTTTGTATATTTTTAAAGTATTTAATATTTAAAAAAAAAATGTTTACTTCATTTCTTCGTTATAATAAAGTCCCTGAGACACCATGCAAAAATATATGTTTTGGCGGACAGGATATATCTGATTTGGAATATCTGAAAAAAAACAAAAAAAACTGTTAATACTGATACTGATACTGATACTGATACTGATACTGATACTGATACTGATACTGATACTGATACTGATACTGATACTGATACTGATACTGATACTGATACTGATACTGATACTGATACTGATACTGATACTGATACTGATACTGATACTGATACTGATACTGATACTGATACTGATACTGATACTGATACTGATACTGATACTGATACTGATACTGATACTGATACTGATACTGATACTGATACTGATACTGATACTGATACTGATACTGATACTGATACTGATACTGATACTGATACTGATACTGATACTGATACTGATACTGATACTGATACTGATACTGATACTGATACTGATACTGATACTGATACTGATACTGATACTGATACTGATACTGATACTGATACTGATACTGATACTGATACTGATACTGATACTGATACTGATAATGATACTGATACTGATACTGATACTGATACTGATACTGATACTGATACTGATACTGATACTGATACTGATACTGATACTGATACTGATACTGATACTGATACTGATACTGATACTGATACTGATACTGATACTGATACTGATACTGATACTGATACTGATACTGATACTGATACTGATACTGATACTGATACTGATACAGATACAGATACAGATACAGATACAGATACATATACATTTAATGATACAAATACTGTTGCTGATTCTTACACTGATGCTAATACTGATACAAAGTATCTGTTAGTGTTTAAAAAATGGTGATAATAACGTCTAAGCCTCTTCTACTCGTATACTTCTATAATTTGATCTCTGTTGATCTTAACCCTAAAACGTTAACCTGAGGTGCGAAACAGCCCCACGTAAAATTTTAAATTTCCCGCCACAAAATTTCGACTCGAGACAGCGATCATTATTCAATTTCATTATCTAAAAGTAAGTAGAGCCGATTGACAGCAACTTTTACCCGCGTACGCTCAGGGTCGTAACTCGAGGGGAATATAATCTACCTCCCTTATTTTTTACAGTCGGCCTTATTGTTATTAATTGCTGAAATTTGTTGAAAATATTGATTTTTATTCAAAATACTTATGAAGGCTTCAAAGTCAGTCATACCAGTTTTTGTCATTTTCAACATCAACCATATCAAAAACCAGTTTTTGACGGTTCATTTGATATTTTCAGTTTTAGTCAATCATTTGTTGAGCCATGCCAATTTATTTCAGTCCTACCATTCGTTTAGTGTCATTTAAAGGTATTTATTTATAATTGGAGTGAATTTTTCTTTAAAAAATTTTTCTTTAAATAATTGTTTTCTGAAGAAAACAACCAAAAACAACAACAATACCCTTTGTATAGAGTAGCAATCATACAGCAGACTAGACAGACCTGTTTCTTTGACCGCTAAGCGAACTCATCAGCAGCCTTATATGATAGCAATGATCCACTAAGCTGTTCATCTCTATTTGTTTTCGTTAATGTTAGTTACTTTTGAATTACATTATTAAAGTATTAAAACTTATGAAAAAGGGGTCACAATTAATTTACAAATATATTTTTATTAATTTAAACATTTTAAAGAAAAAGATTCAATGAAATAGTAAAGCTCTATGTATTTTTTTCCTCAAGTATAAACTAAGAAATTATTAAAACAAAAACATTTTGAAATGCTGATTCAATATTGTTCAAATACTTAGGTACTATTATTTTTTTTTTTTATTTAAAAATGGAACAATATGGCAACTGCTTTTAATTGGTCGAACTGATGAGTAACTGTGATTAATTATATTATGTTGTATTAAAAAAGCCGGAACTTGAGGGTATTTAGTCGGCCGAAATATCTAACTACCTCTATATCAACATGGTCTCGGTTCGCCCTTTTTTACCCTCCTAACTTATTTTTGATAACTTTTTAGATTATGCCCTATAATACCTTTAGTGATAAGATGCACCCGAGATATGGACTTTACAAAATTTGAGTTTTTTCCATCCCACGTTACCGGAATAGGTAAAAAAAATGCCATCGTTCTGGGCTTAAATATTTGAATTGGAATTTGCCATTTTATGTAGTTAGTTAGTTAGTTCAAAATGTTTAAATTTTGTTGTGAAATAAAAAATAGTGCTGTTTTTTCCAAAGAAAAGCTTCTACTCAATAATTGCACCTTTTGAACATTTATTTATATCGCCTGATATTAATTACTCAATTTTGATTTCAAATATTTAATTTTTTCGAGATTTCTTTCATAGAGTCTAACTTAAAATTCATTAAAACTGTTTATGAAAAAGTTTCTTACGAATTTAAATTAAACTCTGTAAGCATCTTAATTAAAAAAAATTTGGTTTATGCAATCCGATTTTTTTCCCCCCCTTTGAAATATTGCCATTAATATTTGCCCACAATTACTTTTTAAGATTTGCTTTTTAGTAGCCATCCTTACACATTTTTCGTGTTAAATGATGTGCGTCTACCTTATTTTTTATAAACGATGTACGAACAACAATCAACAAACGACCATAATAATAAATGTCAACGGCAATGCGAAGGACATGCAGGATACACGCATTACTGGGGTTAAGATTTTAGTTGCAGCCTGCAGAGCTTGTTGTGGCTGCGATGATGCCAAAGTGTGCCGCTTGTGCACTCTAGCTACTAACACTGCGTGAAATAAATAATGTGTAAAAAGTGGCAACCCTCCGCAGAGAGGCTGCATCTTGTGGCATTTTGGCTTTTGTGTCATTTTTCATTCTTTCACTACCAAGGAGTGAGTGAATAGATTTTGCATTTAGAACACAGAAGTGAAGCTATGTTGTATATAAAAACAAAAAAATATATGTGCTCAAAAGCTTTTAAAAATTTAAGGTAAGAGTGGGTGGACATAAAATGAAGGGAGTGAAATTAAATGCAATTCGTTTCAATAGGCAAAAGTAAAAACATTATGCTGCATCGCAATGTATGTGTTTCATTGAGAGCTGAAAAAATGTCGGGAAAGCTAAGAATAAAAGCTCCCTGTCATATCGATAACCATATCATTTTGAAAGCAGTATTTCGAAGAAGAAACTTGATAGTATCGTTAATATTTATAAATGTAAGCTTCAACAATTAAAGGTAGAAGTTACTAAAAATGAGTGAACATCTGAACATGTTTTAAAAAAAACTGTTAAAACTTACTAAATACATGAATAAAAAATATTATATTATTTATGACATAAAGAGACAAAAAATATTCAAGTAGGTAGATACAATATGGTTTTAAGTCAGCGGAGGAGCGGAGGAGCCTCGAGCTAATGCCCCCTAGGGGTTAGTATTGAGAGGAGCCATTTGGTTTGTGCACTTGGAAGTGGTGGGTATTTGGTTTGTGAATTCGGTAAAAAATCCTCTATTTCCTGGGTATATCCTCTCTATATACCCAGCAGTCGGGAACGCCTCTAGTGGTTAGTATTGAATGAAGCCATTTGGTTTGTGCATTGGAAAAAGGTGAGTATTTGGTTTGTGTCTTTGATAAAATAAGTAAGATTAGAGTGTGTCTCTGCTTAATATTCGAATTTTGCTGAGAATGAATTTTTTCTCGGTATATGCATATTGTACTCTGCATAGGCCTCAAGTAATGGCACTAAGTGAGCTCCAGGTGAGCGAAGATGCAGATCCACTGGATTTTCATATACCTGGATAACGCTTATTGCCATTATTTTCTTTGCATAGGGGCATAGCTCTTTTTATAAGTTCGGATGTAGCATATCAGTGTCTGCGGAGCCTGAATACGACTGATCCAGAGTTTAGCTCTATGTGGATTAGGCTCAGGGTCTCTGCGCATTTGCTGCATTTTTGTTTCGTATATAGAAGTCCGAATTTAGGGAGGGATCCCACTTTTAACAAACTGGACTCTCTCTCTGATTCGTTAACGCGCATTTTAGGGTTGTTCCCTAATAGCGAAATCGTAGTAACCGGCAATTTCAATGTCCACAACTCGGCTTGGTTATGTCACTCGAGCCATACAACACATGAGGGTGAATATGTTGAGCTTTTTGCTGAATCGTACCAATTGATTCAACTAGTGAAGGAACTAACTTTTTTTCCACAAAGTGATCTACATTGCTATAACATCCTAGACCTTTTTCTAACTTCGCATCATGAAAAATATGATGTGAGTGTCAACGCATCTCTTGGTAATTCGGACCATTGCACCATCTCCGCCGCTTTTCCATATTCTTTCCTCTGCACCACTACGCCTAAAGCCCCGAAGAGGACTGCATGTTTTTATGATAAGGCAAATTGGACTGCGTTAAATAATTTTTAACGCAATTTAAAATGGGAATTATGTTTCGCTGACAGTTATGGTACAAGAAGTTATCTTATTGGGTATGCGGTCTTTTATCCCCAATAAGCAGAAAAGCATTAAACCAAAAGAACGCATATGGTTTAATGAGACTTGCAGGATTCAAAGGTCCAAAGAGGATGCCTATCAGAATTGGCGTTCTAATAAGAATGCTGATACTAATAGACTTCGCATTGAAACTAATAATCGCTGTAACGCAATTTTAAAACGCTAAAAGTTTCTTCACGAAACTCGCATTAGAGAACAGGTTCTTCTCTTTTGCTCCCTTTAGCAAAAACTTTTGGTCATTTGTTAAAAGAGTTTAAAATCAAACGTCTTCGTCGATTCCAACTCTTTTAAAAGATGACCAAATCTTCACTGACTCGGTTGATAAAGCGAATCTATTGGCAGGATTGCTTACACAAAATTTCACAATCTCGGATAGCAATCAGCCACTGCCCTTGTTGAAAATGGTTCTTCTTCACTTTATCTGATCTTCGCGTGATCTATGGGCAATACCTCATATATTGGGCCGAAAATCTTCTGGATCGAATTCTACGTCGTGCGATATATTTGATAGGAGACGAAAATATTTCATATTCTGTTAGCTCTCTTGGGCATCGACGCAATGTTGGTTGCGTGAGCCTTCTGTGCAGGTACTACCATGGGAAGTGTTCAAGAGAGATACATGGGAGATCGCATTACCGAGATAATTCGTTCTTCGGTCGCACAGTAAAATTGTGGAGCAGTCTCCCTGCAAGCGTGTTTCCGGCAGTTTCAGGCTGTGTAGATTTAAAACAAATCTTCACCGACACTATTCCATCTTTCCACTCTCCAAATAACTATCACCTTCCGAATCAACTCAATGCTTTCGCATTTATAGTGGGCATCCCCTGAGCGTTGGTTTAGTTAAAAAAAAATTATCGATCTTGACTTTTATTTTAAGTAAACGAAATACCTGTAGTAGACAAGCGAGCTCTTACCAGTGTTTGTTTTTGATTAAAAAAAAACGACAATTTGTCAAATGGATTCCGAACAAAAAAAAAAAAAAAAAATATATAAAAAAAAGTAGCTTGTACCACACAAGTCGTTTTCCCAAAATTATTTTTATTAGAAAAGAAAATGATCTCAGCCGCTTATGCCAAGACAAGCCGATTTGTCAAATTGAAATGTGGTGAATTTTTCAAACTTTGCTTTTGACAAAACGACTCTTTCAAAAGAAGCTCTTTACTGAAAAGGGAATTGTTGAAAATGTGCTTGGACTATATAGGCACTGTTTACACGTCATTCAAATTGAAGGATAGTTCAAAATTTGTTGTTGTTTTCCCAGCGAAAAAAAAGATGAACTCTCTGCGAGAGCGGTAATGAACTTTCTACACTTTATCGCATAAATCAAAATTTTGATGGAGCTCAAGACCTGCATCAATCAATCACAGGGTTGCATGATCAACTTTCCTGGTACTTACAACAACACTTTTAGTCGGCATCGGCCATTCAATCAAAAAATCACGTGTGAACAGCTATTCAATCAAATATCTCGAAGTGAGTAAAAGAGAACAAAAAATGCGATATTCTTCATTCAATTTGAATGATGTATAAGCTCTGCCATTCAATCAAAAAATCACGTGTGAACAGCTATTCAATCAAATATCTCGAAGTGAGTAAAAGAGAACAAAAAATGCGATATTCTTCATTCAATTTGAATGATGTATAAGCTCTTCCATAGGGACAGGACAGGTTGTTTTGTCAATTGGCAGTTTCAAAATTTTTTTATTCGTCTAAGAGAAGTTGTTTTGTCAAATTCCATTTGAGGAACATAAACATGAAAGAGGTCGATTGGTCGATCGCGTATTTTATCGTCTAAAAGTCGTAGATATTTTATATTATTTTTTTTTATTATTATAATTATAAATATAATTATTATAATTTTTAATTTCAATTTTATATTATTATATAAAAATCTTGTAAAATTGTCTTATCTCGAGAGAAGTCGTTTGGTCAAGTGTCCTCAGAATTTTGTATTGTCAAATTCCGTGCTTATATAAAAAATTAAATATTTTAAAAATAAACTTAAAATTAATAAAATTTTCTCTTTTTTAACTTATAAAATACATTTTGAGTATCTTTTTTTTAATTTATGATTAATTTTACTCGTTTTTTCTTTCTTGGCTTTTCCCTTCAACTCCCTGACTAAAGATGCTTTCTTTTTTATTAACTAACAAAATGAGGCCATGTCAAAGGTCACTCAATCAAAAACTAATAACAGCCGTTAAGTCAGAACGCATGCCAGTTTCTTTTACAATTACGCCGCCACCACCTCAGGGTTATCTCGCTCTTTCCACTTGTTTTAACACAAATAAACAAAGAAACCGTTCGATACGAGAAAACGTTAATACTAAAACCACCGTTGAAAGTTATCGACGACGACAATCATCGTTTAGAAAGTGATTGAGTGGGTGGTTTGAAAGATTGACAGCATGAATCTGCTAAATCAACAGAAGGACGAACGGATGTGGATTTCATACATAAAATCAACCCAAGGTTGTTTACACTACGCGTATAGACAGTGAAACTCAATAACATGTAATAGAGAAATTGTAACGACTAAGCATGATGAGTTGTTATATTTTGAGCGTAAAAACTAAAATATTTCTAATATCCGCTTAATATTTATTCAGGTTCAAGCTTAAGGCATTATATATTTTTTTATATACATACATATATCGAGATTTTGTATTAAAAAAAAAAATTATTTTTTTTTTTATTATTATGCTTCACGTCATCATTCTCTTAAACTGACTTTTAATTGAATTCGCTCATTAAAGATGGCGCACTAATTATTTTATCACTGGAATCCTTCATCTACGTTGTCGTCATCATTTGTTGCGTATTTATGAAATTAAATATTGGGAACATGAAACCCACATTAATCCCGTGATAATTATCAACAACTTTATCATTGTCAGCTGGGTTGTAAAACCACACCAGCAACAACAACAACAAGACCAACAAATGTAGCGCAAACTTTTCTCAAAAAAACTAATTAGTGCTGGTACAAAATTTGTTTCATTTTAAGGCTTTTCTAGAGCTTCCACCAACATTGTCTGCACTAATTACAAGCTTTTGACTTGCTCCATATTTTTGTAACAAAAATTGTTGGTTGACATTCTACGGTTTGTTTGTCACTTTTAGCAGAAAATTTATTATTAGAAATTTCTTTTCCACAATATCATCCGTGGATAATAATTTACGACTTCTAGCTTTGGTTTAAGTTCCTAAACAAGTTTTTTTGTGTCGCTGGTACTCGAGGAAACTCGATTATTCTTCATTTATGTCAATCAAAAATGTGTTTTTTGTTTTTATATTTTTGTTATATTTTGTTCTTACTTGCTTAATTTTAGTCAACGTCATCAGATTACGCCCCATTTGTTAAGAATTGTTTGCCGTACCCCAACATGGGGTAGATTAAATACTCCCTTAACCGTTTTATTTAAGCAAAAAAGTGAAAAGTTTTTTTTTTGTTCATCTCAAAACACGCAGAAAAGTTGAAATTTAATATCGCATCCTTTTTGAGGATTATTTGCGTAGCCCCGCAGCCACTGTCTGATATTGTTTACCGACTGAGCACCAAAGTTGAAACATAATTTTGTTTATTTTCTTGTTTACTTCGGCAACTTTATTATTGCTCCAAATTCTAGCTGGAACTAAAGATTAACATGAGAGGAATTCCATTAAAATGGTTTTTTAATATTTCGGTCATTCACAAATCAAGTGTTGGAATGAAAATGAAAACACAGAATAAGAAAAAAATCGTTATAGATACACGAGAAAGGTTACAAAAGACACAAGTAAGGTGATAGATTTTCAAAATAGAAAATATGTTGGTATATTTGGGTATATATTAGAGAAAAATCGACTGTTTTATTTTATATTTGTGTTGTTCTAAGTAAGTAAATATAGAGGTAGGCGTAATAGTCGGCCGATTTGAATTATTTTTACACCAAAAAAAATAAAATGAAATGGCCATTTCAGCCCTTAAAAGGACTTTGGCCGAGCTTCTTATGATCAATTGTGTTGTGCGTGTTGGGAAATGTTTAAACACAAATCATCAATAACTGAAATTACGTTCTGAAATTATGTTCTCAAGAAATTTTTCATGGCAGTATTTACTCTCTGAGGTTTGCCTCATTTTTTTTATATTATGTATATATGTATTAAACTTATGCTTTTTCTGGATATTTTTGGGATTTCCGCAATTTCATACAAGAAACAACACTGGTCACATGTTTTACTTGTTTTTTTACTTCTTCATTTCAAGCAATACTGCAATTGCAGGGAGAAGCTTCGCATGCGACGACATTTTTAAATGAACTTGCACTGGCACATGGGGACGCTGAAGCGACTTGCAGCTAATTTCAAATTTTTATGAAGACAATAGGGCTGTTCACAATCAGGTGCAAATGGTCTTGCATCATAGCATTTGCAAAATGGTAGAGTATATTTTTACTCTACACTAACAAAATATACAGAGATACATTTACTACGCTTGTGTAAATATGCAACACTAAAAACCCATAGTTTATATTTACTACTAGCTTATACCCGGCGCGCTTCGCTGCGCTCAGCGCTTATCCCCTAAAAGAGGGCGTAGCTTTAGTGAAGCCATGCTTTTATAGTAAGTTCTTACCGAGTTTTATTAATGTGTGACTTATTTCGAAAGCTATACCGAAAATTTTGGGTGCGGAAAAAGTACCACGCCCCTCGTCCAACACCCATAAAATGTTACCTGTGCAACGGCATGTGTAAATTGAGGTCGAATACTGAATTCCGAGGCTTTGCGACCTATAATTACAAAACTGTTCGAAATCGAAAATTTTAGGTGTATTTACGATCGGCAACAGACTTCACAGGAACCCTCTCAACGCTTTGGTATAAAAATTGGCTTAGCGGTTTCGAAGCCTTTACGTGATATACACATATACCCACATACGTATATACATTAAGTCGCCTCACGCTCTTTAGAAAAAAATTTGTTCAGTCTCGTTCTTCAAAATAATCCATGGCTTATGTTTTGATGATCCACAAAATATTGCGACTAAAAATATTGGCTGGTATGGCAGTTAGAAAAAAACAAACGGTCAGAAATAAGAGTAATGGAAAAAATTTTGCATCAAAAAATCTTATATTTCCGTTGGACCAAAGATAATGCGGATTTTTTGGATTGTTTTAACTTTTTTCATATTATTTTCACTAAAATTCAAACGAATCTTTTCCTAAACTAATTTTAGTCAAATAAATTGTACAATGTAAAAAATGTGTACATTTTTTTGTAATTTCATTCAATTTAGCAATTCACTTTACACTTTATTTTATCATCCATAGATAATTTATTTGACTAAAAGTAAAATGGCAAAACAAAAAAAAAATTTAATTTGCATTTTAGTGAAAATAATACAAAAAAAAAAAGTTAAAAAATTTAAATTTATAGAGTAGAGTAAAAATTTAAAATTTATTAGTGCAGATTGGAAGAACTTTTTAATTACTATTATTTCTGACCGTTTGTTATTTTTAACTACCGCGCCAGTAAATATTTTTATAAAAAACTCGATTTTTACAATATATTTAAAACCATTCCGTGGCATACTGGTTGACGTGCGAGGCTTGTATACCATAGAACCCAGGTTCGAATTCTATCTGACACAGAAAGTTTTTTCAATTGAATTAATTTTTCTGTTCGGCCGCCATCTCTATACAGACAATGGCAAACCTCAGAGAGTAAAAACTGGCATGAAAAGCTTCTTGAGAACATAAGCCGTTCGGAGTCGGCATAAGCCTTGTAGATCCAGTTCTCGATCATTTGTGTTCAAACATTTCACAACACGCACGCATAAGAAGCTCGGTCAAAGTCTGAAATGGCCATTTTGTTCCTTTTTTTTTTTTTTTTTTTTTTATTTCAAACCATTTCAGCTCACGGATGACTATCGCTACAGTCGAAATATTTGGGGAATCATCATAACATAAAGCATTATTTTGAGGAACCGACCCGAACACCTTTTTTTTGTGAGCAGCCTTAGTATACATACATACATTTTTTACAGATAGATAGATGAGCAGAAAAAGTAGGTATGGCAACATTTATATATAAAGTGACCGCCACTTGGTCCCATTGCACCTATATACCAAGTTCCACTATCAAAACGCGTACAGCTCAGAAATTACAATGATTTTTGAAAAGTCGTCTTAAATAAAGTGTGACACGCCCATTTTTTAAGAGTTCTGGCAGTATCCATATGAACTAATCTACCAAGTTTTAGTCTTTTACTGTAAAAAAAGTCTGATATATATCCTTTTTATGGATTTGTGGGCATTGAAAGTAGGCGTGGCAACATTTATATATAAAGTGAACGCCAATTTGACCCATAGCACCTACATACCAAGTTTGTCTATCAAAACGTTCACATCTCAGGAATTAAAATTATTTCTAACCGATAGCCCAGGCAGCTAATATAATTTTTAAATTGTAATGAACTATAGTACATTAATACATAAGTAAATAAATAAATTAAATAAAATTATTTCTGAAAAGTGGGCACAGATATAGTCCTACCATGCACAATTTTTGCAAAGCTGTCGAGAGTAAGCGTATGAAATTAATAACCATATTTTAGTATTTAACGATGAGAATCGTCTGATTTATAGAAGTTCTATTAATTTGTGGGTAAAAAGAAACCAAGTGGCGGCCGTGGCGTAGCGGGTAGAGTGTGTGGCCCATACGCGAGGGAACCCTGGTCCGAATCCCACCTGACACGGAAAGTTTTTCGATTGAATTAATTTTTCTGTTCGGCCGTCATCTCTCTGCAGACAATGGCAAACCTCAGAGAATAAAAACTGCCATGAAAAGCTTCTTGAGAACGTAAGCCGTTCGGAGTCGGCATAAAACATGTAGGTCCAGTTCTCGATCAATTGTGTTCAAACATTCCACAACACTCACAACACAATTGATCATAAGAAGCTCGGTCAAAGTACTTTCAAGGACTGAAATTGGCCATTTCGTTTTGTTTTTTTTGTGGGTGGTACAAGTGGGCGTGGCAAATTATATATATATATATTGACTGCCACTTAGAGCACCTGCATATCAAGTGTTACTATCAAACGTGTGCAACTCAGGAATAAGCATGATTTCGAAAAAGTTGGCGTAGATATGGTGCGACTACGCCCATTTTTAAACAGTTGCCGACAGTGACCATATGAACTAAATTACCAAATCTTAGTCTTCTACGGCAAAAGCCGTCTGATATAAAGCATTTTTACTGATTTGTGGGCGGTAAAAGTAGGCGTGACAACGTTTATATTTACAAAGTGACTGCCACTTGCACCCTTAGCACCTGCATACGAAGATTGGCTATGCAGGCTAAAGTGGGCGTAGATATAGTGCGGCCATGCCCATTTTTTATACATTGACCGACAGTAACCATATGAACTAAATTACCAAATCTTAGTCATCTACGGCAAGAGCCGTCTGATATAAACCATTTTTACTGATTTGTGGGCGGTAAAAGGGGGCGTGACAACATTTTTATTTACATAATGACTGCCAGTTGCACCCAGAGCACCTGCATACCAAGATTGGCTATGAAAACGTGTATCGTACAACTCAGGAATAAGCATGATTTCGATAAAGTGGGCGTAGATATAGTGCGGCCATGCCCATTTTTTATACATTGGCCGACAGTAACCATACGATCTAAATTACCAAATCGTAGTCTTCTACGGCAAAATCCGTCTGATATAAAGCATTTTTACTGATTTGTGGGCGGCAAAAGTGGGCGTGACAACGTTTATATTTACATAGTGACTGCCACTTAGATCCATAGCACTCGCATACTAAGATTCACTATCAAAACGTGTACATCTCAAGAATAAGCATGATTCCGATAAAGTGGGCGTAGATATAGTTCGGCCACGCCCACTTTTTGTATATTGGCGGATAGTAATCATATAAACTAAATTATCAAATCTTAGCCTTCTATGGCAAAAACCGTCTGATATAAAGCATTTTTACTTATTTGTGGGCGGTAAAAGTGGGCGTTACAACGTTTATATTTACATAGTGACTGCCACTTGTATGCATAGCACCTGCATATCAAGATTCACTATCAAAACTTGAACATTTTAGGAATTAAAATAATTGCTGAAAAGTGGGCGTAGATATAGTGTGACCACGCCCATTTCTTGTACAGTCACCGAAAGTAACCATCTGAACAAAATAACCAAATTTAAGTTTTATATGATTAAAACCGTCTGATATATAGCAATTTTTTTGGTTTGTGGGCGATAGAGCCAATTTGGGTTGTATGGGAGGTACCACGCCCCCTTGCCCAATCAACACCAAACTTCACAGGAACACTTCCCGAATGTTGCTTCAGTATCCCTCAAAATTTCATAGAGTTTGGTTCGGTGGTTTTGGAGTCTATACGTGATATACACACATATCCACATACCCACATACCCACATACCCACATACCCACATACCCACATACATACATTCATTTTTATATATATAGATACATATGCAATACTGAATTCTAAGCTGACGGCTGCTTATAAAAAAAAATAAAGTCACTAAAAACAAAGATATGGAAAATAATGAAATAAAAAAACGAATCAAAGGGGAGAAACCCAATAAAAAATTCATTAAAGAGTCAGTGAGTAATCAGCTATTAATTTCATGCTTTGCAACAAGTATTGCAAACTAAACCGAAAAAGACCGCTCACGATTGATGGCAAATTTTTACAATTGCACAAATTTGCAATGTCAAATACTCAAGATTGTGAATTGCCCTAATATATATAGTGATTTCGTGCACGTGTGGACGCAGGGTTAAGGCAGAACCAAAATAGACGAAACGAGACGATTGCAACTTGCCGAACGTCTGACGAGTTCGGCAAAACGTTTGGACAAGCTGTTTCGTTCAGCTTCGTTAAATTACGTTTGTTCATTTTTGGCAACAACAATTGAGCTACTCGTTACGGAGCAACTCGTCTATTTTGGTTGGGCCTTTAGATGGTGCACATCTCAACAATCGTTTCTTTTTTCTTAGTGAATTTCCAAACCAGGTGCTGACACAGACTATGATTGAGGGCAAATGATCGAAAAAGGAATTTGTAAAAAAAATTATTATGTGAGTTTAAAATAAACAAATGTTAAACATACACACCTGTTGCAACGATTGTTGTTATCAATTTTAATAAAATTGAAATATAAAAATTAATATCTTAAAATTCTGTACTTCTTTATTCTTTCAATTACTGATTGAAAACTAAAGCTTCCATTGGCAGTCCTGACGACTGCACCCCGTTTTTTTTTTTTATTTTCGGTCATTTGTTCCTGAAACCTTATTTCCTCTTTTTCCCTCAAAAAATCTTTGAAACCAAATCGATTTCTACAACTAATGCCTTTTCTGAAAATAATCAGCTTAATAACCTTTATATTTACCCTTTGACATTGTTTCTCACTGATTGATTTTGTCCAATAACCCAAAAAAATAAAATACTTTCCATTTGTCACCAAAACGACTCAATTGCATTAAATTATAGTAAAAACCTTAACGCAATAGACGTAAATCAAGTAATACACTTTTTAGTAACATTAAGAAGATTAATTTTTATATTGTGCTGTCAAATAAGAGCATTTTTACACTTGCAATCTAAACCAATGCCCCACTCTGAAACTCTAACCAACCCAACCCGGCCTATCATCAGTAAGAAATCTTGAATTTTTCGTTGTCTTCATTGTGTGAACGATAAGAAAATGTCCCCAGCCACAAAACAATGTAGCACAATAAATCGTTGAAAGAACATGATAAATAAACTAACTCCAAGAATAACAACCAAAACTGAAAGCTTCCCTTTAACTTTTTTTTTTTATCAACTGTAATGTGAAACCTCCAATCGATTTGTCAAAAAAAAAAAAACTACAGAGAAATCAAAATAACTTCTTTGCAAAAGTACAAAAAACTCTAAAAACTCTTTCCACATATGTTGAATTAAAGAAAAGAAAAAAAACACACAACTTCTAAAAAACGCCCCTTTTTCATTCAAAAAAAGAAAACAAAAGTAACAAAAACTCCAACTCCACACACATACTTAAAAACTCATAAAGTTGATTGTTGTCGTTGTTCGATGCTTGAAACGTGGACGATGTTGACGTAAAGACATGTTTCAAATCCTGCATTCAATACCGTAAAATGAAATGAGTTTTTCGATTTCTCTACCGTTATGCTTCGGTGTGCCACCAAACTCAACACAAAACGTACACAACCCACAAAAGCGTAAGCGTAACCGCAAACGTTTTAACTTGCACGGTTTTGATTTACAGTAAAAGCCGGCAACAGTGCTGCCAACATCGATGCTGCCGCATTCAACTGTGAAATAATACTTTTGGGTGTTGGTGTTGTTGAATAAAAGGATATTGAAACCTTTTAAGGGAATTTTCTTCGTCAAGTTTTCATGCTCGTGCCGTTGTGGCAACGAAGTTGTGCTGGTGTGTTGTGCTGCGCTGTTCCATTGGGATTTGTGGTTCGAAAGGGGTTTTCTGACCTGTACATATTACTGAACATTTTATTGGAGTTGTAATGGCAGTAAATTTGCAAAAATAATGAAATCAAAACGTTTTAATGAAGAGACTATTATAAGTGTTAATGAAAAAAATTATCAAAATATTGCTGATAAATATATTAGGGGTATTCACACCGGACTTGTTAGTTTGTTAATTGTTACTTGTTATTTTTTTAACATGCACGCTATTTTTATTTGATAATTTTACAAAAACAAAGTGCATGTAAAAAATATATCTTGGGACTTTTCCACCCCGCGTCTTATTTACCTAGCAACTTTTTATATCCTGAACTTTTCTTAATCTTGTGACTTTTTGTTCCTTGTAACTTCTTAAACCTCGTGATTTTTTTCGACTTTGTTTATCTTGCGAATTATTGTATCCTGCGATTTTTTGTACCTTGTGACTTTTTGTACCTTGTGAAATTTTGTACCTTGGCATTTTTTGTGCCTTGCGACTTTTTGTACCCTGCAGCTTTATGTACCCTTCCGCTTTTTATATTCTACGACTTGTTTACCTTACGAGAGCGACAAAAATTGAGAAATGGTGTATTGTGCAAACTTTCGTTGACTCTATACAGCCAAAAAAATTTATCAACTTACTTACTTAGGTGGTGGTAACAACCCGTGATCGGGTTTCGGCCGACCTCATCAGCTCTTGCCAGGCGCCTCTGCTTTGCGCGCGCCTTCTCTAATCGGATCCACCAAGTGCGGTTAGGGCTTCCTCGGCCTTGTCCATCTATCGGAGGTATGGTCTCCCTCGTCGTCGTTAACCAGCGACCCTCGCCTCGATCACCTTTTTCGCTGGAGCTTCGTTGTTCATACGATGGACATGACCCAGCCAGCGTTGTCGCTGCACAGTTATACGCTGAACTACGTCAGTGTCTTCGTAGAGCTCATACAGCTCATGGTTCATTCAGATGCGATAGTCATCGCCGACTTGAACAGGACCGAAGATTTTGCGAAGAACTTTTCTCTCGAACACCCCCAGAGCGGCTGCGTCAGTTTGCGAAACTATCCATGCCTCAGCGCCATAAAGCAGCACATCAGAACGAGCGTCTTGTAGAGTGTTAGTTTTGTCGATCGGGAGAGGGCTCTGGAACTTAGTTGCTTACTGAACCCGTAGTAGCACCTATTAGCAATTATTGTTCTTCTCCAGGCTGACTTCGTTGTTGTTATTAATGACGGTACCAAGGTATACGAACTCCTTGACTACTTCAAAGTTATAGCTGCCGGATGAAACGTGGGAGTCTAAGCGCAGCGCTCTCTTGTTTATAGATAGCATATACTTTGTTTTACACTCATTTATCGTCAAACCCACTTTGGCTGATTCCTTTTCGATAGCGGCGAAAGCAGCGGTAACATCTCTCTTGGTTCTGCCGACAATATCAATATCATCAGCGTACGCAAGGAGCTGGACGCCTTTGTAGAAAATGGTGCCATTACGATGCACACCGGCCTTTCGTACGATCCCCTCCGTGATGATGTTGAAGAAATCGCAAGACAGTGGATCGCTTTGTCTGAAACCTCTTTCGGTATTAAAGGTTTTGGAGAGGTCATACCCTATCTTGACGGAGCTACATGTGTTGCTCAACGTCATCCTGCAAAGTCTAATCAACTTTGCAGGTATATCGAACTCAGACATTGTTGCGTATAGGTAATGCCTTCTCGGGCTATAGAACGCCGCTTTAAAATCGACAAAGAGATGGTGTGTGTCAATTTGTTTTTCGCGGGTTTTTTTCAGGATTTGTCGTTGCGTGAAAATCTGGTCTATGGCGGACTTACCAGGTCGAAATCCTCATTGATAAGGTACAATCAGTGTTTTTGTAGTCGGCTTTAGCATTTCACACAGTACGCTTGAGAAAACCTTATATGCGATGGAAATAAGACTGATACCTCGATAGTTGGCGCAGATTGTTGGGTCTCTTTTCTTAAGTATAGGGCACAGACAGAATCTGGTTTAACAAGTACACCTGCCGCAAGGCTTAAGTACTTGGGTCTCCAGACCTAGGGTAATAGTTCATGAAACAGACAACCAGAACTTATGTGCTTTACTATAACACGGACCCGTTTATGCTTTAACCAGTAAAACATACGGGGCATCCGGTGTAGCAACACGAACATGGAAGCCGTTTCACAAACACAAAGCATTACCCAGTGCCCTGCTGATTAGGAGCATTATGTAATAAATTACATACTGCCCGTAGTAGCAGTACCAGTTTAGATTTAGTAGTGACGTACCTACAATCCATCTACTGGTAAAGACGAGACCTATCCAATCTCTTGCATATTAAGACAGATATGCCAGCCCGGTCGTACCAAAGCGCGACCCCGCCGGTCAATCTAGACCTGTGTAGCATGCACACAACTACAACTAGTCACGTCCCACGACAGACATCTGGGCAACTCGATCCCGTCAATGAGGATCCACAACATCCCCGCAAAGAGACCAAAAATGCACTCATGCAATTTGAAGGAGTGCATTTTTATACGTGACCGTGCTCAATGAGCACTGAAAGGGCCATTTTAACAGCTCACAGCTGCCGGCTAGTTGCGAGCAATTACACATAGCTGTTAACTACAGAGGAGGACCTGATTTTGCTACTCTTATTCTTGCAGTCCGGATGATCTAAAGATCTCAACATCCAGATAAGAGTATTGACCTTGTTCTCAGGGACTGCCGTGCTCAGTATGAGAACCCATGATAATCACCACTTCACCACTAACCTCAGTGACCGCCGTGCCAGTTTGAGGGACCAATCCAAAGGTCGACGAGCAAACCCCGAAGGAAAGCTCTAGAGTCAACATGTTAAGCACGCATGTCAAAGTCTCAGTGTGGTGGATAGATAGGGTCTATTCCATTTGACGGGTTAGACTGTCCCCGTACTAACAAGTTTTAAGGTTAATTGCTATACCTTCGCTTTCCGCTAGTCATATTTTGGTGATAAGCTGATGCATGGGCCTTATCAATTCATCGCCGCCGGTCTTAATCAATTCAGCTGACAGGCCATCAGCACCCGCTGCTTTATTGTTTTTTGAGTCGTTGGATGGCAACTTGGACCTCTTCATGGCTAGGTGTTGGTACTTTCACTCCGTCATCGTTGATTGGTGGTATTGAACTGCGCTCTCCATGAGCGATATTGGTGGAATCGTCGCCAGTAAGTAAATTCGAGAAGTGCTGTCTCCACAATCTCAGCGTACACTGCTTATCTGTAACCAGATCTCCATATTCACCTCTACAAGAGGATGCTCCGGGCTTGAAACCTTGGGTTAGACGCTTAACCTGGTGATAGAATTTTCGTGCATCCTCCTTGCCCTGGTATACCTCTAGTTCCTCACACTCACGCTTTTCTTGCTCTCTTTTCTTGCTTCTGAAAAAGCGCCTCTCTTCCTTCCTCTTTTCGCGGTAGTTTTCTCGCACGGCTCGCGTTGCAGCTGACTGCAGCATTTTTCTATAAGCGGCGTTTTTTACGGCTGTCGCGATGCGACACTCCTGATCGTACCATTGGTTCCAAGGTTGCGGAACTATTTTAAGTTTACAAAAAACAGTACGAAAGCTCCGATACGATTTACGATATCCGCAAATTTACGATGTGATATGAATCAACTTAGTGAAATCACATATTAGGTATCTATTTTAGCTGCTGAATAACATTGCATAACTTGAACTCTTGCTGCAAGATTGTTATTTGAATAAAATACTCAAATTTTTATATTAATTCGCACAATAAAGCCTCGTTTATGCAATATTTCATTGATTTCCGCTTTATTCCGTTTCATATAAGCGTTTCAACACGTGACTTAAGAATTTGCACTACTCTCAAAGCTCCCCGAATACATCAACTAGACAATTTTTTGACTCCTTTTCTATTCAATATATATATATATGTATATGTTCTTGATTGCTTCAGCGTTGCCTTGGCTAGCGTGATACCTACACTAAGTACACCGGATATGCCGCCATAACAACGCATAATCATATCACCTTCCGCTCGATTTAACCGAAGCCCCTGTCGGTCTGTCTGACTGTCTAACTAAAAATATTTTTTGGCTCTTCCTAACGACTGAACGCTTTGTTCGAGATGAATCACAAAATTATTGCTATAAACATGTTTTTATCTTTTTTTCTCTTGTCTGTTCAACATTAAATGTTTTGCTGATTATTGCGTTCTTGAATAACACAAGAAAAAGCTGAAGCACCGGAAGTGCAGCCATGACGAAAAAGCTGCTGATATTTCTATGAACTTTTTGGCAAAATTGTTTTGCTAACGTTTTTAATGCGATTGTTGGCGAAATCAGGATTTAAGCTGTTTCGAGTGAGTTTATCTGGGATTTAAAAATATGCGAAAATTTAGGGAGTATGAGGAAATTTTAAAGGGGGGCGGGTGAAAGGGAACTGGGTAAGAGCAAGCAATGCTTAAATTTCTTATAAATTTTAATTTTTTATGATATGCTTTAGCAACTCAACACTTAAACGCCTTGACGCCTGGCTACTAAATACATTCACTCTTGTTCTCATTTCCCAACCATAATGAATCTAATCACTTATGCTTGAGTGCATCAATTATGCTTCCATTTGACAAGCGTAACAAAAGCCGAGCATGTCTGAAAATTTGTTTGCATCCACGTAATGAAGATAACTTTATGATTTTTCCGCCCTACTCTATCAAGAGTGTATAACAAGCAAAGAGCGCTAAAGAAAAAAAACTCCCCCTTAGTAACCATAGGAAAGGAGAATGAGCAGAGTGAGCTCTATAGCTCTATAGCTATAGAAGATGACGATGATGATTTTGTTATTGTTGTTGTAGCTCTTAATGATTTCGATGACTATCTTAAGCTCAATCACGTGTTTGCTGCAGATGAGCAAAAAGTGCAAAAAAAAAAAAAATGGTCAGCATTGTCTGTATACAAGCCACGAGAGGCACACGTAATCGATCTGGTACAAAAATCAAAGTAAACGTCTAAGCACGGCAAAAGTTAATGAAAATAAATTTATCAACATCAACATCTTTCTTGCTACCATTGTACACCTTCCAGAAGGAATGCCTTCAAAACCGAGAACACAAACTAAACTGCGCTAACCATAGAGTTTATTTTTATCTATATGAGTGGACACAATTATGCATCACATAAATTTTACCCTTCAAAAGTTTGCTGCCAATACTAAAGCTCTTAACTTTAAACTTTGTAGCATCAAAGCAGATTTGTGCTCATTTTGTGGCCACCACAAAAGCCACAATATTTCAAAAGTGAAATTTTCTTAAATTTCACAGACTTTTATCTGCCAACCCACAAACATTTTATCATAGAATCATATCATCCGATTACAAAACGACTGCTTGTCGTCTGCCTTTAAAGAGGCGACCAATCCTATTGAGCAATTTTTTTATTATATAAAACTCAATTAGTGCGCTACGTATTCACCGCTTTCAAGAGGGGAAGGGGGTCGGGGGGCCGAATTGATTTTAAAATGCTGATATGGCAACATTGATGAAAACACTTGAGCATCGCTTTTGTTGTGTTGTGATATGGTTTCCATACCATATCCTCACCGCGTCTACATCAATTCTATCAAAGGAATTCTTAATTGAAAATTACCTTTGCTCTAGCTTTGGCGTTTCTTATGCAGAAAATCGTTCTTTTCCACCTCGTCGCCCACTAATGAGTATTTGTGGCAGATGAAGCCAAAATCTGCATTTCGAAAAGTTTCAGTTTCTTGGCAAATCAAAGAAATTTGTAAGATTTCATTAGAGTTCAATGTGTGCGAGGGTCTGTTTTTTCGCAGTTTCGTGAAGAGCAAGTAATTCAATATTTTATTCGTTAAACGGCGATGATTTGTATTTAATTAAAAGTGACGGCATAACAAATACTACCAGATGATCATAACATGTATCCACAGGTTTTTTCTTTATTTTGGTATAAAGCTCAATACTAACGGTTTGAGAAGAAAAAACATTTTCAGGAAGAATGCAAATTATTGTAGTATGATTGAATCAGAATTGCCGATTATGGCGATATCTCGCCAAATTGGAGGTTTGAACACTCACTTTGGTAAGAGAAATTTGCCTTTGGGGTGGTGCTCACACGTCAGTCAAATGATTGAATCAAAATTTGTTGTTGCTTTCCTATGTAAAAGAAATGAACTCTCTCCGAGAGCGAATATTAACTTCAACAACACTGAGCGAAAAAACGCAAAACAACACTGAGCGAAGACTCAGTTTGATAAATGACAGAAATTTGCATAGATTTTGACAATTCTGGTAACTGAGAAGGAGAGCATGATCTAGATTTCTTCTACTATAATCGAATCAGTCAACATTATGATTGAGTTCCATACTTGCATCAATCATTTTTTTACTTGCCTGTTGTTTAGTAGCAAATTATTTCTAAAAAAGTAGTTCATTGAACGCAAAAGTAGTTTTGTCAAGAGGAAAAGAGGTAAGTTCAACATAACGTTTCTATTGAAAAATTTAGGCTCTTTGTTTGTTCATTATGTTGGTTGCGTTTCAAAATATTTTATACATATAATAGCAATTTTGTAGATAATAAAGCTTACAGAAGTTTTTTAAAGAGTTTCAAAGTAAACCATCCCCAATAAGCATTAACCTAGAAGATGGGCTTGACCTCCAGTGGTGCTCCAGTTCGTTTCTTCAATCTCCAGTGCTGGATCTTGACTTGACCTCCACTTAAGATCCAAGCCAATCTCCAATGAAATAGACCTTCGATCTCTAGTTAAGATAAGGTTAAATCTCCACATGAGCTCCAAGTTCCTTCTTTAAGCGATCTCCAACCCAAAATAAAAAAAGGGATACTATTTTCACGCACAAGAAGCATTTTTCTCCCTCCTCTCCTCACATTTCTCTCTGCAATCAATGTACTCGTTGCCACTTCTATTATTTATTGCCTCTTAACATTTCTTCCTAACACACCTATCCTCTATCTGCCACCCTTCTTTGGGTCCCCATACAAAAAACACTAAAACTGTCGAAAATAGTTTATATCGGCAGTAGCTGAACTCCTAGAGGGTTCAAATATATGAGCTGGTCCTATTATTAACACACCTACCCCCTATCTGCCACATTTTTTTGGGTCCCCATACAAAAAACACAAAAACTGTCGAAAATAGTTTATATCGGCCGTAGCTGTACTCCTAGAGGGTTCAAATATATAAGGTGGTCCTATTATTCTTAGACCTGCAACATTTCTTTCGAACACACCTAAACCCTATCTGCCACCATTCTTTGGGTCCCCATACAAAAAACATAAAAACTGTCGAAAATAGTTTATATCGGCCGTAGCTGAACTCCTAGAGGGATCAACTATATATACTGGTCCTACTATTTTTTGCCCGTTTATATTTCTTCCCAACACACCTACCCCCTATCTGCTAGCATTATTTGGGTCCCCATACAAAAAAACAATAATAAAAATTTTTGAAAATGGGTTACATCGGCCATTGCTGAGCTCCTAGAGGGTTCAAATATATGAGCTGGTCCTATTATTTTTAGTCTTTCAACATTTCTTTCCAACACACCTACCCCTTATCTGCCACATTTTTTTGGGTCCCCATACAAAAAACACAAAAACTGTGGGAAAAAGTTTATATCGGCCGTAGCTGAACTCCTAGAGGGGTCAAACATATGAGCTGGTCCTATTATTTTTTGCCCGTCAATATTTCTTTGCAACACACCTACCCCCTATCTGTCACCATTCTTTGGGTCCCCATACAAAAACCACAAAAAATTTTAACAGTTAATATCGGCCGTAGCTGAACTCCTAGAGAGGTTTATTGTATAAGCTGGTCCTATTATTTTTTGCCTCTTAACATGTCTTCCCAACACACCTACCCCCTATCTGCCACCCTTCTTTGAGTCCCCATACAAAAAAAGACAAAAACTGTCGAAAATAGTTTATATCGGCCGTAACTGAACCGTAGCTGGTCCTATTATTTTTTGCCCTTCAACATTTCTTTTCAACTCATCTACCCCTTATCTGCCACATTTTTTTGGGTCTCCATACAAAAAACAAAAAAACATCTGTCGAAAAAAGTTTATATCGGCCGTAGCTGGACTCCTAGAGGAGTTAAATTTATGAGCTGGTTCTATTTTTTTTTTTTTTTTGCACCCTTCTTGGGTCCCCATACAAAAAACATCTATTTTCTAGGAACAAACATCTGTTTTCCAGGAACGACCGAACATAAATTTTCTACGAACGAACATCAATCCTCTATGAACGAACGAACGGACATAGAGGTGTGTTTCTACGAACGAACGAACAAACGTTTATTTTCCACGAACGAACATCTATTTTCTACGAACGAACATCTATTTTCCACGAACGAACAAACTATTTATTTTATTTCTCAACGAACGAACGAACAAAATATTTTTATTTTTTTCTACGAACGAACGAACGTTCGTGCAAGGCTCTGGTTGGGATCTTAGTGTGACAGAGAGCGCTGAAAGCGGGGGGCAGTCGCCTATCCGGTAAAAATAAAGTTGTTGTGAAAAAATGGATTTTACAATAACAATATAAAACTATTTTCACATTTCAATAATTTTTTTTAATTTCTTGGAAAATTTATCCCAAAATTATTTACCCTAGCAAACCAAAGTTGACGACTTTGTCGAAATCCCGACTAATGCGTTACTATTTCGAGCTGTCTTTAAGAAATCGTAACAATTTCGTTACAATTTCGTTGCAGTCAAATTTTAAATGAATGTACATAGAATTTAGATATGTTTGTACGATATATTAAAATGCGAACAAACTGAAATTTAATTTCTTTCGAACTGTCTGAACAAAATCGTAACTTTTTCGTAACATTTTCGATATTATTCTTACCAAAACCAGTAAGACATTTTGTTACGAAGTAGTATCAACCCCTTCATAAAATATTCCTTTACGATTTTGTTACTAAGGTAGGTAAATCGTATGCAGGGGTTGACAATAGGTTGAAGGAGTGCTATCATAAGAAGCCCGGTCAAAGTCCTTTCAAGGGCTGAAATGGCCATTTCGTTTTTTTATAGTCCGCAATACTCCTTGATACACTATACCTCTAACAAATGCTGGTTTCCCCCCTACCAAATACTGGTTTCTCCCTTAACAAATACTGGTTTTAATTGTATAACAAACAGCTTCAAATAGTTCTTCACATTAAATTGTTATGAAAAATAAATGGAATATTCGTATATGTTCCAGCCCAAAATATGTACAAATATGCTTATTATTGTTAAAATTTTGAGAACATAGCGCAAAAATTTCTGTCAGGACTCACTCATGTTGGTCTTAGGCTTCCCAAGATAAGATTTTCTATAATAACTTAAAGAAAAAATGGAATTTATCTTCTTTAATTCCCGGCTTAATTTACACAAATCAAAACAATACAGAAAATAAATTAAAATTTCAATCACATTTTAAGTTTCTTAGTTCCTTGAAATCCTTCGGCGTAGCTAATTTTTTCAAGTTCCTTGTAATCCAAAACGCGTACTTGTTATTTTATCAACATTTTTTTAAGCCAATATTATTTTTTATCTGTTTGAAACTTTAGCACGGGTAATCAATAAAAAAATTCCCGTTTTATTGTTTTTTTTTTTTTTGCCTTTCTTCGCCGAAATAAGCCACTCGTAATTTGAATACAAACGCCTTTTTTTTTTGAGGCACGTTTTCGGTATTCTTTTTTTGTTTGTTTTTTTTTTTTAGGCTTGTACTGAAACAATACAAGCTTGTACTGAAACAATATTGCGAAGTAACTTAAATAACAAAGAAAAATTCAATTAAATGTAATCGAATATTTGACGCTCGAATAAAAATGCGGTGCATATTTTTCGTAGACAGAGCGCAGAAAAAAACTCTTTATATGCAATTGAAAATTATTTTTTTTTTTTAAATTTTTATAAATTAAAGGCACATTAATTTTCTTATCACGTTCTTAGGTGCCAAACTAATATTTGATTGGGGTAAATAGTGTTTGAAAAAATTAACTACTTCTTTGATACCGTCCAATTCCCCCCGAAAAAAAACAAAGACTAACGACAGGATAATGTTTAACATTTAAACACAGATTTTGGGGATTTATGCAAAATTCAGACCAATATTCTCATCGACCGTTTTCAAACATGTCAACGTATTTCTCTACACTCTTCAAACACCGACCCGTTTGGGTCATCAATGCTGTAGCATAAATCCTTGTTAAGATACTCTTAAGACATATTATGCCGTGTTTATCATGCGCGACTACTTTATGCTTCCTTCAGAACCTGGCATTCAGAGACATTTAAGTGGATTAAGCGACTTTCATGCCGTCTTAAATGTAGATACTTCAGCAATAAAACAATTCATGGATCTACGCCGAACATCCAAGCATCGCATTCAAATGATGCAAGCCTAGACAGAGAAAAGGCGGGGGAATATAAAGCTTGCTCTAGCTACATTTTACAAGGAGCGGCTGTAAAACAATACAACTAAACAATATATGCAAATGTGCTGTAAAGGCAAAGGACATAAAACAAAAAAAACAACAACAACAAAAAATTGCAGTTTAAAAAATGCGGCAGGGAAGATTTCAACATTTTATTGATTATCCATTCTTGCAGCTTCTTGAGTTTCGGTTTTGATTCTGGTTTCATTTTCAGCGCATTACTTAAGAGGCTGCTGCTGCTGCTGCTACTGCTATTGAGCTGTTTAATAACTGCCTTGAGTGGCACGAGTACACATAAAATATGCCACCCACTGTTGATGCTGATGACGCCCCCTTTGACGGCGGGCAATAGACTCTAGGTAAAGACGAAGGACTCCACCCCCTGGAGAGCGATTTGTAATTGTAATTTTCTGTTGATGCTTGCGCTTTTTCCGGCTTGCGTACGTTTCAGCAGGAGTTCCGTTGTGCCGTCAACAATAGCGGTATAAAAAAAAGGAAAATCTGTTGATGCTGCATATTTCCGCAAAAGTTGACACTTTAAAATTCATTAGTACAAGAGTGAAATTTTAGTGGCGAGTCCGTGTTTTATATTTTTTCAAAATTTTGTCAGTGACTTATGTATACAAATCGCTTGCATATACTTATGTTTAAGGGTAGGTTAGAATTAGATATTTTTTAAATCAAAAAGTTTGGAATCCTCAACATCAATGGCAAAAATTGCATATTCCCAAATTATTGCAGTGTTTTTAAAAATATGCCTGCAAGCCAAAGTTGATGACTTTGCCGAAATATCGACTATTTCGTAACTATTTCGAGCTGTCTTGAAGAATTCGTTACAATTTCGTTACAGGAAATATCGGAATAGTTTAAATTTTTATAAGAATTTATATAGAATATCGATATGTGCCGGTTTGTACGTTATACTGATGTGAAAATATACATATATAAAGAAAAATTTAATTTATTTCGAACTATCTGAATAAAAACCTGATTTGTAACATTTTCGTTTTTATTCGTTACAAAATCGTTACGGCATTTCGTTACGAAATCATGTCAACTCCGTCATACCATCTGCTTTACGAATTCGCAATGAAATTGAATTCCAAAATCGGAAAGATAATGAAATATTTGAATCGAATTCGTAACGATTTCGGAAACTTTGGTTTGCTGGGAAACTTTTCGATGTCATATATTAAACGAACAATTTTTTAAAATGTTGAGATATTCTTTTATACGCATTCTTCTGTTCTTATATATAAGCGTCATAAAAAAATTAAAGATTATCAGGGGCCGCAAATAACGATTGTCGCTGTCAATCAATCATTTTATAGTAATTAGTTTTTGATCGATATTTTTTCGATCACAAATAAAAGTTATTTTTTGATAGTTTATTTTATGATCACAAATAAAAGTTACTTTTTTAGCGCTCTTTTTCAATCAGATATAAAAATCATTTTGGGATCATTATTTTCTCAATTAGGAATAAAAGTTATTCTATATCGATATTTTTTCGATCAGAAATAAAAATCAATAATTGATATAATAATTGTTCTATGTGTGGCGGCCGTGGCGTAGTGGGTAGAGTGTGTGACTCTTACGCCAGAGAACCCAGGTTTGAATCCTCCATCTGACACAGAAAATTTTTTCAATTGAATTAATTTTTCTATTCGGCCGTCACCTCTCTGCAGACAATGGCAAACCTCAGAGAGTAAAAACTACCATGAAAAGCTTCTTGAGAACATAAGCCGTTCGGAGTTGACGTAAAGCATGTAGGTCCAGTTCTCGATCATTTGTGTGCAAACATTTCACATCACACACAACACAATTGGTCATAAGAAGTTCGGTCAAAGTCCTTTCAAGGGCTGAAATGGCCATTTCGTTTTTTTTTTTTTTTTTTTAATTGATCTATGTTTTTAATATTAGAAATAAAAATTATACTATGATCATTATGATCAGAAATAAAAATTATTTTGTGGTCGTTTTTTCGATCAGAATTAAAATTCAATGATTGATTGATTTTTTTTATTAGATTAAAGAAATTATTTTTTGATGGAATTATATCGATAAAAAAAGTAGCATATGTATGTAAGATATTTTACGGTGGCCTTTATTTAGGAATATTTTTTTAGTAGCAGAATTTTTTTATCTTCAACTTTTTTTACTGCTGTTTCTGCCTCTGCATCTACTACTATGCAATGCTACTGATTATACTACTATTTTATACTACCATTTCTACTACTATTTTCTACTACTATTTTCTACTACTGTTTTCTACTAGAATTTTCCGTTTATATGTTTTTCTATCATTTCCTGTTATTATTTTGTTTACTAATGCAACAGATATTTTCTACTACAATTTAATACTACTGTTTTCTATTTATGTTCTATAATTTTTCTATTTTCTAACACTAATTTCTACTACTATTTTCTGTTAATATGCCTACTTGTTGTCAACGTAAAATGGGTGCCAAGACGCTGCGACTGCTTGTTTGTTGAGTGAATGCGATATTCGTCATCAGATTTGGGGATAATTTTTTATCTTTATTCTTGTACTTTTCACTGAAATATTTTTTTTTTACGTGGTGGGCTTCAAGCCCAACGCACAACCTATTTAAGGCCAGGTGACCCGCCGCTCAAATTAGCCGTCAAACTAACCAGTTTGCCAGTTTGCCGTTGCCCAGGGAACACCACGAGGAGGTTTGAGTCGACATGGATAATGTTGGTCTCGCCAGGTTGAGACAGCCCCAAGACACGTTGCCATGAGAAGGTTCGTCCCCTGTTCCCCCTTCGCACTTCGGCCCAAATTTCGGTACTAAGGACGATTGACCGGGACTTGAATATACTACCAATCGATTTTCCACATGAAGGTAGATTTTTGAGAAAAAAATTCACGATGAGAATTTTTCATCTTCCACCCTTCTTTTTGTTTTTACTGAAAAAAAAGCAAATTTTGCTGAACCGAGTATTTCACTTCTAGACCGTTTTACGGTATGAAGGACGATTGATAGCAATTTGAGGATTAAGAAACAAAATCATCATTTTGACATCAACTTTGACATGTCAAAAAATCTAGGATGAGAATTTTTGTTTAGGGTTGTGGAATTCTGATTTTCATACAAAAATCCCTTTTTTTCGCACTTCGGCCCAAATTTTGGTACCAAGGACGATAGACTGGGGCTTGAGCAAACTGCCAATCAATTTCCCACATGAAGGTTGATATTTGAGCAAAAATGCAGGATGGAAGCATTTCATCTTCCACCCTTTTTTTGTTTTTTATTGAAAAAAACAAATTTTACTGAACCGAGTATTTCAAGTGCTAGGTCATTTTACGGTATGAAGGAAGATTGTTAGCAATTTGGAGATTAAGATTCAAAATCATTCTTTAGGCATCTGCTTTCACATGGCAAAAATTCAGGATGAGAACTTTTGTTTTGAGGTAAATTTTGGGGTGTGGAATACTGATTTTCATACAAAAATCACTTTTTTTCGCACTTCGTCCCAAATTTCGGTACCAAGGACGATATACCAGGGCTTGAACATACTGCCAATCAATATCCCACACAAAGGTTGATTTTAATGCAAAAATTCAGGATGAGAACGTTTCATCTTCCATCCTTTTTTTGGTTTTTCTACCGAAAAAACAAATTTTGCTGAACCGAGTATTTCACTCTAGGTCTTTTACGGTATGATGGACGATTGATAGCAAATTTAGGAAGGAACATAAATTCAGTTTATAAATAGCAAATTTAGCATATAAATTTTGTTTTTGAAATTAAAATTTTATTAAATAACTTATATTTGTAATCGCGGCGAATTCAAAATAAAGATATATTTTGCGGCAAATTGAACAAAAAGTTAGGCTGAAGATTTTGGGCTATCTTCACAGAAGTTGAATAAGATGGTCTGGTCCGTTTTATTCAATCTCGTATTGTTGTTGAGTTATTAGGGTACGAACATAGTCAAAAATGGAGTTTATAACATGTTAAAGTGATAATCGCCATCGTATTAAGAGCATCAAAATTCTTAAGAATCATCATTGTTTGTCAAAAAAGACAAAAAATGGGTTTTTTTCAGGTCTGTGTAATCGGTTTGTAATAAAAATTCTTTCGCCGTCAAAGAATTCAAGATTTTGAAGCAAAAAAAAATACAGAAAATAAATCGGCAGAAAAACCGGCAGTGATAAAATCTTTTCCAGAGTCTTAAATATAAAGCGTACCTACCTACCAGTTAACATAAAATTCAACCACAATCAGCAAATAAAAAATGAAATTGAAATACCAATATCTCCCATTCTACGTCTTCCATTTTAATAGTATTAAAATCTGATTCAACTGTCAACATTCAGCACTTAACAGAAAGAAGCACTTGACAAACATTTCGTTGAATTGTAATACAATTACACAATTACACTAAAAGCCCATCTCTAAAAATGATTCCCAGTCATAAAAGTGCCCCACAAGAACTCTTCAAATGTAGCAATGATGTCAAGATAACACGAACTGGAATCACTCGTTATTGCAAAACTAAGCACAATGGACAACATTCCGAAGCACTTGACTAAATTTGCTGGAGTAAAAATTGAAAAAAAATGGAACTTTGTAATGGAATTGATATCCCAAAAAATAAAAAATAAAACATTGACAACAACAAGTTGCATTGAATTAAATAATATATAAAAATACACAATAAAAATTTAAAAACAAACTTAAGCTGACCAAGGAATGTACCCATCTTCCGCTACAAATACACCATAACAGCAACACTGGTCGTTGACCATTAAGTGCCTTGATGCTGGGACACCCTAGACAGAATGGCCCCAAATGTGCAATTTAGTTAATTGAAATGTGCGGCCAGGACGTAGCAACACTTGAACATGTTTTCAGGATTACTGACAAATATAGTAAACGGTCACTCCAGCCAATATTACGATGAAATAAAAATAAAAATAAAATGGTGTTTACATAACAGTGTATTTTTGCATGGTTATCATGTAGCATGTAACGTTTTGATGTTAGAGGATTTTGTTTTATTTTTTTTTTTCTGTGAGCGAACTGCGGTTGCACGCTGGAACTTCCGGCTCTGGCTCGTCGGCAATCGGGGTGGAGTTCAAATCGCAACTCACAAATTGTTGCTACTTACAAATTATTTAAAATTTGCGTGCATATTTAGAGAGAAAAGAAAAAAAAAGAATCGAAGAGATATTAAAAAAAGAAAGAAGAGGGTATAGCTGCATAGACACTAAAATACTACCACAAAGAAATGGCTTTTTGTTTTTTTTTTTTTTTTTTTTTGTGGTGATCGATGATGACTTTGATTCACCTTTGCCCTCCCCTTCATGATCAGCGTTCATGACCAAATGAAATACACTGATCCCTTTAAAATGTTCACACCCAAACGAACTGATGCCAGAAATCAACCACAAGATTTTATAAATCCATCATTTTTATAAATTTATTCACAAAAAGCGTTTAAAATATGATCCACAAGGTTTCGTGACCATCATTTCAAGAATCGCTTACAAATATTATAAAAGCTAAGAACATGTTTTAATTTAAAAAAAAGTAGTTTTAGTATAATAATACATTTTTTCCACCTTTGGTTTTACTTAGTATTATATAGTATTGAATATGGTATTTTTAAATTAAAAATAAAAAAAAACATTCTTAAGTTATTATTTACTTGATTTCATATTTTATATAAAAAAAAAATATGTCTATTCCAATTAAGCAAAGTATACTAAAAATTTGTTTGTTTGTTAGGGAACTAAATTAAAAATGGAACATGAAAGTTCAATGAACTATGGTTAAATAAAAAAAGAATTTATTTCCATGCAAAGTAAGAGTCGTTAAGTGGCATTGCCATATCGCAAATATAAATGTAAATATTATAAACAAAAACTAACGAACATCCATGAGAGACGAAAAAAAAAAGAGAAACATATTAAAGTGAAAGAGACTTACATTGTATGGTGTTGGTGCTCCCACGATGAAAGTACTTTCATAGTAAGAGTGTACCTGCTATAAATATTGTTAAGCAAATTAAGTTGTTGTTTTAAATGAAGTTTTACCATTACATGCTTTTTTTTTCTTTTTTTCTTTTTTTTTTCTCCCCCTCTTAGTTACAGTTCATGCCATAATGCAAACTTAATAAATAAAACTAGAGAGGAGAACAAAAAGCATGTTATTTCTTTTTATATTAATTTTTTAGGTTAGGTTTTTTTTCCACTTGCTTTTATGTATATGTTTTTTTTTTTGTGTGTTTCGTATGAATATGATTTAATATTTCTATTATTTATTAACTTTACTTTATGGCATTTTTGTTTTTACTTTTTCCACTTATTTAGCACAATTTTTGGATTAACTATAATTTTTTTTTTTTTTTTCCAATTTAAAACTAAAATTTAACATTTTCAATTGGTTTTTCCTACTTTTAAGATTTTAAATTAAAACTTTACTTGAGTTTAACCCAATTTAATCTTTTTCTTCACTTAAGGTTTTTTCATTTTAATTAATCGCGCGATTTTAAATTTTAGGCTTTCGGTTCGCGACACGTCCGTCCGCTTTGCCTGATCTTTTGAACTAATCCCACGATGTTCTATGCTTGAGCTGGTCGATTGGTGTGAAAATCAGGTGAAGAGATGGAATTGCAATTTAATGCAGAGGTGAGCATAAATTTGGTGCCAATCTGTTGATTAATTAGAATTAGAAAAAACTTTATAATGTGTTTTTTTTTTTTTTTATTTTTACCCTCGTGAGAAAATGGCACCAAATGAGATGTAGTTCTCCAATAATTGTGGTGAATATATTCTGAGCCAAGAACATAGCAATTCATCTTTCAGATGCGTTTGATTGCAGTTTGTCAATTAATAATTGACATTTTAATGCGAAATTAAAAATTTAGTTTTTCGATAAGAAGCTGATTTTTTTAATAAGGACGTTATTTAATTTGCGCGTTTATTTAAAATAAAATAATATTGCTCATGTAAAATAATATTCATTAAAGATTGATTTTAAGTCTAATAGAATAAATTGCAATTTTATGAGTTTCAAATTCTGTATCTATAAACATGGCACTATTCAGAAAAATGCTTTTTATACAAATGAATTTCATTTCTTACCATGCAATTTGAGGTTTAATTTTTAATTATTATAGTTAATGTTTTTAATTATATAATATTTAAAGAAAACTTTAACTTTAATTTAGGGAACAATGATTTGAATAAACGTGGACTGTCTCGTTCGGTGCTGGATTTAGAAAGACCGACGATAAAATTTAACCACGCCGTGTTACCTTCGTTTCTAGTCACGCTATTCGAACTTGTTAAAACGCCATTATTATTAACAAAAACATATCAAGAAAATTTCGGTAGATCGTTGGTGAAAAATGGTAAGCACTGACCGTCGACATGTAGAGGGCCAGTTGGCCGGAAGTCAATCAAAGGGAGGCTAGGATGTAAAAAAAATAATCATTTAAGTAAGAAATAACGCAAAGCTACAAGCGCCGGTACAGTTCCCCCCCGCCAACATCAGACTTTGGGGATTAAGAACAAAGGATGATCCCGCTTGTAGCGCAAAATAGCGCCAAGACTACTGCCGGATATCCTTAGCATGAAAAATTCCAACAACACGACCACTTAGGTCTTCAAGTTCGTAATAACATAAACCTAGCTTTTTTCTGACTCTCGCTTTGAGAAAAGTTGGTGCTAGCTTAGCATTGAATCCCTTCTCAAAATTACTCTGGTGGAAACTTCGCCTGTAAACTTCTTGACCAACTGCATAAGATACAATTCGAGCTCTTAAATTGTATGAACGCTCATTGCGCTCTTGTTGCTTCTTCATGTTGTTAATGGCTTGGTTTCGAATGATTTCAAAGGTGTCGTTTCGATTAAATTGAATGGTCCTGTCTTCTAAGGCTTGAAGATTCCGAAGTAATGAATAAGTTTTCCCATTTGTAATCATATGTTGACCAAAGGGCATAAAATATGGGGATGTGCCGGTGGATGAGTGCACAGCAGAACGCAATGCACAACAAATGCTGCTAAGATTTTCATCCCAATTCTTTTGATCAGGACTAACGTAAGCTTTTATAGCAGATATAACAGATCTGTTAACCCGTTCGGAAGCATTTGCTTGCGGGGCGTGTACTGCTGTGAAAACATGATTTATTCCATACTTTTGGGTCAATTCTTTAAATTGTTTCGATTTGAATTGCGAACCATTGTCTGAAACAATTATTTCAGGTACGCCAAAGGCATGAAATATTTCCTCTTCAAGATATTTTATGACGACTTTTGCCGTAAACTGCTTTATTGGTTTTAAGAAAGGGTATTTCGAAAAGTGATCCAACGCTATGAAAATTCCAACATTTCCAGAACGGGATCGCGGATACGGGCCTAAAAAATCTATATATAGTTTTTGAAACAGTCTCTTAGTATCTGACGTTTTTCCCATAGGTGGCCGTAGGATATGATTCGGATGTTTTGTACACTTGCACACTTCACATGCATTAATATAATTTTTTACATCGGTTACTAAACCTGGCCAAAAATAGTAGCGACGGATTCGCTCAACAGTTTTGTTGATACCACCGTGTGCGGACAAATGATTATCATGTGCCTTTACCAGAACCTCCTGAATCATCTCCTTTGGAACCCATAGCTTCCAAGCAAGATCGTCGTGCAGCTGTTCACCGTTCATATGTTCTGTCCGTCTGTAAATAAAGTTGTCAACTACTTTCAGGTCTGGAGTTTTGCCACGATTCTCTTCTACTTTCTTTGCTAATACTCTATATTCGTCTGATTGAAAATGTTTCGAACTAAGGTCCAAGAAAACCCCAGAATCCAGAGCAGATAGGTCGTCTGTATGTATTCTTGAAAGTGCATCCGGAACCACGTTCTGCGCACCTCGCCTGTGCTGGATTTTAAAATTAAAGCCTTGAAGCTTTAAGGCCCATCTTGCCAACCGTGAATTGAGATCCGTTTGGGACATGAGCCACTTTAATGACGCGTGATCAGTAATCACAGTGAACTCATGTCCTTCCACATAAGCTCGAAACTTTTTAATACTTAACATTGCAGCTAAGCACTCCTGTTCGGTAACGGAATAATTACGTTGGGCTTGATTGAGTTTCTTAGACATAAATGCAATAGGAAACTCTTCACCCTCCGCATTTATTTGTACCAATACGCTTCCTATCCCGGTTTTGCTTGCATCACAGTGTATGTAAAACGGCTGTGAAAAGTTAGCACTGTGGAGAACCGGAGCGGTAGACAAGATGTTTTTCAACTCTTCAAAAGCTTTCTGTGCTTCATTATTCCAAACGAATTTTCTACTACTTTTTAGCAAATCTGTTAGAGGCGAGGTAACCGAAGCGTAGTTCATGATAAACTTTCGGTACCAACCGGACATACCTAAAAATCGCCTAAGTTGTTTCACAGATCGCGGAGTCGGAAAGTCGCTAATAGCGGAAACTTTCTCTGGATCTGTACGAATGATACCATTACCCACTATATGACCTAAGTATTTGACTTCTTTTAAACAGAACTTGCTCTTCTTGATGTTTATAGTCAAACCTGACGAGCGTAATTGCTGCGCGACTTCTCGAAGCACTGCTAAGTGTTTCTCAAAGCAGTCTGAGATAATCAAAAGATCATCTAGATATATAAAAACCTCATTTCGTAAATGTGCTGGAATAATCTTATCCATCAGACGCGACATTGTTTGTGGTGCATTGCAAAGTCCGAATGGCATCACTTTATAGTGATATAAAGGACGCCCTGGCACAGTAAAGGCTGTCTTGTCTCTCGATGCAACATCAAGCGGTATTTGCCAAAACGCATCTTTTAAGTCCAAGCTAGTTATGAACTCGGCTTTAGGAAGTCTACTTAAAATACCGTCAATGTTAGGCAACGGATAGGCGTCCTTGACAGTCACCGCGTTAACCTTGCGACTATCAAGGCACAGACGGACCTTACCTGGCTTTCTAACTAGAACAATAGGTGAAGACCAAGCGCTGTCAGATTCTTCAATCACTCCTAACTGTAACATTCTTTCAATTTCCGCGTAGATAAGGTTTTCCATAGCTGGAGAAACAGGAAAATGCCGCTGTTTTATCGGTGTGGTATCACCTACATTGATTACATGGGATAAAACTTGTGTTTTACCAAGACCTTCCTTTTCATATGACGGAAATGTCTGAATTGTGGTTTGGAGTTGATTTTGTTGCAATTCTGTCAAAGCATATTTGTTTGAATCATTAAATTCATCTTGAGAGTTTATTTCACTCACAAGAGCAGTTGGGAGCAAATCAAAGGATTTCCAAAAGTCAATTCCAAGATAAAGATTTTGAGAAAGACTGGGTATAATAAATATTTTTATTTGCTTGGAAATACCTCGAAAAGTTATGTCTGTCTCAACACAACCAATGACACTTTGTGATTTGCCATCAGCTGTCTTGACAAAAGATTTGAATTTGTTAAAGGGCATTTCTGAGCTTACGAAAGCAATTGCAGATTGACCGCCAATGCAAGAAATAGATGCACCCGTATCTAGCAATCCAATTACCTGTTTGCCAAACAAAGACACTTCGGCATACGGTCGAATATCGTGTGGATTATCAAGTACTGAACATACCAACAATTTCCTGTTGCAGTTAACTCTTTTCCAAAAGGAGCGCATACGCAAGCTGGATCTTGTTAGTTTTGGAGAAGAAAAATTATTAAAAATTCTTTCGCGAGCAGCATTATATTCACGTAATCGTATATGAAAAGGCTTTAATGGGTTAATAGGTTTTGAAATAAATGTTGAATTATTAGATTTAATCTTTGTGTCTGATAGTTTTTGATAATTAGTGAAGTGAGGAACTTGCGCTACTCGGTTTCCGTGCTGGTTGATTGAGTCTGCATTGGAATCTGTCTGTGTGCACTTTTCAGCGCACTCGAATGGAAGTTTTTTGAACTAGTACATTTTTTACAAGATGGCTTGTATGTGTTGGGCATACCACAACCATAACAAAAGACTTTTCTTTCGCCCAAACAATCTTGATAACGATGACCGCTTTTCCCACAGTTCCAACATACCAGTGATATGGCTGAAACTGATTCTTCGCAATCATCATCATCACCAGTGTCATTACAACCGATGTATCTGGCACATTCTTGATCAAGTTCAGATACGTGGTTTCTGTGTGAAAATGGTTTAGACACATTTTGGCTACGACGCATATCTTGCAAAAAAAACTCGCGTTTTCTGCAAACATCGCGCAAGTGTGAGACAGAGTATATCTGCAAATTTAGTATTTCATGCTGAATCTCGGGAAGAAGATTACGTCTTAGTATTTCAACAAGAGAATTCTCAGGCAATTGTTGGTCTAACCTATCAGTCAGTTCTAGGATATATTCATAAAATGAATCGAAACTTTCACCGATTTTCTGTTTCCGATCACGGATCATCTCGCGATAGTCAACATCAGTTCTGGAATCTTTGTATTGTCGTCTTAAAGCAATACAAAGGTCATTCCAGCGGATTTCTCGGACCGATTTGTGGTAACGCCAAAACCAGTCAGATGCTTTAGAGTCAAACAATGGACTTACATGTTGACAAAGCAGTTCAAAATTTCCGCCTAATGTTTGATTTGTCAAAGCTTCTATGCGGTATATAAAGTTTTCCACAGACAATCCGTCTAAACCACCGGTAAATTTAACTTTCCAATTAAGGATAATGTGACCGACCTTTTCAGGCCTAACTGTTGAAGGCGATGTGGAGTTACCACTAGGATTTGGTGAAGTCGCTGCAAAAGTTGCGTCATTAAAATGATTCTGATTTGCACTACCAGTTGACGGTAAACCCAGAAGCTGTTCGAGAGTTTGATGTTCTACAGCTGGCAGGGTAGGTCTTTGTTGTGATGTTGGAGCGGTAACCGAATTAGACGCGTTAACTTGAGGAATATTTAGGCGTCTGAAACCTGACTCAATAGTGGTCTCAACAAGTTGGCTTAGTTGCTGACTAAGCTTATTCAACATTTCCGCTTGTTGTGCACCAACGGCGGCAGTGACCAAATTTCTTATTCTCGATGCTTGTTCAACCGAAGTTGGACTAGATATAGACACAATGGGAGCCGTTGAAAATGTTGGTAATGATTGAGTTGTACTAGGGTCAGAGGAAGTCAAATGTTGCTTTTTTGCATTTGATCTTGTGTTTGGCCCCTCCGATTTAGCAGGAGTTTTAATTTGTGGGGAATCTTGTATAGCCTGACGATCGTGTGAAACACATTTTGTACCACATACTGGACAGGATGTTTTTGTCAGTAAATATTTAGTAATACATGTTTTATGGAAACCATGGCCACAAGACAGTTTTATTAAATAAATAGTGCTGATAGGGTTGCTGCAAATGCTGCACATTAATGAAGAATTACTTGCTTCACCAGAAGACAAATCTTCGTTACTGTGATGCAAAGGCATTATCACAATGAATAAAGTTCAGAGAAAAACAAAAAAAAATTTGTCTGCCAGAGAAATTTTAATTTTTTTTTTTTTTTTTTTTTTTTTAAAGCAAATCGGAGTAAGACAATTCGAAAAAAAAGTTTTTTTTTTTTTTTTTTTTTTTTTTTCGAATACGGTAGTAAAATAATAGTTTTGGTTGTTTAAAATTCGAGAACAATTCGTTGTTTGATTTCTTGGCCTGATCAGTCGTATTGGATGTGAATCAATTTAGCCATAACTAAGTAACACATTTTAGTAATAAACAATATACAATAAAATTTATGGACAGAAAGAAGATCAGATTTGATTTGCTGGATAAATATCAAATGTGTTTATTCTTTTTTTATTTATTGTTCCAAGCTAATCAGTAGAAAAGTAGAAGAAAGTCTTTTTCAAGCACATATACTGCGGTCAAATCGTAGCTTAACTATCCACGAAATTTGCATTTCCAATCAACATATGTTCAAGAAATCAAAATTCATAAGAATACGAGGCGTATGAGTGTTATTTGTCTATGGTTAGAACAAAGTTTTATCTAAACTTCCATAGCACTTTAAAGTAACACAAATAAAAAAAAACATACAAAATAAACTAGAAAAAGAAACAAAAAGGAAAAATAAGGACAGTATATTAGAGAAGAAAAGATATAAAAGAATTTGGAGATATAAGGAGCCACACAAAATTCAAAAATTTTTTTTTTTTTTTTTTTTTTTGGTTGATAGACATATCAAAATTCCGAAAAATAAATGGTGGTAAGATAAAAAAAATTAACTTTAATGCGTGGGCCCCACGTTGGGCGCCAAAAATACTTATATTGTAGCATGTAACGTTTTAATGTTAGAGGATTTTGTTTTATTTTTTTTTTTCTGTGAGCGAACTGCGGTTGCACGCTGGAACTTCCGGCTCTGGCTCGTCGGCAATCGGGGTGGAGTTCAAATCGCAACTCACAAATTGTTGCTACTTACAAATTATTTAAAATTTGCGTGCATATTTAGAGAGAAAAGAAAAAAAAAGAATCGAAGAGATATTAAAAAAAGAAAGAAGAGGGTATAGCTGCATAGACACTAAAATACTACCACAAAGAAATGGCTTTTTGTTTTTTTTTTTTTTTTTTTTGTGGTGATCGATGATGACTTTGATTCACCTTTGCCCTCCCCTTCATGATCAGCGTTCATGACCAAATGAAATACACTGATCCCTTTAAAATGTTCACACCCAAACGAACTGATGCCAGAAATCAACCACAAGATTTTATAAATCCATCATTTTTATAAATTTATTCACAAAAAGCGTTTAAAATATGATCCACAAGGTTTCGTGACCATCATTTCAAGAATCGCTTACAAATATTATAAAAGCTAAGAACATGTTTTAATTTAAAAAAAAGTAGTTTTAGTATAATAATACATTTTTTCCACCTTTGGTTTTACTTAGTATTATATAGTATTGAATATGGTATTTTTAAATTAAAAATAAAAAAAAACATTCTTAAGTTATTATTTACTTGATTTCATATTTTATATAAAAAAAAAATATGTCTATTCCAATTAAGCAAAGTATACTAAAAATTTGTTTGTTTGTTAGGGAACTAAATTAAAAATGGAACATGAAAGTTCAATGAACTATGGTTAAATAAAAAAAGAATTTATTTCCATGCAAAGTAAGAGTCGTTAAGTGGCATTGCCATATCGCAAATATAAATGTAAATATTATAAACAAAAACTAACGAACATCCATGAGAGACGAAAAAAAAAAGAGAAACATATTAAAGTGAAAGAGACTTACATTGTATGGTGTTGGTGCTCCCACGATGAAAGTACTTTCATAGTAAGAGTGTACCTGCTATAAATATTGTTAAGCAAATTAAGTTGTTGTTTTAAATGAAGTTTTACCATTACATGCTTTTTTTTTCTTTTTTTCTTTTTTTTTTCTCCCCCTCTTAGTTACAGTTCATGCCATAATGCAAACTTAATAAATAAAACTAGAGAGGAGAACAAAAAGCATGTTATTTCTTTTTATATTAATTTTTTAGGTTAGGTTTTTTTTCCACTTGCTTTTATGTATATGTTTTTTTTTTTGTGTGTTTCGTATGAATATGATTTAATATTTCTATTATTTATTAACTTTACTTTATGGCATTTTTGTTTTTACTTTTTCCACTTATTTAGCACAATTTTTGGATTAACTATAATTTTTTTTTTTTTTTTCCAATTTAAAACTAAAATTTAACATTTTCAATTGGTTTTTCCTACTTTTAAGATTTTAAATTAAAACTTTACTTGAGTTTAACCCAATTTAATCTTTTTCTTCACTTAAGGTTTTTTCATTTTAATTAATCGCGCGATTTTAAATTTTAGGCTTTCGGTTCGCGACACGTCCGTCCGCTTTGCCTGATCTTTTGAACTAATCCCACGATGTTCTATGCTTGAGCTGGTCGATTGGTGTGAAAATCAGGTGAAGAGATGGAATTGCAATTTAATGCAGAGGTGAGCATAAATTTGGTGCCAATCTGTTGATTAATTAGAATTAGAAAAAACTTTATAATGTGTTTTTTTTTTTTTTTATTTTTACCCTCGTGAGAAAATGGCACCAAATGAGATGTAGTTCTCCAATAATTGTGGTGAATATATTCTGAGCCAAGAACATAGCAATTCATCTTTCAGATGCGTTTGATTGCAGTTTGTCAATTAATAATTGACATTTTAATGCGAAATTAAAAATTTAGTTTTTCGATAAGAAGCTGATTTTTTTAATAAGGACGTTATTTAATTTGCGCGTTTATTTAAAATAAAATAATATTGCTCATGTAAAATAATATTCATTAAAGATTGATTTTAAGTCTAATAGAATAAATTGCAATTTTATGAGTTTCAAATTCTGTATCTATAAACATGGCACTATTCAGAAAAATGCTTTTTATACAAATGAATTTCATTTCTTACCATGCAATTTGAGGTTTAATTTTTAATTATTATAGTTAATGTTTTTAATTATATAATATTTAAAGAAAACTTTAACTTTAATTTAGGGAACAATGATTTGAATAAACGTGGACTGTCTCGTTCGGTGCTGGATTTAGAAAGACCGACGATAAAATTTAACCACGCCGTGTTACCTTCGTTTCTAGTCACGCTATTCGAACTTGTTAAAACGCCATTATTATTAACAAAAACATATCAAGAAAATTTCGGTAGATCGTTGGTGAAAAATGGTAAGCACTGACCGTCGACATGTAGAGGGCCAGTTGGCCGGAAGTCAATCAAAGGGAGGCTAGGATGTAAAAAAAATAATCATTTAAGTAAGAAATAACGCAAAGCTACAAGCGCCGGTACAATCATTAACTTGACAGTATTGCCAACTTTCAAGCAACCGACTTGTGTCAAATCCGAACCGAAGTTTCTCAACCATTCCTCCTAGCTTTTCCTCAAGCAACAATTCCCGCACTGCTTGTGGTGCTTCTGCGATAAGAATGCAAAGTGCGAAAACGTGTGGTGAAAGTGTAAATAAAGCACAACAAATAAATGACTATAAAACCGACAAATATAACAGTCAACATTCAAGAAAAGCGCGCTTAAAGAAAATGCTAAACAAATTGAAATGAAACTGCAAAGAAAATCGGTTGTGCATTATATTGCAAAAAAAAAAAAATAAATAAAAATCCTTCAATAAAAATCTTGGGCACGTTTTGCAATTCTTTCACCCGCTGTGCACTCAGTGCGTCGTCTAGCTGAGATCGGGCGCTGTGGGATTACGTGGATTAGGTTGGAAAATGTTTTCCCACAAACATTTAAAAGCTCTTCGTGTACACGATGTTGCCACCTTCGACATACGACAAATAGCTAGCAAATTGAAAAGGTTCTTCATTTGTCGCAGGTGTAAATTAAGATTTATCATTTTGTAAATTGAATTTGCGTGAGAACTTTTAGTATTTGAGGGTTATTTTTTGAATCTGTGGGGAGTTGTTAAGAGCAGAAGTTTTAATTTTTATTAAGTGCAAAAATTATTTGGTAAGTTGTTTCAGAAAGAGATGAAATATTTAAGAGTAGATTGTTCAAACAGTAATTAAAGTGAAATAACTTTTGAAGTGAATATTACACATAAATTACGCACAGTAGACTGTGACCATACAAAAGTTGGACAAAAATAGAAGGAGTGCTTCTAAGCTAATACAATTTGGTATGCTTGGTTTAAGTTTAAGCTACTTAAGGAAATTTTAAAAATAGTTGAAATCGGTCAGTTCCTACACTCAAAGAAAAACCCTTGACAGCAACTTTTGTTGGCTCTATACTGACAAAAAATTTATCAACTTAACCTAGGAATTCGTCAGTATGAAAAACATTTCCTAGGTTCCTTAATATCTCCGAGAAAATTGCTTCGGCAGTCCATGGTGTGGTTCGATGAGGACAGATTAAGAATCGATTGTATTTTTTATAATTAATAGTTTTTTATAAAAGTATCCTTTTATGAATTTATTACATTTGCATATGATAGTTGAACATTCATTTCCCGATGCCATTATTTGAGTAGGACTGATTGGAAGAGAACTAAAAAAATAACTTTACTTATTTACTTAGTGTAAGAATTTGCAGCAGCTATTTTTATTATGCTCTTGCTGGCGCCAGTTCAAAGCTCCAAGTTTCGTCAGGTTGTCCTCTACTTGATCCTTCCAATGGAGATGCGGTCGTCCTCATCTGCTTTGACCGCCGCTGGGTACCGAATCATACACTTTACTATGTCGATGTCGGCGTATAGCTCATACAGCTCATCGTTTCATCGTATTCGGTACTCACCATTGACACACACCATTTGGTCCGTTGATCTTACGAAGGATAAATTACTTTATAAAGGTTTTAAATCCATATTTATATATAAAACAAAACAATGTCGTGTATACAAACATTTGTCGCTATAAGCTTTTCATATTATTATCAATTGCTTGTTGTCTTGGTAAAGACCAAAATTTTGGTTGTATAATCATTTCTTATTAAACTGTACATTTTCCTTAATAATCTTAGGTTTTACAAAAATCAGAAATTGTATTCTGTACTCGTATGTAGACTTTCTTTGGCCAGTGTATATAATTTTCTATACGCATGCATATGAACATAACAATCGGAGTGACAAAATTAATTCCTTTTGCAGCCTTATGCAGTACTAATGGGGGTATATATACAGCCGTGGACACATAAATAGCACAAAAATACATGTAGGGTGTCTCGCGTAAATTTAAATAAAATTCATAGAGGAAAAAAATAATTTATTTCATGGTATTTGAGTTTAAACCTTAAAAACTTAAAACCAGTAGTAACTTTGTAATTATGAAATCAAAACTAGAAAATTAATGAAAAATCTGAAAATGCTCCTTAGCTGAGGTGGACGTATAAATAGCACAATTTGGATCCTGAAAAAAAGACTAGTGATTTATTTTTATTTTATAATGAGCTTACGTATGTGCTCACTAGTACTTGGTACTGTATCCCGAATTGTCCAAAACAGTCCGACATCTTCGTCCTATACTCTCCACAAGCTTCCTGACCCTATCCTTCGGAATAGAGTACCAAGCCTTCTCAATTTCACTCCATAACTCATCGAAATTTCAAAAATTTTTAGTTGCTTATGCTGACCACATCATTCCATAAATTTTCTATAGGATTGAGGTCTGGGCTTTGAGCCGGCCAATTCAAAATATTTATTTTTTCCTTTTTTAGCCAATCAATCACAACCTTTGCCGTGTCTTTTGGGTCATTATCGTGCATAAAAGACCACCTAATAGGCATGTTCTCAAATGCAAATGGTTCCATCAGGTTATTAAGAATATCTTAATACATATTTTTGTCCATTATTCCTGGTATACGAAAAATTGGCCCAACGCCGTGCTAGGAAAAAGCTCCCCAAGCCATTAAATTCCCTCCTCCATGCTTTAATGATTTTTTTGTATACTTCGGATTCAACTCTTGGCGTTTGAGACGCCGAACAAAAGTTTTTCCATCTGATCCAACCCTATTAAATTTGGTTTCGTCAGTCCAGAGCACGTTCTTAAAAAATTGGTCTTCTTTATTCACATGGGCCCTTGCAAACGCTAAACAATCCTTTAAATTTTTTTTTTTTGTTAAGAACGGCTTTTTTCGGCTGATGCGTCCATAAAGATAAGCTTCATGTAGTCTCCTAGAAAGTAGTTTTCTCGAAACATTAATGTTATTTTCTGCATTTATTTTCCTCATAATTTGCTTTGCTGACTTCAAATGGATCAGCCTTACTTTTGCGAACTATAAGTCTATCAGTAGAAGCGGTGGTTTTACGCGGTCTAGGATTGCGCGGCTTATTCTCGAAACTATTTGAACCATTTGATGTAACCAGCTTGAGTGCATTATAGACCATTTTTCGCGAAATTTTGAGAATATCCACGATTTCAGATGGTTTTCTGTCTTTTCGACTTAGTTCGTGAATTATAGACCTTTTTTTCCGGAGTGCAATGTTTGCCACGACCCATTTTATTTAGAATCGGCGAAATTAACTGAATAGAACTCTAAAATTTTTACAAACATCCGATTTTGTTAACTTTTATTCACCAACTTACATGTGTGCTATTTATATGACCACAGCAGATCGTACATGCCTATACAGAAAGAGATGGCCTGAGCAAATAAAAGTAAGTAACAGTACATCTCTCTCGGAGTTTTAAACAACGTCACACTGGAGTCTCAAAAAATTATAACTACGGTTAATGAATGCATTATTAGGTTCAAATGAAACGTTTAAAAAATAAGTTGACATTTGTGCTTTTTATGTGTCCATGGCTGTATATATAATATGTATATGCAAGAAACTTACTGCTCGTGTTGGGACCTTCTCATCGAGCATTTTATTGGCGTTACTACTTTCTTCAGAATTAATTACAACAGAGTGTTCTGCTTTTTGCAACTTTACTTTTAACATATTTTTTAAATAAATTATCAACCATCTTATCAGATTTAATGAAATAAACTGACTACGTTATAACTGCACATCACAGTCACGCTGCTGCGATAACGGTACTTTACTTTACAGAGAACAACACCGTGGTAAACATGCATACGTGTACAAAACTTTGTTTGTTGTTATTGTCAAATTGGGAAATTTTTTTAGTTTAATGCTCGTTTAAGGCGGTCTTCTCATTCAAAACCCGTTTTTTGGACCCTTTTTAAAAAAATTCTTATTTGAAAACGCAAAGAATAATTGAAAACTTTTTTTATTTATTATATTACAAAAGGTTCAAAGTAAATAAAAAAATTTTTTTTGCCTCGATACGTGGGCTGTTCAAAAAGTAATGAGACTTCAAAGTTGGTGGTGAAAAAAAAGGTGTCGTCACGGCGGCCACGATTCCGGGTCTCCGGAGCGTCTGAAATGAAAAAAAAACGGGGTTATAATCAGTATAGATGTAATTCTCGGGTGAACCTCAAGCTTAATTTTGTGATTTTTTTTGACAAAATGGCGGCCATTCAAAAAAAAAATTTCAATTTCGGGTTTTTTTTTTGTAGTTTAGTGTAAAAAAAATAGTAAAAAATTTTTTAAAATTATGGTCGAGGTTCACCCGATAATGGTGACAATTCTGCGTTGATTCCATTTTGTTTCATGAAAATCGGTTCAGTTGAACTGGAGATATCATGGCCGCCAGTTCGAAAAACGTGGGTTCGAGATAAACGCGTTTAAAGTTTGAAGTAATTTTTTTGGGAAAAAAAAAAAAAAATCAAAAATGTTTAAATGCAGTTTTAAAGAGCTGACAATTTTTACTTACAAATATTAGTCGGCGATGCCAGCTCCATACAGGCCACCTTCCTCTTTTTCGTAGAAACTGCTTTCTGCTGCCCTCTCTGCTCTGCGAGCCGTTCTGCCAGCTTTTGATGATGCCGCGGCTCGAGTCTCTGATCGGTTCAATCTGTCTTCATTGCGAGATAGTGCGTATTCGTATGCGTTTTTGCCAATCGCAATACCCATCAAACCCATAATTTTAAGTATGGGTATAAAACCGTCGTTGAACAGGCACGTTGCAATGAAATTGGCCACTTCGATGGTGCGTGCGCCTGAGTTGATGTGATTGGGCGAAAGTGACCAAAGAACAGAATTGTAGGACTCATTGGAATTCTGAGTTTCAGATCCAAGGCATCTTTCAAGCAAATTATCTGCCGACAGCGCTTCGTAAGCTGGTTTTATTACCTCCATCACCTTCTTGTCCATCAGACCTTGCTTCACAAAAAAGGCTGTATCTTCTAAAGTATTTCGTATATATATTTATTGTATAATCCTTTTAGGGGCATATTCACAACTACCCAAGCTATAAATAAATGCAAAAAAAAAAGTTGAAAAAAAAAAGTTGCTCAATGAGAAGACCCCCTTAATGCAACGTCACTCAGAGCAACAGTGTTGCAGGTCTGAGATTTTGCTTTTAATGGAGCAGTAGTACTACGCAACTACTTAGAGATGAGCATGCAAAGCAATATATCTATATATATATAAAATTGAAAAAAAAAAATCTGTACATGAAATATTTTTTTTTAAATTCTTTATGCGACAGACATTTTGAACGACGCTGAGTCCAAATATCGCATTTTTAAAATTTTTGTCTGAAAAACCACTGGATGGATTTAAATAAAACTTGAAATCTAGGTTACTTATACCCCCGGTCAATATTTGTGTGTGTTTGAGTGGATCCCTGGATGTTTCAGATTCACAATTGGACCCGGCAGGTGGCGCTGCGATCGTTTTTAAGGCATTTTGATTTTATAGTTTATCTCCGAAACCGTTCATCCGATTTGCATGACAATTTGTATATAGAGGTTTTCGGATACGGTGAGTTTTTATGACGTATCTACTCTGTTCTACCTTGAACACCAGAGGGCACTGTGTACAAATATTTTAAAAAACTTCTAAGCTGTTTATTCTATATTCATGGAAATTGGTATTTAGGGTTTTTTGGGTACTGTAGTTTTTATGACTTATCTATTTTGCTCTATATGAAACACCAGAGGGCACTCAGAACAAATGTTTTAAATATCTCGAAAAACTCCTAGCTGTACATCCGATTTGCGTGAAAATTTGTACATAGGAGTTTTCGGATACGGAGGGTATCTTGGACTTTTTTCTGCGCTATCTTAAACCCCAGATAGTGCTTTAGTTCAAATCACTTAACAAATCTTGAACCACTCAAAAGCCACTCATCCGATGTATATAAAAATTTGTATATCGGATATATAGAATTTGATTATCGAGTATGGACAGGGCTGTGGCATTATTTTTTTATTCTATCTCGAAAACCAGAGGGCGCTATTGTACAAATACCGCAAAAAACTCAAAACAACTCATTCGATAAGTATGATTTTTATAAGTGGTTTTCAGGTGCGGCGAGTCTTTTGGCGCTATGTATTTACAGGGTTGTCAATATTCGAAGCGCCCATCTGGCAATACTGTAACTTTCCGCAGTGATTCCAAATCGACTAATGACATACCGCGTTTGAAGCGTCATTCCAAGCAAATGTTTACAATGGAACAGTACACGCCACGCAAACGCTCTAAAATTGTTGAAATTTACATTCAACAAAACAAGTCAATAGTGAAAACTCAACGTGCTTTCAAAAAAATAAATAAAGTGAAAAATGCGCCTTCCAAGAAAACAATTTATCGTTTGTATGAAAGATTTACAACTGATAATACTCTTGGTAACCCAAAAAGGCCAAATAAAAAGCGACCAAGGCGATCGGCCGTTCTTTTTCGAAGATAATAATGGCCACAGAGTTACTGTCAATCAGGAGCGTTATCGCGATATGATAAACAATTTTTTCATGCCAATCGTTCGTCGAAAGCGTATCAGGCACTGCTGGTTTCAACAAGACGGTGCGCCACCACACACAAGCCGCACTACAATCGATTTAATCGATTTATAATCGATTTTTAATAAAATGGGCGCTTCGAATATGGGCAACCCTGTATATTCCACTTTCTTTTTTCGTTGGCGTTGTTTTGACATTTCAATTTCTATTTTCAATGCTTGTTTAATTGTTGTCCAGTTTCCTCACGAACTGCCAAAAATTTGTTTTTATATTTATATTTTATATTTTATTTCAGTTTTATTCGAGAACTTGGTGGTTTTAACCCTCCTACCTAAAAGCATTACACGCGTTTCTAATAATACTGTAAGAATTTAATTTTCAAACACTTTTCTTAACTCACAATTTTCTTCTTATTTTTTCGTTTTCTTCACTCTTTGAACTATTCATGAACTATTTTTTTCATAATCGACTTCAAAAAGGAGGAGGTTCTCAAGTTCGTCGGTTTCTCTGTTTTTTCTTTTTTTTTTTTTTTTTTTTTTTAAATGTATGTACATCGATAACTCCTAAACCATATGCCTGATTGCCATAATTTTTGGGGAACAGATAGATATGATAAGCATGGAGGTGCCCGTAAAAAATCCTAATTTTTTTCTTATTTGTTTTATTATCATAAATATATTAATTTCTTGATGAATACAAATGCTTTGAAGTTGTCGCTTCTGATTAAAAGTCTGATTATATTAGCGCCAACCTTAAAAGCTTTTGTATTCATCAAGAAATCAATATATTCATGATAATAAAACAAATAAGAAAAAAATTAAGATAATAAGATTTCATATATAATAATATGTTTAAATAAATTATCAAATATGACCAAGAAATTTAAAGGAAAAGTATTTTTAAAATTATTTTTTACTTAGTAGTGATTTTGTAGTCGGTTGCTTTTTTTTTTTAATTTTTGTCTTAACTTAAGTCTTTGTAAATACTATTATTGATAACAGTCTTTGATTGTAATTTGCATGTTGTAACTTTGATGTTGTTTGAAATCTTTGATCCATTGAAAATTCGGCATAAAAAAGTATTATTATATGCCAACAATTTTTTTTAAAATAAATAATAATAATATATTTAAGCACCATTTTAAGCTTTAATAAGCAATTCTGGGACAAAATCGGTATAATGTTGCCATATTTCCTAGAGATAAAAAAAAAAATAAAACAATGTTGCAAGACTCGTTATACACACAATGCTAGCTGTTATAAATAATTCATATAGCTGTGATTTGTTTTTATTACATACAATTTCAACAACTACTTGTTGTCAGCGAAATCCATAAAATTGCCACTAAAACCCACCAATTACCTGGCGTGTCGAGTCAGGTTGACGACGCATTTGCTGGCATATAGCACGATAATTTTCCAGTATGGCACATTTTGGGGGTTGTATAGTAGCTCTGCCTGTAAAGTACGCAAGAGGCTTTACTGTATAAGCAGCGTACATAGAACACATTGTCATGAATGCCAAATTCCCAAAGGTTACATTCAATTTATTAGTCGGGTAGTAAAAATTTAACACAAGTGTTGGAAGTTAAAGCGTGAAACTTTTTTTGAAAAGGAATAAATAGGTAAAAATTAAGTTATTTTCAAAAATTAATAGAGACAGTATTAAACGTTGGTAAAATTCTTGCTTTAAACCGAATTTATTTACACCAGCCACTATGTTGACGCTGACCAGCCTAGGCATGAGTCAGAAAGTTAACCAATGTCAATGCCTGCCACTACTTTAGAGTAAATATTATCCATTTTTTATTGTGCTTCAACTTCAAAATTAGCATCACGTTTTCGAGAAATCCTCTTAATGTGGCGCGACAGTTGAACTAGTTTGTTGTAGTGGAAAATGTCATGCACAAAATTGGTGTTAATGCGATGCGGCTGTAGTTTTAAAACATCAGACTTCACAGATAATAATATAAGAAAAAACTAAGTCAAGGGAGCTCGTAAAAAATTTCAAAAACTTTCTAAAGAGCCGTATAAAGATTGACACAAACTTTGGCGTCAAAACAATGACAAAAGTATAGTGAGAACTTAAACTTAAAACAGTTGTGATTTTTTTTTTTTTTGAGATTTTGAGTAAAAATGTTTCAACTAAACTTACATGAAAACATCTTCTTTGATATACAATGATAAAGGAAACTTTTCTATTATAAGCTATAGATTTAATTAAATTATAACCTGTGACATAGAGAATTTACAATGCATATTGTGTTTATATAAATACAGCAAAACAATAGCATTAAGTCACAAATTCAATTAAGCACAGCGCCAACACACTGAAAACTTACTTGAAAACCTTAGGAATTCAATTAACATCAAGTGCAACGAGTGTAAAAAGCAAAGTACCTTTCAATACTTCACTCTTACTCACCCCACGCTTTATAACTTTCACCACCTTACCTACCCACCAGACAATATCTTTCACATACCATTTCAACCAGTGTCATTCATCTAAATGCGGCTGCATAAAAGTTTTTATGGTGTGTTCACACCTCATCAGCGTCAGTCCATGGGATAAAAAAAGTGAAACTTCGAATTTGTCTTCCGACTAATACCGGGGGGCGCACTTTTAATCTTGCCGTCTAACCCTGCAATTCTGGCTGGTACTCGTATGCCTGGAGCAACGAGCACATTTTATATCATTATTAAGCAAGTTGCTGCTGTTTAAGCGGGTGGCAAGGATGGTTGACTGTTGGGTAAATAAGGACAACAACATCAACAAGAACAACAAAATTGAATCTCAGCAGTCAATGTGGAGAGTTTAATAGAAAGCAATAAACTAAATTATTACCGTGTTGCCGTGGATGTAAAGTGATGGAGAAAATATAGTTAGTAAAGTAACGAGTAATCGAAGTTTTTTTTTACAAGTATTAAGATGTTTTTTTTACTTTCCGGTTATTAGTAGAGCTGTCGCACCAGGGCTGCCCGGTTCGAACGAACTACCCGGCTGATACCTAGCACATGGATATTTTCGAGTATTTCCGGTTATTTCAAGCTACCCGGGTCATGTCCGCGCATTTCGGATATTTCAAACTACTCAGGTATTTTCGAGCTTTTCTGGTATTTTGAGCATACATTTCAGAGTACGCAGGAATTTCACGGAAATAATTTATAGCTTCCCCCGGATAACCCCTAGAATGCATCATTTAGACCTTTTTTTTTACCCCGAACATTTCTCCCCAACATACTATTCTATTTGCCACCCTTCTGGAGGTATCGCTACAAAAAACCAAAAACGGAAAATGTCGAAAACAGGGCTGAGAACTAAAGCGTGCTCAAAAATAATAATCCAGTTGCTCAGTTTTTGTGAATATATTAAGCACCAATGCAAAAAAAAAGTCACTGATGTTTTTGCATAAATACCATTTCGAAACTCAGCCTAGTCATATCTCTACCGGAAGTATGAGCTGAAGTATATGTATATATGAGCTTGTTGTATTATTTCTCCCCTCCCCCCCTCCTCCTCAACATGTTCTTATAACATCCACCCCTTATCTACCACTATCTACCTCTTCTCTGTGGGTTCATCCTTCAAAAAATACAAAAACGGAAGAAAATTGCCGATGATAGTTTATATCTCTTCCGATTTGACCTGGAAGAGGTATAAGAAGGACTGTTTCTATTCTTTTCCTCTCTCAATATTTTTTCTAAACACTCCCAACTTCTAGCTGCCATCCTGCCAAGCCTGTAAATATTCGGGCATTAATTATCGGGCACGGATACCTGAACAAAGCTCAAAAAACTCAAATACTATAACAGATCAAATAGGCAATATTTTTGATTTGAAAAGGAAAAATTCCAATGTTTCAGTCGTCGAATTTAATAATTACCGGTTATGTGATAGAGGATAAGATATGTAACAGTACGTTCAAAAAGTCCATAGGATGGCACACAAATGGCGTTACTAGATTTTTTTCCATATAATTTTTATTTAGTACCAACCTTCAAACGATACGTATAAAAATTTGACAACAATCTGACAACTGATTCGTGAGTTACAGCATTTTGTGTGCAACTATTGTTATTGAAAAAAAAAAATGGTGTATTTCGAGTTTTGATAAAGCATTGCTCTTCGATGAAAAAAAATACAGTGGAAACCAAACAATGGCTTGATAAACATTATCCGGACTCTGCTCCATCGAGACAAATGGTAGATCAAAAAATCAAATAAATCCACAAATTGGTTATGAACGACCGCAAATTGAAGGTGCACGAGCTAGCTGACATTGTAAAGATATCAGATGGTAGTGTTTTTACCATTTTACACGAACATTTGGGTATGCGAAAGCTCTGTGCAAGGTGGGTGCCGCGTGAGCTTACAGTCGACCAAAAACAACAACGAATTCATGCTTCAAAAGAGTGTTTGGCGCTGTTAAACCGCAATACTCGTAAAACCGAATTCTAACGTCGACCCAACAGTCGGCTTGTAAGGTGATGGCGTCTGTATTTTGTGATGCGTAAGGAATAATATTCATCGACTATGTCCAAAGAGGAACCACCATCAACAGCGACTATTACTGTGCACTTTTGGATCTATTGAAGGCTGAAATCGCCAAGAAACGGCCACATTTGCAAAAGAAAAAGTGTTGTTTCACCAAGACAATGCACCGTGTTACAAATCGATGAAAACGATGGCAAAATTGAATGAATTGGGCTTCGAATTGCTTAGCCACCCACCGTATTCTTCAGATTTAGCCCTCAGCAACTTTTTTCTGTTTTCAGATCTCAAGCGAATGCTTGCTGGAAAGAAATTCAAGTCCAATGATGAAGTAATCGCTGAAACAGTGGCATATTGACGAGAAAGAGAAATCGTACTATAAAAGTGGTATCGAAAAGTTGGAAAATCGCTATACTCGTTGTATCGCTCTCGCAGGCAACTATGTTGAATTATATAATCGAGTTTTATCAAAATTTTGTTTTTTTTCTTACGTATCCTTCAGACTTATTGAATGACCTGTTATAACCTTTGATTTGAATCGTAGAAACATAAATATAAAGATACGTAAACCTTAGATTTTTATCCCCTATCACAAATAAAAAAATCATTTTTAAAAATTTTTTATTAGATAAGAACCTTTAAGAATCCTTCATACTATTTTGGAAATGTTCTTTGTTAAAAAACTGTAATTCACTTGAAAGTCAGCTTTCAATAGAATGTTATAAGGAACAAATATTTTCATCAAGATACTTTATCAAAAATACTTTCACTTTATTATTAGAATTCTTGCTGACATATGTTGAAATCTTCCTGTTTTTTGAGATTTTTATTTTTTCTAAATATCAATTTGCCGCAAAGATATATGGGCATTTCCATCGTAACTCAAGCGACATGCGTACGACTTAAAAAATTTCTTATGTACATATGCCTTAGAAAAAATAGTAATGGTATGATATATCAAAATTGTTGTTCCTGTAACTAATTAAGAATAACATTGGCAAATATGGGCGTAACTCACGCTACAAAAAAAGTAACTGTGTTTTACAAGCACGTTTAGATTGTAAAAATTCAGCGAATTTTACCATATAACCTGTTTTTGTTTTTAATTTTTAAATAGTGGGTAAACTAAAGTTTCATAGTAAACCCACTTTGCCGATGAACTTTGCTTATTTTAAAATATATTGAGTTTTCAAAAAAAAGTTGCCGTAACTCACGCGACATAACCCAAGCGACAAAATTTCCGTTAAGGAAATGTGTAATCAAAGTAGAGAGAAAAGAGCTCAAGAAGAGTAACTAACATCTTAGTTCGGCCATGGTCGAGGCTTACTAGGTGTCATGTCCTATATCTTCAGTAGACGGGGGTTCGATGGTTTTAATATTAGTTAAGATATTGAAATTTTCAGAATGCGAAGTTCATATATATCAGTGTTTTTTTTTTACATTTTTGTGGAAATGCCCATATATACGTTAAGGTGCCTTGAAGAAAAAAGTTCCATTTGTACCCATCTAAAAATGAACCTTGATGTGTTTTATTATGATTCACAAAATATTTTGGCAATAATGAAAGCCTCCAGTGAGCTAAACCATTTTGCAAAAACCCCCAAAAATCATGATTTTCGTAAATATGTTGGCTAGTGAAATAATTGTAAAAAAAAACTGACGCAAATTATTGGCCTGAAAATGTTCTTCCAATCTGCATCAAAAATTTTTAAAAATTTGTAATCGGATTAGAGATAATACTGTTTCTCATTAATTTTTTCACCTTGCGACTCATTTTTATCTGCAATTCGCCGTAGCACCGAATTCGCAAAATGAAAGCAATTTTAGATGGCAGCTCCATGGAAAAATTATGATATTTTTTCTGAATACTTTTTCCGAATTCTGAAATTGGTTGAAAATTACGGGCAGCAGAGGAAAGCAAACGCTTTTTTGCACTTTGTTTTATATATAAATATTTCCACGCTTTCCAATCCTTTTTTTCCTTTTTCTCAATATGGGTTTTTTTCTCGCTGTGGACCCGATTTCTTGGAAATTATTAATCTGGTCGACCTTATTTTTTTTGCGTTAATTGGTATAATAGCTTTCTGTATTCTACAATCAAATGTCCAAATTAAACCTCAAATATTTGATTTTTTTTTTTTGGAAGAGGGTAAAGGGACGTTTCCGAGAAATTTTTTCGCGGACTGGTATTATTTTTCTACTGATCTTGATAAGCAATACTGATGCAAAGATTTAGGAGTCAACTTCAGCGCCCTCTGGTAGAGTTGAATTCAATAATATAATTTAAAAAAATAATTGTTTTCAATGCCTCTAGATATTTTTTTTCAAATGCACAAAATCTCATATTTCTAAATAAAATAGATGTAGATTTAAACAAAAACACCAGACGTCTCCTGCCGGAGACAACCGGAGAAACAAAATAGCCGGTAGCCATATTAACTGATGGGAATAATTTTTACCGCAAATCTTCTTAAATTCGTTTGAGGCTTAATGGCGATAACTTTTAATTGATAAAACCTTATATTCTGCTTAAAATATGTATGTTTGCATCGCTTGCAGAAAGATTTTAAGTAACCGATACCCATTTGTTAGTTTGAATCAACCCTTACGGCAACTCTAAGCGGCACGATTTAATAAAGCAGCAATGTTGTTGCTATTTGTTTTGATGTCGACTGGTGTGTGTTGCTGTCTTTGTGTGTGTGTGCGTGTGGAAGTGTAAGCGCGAGCCTGTTGTTTTCAAATAACTTCCAGGCATATAATTTTTCGATCAAGAGATCAGCAAACAATCATATAAAAATCCCGTATATACACAAATACACGTGGGAGTTGTTCTCACGTGGAGGGGTACTATTACGGTTTAACATTGAAAAATGTACCGTTGAACCGCTGTACATATTTTAAAATACTTTTGGTTTGCATAGATGTACAAAACCCAAGCTACTTCCCTTCATCATTTTACAAGTACGCTGCCGAAATGTATCAATTAAGTAACTGAAACTTCGATGGGGCGTTACCGTTACTGCCTTCGTTGAGTTTCAAACGCTTTTATATACATAGCTGCGGTTTTATTGCTGCATGTAATTAACATGAAGGTTTTTGTTGACTGACTGTTTTTGTTACTGTCGTGTTTGTTGAGTTATTTTCAAAGCATGCCTAAAGGGAGACCTCTTATTTGTTGACATATGTAAATTTTGAAAACTTGTTACATCATTTTTTTTTTTTTATTCTTTTTAAGCTTGTTTGGATGTCTGAGTACTTTATTACTTTATCTATTTTGATTGTTTTCTGTTACTTTAGTTGTTTGTATTTTTGTTTTTGGAAAATGGGTGTATTTATGCAAATAATATTGATTTAAGGCGGGTTATTAAAAAGGGAATACAAGCAGTATTTTTAATAATAAAGTATATCGGACTGAGATGTGTTTTGATATTAAGCAAAATGAGAAAAAGGCAAAATTTATGAAATAAAAAGAAATGTCAAGGAACAAATTTATGAAGATAGCACAAATTTCAAATGATTTATTAAATAATAGTATTGAGTATAGAAATGCTACTTAAGGCACAAAACATTTTAGAACTAAATTTTTATATGCTCATAAATTCAAATTTTTCATTCAAAAAACAAAAAGTTTTTCACCCAAAAAACAAAAAGTATAAGGGCAATTGAAGAAGTCAATGACTTTTTGAATTTTTCGAGTAGTTACTTTAAATGCAACACTGGTCCTCTCAACTGGTCCATCTCTTAAAAGACTAATTATGCATGGAACACATTGATAACGGCAACGCCTTTACTACACGACAAAAGAGAGAAATGTAGCCATGCCGATGGCTACTTGATTATTTTGAAAGCGACGCAATAAAAAGCTTTCCCACACGCAAAGCCAAGTAATTAAACACGCTCTCTAAGCAATGAAAAAAGAGCAATTTTTGTCGCCTGTTAAAATAGAAATAATTCTATACCGACGACATCAACAAGAGCTACAATGTCGTTCAGACATATTCACCAAACTCACCTCCATAAGAAATGCATGTAAAACAAATTTGGCAGATGGCGTAACGTCGTTGCCGTCGCCCAAGGTTGATTTATAAGGTTGTCACAAGGCTGATCGCACTCTCTTCTCAGTACCCATAATTATCAAAACCAGCCCATTTTGCGAATGACTGCCAAAGAAAAACGGATGATAATAGAGAGCACTTGCAGATTTTCTATGAGCTGTCAACTTCGATTCGACAATTATGGGTACTCGCTCTTTCCCTTGCGACAAACTTATAAATCCACCTTGCCGTCGTCAATGTGTTCCATGTATTACTCTTAAATTTTGAGTAAGCTGCGTCATTTAGTTTGTGTTTGACAGCCAGTGAAAGAAAACAAACTCGTAACTTTCGACGAAAATGGAAAAAAAATAATTTCTGCTATGCTCATCAAGCATTATTTTTTGCTTAAAAGAACCATCGTCAAAACCAAGGAGAGACTTGATAAATACTATGAGTACTCTGCATTATCAATTTTAATGGTTAAGAAGTGATTTACTGAATTCGTACCTGCAAAGTGATGCCAAATGTTCAGGTCGCTCAAAAAAGGTCGCCACACCAGAAATCGTCGATAAAGTCCATGGAAAGATATTGAACGATCAGAGAATGAAAGTGCGTGAGCTGGCTGAGGCTGTAAGAAAAGTCAACTGAACGGGTACATCACATTTTACATGAATATTTTGACATGAAAAAGCTATCCGCGCGTTGGATGCCACGATTGCTCAAACTCGCCACTCACGCTCACCACTTCAAACGAGTGTTTGGCAATGTTCAACCGCAATCCGAAGGAGTTTTTGTGCCATTTCGTAACTAACAGTTGGGCTGAAAAGTTCATAGGATGACACATAGATGGCGTTACTAGAATTAAATTCACATGATTTGTAGTTAGTGCCAACCTTCAAACGACACGTGTATAAATTTGGCAGTTGTCGATGACGGAGTGAAAGTATCACCACCTAGCCATGAAGAGGTTCGAGTTGCTATCCAACGACTCAAAAACAATAAAGCAGAGGGTCTATCAGCTGAATTGTTTAAAACCGGCGGCGATGAATTGATAAGGCGCATGCATCTGCTCATCAGTAAAATATGGCTAACGAAAAGCATACCCGATGATTGAAACCTCAGTGTACTGTGCCCTATACTTAAGAAAGGAGACCCAACAATCTGCGCCAACTATCGATGTATCAGTCTTATTTCCATTGCATATAAGGTTCTCTCAAGCGTACTATGTGAAAGATTAAAGCCGATTACAAAAACACTGATTGGACCTTATCAGTGTGGCTTTCGACCTGGTAAGTCCAGCATAGACCAGATTTTCACGCTACGACAAATCCTGAAAAAAATTCACGAAAATCAAATTGACGCACATCATCTCTTTGTCGATTTTAAAGCTGCGTTCGATAGTCCGAGAAGGGATTGCCCATACGCAACAATGTCTGAGTTCGGTATACCTGGAAGGTGGGTAAGACTTTGCAGAATGACGTTGAGCAACACATGCAGCTCCGTCAAGGTAGGAAATGACCTCGGCGAAACCTTTAATACCGAAAGAGGTTTCAGACAAGGCGATCCACTGTCTTGCGATTTCTTCAACATAATCATGGAGGGGATCGTACGAAAGGCCGGTGTGCATTGTAATGGCACCATTTTCTACAAATGTGCCCAGCTCCTTTCGTACGCTGGAAAAGGAATCAACCAAAGTAATGTTGACGATAAATGGGGGTAAAACAAAGTATCTGATGTCTAGACTCCCACGTTTCATCCGGCAGCTACAACTCTGAAGTAGTCAAGGTGTTTGTATACCTTGGTACCGTCATTAATAACAACAACGAAGTCAGCCTGGAGACAAAGCAAAGAGCAATAATTGCTAATAGGTGCTACTACGGGCTCAGTAAGCAACTAAGTTCCAAAGCCTTCTCTCGATCGACAAAACTAACATGCTACAAGACGCTCGTGCTACCTGTGCTGCTTTATGGCGCTGAGTCATGGGTAGTTTCGCAAACTGACGCAGCTGCTCTGGGGGTGTTCGAGAGAAAGTTCTTCGCAAAATCTTCGGTCCTGTTCGAATCGGCGATGACTATCGTATCCGAATGAACCACGAGCTGTATGAGCTCTACGAAGACATTGACGTAGTTCGGCGTATAAATGTGCAGCGACTACGCTGGCTGGGTCATGTCCATCGTATGGACGACGAAACTCCAGCGAAAAAGGTGCTCGGGGAGCGACGAGGGAGACCATGCATCCGATGGATGGACCAGGCTGAGGAAGCCCTAACCGCACATGGTGTATCCGATTGGAGAAGGCGCGCGCAAAGCAGAGGCGCCTGGCGGGAGCTGATAAGGTCGGCCGAAACCCGAACACGGGTTGTTACGGCCACCTAAGTAAGTAATATATTAATCCACAATATTTAATCCGAAATTTTTGGTCAGTCGATCCGGTGGTGGTTTTAAATAAAAAAAAAAAGTCAATTTAGTTCAAAGTGGATCTCTACGGTTTTGATATGCTATTTCTCAATTAAAAAATATATTTATTAAACATATTTTTGATTTCCACGAGTTGCTTTATTATTGCCGTCTGGTGTATTTAATAAGTTCTTAAAATTAAGACAGGATTCGTTTATATTTAGCCTTATTAAAAGCTCAGATTTAATGAGCCTAAAAACTCAACTCCAAAAAACCTTTTACACTGGTCAAGAATTGAAAGCAATTTTCAGAGCTTGTAAACAAATTACGGCTAATTGGGAGAAAAAATGGGAACTAATTTTTTTTCAATGTCATTTTTTTAATGTCGGAAAAAGAACGAAATGTGCAGTTCAGCGCTTGAAAGGACTTTGACCGAGCTTCTTATGATCAATTTTGTTGTGTTGTGTTATGAAATGTTTGAACACAAACGATCGAGATCTGGACCTACCAGCTTTATGCCGACTCCCATAAAGGAACGGCTTATATTCTCAAGAAGCTTAACTGCCATGAAGCAGTTCTTACTCTCTGAGGTATGCCATTGTCTGCAGAGAGGTGACGGCCGAACAGAAAAATGATTGCAATTGAAAAAATTTTCTGTGTCTGATGGAGGATTCGAACCAGGATTCACTGTCAGGATTCACACTCTACCCACTGCGCCACTGCAATTTTTTCAATGTCAGTTTTTTTAATATCCCGGGACAAATTGTTAGATAAGGGACACGGGACAAGCACTACAATAACTGGAAAATCCCGACCACCTGGCAAGCTTACTCAGAGCTGTAATAATAGCACCTTTAATGTTTGACGCATCTGTAGGAGTAGACCTCAAGAGCCCTTTTATGCATAGTTATGCACTTCTTTGTACTTTGAGAGCTTGTTGAGTACGGAAGACTTACGAGTGGCCGGTCACCAGGCAATTACTCCATGGAGTTGAATTGGGCGGACGAAAGCAGTGTGAATCCAGCGGACTATGATGGGTGAAAATTCCCATTACTTGCCTATTGATTTTTTACATGCGAAGAGCGCGCTATGTTTGCTTTCTAAATGCGTTCCTCAGTGTTTCCGTTCCATAGAAGGTTCCTGTCTACGATTACTCTCAGAAACTTGGCGCTGCTGCTGAAGTTAAGCCTGAGGTTGATCGCCGCCTAAGAAGATTCACTTTTTAGGTGTTCAAAATCAGTTGAGAAACACTGGATAAAATAGTTCCTAACTGTTTCGCCTACGTCCATTTATATATATTTTAAAGATTTTTCAAAATATTTTATTCTTATTACTCGTAGCTTTCAAAAATTAAGAGTATTTAAATGAAGTTCTTTAAATATTATTATATGATGACCCCAAAGTGGCCTCGAAAACACAGTAATCACAAAAGCAATAATATACATACAATACCATCTGGAAATTTATCAGCATTTTACTATAGAATAATATACAAATATTTGCACGTAGGCAGCTATTAATAGAACATGTATTCGATGTACGTGCTCAAGGTCAATTATGTTTAGCATTCATGATTCAATTTATAATCTTCGATAACACAATAGGTGTGTTTCCGTACTCACACTGTGCAACTTGTGGGACACTATTTTCTGTTTCCGTACTTTCTGTGCTTAAAATGGGAGAAGAAGAACAAGCATAAAACCGCTCTCTCGAGCACACAAAGTGCACAGACAGTGCTAGAACTCAAGACTCCGAGTAAAGTAAGAACAAGCATCAAGAAGAACAAGCATCAACAAACAAATTTACGATAATTTTAATTGGCGCAATTTACGTTTGACATGTCTGCAGTCAAAATCAGCTGTTTTGTGCTTGAAACTTACTAGAAGCTGTTTCCGTACTTTTGCAACTATTCTCACATTTCATTTTTACTCTCTCAGTTTAAACTTACACAAATCTTACACAGTGTAGAGGACGGAAACAAACCTAATATGTCAAATAATGTGGGAGTTTGTAAATTTTGTAGAGAGCAAAAAAAAAATGTAACGTAAATTTAACTTCGAGCGCTTGCAATTTAAGCATAATTAAATGGTTAAAGCCTTTACATACCAAACGACTTAAAAAAAAAAATCAATAGATATAAAAACAAAATTTCATTAAAAATTCAAAATAAATTCTTATTACAACTTTTCACCACAGACAGCTGCAGCTATTTTCTAATATTCTAAAATAAAATGATAATAAGCGTCTACATAAATTTTAAAATTTCTCTTAATTTCCTATTTTTCTCTGATCGCATCGTTTTCATTTCCGTCGGTGAAATATTGCGTAAATTCCATGATTCGGCTGTATTTGGTGGAATATTTAAATTCACCACCACAAATTATACCAAAAAAATATAGCGCCATAGCAAGGCAGAAAAATAGGGGAAAAAAGCTTTTCTGCGCAAGTAATCAAAAGTGTTTAATTAATCACGCTGGGCAGGAAGCTTTGGAACTTTGTTTTTGTATATCTATATAACAGTGTATAGATATGTAATCAACATGTTATTTTTTAAGCATTGTGTCCTTTAAAACATACGCGCCTCAAATGTATCGGGGCTATGTTGTAGGTGGCTTCAACTCGATACATAGTCTACGACTCAAGCTGGTGTGGGCTGGTGACCTTTACATGTAGTTGGTGTACATGCAGCAATTTATGTATAAATGTATTTGCTGTTGCCAATGTTATGTATTCCTAGCAAGGACATTTTGTTGCTCGCGTAGGAGGAGCCTAATTAAAATGCTAAATTTGCACTATAAAGTTCAAAAGTTTAAATAAATTTTATTTATAAATTACACGGTATTTTATGGAGGCATATTTGATGGAAATCTTTTGCAATTATTCGCAGAAGTTACAGTAAACACTTGAGTTATTATTGAATACAACCCATGGAAATTGTTTTTTCTTCTTTTTTTTTTTTCTTAATAACGTGCAAAAGCTCTCAACATGAAAATATTGCAATGTTTCTAGAAATGTGCCAAAAATAAATTACATCACAATAACTCTTGATTATTATAACTAAACTTTAGAGACTCGAAAACTAGTTTAACTTATTTCGCCAAAAGCTTGTCCAACGTTTTAAATTTCTTAGAAATATCCGTTCTATCCGTAAATATGAAGATTTTTTTTTATATACATAAATAAGTTTAAGCTTTCTACAATCAAATCAAAGCATTAATTTCACTCCCTCAAAATATAGCCAATTAAGTCAGTTTTCACCTTAAATCTTCCGCTTCTTTTAACTGAGAATTCAGAAGTTTGCGTTAAATATTTCATTTAACGCCGCCGCTGAAAAATTTTCGATAACAATCTTAAATACTCAGAGGGTGTGCATCACCGCCTCACACAATAGCACCAATGTCAAGAGTCCTTCACTAGCTTCTTCACCGCTCCAACAACGCTGTTGAGCGCTCTTTTAATATATTCATTAAATCCATGCAACCAAGTTTTATCAAGATCGACATATATTAAGGTGAAGAGCATCGACTGAATGCCTGCCAGTTAATTTAGCGTTATGAAGTTGTACAATATTAACTTTTTGTCCTTGAAGCCTGGGAAACGGTTGCCCAGAGTTTCTTTCGCTTTTTGTTTTTTTTTTTTTTTTAAAGTGAAAAGCCATTCAATGTTATTTTCGCTTTGAGTACGTGTTGCCAAGTGAGACAGCTTCAACGTCCAAAAAAAACTTTTTCTGTTTGATAAATTAGTGCTTCTGAAAGGTTTGCTAAGGATGTCTATTTCAAATTCGTCTATGCTGGTCCATCTCTAGCAACGATTAATAACGTTTATTTACAACTTTAGTTTGACATTCGATGCCGTTGGTTTTTGGAACAGATTTGGTAAGTTGAAAATAAAAAACATTGTCAACTTTTAGTCACTTGTATAAAATGCGGCAAATTTTAACACAGTTTTTCCATTACCTCAAATATGATACTTTGTCAAGTATTGTACCTTCCATAACGCTTCAATGTTGCTTTATATTTTCTCATAAATGTGTAATGTTTATTTTAATTTCTGTAACATAATAATGAAAAAAAAAAAAAAAAAAAAAAAAAACCAAATGGCCCTTGAAAGGACTTTGACCGAGCTTCTTCTTATGATCAATTGTGTTGTGTGTGATGTGAAATGTTTTCACACAAATGATCGAGAACTGGACCTACATGTTTTACGCCGACTCCGAACGGCTTATGTCCTCAAGAAGCTTTTCATGGCAGTTTTTACTCTCTGATTGTTTGCCATTGTCTGCAGAGAGGTGACGGCCGAACAGAAAAATTAATTCAATTGAAAAAATTTTCTGTGTCAGATGGAGGATTCGAACCTGGGTTCTCTGGCGTAAGAGTCACACACTCTACCCACTACGCCACGGCCGCCACTTATAATGAACATAATAATGATTACAGGCAAAACTTGTGTTGTTACTATTCTGTGGGAAGACTTTAATATACGTCTCTAAAGAAAACGGAGATATAGTATTCGGTATGGAGTTCGTAGGTTTTTTCACAACCAGCTGAAGTATGAATATTTTGGGAACTAAAACCATACTAATAGGGTTCAATCGGGCAACACACGAAAGGTAAATTACTGTAAATTACTAATTAATAAAACTGTATAAGTCCAAAAATCAAACAAAATTGGTACAAAATACATCAGCATAATTCAAAAAGCTGAATTTAATGGCGAAATTCGAGTTTCGAGGTCAAGCACCTGTTAATGGAGTCTTTGTTAGGAGAACTTTTTTCTGTTAGCTTTAGCGGCTTCATGTCTTCAGGTAAAACATTAACAATTACCTGGGAAATAATTTTGTAGAACAGTTTAACCCCTTTAAACTAAGCCCTTAGGATCCATATTGACTAGAGCCGTGCATGAGTGTGTTTTTTCGCCTCCCTGAATATATTCTCTTGCTATAGAAAAAAATAATTTCCTCTATACCAAGGTTGATTTATAAGGTTGTCGCAGGGCTGATCGCACTCTCTTCTCAGTACCCATAATTGTCTAAACCAGCCAATTTTGCGAATGACTGCGAAAGAAAAACGGATGATAATAGAGAGAACTTGCAGATTTTCTATGAGCTGTCAACTTCGATTTGACAATTATGGGTACTCGCTCTCTCACTTGCAACAACCTTATAAATCAACCTTGCTCTATCCCTTTTCTGCTTTGCTCATACCTGCTCATACACTCTCTTTGTTTTATTCTGATATAAGAAACGAAGAGAATAAGAGCACGATGCCGTCCTAACACCAGCAAGTAGCAAATAAAGCAATAAAAAAGAACAAAAATATCAGTGTTCATACCCTGAATATTAAGGAAATATTTATACCCCAACACGTACTGCGTAAGGGGTATATTAACTTCGTCATTCCGTTTGTAACGCCAAGAAGGATGCGTGGCAGGTATAGAAAAGTATATATATTTTTGATCAGCATCATCTCCTGAGTCGATTTCCGTGTGTCCGTCTGTCTGTCCGTCTGTCGACACGATTACAGCCGCAATTTTCAAGCTATCGCGATGAAATTCAAAATATAAGTTTATTTTTAAAAAAGGAAGATCAAGTTCGAGAATGGGCCAAATCGGATGAAAACCACGCCTACCTCCCATACAAAGTGACTTTATTTTTATTAACCGTAAAATGTCTTTAAAATCCACAAAAATTAAAGAAATGCCTCGAAATTTGGCATGTAAGCTTTGCTCTTTAGTCTTAATCCTGGCTATAAAATTTGGATGGAAAAAAAAATCGGATGGAAACCACGTCTACCTCCCATACAAAGTGGCTTTATTTTAAAAGTAAAATCTTTTAAAAATCTGCTCAAATTAAAGAAATGTTATGAAATTTTGCATATAGGCTTTGATATATAATATAGACCATCACTATGATATTTGGCAAAGTCGAATGAAAATCACGCCTACATCCCATACAAATTGGCTTAATTATAAACGTAAAATCTCTTCAAAATCTGCAAAAATTAAGGAAATGTTTTAAAATTTTGCACATAAGCTTTGATATTTAATATAAACCAACTGTATGATATATGGCAAAATCGGATGAAAACCACGCGCACTTCCCATACAAAGGGGCTTTATTTTAAACGTAAAATCTCTTAAAAATCCACAAAAATTAATGAAATGTCTTGAAATTTTGCACATTAGCTTTGATATATAATATGAATCATCCCTATGATATATGGCAAAATCGGATGAAAACCACGCCTACCTCCCATACAAAGTGACGTCATCAAAATAGGAAAACTTTCGTTAATATATAAAACTGAATGTCATCGTGTATGTCGTGGCTAAAGACTTCGAATATACTTCAATATGGCCGCGGGGGGGTATTTTAGCTTCGGTACTCTACCGAAGCTCCACCCTTACTAATTTTTTATTCGTTCGTTCGTAAAAAAGAGAAGTTTTTTGTATTGAGACCCAAAGATGGGTAGTAGATAGGGGATAGGTGTGTTTGGGAGAAATGTTGAGGGGCAAAAAATAATAGGACCAACTAATATATTTGACCCCTCTAGGAGTTCAACTACGGTCGATATAAACTCTTTTCGACAGCTTTTGTGTTTTTTGTATGGAGACCCAAAGAAGGATGGCAGATAGTTTGTAGGTGTGTTGGGAAGAAATGGTGAGGGGCAAAAATAATAGGACCAACTGATATATTTGACCCCTCTAGGAGTTTAGCTACGGCCGATATAAGCTATTTTCGATAGTGTTTGTGTTTTTTGTATGGAAGGTAGCGAATAAAGCAACAAAATAACACAAATATGCATTAAGAATAACAAAAAGCTTATTGCAGGGAAAACCCAACATATCTTCTATATATTTATTCCGGTAAGGGTTCCCTTATTCCAGCAAATTTACAAACGCTACAGCAACATTGATATATCATTAGAAAGGTCATGACCTGAAGGTATGCAGGAAATTATGAGATTTTTGATAACTGGTAGCGTTGAGCAGATATGAGCGTTTAAAGTTGCAAAAATGGCAAAAAGGCTTAAGACACGAACTCGCTCTAATGTAACTGGGAAAATGTTACTTTCAAAGCGAAGTAGATAAGTACACCCGATTTTCGGGGCGTTATCACTAGTTAGCCCTTATTCAGGTCACTGCAGCAGATACCTGTGTATTCGTGTAGTTTATTAAGTGCTCAGAACTGTTTCAAAACTGAAACAACGCGTAGATCGCAAGCTCACCTCAGTGCAAGAGTGTATGAAAAGAGAACAGAGAACAAATAAAAACTTATTCTACACGACCTGTGGCTACACGAACTGTTGTTTACATTTATTCGCTTGCAGCTTTGCTTGCAGTGACTGATACAGCAGAGCATCAGGGTATATTCACTTGATGAATATATTCATGTAGGGCTCTAATATTTACCCCATCAAAAAAAGGCGGTGTTTCGTATAAAAGCTTTGCTTACAGGCCGGTTACACAGGCCAGTGACAGTGAAAGTGCGAAAGAATACGTGTACTGTTCGAATGATTCGAAGAATTTCGAACTTTCATTCTTTCATGCAAGAGGTGCTACACATGCTAGTGAAAGTTCATTAAAAAAATTTCATCGTATGGTAAGGTTCTCGCTGCATTGAATCAATTTAATTTAATGATTAGATGGGCTATATTGCTTCAAAAGTGATCACCTCGAAAATGAAAATCCAAAAATGGTGAGACTAAACCAGATACCCAAGGAGCTTAAGCCGAATAGTTGCAATTTAGTCAATATTTAATATTTATATAGTAAATCCTCAGTACTCAATATTTTTATCTAAAGTATTTTATCTAAAGTATTTTGGTCAGCAAATTGCTACTATTTGAAAATCATCGGAGATGTTTTCGAGATATTTACAGTTAAATTTTTTCCGACAAAGGTCGGTCGGATCGGTCTTAGCAGCTCTAAAATTTAATATAATTGTCTGATTTTAATCTTTCTTTTACAATATACTTTTTTTTCATAAGAAAAAAAAATTTAATTGGACTAAACCTACAAAACAGGAAAATTTAACTAGGAGTACAGGAACACCCCTATTGTGTACCTATTGTGCACGTTACACTACACTATTATTTTTTAATAAAACTTTTTTTTTATAAAAGTGTGAAGAATAACTTAGAGTTAATCCTTCTTTAAAAAAGTTTCGAAAAACTTTTTCAAAGACAAAAGAATTATGGCCGAGAAAGTCAGATTCTAAACTATATCAGTGGGTTTTGAGAGTTCAAAATAGTCTGTTATCAAATGAAAATGTAAACTAAAATCAAAAAAATAAAATTTTGAACAGTAAAATTACTTAGAAATTCCTAGATTAAAGAACTTTACACATTTTCAAGGCCCTATTACATAACTTAAATTATGACCTTTCAGAATATTATTTAATACATGCTTAAGTATTCAAAGAAATTATCAATTCCCAAGCAATTAAATCAAAACTGAGAAAACGCGTAAACTGTGAGTCAGGAACTGTCCTTTAAATCTTTTACAAAATTTTATCGCATAAATCAAGTCAGGAATATACTAGTTGATAGCCCTTCAACACCACAATGAAATCTTAAAATGTTCTAACATGCTTTGGACACTGTTATCAGTAACGTCGATGTTGTGCAAAAGTATGGATAAAAATTTACTGACATTTTCCAATATAAATTGTTTTAAACCGCCATCGATAGTATTAATTTTATCAGTTTGTAGTCCCAATTGCCGACCAGGAGATAAAAGTACATACATTTTTTTTTTTTTCTTCTGGAACCTTTAAATTTCTGGTCTTATGGTAAATTTTATTTTTGATATCTTTCTTAAATAATTTTATAAAAACGAATCATATCAATGATATATCGATTTTTATAAACGATTTTTTAATTTATTTTATTTTTAATTCCAGATAACATAAGCGACTATTAGCGACATGAAATGTCAAGACTAAAGTGCCATAAATCCAAAGTGATTATCTTGAAATTGTACTGAAATTTCCAATAGTTTCAAAGTGCAAATAGATTGACTACCTTGTACTTCTATTGAAAGTAAAAATCACGTGTAAAAACGATTAAGTGTAACAAAATATCAGAAAAATCTACAAATAAATACAATATGACTAGTGTTAAGCAAATTTTGATTATAAATATCATGGAATATCATGGATTTATTGTCTATATAATAAACGCCCAAAGTTTTACCCAAGTTTTGCTCTGAGTTACTTTCTATATTTATGTATACGAGTATTATGATTTAAATATTTTTAATAGTCATAAAATTTTTACAGACATAATTTGTGTAATGAAGGACTATAAAAAATATAAAGTTATTTGTTTTATAAAAAACTTTACAAAATTTATAGAAGTTTTGTTTTTGAATACTCTAAATTTTTTTGCTTCTTTGTGAGAATGATACAATACAAAATATCTGTTTAGTAAAATTCAAAAATAATAAAAGAGGATTTCATCAAGCCATGCATTACGAAAACAACCGCCGGAGTTAGAGTAATAATGGATTTGATGGCGTGCGTCGCACTCACTCAACTTCCTGTGTGAAAGCAGCGAAAGGGTTGTCTCCGCAACAACACCCACATCAAAAGGGTGCCCCGTCGTTTTGTTAGGCTTTGTCGTCACTCACACCAACACCACCAACGCCACCCACAAAGCACCAGCCAGTTTGCCTTTCCCTCAAATGCCACCCGAGCCCACACCCGCATCCTCACCTCACTCATACCCTAGATTAATTGAAGCCAAAGAATTACGCTAAATTGTATTGTCTTCACTCATTTAGTCCGACGTCAGCATGAAGCACGACAGGAAGAAGTGAGCGCCTGCAGCGTCAGGATAACGCTTTGTCTATACAAGGATGTGCGCGATGGGTATGTTGAATGCATGAAAATGCTGGAAAATCTATTTAATCCTGATAATTTCGTTAATGGTTTTAATCACTCAACACGTTTTAATTTGCATTTTGCATTGCTTGGTTTAATGCAGGTTTTATTTTTTTTTTTCGAACAAAGGCTTAAGTTGAGTAAACTTATTTTTATTATATAAATACTTTTTAAATTTACTATTTAAGTGAAGAGCTTTTGGTAAAAGGATGAAGCGAAAAGTATCAAAATGGAACATCTTAATGCTGACAAAAATAAAATATTTAATTTAACCTTTTCGTCAATACGATACACCAGGGTGATTTTGGATTTTTATAACTAAAAAATTAACACTTTTAAAATTTCACAAAGTACTTAGTTTCTATCTGTCTAAGTATTATATATATATATATATATATATAATATATATATAATATCTTTCTAAATATTTAAGGATAATAGCTTTGTAAAAAACTAGTAAGGGTGGAGCTTCGGCAGGGTATCGAAGCTAAAATACCCCCCCCCCCCCCGCGGCCATATTGAAGTATATACGAAGTCTTTAGCCACGACATACACGATGACATTCAGTTTTATATATTAACGAACATTTTCCTATTTTGATGACGTCACTTTATAGGGAAGTAGGCGTGGTTTTGATCCGATTGTGCCATATATCATAGAGATGGTTCATATTATATATCAAAGCTAAAGTCCAAAACTTCAAAATATTTCATTAATTTTTGTGGATTTTTAAGAGATTTAACTTTTAAAATAAAGCCAATTTGTATGGGAGGTAGGCGTGGTTTTAATTCGATTTTGCCAAATATCATAGTGGTGGTCTATATTATATATCAAAGCCTATATGCAAAATTTCAAGACATTTCTTTAATTTGAGCAGATTTTTAAGAGATTTTACTTTTAAAATAAAACCACTTTGTATGGGAGGTAGGCGTGGTTTTCATCCGATTTTTTCAATTTTCATAGCCAGTATTAAGACTGAAGACCAAATCCAAATTTCAAGGCATTTTTTCAATTTTTGTGGATTTTAAAGACATTTTACGGTTAATATATAGTCACCTTATGTGGGAGGTAGGCGTGGTTTTAATCCGATTTGGTACATTTTCGAACTTCGTCTTCCTTTTTTGAAAATAACTTTATATTTTGAATTTCTTCGCGATACCTTTAAAATTGCGGCTGTAATCGTGTCGACAGACGGACACTCGGAAATCGACTCAGGAGATGATGCTGATCAAAAATATATATATTTTTCTATACCTGCCACACCTCCTTCTTGGCGTTACAAACGGAATGACAAAGTTAATATACCCCTTACGCAGTACGCGTTAGGGTATAAAAATCCCTTTGGATTTTAGGCTCTATACTAGCTCACCTGAGTTTTACATATTGCTGAGTTTTACATCTAGCGAAATGGAAAAACAGAGGTAGGGCAGTTTGTTTTAAATTTCATTTACTCTTGCTTATCCTTCATTATCTGTCAATGTGGTTTCTACCTAATTTTTTAAAACAATTCTTTCGATTAAAATTTTTTTAGAAAACATAGAATGCTTCCGAGGCTAAAATCAGTGAGTTTTCTTATTAAGGCTAGTTCCCTGCCTCGATTATTCGTCCTTACTTGGAGAAGACTGAATATTAGGCCGGGTCGATTTGTGGGGAGGCAAAAAAATCACCCATTGCTCTGTAAAAATCGTATTCTAGGGATCAAAATAAGAAACTTTGCCGAAGGAACCATACCTCTAAAACGAATTCGGATGTCCCCCAATTTGGGTCGAACTTTTGGGTAGGGGCAAATTTAGAAAAATCCCACTTTGACCCATTTAGAGTGCTACAATCGAGTCCAAATGTATGACCGACCCCCACTAACTTTGGAGGCCCGACCCACCCATGCCAGTGGCACACCCCCTGGAACCCCCTGGGGGTTCACCATACAAACATTTCAAAAAATCGCCAGTTTTGGCACTTTACATGAAAATCAGCGAAATGCCTATGTTTTTTTCTTTTTGGAGTTTTTTTTCTCTTTAGAAATTTATTCAACCCTTTTAAAAAATGAAGGTATCACTGTGACACAATTGCAAATCGGAAAATTGCTTGTGTGCGTTTTTTAAGGCACCACAAGACACCGCTGCATGTCGTAAACTTACTTGTGTAGTTTTTTTATAGCACCTACTTAAGAAATGAAGGTTATTTTTACAACCCTTTTATGGCGCCTTCTTAAGAAATGTGCGTTTTATGCAACCATTTTAGCAATTAGGGTATCACTGGAATGCACCGCAACCCTTTTAAAAAATTAAGGTATCACTGTGACACAATTGCAGATCCTAAAATTGCTTGTGTCGTGTACGGCAGTGCATTATTTTTCAACTTCATTAGTTGGTCACGATTTCTAGAACCTCGTTTACGCAAAATTGTCAATCAAGTAATTACAGATAATTCATATTATGCGCATTCGGAAAATATCTTGTTATCAATGTTGTTTGATGATAGCAAAGAAAAGCGCGACTGTGCTATCAACATAATTCTACGCTATCGAACAGATGTTGACGACCCAACGAAACTTAGAGCTTATAAAAAACCAGATATAAAGTTTAATTGCACAAGTTACACGGAAATTATCAATATGAATGACATAAATAACGTATTTGACCACCATTCACGCGAAGCATTCCGTACGATACATTGAAAGAATATTTAAATCAAGATGATCCACCGTTTAATGATCCAAAAATTGCATCACACATACAAGGAACGGAACATGTTCAATTGCTAGCTAGCGTTTCCAAACGGGTTATACCGGAAAATGTAGAGGCTGTTATGGCGACGACATTAGAGAGCCGTGCGAAATTGCCCTGACTTGAAAGTAAAAAAGACTTCAAACAATAATTTTTTTAGTTTCTTTTCTATAACTAACTTAAATTAATTTTTTCATTTACATATGTTCTGACTAAATAAATTTCAAAAGAGAAAAAATAGGTATTATTATAAATAAATATTATTATAAATAAATAAATAAAAATAAGGAAAAAACATAGCCATTTCGCTGATTTTTTCATGTAAAGTGCCAAAACTGGCGATTTTTTTAAATGTTTGTATGGGGAACCCCACAGGGGGTTCCAGGGGGTGTGCCACTGGCATGGGTGGGTCAAGCCTCCAAAGTTAGTGGGGGTCGGTCATACATTTGGACTCGATTGGAGCACTCTAAATGGGTCAAAGTGGGATTTTCAAAATTTGCCCCTACCCAAAAGTTGGACCCAAATTGGGGGACATCAGAATTCGTTTTAGAGGTATGGTTCCTTCGGAAAAGTTTCTTATTTTGATCCCCAGAATACGATTTTCACGATACGATATTGTGTTAAACCAAAAATGATTTGATTTTACTGAAGTGATTGTTTTAACGTACTATTTGAAGAGAGCTCTACCTACACATCAGAATGGTTCCGGTTCAGAGAGGATGAGGTAGTTCCTTGTTTGGCTAAGGAGTCTTGCTTTGCCATCAAGAGCGTTCCGAAACATTTTAAAGGAACAAACAGTTGGTTAAGGATTTTCACGTCACTCTGCTTTTACAATTTATTATTAAATTTAGAGAGTTTCCCACTATTTTAATAAACTCTGTTGCAATTCATTAAAAAAAAAATGCAATACAATAGAAAAAGTTAAATGAGAATTACGCATAAGCACAATTTTTGTTCATATTCTTGAAAAATTCAAGTTTTATATGGGAGTGAAAATAACCTGCTTCGGCTTCAGCTGAAGCTTGAATGAAATGTTGCAGATGCTCCCAACTAACACACGAATCTCTGGTATAAATTTAAGAAATTTAAAATCGTTAGAAAATCCGTTCACCGAGAAAAAAGCTTATGTAAAATCAACAAAAAATCTTGTATAATTAATAAGCTTGCCTACACCTAAATTTAACATGTTAACTTGTCAATTTTTATTTGAGCGATACATTAACTAAGTATTTTGTATATTATACATTATGGCTTCGACAGTTTATTAGCACGCTTGCTTAATCTGTCGAACAAAGTGTTCAAATTTTAAGCGAAAAACTTTGTTGAACTATCGAAGTTAAATATATCTTTATATTCACCCAAAACAAAAATGTAACATTAAAGAAAATTGTCGTACTATTTAAAAAAAATCTGTTTTTTTTGACTCCATCAAGATAACTTGTTAATGTTACAAGATAGGTGTTGTAAGAAATCAACAAGAATGTTATCAATATGATAAGACAATCTTGCCATCTTTAAAATGTTTCTTGTCATCTTTTAAATGTCGTATTTTTCAAATTACAAGATCATCAGGTTATATTTAAATTGTTGAATTGAGAAATCAATAAGAATGTTGTTAATATGAAAAGACAATCTTTTCATCTTTAAAATGTCGTATCTTTAAAATAACAAGATCATCAGGTTAAATGAAAATTGTTGATGTTAATATGAAGATAGCACCTCTTCACATTTGAAAAAAATCAATGATGTAAAAATTCTTGTTTTTTATATGAACCTACTCCTGATGACTGAAAAGACACTTATGGTTAATAAAACAAAGGTATGGTTTAGATTTAAAAACAGTTTTCTTTATAATAAAGAAGTTCTATATTTATATCAAACTGATTGCTTTAAAAAATTTTGTGAAATTAATGGCCTTATTTTGCAAAACCCATGCTATCACCTCATTGGGGCGTTTTTGTTTGATTTCAAAAGAAAATTGCAGTGAGATAAAGAGTTTTTTACTTCAAATGAGCACGGAATTGAGTGGGAAAAAACTCCAACTGAGCTGATTGCTTGCGTTTTACAAAATAAGGCCATTAATGGGGCCAGTTATAAGGCAAGTTATAATGAAAAGCAAGTACATTGGTTTTATTTAGTGACTTAAGTAACAATAATGTTTGTTGAGGTATAAATAATTTTTCTTTAATAACACTGCGACAGCCAAAATCTATCGGAGAAACTGCTGCTTGTTTCAAGTAGAGGAATACTTCGAGAACACGACGCTATGCTCCGTCCTTATATATGCAAATCATGCATCTCTTTTGCCCCAATGCGTTTTTGAGTTAATTTTACCACAGCTTACATATTTCTACTTCCAATTTATTGAATTAACTGAATAATACTCACGATTTTGCACATTTTCCAAACTTTTCACCAAACAAATAATTTCTTTATTATTTGACTGCGTTCTTAAACGTCTTTATGCAAAGCATCAGAGTGTTTTTTGATGTCGGCAACTAGATTGTTCTTTTTAAGCATGCTTTAGTTGCGCATTTTTGGTGAATCTACTAGGCACAATTTAGAAAAAAAAACACTAATGCTTACCATAAAAACGTTAAAGAACGCAGCCTATCTTTTAAATTTGTTAATATTTTATTTTATCACTCACATAATTATTTCACAAGCACAAACACCTTGTTGCATCAACAGCTTCAAACACACTGCAGTTTTGAGCGAAAAAATCGGCACAAGAAGGAGAAAGAGCATGCATTGTCGAATAACGCTGCAGCCACACGTGATAGTACTGGCATGCTAATAAAGAATATGTATTTACTTCGAAAATATTCCGAAATAATCAACATATTCCGCTGTGGCCACACGTGATAGTAAATGTTCATTCGCAAAATGTCGTCAAAGCCAAAGGTTCGACCACTTTATTATTCCGTTTGCTTTTATTCAGTGATGCGTTATATGCCAACACAGCACCAAACTTAAATGGGATAAAAATGGGGAACTAATCATGTTGTAAGATGTGTTTATTAATCTTTTCCAAAATGAAATGCAACTTATTCATATGATATTTTATGTGTGAAATAAGGTAAATTAAAATAATAGCATATATTTCACGACAAGACATGAAAGAAAAGTGCATATTATAAAGTTCGAATATTTTAGGGAGAAAATACAACACTGTTTCCTTACTTCGATTTCGCACTGGCTGTGGTTGTCAAAATTCACTGGCTCAGTAAAAGTTGTTGCCAGTGGACTGCCAGTGATGTCAAGGTGTGAGTATATTAGTGAAAAGTGAGAGTGTATTGAGTTTTTCGAACTGTTACTGTCTTCGAACTGGCACGTGTGGCTAGGGGGTAAAGAAAGCCCGTTCTTACGCTGCAGCCACACGTGTAGTACTGGCATGCTAATAAAGAATATGTATTTACTTCGAAAATATTCCGAAATAATCATCAAATTTCGCTGCGGCCACACGTGATAGTAAATTTTCATTTGAAAAATGTCGTCAAAGCCAAAGGTTCGACCACTTTTTTATTCCGTTTGCTTTTAATCAGTGATGCTTTATATGCCAACACAGCACCAAACTGAAACGGGATAAAAATGGGGAACTAATTATGTTGTAAAATGTGTTTATCAATATTTTTCAAAATGAAATGCAACTTATTCATATGATATTTTATGTGTCATATAAGGGCAATTAAAATAATTGCATATATTTCACTACAAGACTTGAAAGAAAAGTGCATATGTAAAGTTCGAATATTTTAGGGAGAAAATACAACACTGTTTTCTTACTTCGATTTCGCACTGGCTGTGGTTGTCGAAATTCACTGTCTCAGTAAAAGTTGTTGCCAGTGGACTGCCAGTGATGTCAAGGTGTGAGTGTATTAGTGAAAAGTGAGAGTGTATTGAGTTTTTCGAACTGTTACTGGCTTCGGACTGGCACGTGTGGCTAGGGGGTTATTTAAGACAGTGTTGTAAATAGTAAAACAAAACATAAATATTTTTTTTTTGACAAAAGAGAGAAAAATTACAATAAAACCAAGAGTAATACAATGATTGACAACTTTGATTTTAATTGAAAGATGCTCTCTTTATTATTAGAAAATAAGTATGCAATGAATTTAACGAGAAGCATCTCTTTGCATCTCGTTGTAACTCGGAGAAATGGCAAATATTTATATTAAAGACATTTTGTTTTTTATTAACAAGAGTCAGGTAATATGAACGAAAATTTTTACAACAAATTTAACATGCTACTCTTTTTATTAATACAACAACATTTTTTTGGGTGTATATATAAAATCTAATGTTGTCCGTATGTTACTCCATCACTTCCGAACCGTTTGAATGGTGTTGCTCAAATTTTAAGGGTGTATTTGACCAGTCATGGCACGGGTTTTATTTGTGGAACATCGGATAAGCGGTTCCTGAGATATTGCAAAAATAGTGGATCCCCTTTTGCCCATACGATTTCTCAAATAAAATCGCTAAAAATCAGTTTTTCGTGGAAGTAAAGGATGCAGATCATTGAAACTAAGAATGGAGTTACCTCTTTCTAATAGAAACTTGGACGGACATTGGACAGGGGAGTGTGGATTCGCCCATATAAGCCAAATTTTTGCTATCGAATAGCTTTACAAGTAAAAATCACAGAACATTGAAACTTATAATGGTGTTACTATTTAGTGATGTCCTGCTACCGGGAAACTGGGACCGGCATTAGGCAATGAGTCAAACAAAGCGACAAATAAAAGTTTTGAAAACATTTATTATTTTCCAATATAGTTGCCGGATGTAGCAACGCACACCGGACATAAGCTAGTCTATATGCATAAAAATCTAATGGTGTACGTATGTTACGCCATCACTTCTGGCCCGTTCCAATGGTGTTATTCAAATTGACAAAATAGGGTGGGTTTTGTCAGTCATGACATGGATTTTAAAACTTATTTGTACAACATGGGATGAGCGGTTCTCGAGATATTGCAAAAATAGTGGATCCCCTTTCACCCATTCGATTTCTCATATAAAATCGCTTAAAACCAGTTTTTCGTCCTTTTTTTATATAAAAGCGAACTACGCCCACTTTTAGCGGATAAGCTCAGCACCGGGTATAAGCTAGTAGATAAATAAAAATGCAGGGAAAAATATAAAATGTACATCAACTTAGGTAAACTACTTCGTATTGCTTCTGAGCAAAATTACCCAAAGAAAAGTATAAAATAAACACTTAAGTAAAAAAACAAATTTTATTATTTTGTGTAAATTAAAATTAGAATTTTAATGATACAACATAAATTTAAATTTACAGAGTAGAAACAAATTACAGTGATCGTCAAAAAAAGGAGCACACTTTCTTTGTACTCGAGTTGTACTCACATATAAGGCTTCAGTACTGTAATTAGTCCCAAAACTTATTCTTGTTAAAGTGTCTCTTAACATAAATACAAAGTCTTGCAAATAATTTACCACTACAATAAAATATTTACTACAAACGAAAATAGTCCGTATTTAGCGCGTCAAAACAAAGTGTACACACCTGCATGGTAAGCTTAGCTGTTTCAAACATTTAAAACAAATCTAACGGTATCTCCCTCAAATTGGTTAATTATGTTATTAGTTAATATTTCTGCATGATTCGCGTTTGGTAAAGTGAGGAAAAAAGTTAGAAAACTTTTTCAAAATGCGTAGTCAAACTTCGATTGCAACACGGAAATTAATCATAAGATTCTATAAGGAAGGAAATTCACTTCGCAAAATCGCTTCAATTATTGATAGAGGCTGTATTACCATAAAAAAAAAATCATTCACAAATACAAAAAAATTTTGAGCACTAGAAAATCGACCATGTGCTGGCAGACCAAAAAACTCTGTGAACCGCAATACGATCAGTAGGTCAGCAGAGTGCGAAAATATCCAACTGCATGCGCAGTGAAAATAGCGGATGATCTGTCCGCATCATCAGGAACCAATGTTAGTGCCTGTCCAATAAAAAGTGCATTAAATGCAAACGGTCTTTTTGGAAGAGTCCCTCAAAAAAAGTAGTTAATATCAGGGAAAAATTCAAAGGCTATGCAGGGAACGTATAAAAACCATGAAAATTAATTTTGGAAAAACATGGGTTTTCTATCCAAATTCGAGATTTATTTTCGAGAAGCAAAAATCAGCAGTTCCATGAACAAAATATTTCTTCTGCAATAACGCATGGTGAGCGCTCGGTGCTGGTGTGGTGGTGTGTGACGGTAAACAGAGTAGGAAATTTAACGTTTATTGAGAGTACAATGAATAAATTTGATTACCTTAATATTTTAAAAGAACATTTGAATCGGTTGTGGATGTTTCAGCAGCTCAGTGATCCGAAACATACAGCCAAGGTAATGAAGGAATGGTTGCTGTACAATACTCCAAAACAGCTGGATCACCCTATAACGATCTTATCGTTACAAGCCTCTAAGATATTAAAATATCAATTTTTATAAAAAAGGTTAAAACGAAATAAATCATTAATAGAAGATTTAAATAATATATCAAATTGCTTGAAATATTGACAAGAAGAAAAAAAACAAGGAAAAACATTATTCATTTTTTTTAGCCCGGCAGGGATTCGATGCCGTCCCCAATCCTGTTGCACGACGCTTAAGGCAAGTGATCGCATGAAGTGACGTTCGCGCTCACATCCAGCAATGGCAGCAAAGAGTGCGATTACGCGTTGCATTGAGCCACCAGCGAATGCGTGTACTTCGCATGTTGTTCATATGTAAATATGAACAAATAGTAAGTAAAATATGGCGGCCGTGGCGTACTGGGTAGAGTGTGTGACTCTTACGCCAGAGAACCCAGGTTCGAATCCTCCATCCGACACAGAAAGTTTTTTCAAGTGAATTAATTTTTCTGTTCGGCCGTCACCTCTCTGCAGACAATGGCAAACCTCAGAGAGTAAAACCTGCCATGAAAAGCTTCTTGAGAACATAAGCCGTTCGGAGTCGGCGTAAAACATGTAGGTCCAGTTCTCGATCATTTGTGTGCAAACATTTCACATCACACACACAACACAATTGATCATAAGAAGCTCGGTCAAAGTCCTTTCAAGGGCTGAAACGGACATTTCGTTTTTTTTTTTTTTTTTTTTTTTAGTAAAATATCATTATAATGGAGTCAAGAAGTGGTTTTGACCAAAAACAGCTGTTTAGAAGTTTAAACAGCTTTTTGGTGATTCAAAAAAAATATAAATAATTTTGGAAAAATATAAGACAGGCAGTCTTGGTGGCAAGACCTAGCCACTTAATCACCAACAAAGAAAATTCAAGCTTCGGCTTCTGCCAAACTCAACCTTCTGCTTTTCGGCTTCGGCTAAGCTCAAGCTTTGGCTTTTCAGCTTCGGCCAACCTTTTCGTAAGTATCCGTATTGCAAGGCCTTCTGCTATCGGCACTCTGCCGCCTGATTAAATAGGCCCTCAGCCGCCGTGTGCACTTTGCCACTACATCCGCCTGTAAAATTATATATATGGTTAACCGTAGAAACTTATTGTTAAGCTAATATTTTTAAATAAAAAAAAAAATACTAAGAAATATTATAAAAAAAAATAATTAGATTTTGTGAGCGCTTCGAGCTAAAACCTTCGGGTTTTGTGATAGAGTTGGCCTTCGAGTCCAACCGTAACAATTTCTAATTCACAAACTTTTTCTTGAGGCTGTTTTTGCCCAGGGGTTGCGAGGTCCCTTGGACGGACCATGAACCGGCTGAGCATACCCCAGCATAAGAAAAAAGCTTGTTACAACCCCACCCCCCCCCCCCACAATCACCGAACCTCAACCCGATAGAATATTTGGGGGAACATCTGGATAGACAAATTAGAAACAGGACGGTAACTAGCAAGGACTCGCTGAAAGCCATTTTACTTGAAGAATGGAGAAAATATTTCATCTGCCTAACAACGAAATTGCTGGAATCAATGCCGAGACGGTTGAAAGCTGTCATTTCAGCACGATGAAGACAAACAAGACTTAAATTACTTACTTACTTACTTAGGTGGCCATAACATCCCGCGTTCGGGTTTCGGCCGACCTCATAAGCTCCCGCCAGGCGCCTCTGCTTTGCTTGGTCAGAGAATCCTGAATTGTTCTTGTATGTATGTTGTTAAAGGCCCATTCTATATCGAAGAAGGCAGCGAGAGTGTATTGTTTAAAGAAGATAGATCTTTCTATTGTTGTGATAACCTCATGTAGAGCGGTCTCCGTAAATCTACCCTTGAGGTAGCCATGTTGTGCTGTGGATAAGGATGTTCTACTTAGAATATCTCTGAGATGTATGTCTACGACTCGCTCCAGAGTCTTTAGTGCGAATAATGTGAGACTTATTGGTCCTCACATCCTTAGCTGATTCATGACCTCGTCTTCCGACTTTAGGTATAAAAATATACAAAAATTACAGGTATAATATATATAAGAGTTGTGTAACTACATCTTGTAATTTTTGTAACATTATTGGTAGGATGCCGTCAGGGCCTGGGGATTCTTATCTTATCATCTGTGATAATAGAGCTGATAGGATTTGTTTGGGTGGCCTCAGATAACACTATACTTTGGGGTTCATTGCATCTCATCCTGCAGCCAGGGAGATGAGTAATAAGTAGTTGCTCCAATGATCCGTCAGTAGATTCCGTCCAATTTTCATCCTCTTTCCTAATGAAGGAGGGACTGAAGTGTTCCTTGGATAGAATTTTACCTAGTCTCGCTGATTCCTTAAGCCTATCGATAGATTGGGTGTATTCTTTCCAAGATTGCTTTTCAAGTAGCGAATGGCTTTCTTGTAACTATTAAGGATAACTTTATATGGTTGCCAGTTGCTCAACCTTTGGCACTTATTGAAGGTTCTTCTAACGTTTTTCCTAAGGTCAGAGAGATCCTTACTCCACCACGGAGGAAAAGAATTCTTCCTACCCCTACTGGGAGGACACGAGACCCTAAAGGCAACCTGCATGGTTTTCTCGAGAGACTCAACGGTTCCTCAATTAAGTTCCTCCTCTGTTGAGATGCTGTGTGTCAATTTCAGGAGTTTCGGGCTCGCCACTCTGACGAGTTTAGCCCAGTCTGTGCGTTTTGGATTACGAAAAGGTATAGGAGGCTCTATTACCAGGTTCAAATTGAAGTGAATCAAGCTGTGATCCGAGAAGGAATTTTTGCTGGACACTCTTCAATTAACATTTAGAGACTCATTTTCGGATAAAAGTGTAATGTCGAAAACTTCTTTCCACCCACTAACAGCAGAGCTTGGAAAGGTGAATGGTGGTGTATTATCCAGATTGCACACATTTAGATTTGAGTTAATAATAAAGTCAAATGAAAACTCACCTCACCCCCACAAAGTATGTCTTGCGTTTGCATCGCAGCCAATGAGCGCAGTGGTGTTGCTTGAAGCTGCCGTGGCCTCGAACCGCTTCACTTCGTCTGGTGAAGTGTCTCTATCATGGCCAATATAGACTGCCGCTATGTACAGCTCTCTTGTATCTCCAGCAGCATCCAGTTTGACGTCAGATCGGAAGAGCTAAGGTTAGGGAGTAGAAATAAGTTTGTGTTTTTTTTGCTACAATGCAAGTGCTAGGCTTACCCGCAGTTCTTTTGTAGAATATGTTGTATAGGTTGTTCTGGAACCCTTTTATCGTTGAGTCCCTGACCCAGGGTTCCTCTATGATGCCTACGTCGATACCATCCTCCATCATGAGGATGGCCAGATTATCTGTTGTACACCTGGAGTGCAACAGGTTAATCTGGACGACTTTCAGCATCATACTATATTGATGGTTGTTGTATGGGTGGCGCCTTAGTGTCCTCGATTGACAGCGACTCGATGATTTCATCGACGCTTACGCCCTCATCCGCTGACGGCTCTCTGAATACTTTCAGCTTGGCACGTCGTATGCCAAACTTTAGGCAGTTGCCCATCTTCTCCAGAGCGCCCAGGCACTCGTCGGAAATGAACAGAAGGAGGGTCATGCTCGCTTTTTGGGGGTCTTCGCGCTTAATAACCGACCAGTCATGCATGGGGATATCAGGGTTGTTTAGTTGGAGAATTTCGATGAGCTTGGCGCTCTCCAGCTTCATCTTCGGCAACCATATGCGAGCACGAGGTCTGCTTGGGATATCCTTTGCTGGGATGAGCTTAAGGCTTAAGCCTGCCCATGCGTCTCTAATCTTAGAGACACACTCGCTTAGGAATTCCTTAGAGAATTGATCCTCGCATTTGATCACCCGGAATCCTCGCACTACTTCCGCGGACTCGAAGGAGGGAAGCGATCCAACCTTGTTGCCGAGGAGGTGCTCTATCATCATCTTGGACAACTTGGCTTCGATGTTGCCTCACTGCTCCGAGATTTGTTTGTGGCTGTTTGAATTTGTGTCTATCAGCGCAAATGGTCCCTTACCACCTCACTGTAAACGCACTGACTGGTTGTTGGGGTTTCCTCCACTATTGCCGAATTCATGCTAACCTTTTTCCTCTTCGCACCGTTATCACCCTCTTCATGCGAGCGATTTCGCTTTGAAGTGGCTCCGGTAGCGGGCTGAGTAGCCTGAAACTTCAGGTACTCTTCAACCACAGCTTTGAAGGGGATTTTGTCGGCCGCGCCACGCTCCTGAACAGTACCAGCCTCAGCATTCTTAGTTATCTCCCCAAGAATAAATAAAGCCTGCTGGTACTTTGCTTTCATTTGCGCTCCGTCGGACTTGGACTTTTTCGATTCACTATATCTGGTGATCTCAGAGGCGATGGATGTTGGTGGTTGACTGGGGAGCACAGGGGTACTATGGCTGGTACTCACTGTGCTACCCACGATTGTCTCCTGACTGGAGGCCAGCAGTTCATCTTCTGTGCTTTCACCTAGCACTACAGGTATTTTTATTTTTTTGGGTTCTACGTTTTCGTTTGGGTCGTTCATAATCTGTTTCGTACGCTTCCTTTGCCGCCTGAGCAGCTCGGGAAGCTATGAGGTAAAAGGGGAAAGACAAGGTCCGCCATGGCGAGCCCCAAATTCCATAGTAAGGCCGGTGTTTCTCTCTGAGTCGGCCAGGTCAGAGAGTGGATATGCTAAAATACAGCACAGTATACCCCTTGGCTGCAAACTTACTCGGTGGGCACCGTCCCTAGACTCCGGAGTTAAGGGGGGATAGCTCCTAGTTCATTGCTCCACAAAGGCCTGTACGACAAGGGTGGCCCTACCAGAAGCTTACGCTCCCGTCGTCATAGCCCATTGTGTCAATGCAACCTAAGCCTCTACACCGCATCAAGGTGGCTATCCTTCGTAGAGGTTTAATTGCATTGATCCTTCATTAATATTGCTACGAGTATATCTGTAAGTAACGGTGAAGCGTATAGAGGCTGGTACGAAAGGGCTACACAAAAGTGAGCAATCCTCTTCACATTCTACTTCTTATTTAAAAAAGATATAGTAAATATAACAACAACTACTATGTACAAAATAATTTTGCGTGGCACCAACGATAATTTTGCCAACAAGAAAAAAAATGCACTGTAACATACGATAAAAAATATATAGTCAATGACGCACGTGTCTGGAGTGACATCCGGGTCTTGTAATACCTGGCCGACTTTTCGGAAGATTTGCAAAATTTCGTCCCACATGATCAACATAAATACGAACTCAAATTCCTGTAGTTTATCTAACAAATTACAATAAAATAAAATTTGCTGTGCGACGTAATTTTCCTGTAGACAATCGATAATCTCAAATAGTAAATAATCCCATGTAAATATTTCTGAGGAAAATTACCAGACCTATTTTTTTTTTGTATTTTTTTGTAGAAAATAAGTATTTGGTAATAGATATGAGAGTAAATTAGCATTATTTGAATAAGTTATCCTCCGACCAGTAAAATATTAAATAGTAATAACAGCAATAGTTTTTTCGGTGCTGTTAATGATGCCCCCCGAAACTTGACGCCCTATGCAATTGCTTAATTTGATCATAGGCTAATCCAGAACGAACTGAACCCAATCAATAATTTTTTTTATGGCTGGACTTGTGTGGTTTTATAATATTTGAACTTAAATTAAAGCCTTGGTTGTATATTTAAAGATACAGTGAACAATTATGAAGTAAGATGATTTGAGGATATAATAGGACGCTATGAATCTCTATGAATTCTCAGTAGTTCTACCGTTTGCATAGCTTTATATATATATCAGTTTCATATGTATCAACGACCTAAAATTTAAACACAAATAAAAAAAAAGTCAAATTTGTACCAACCAAAAGCGGATGATGACCTTTCAGATTACATACGATTAATAATTGCCAATAATACTGAACGCCTACAATTGTTCATATCAAGCGTTGGCTAGGCGATACTCAGTTACATGCATCCACATATTTACGCCATTACAAAATCCTTTCCTTAGAATTCTACAAATGCCAACACAACCAAGCACTGTTCAACAACAAATATTTACACTATATAGAGCCCAGGACCCACACATAAATATAAGCCAAGAAATTCAAAATGGCTGCCTACAATATGGTATACTGTTGGCAACAGCAACAAACAAACAAAAGATTAAACAACATTCTAAATGACATCGTAGTCGTAGTCAGAGTTAAAGTCCAGAGTTCGAGTTGGAGACGCAGTGCTAGAAATGTGTTCAAAAACAATGGATGGAAATACTTGACAACGTTTTACGCACGACTGCGATTTTATTGTTATTTTTATAGGAATCCAAACACATACAAAAAAAAAAAAAAAAAAATACACAAAACGTATGTCCAACACAGTATATATACTATAGTATATATATATATATATATATGTTTCAGCAACACTTCCAATATTTGCATCACAATAGTCCAAAGGCTCCACCTTTGCTGTGCAGAGATTGGCCGAACTTCCTGCTGGCACCCGCAGCAGGTAGCACAGCCACCCACTCCATGGCACTACCAAAAATCCACCCACTGACGCCAGAGTTGTAACAGTTTCTTGTCGCTGGCTGATAGATAGATGGACTGCAACCCTCAAATATGTCTGCAAACACATTCCTTAACATGCTGTAATGCCAACAACAGCGCATGTCTTGCGAACTACAGTCGTCTAAGCTTTTCACCACACTAGCGCCATCTCGTTCTATTCAGTGGACTTGAAGTAGGATGCCGATAGAATTTATGCTTGACTGCCAGCAGCTAAATGTGGTCCATGATTGTATCCTAGCAAAGTGCTGTCACAAGGATACTATCGCTAGTTCATCGTGCGTAGTCCTGCTGTGTGGTGTAACGGTTCTAACGGACACAAACAAGTGCGCGTTAAGTAGTGTGTATAAAGGTTTGGAAAGAAAGAAAGAAAGAAATAAAAAAGAAAAATAGTGAATGTAACTATATATTTAAAAATTCAACACTGGAATATCCAGTTAGGATAAAACATAAAGGAGTTTTTACTCAAAAATTCAAATTCAAAAAAAAAAATTTGAAAAAGTTTGAAATTCCCCTGCACATATCTAACTGTATACATTGCTGATGTAATTCCAGTCATATATATATTTATCTCAGAGCATTCCATTCTACGAATCTTTCCATTGTGGGTCCTGAAACAGCAGCTCATTCCAGCTTGTGCAAAAGAGACAATTGCAAGTGCATTTCCGTTTTTTCTGCGCCATGGTGTGAGGCTACCTGACTTACCCACTCACTCGCTTACTCACTAATCACTACTTTCACGTCATCGTACGATCCTCAGCTCTGTTTCAAAATTTTCCATATCCTTGCCCTCATATAGTCTTCAGACAGAGCCGGACTAGGATCGCTTGCGTGGCGAAAACTCTGTCTGATGTTTTCAATTGGACTGCAAAGGAGTTTTTAAATATTTTTAAATTTTTTTTCAAAATTTTTCCAAAAACTTTTTTGCTTTTTTATAATTTTTATTATTTTGATTTATCTTAATTTTCTATCGATAACTTAAGCGTATTAATGTGACGTGTTAAACGTGAGCTTCGAGCACAAAAATTTACCTTGTAAGAATTTTGCTTGCGTAATACTCAAAATAGTTCCAGTTCTATATAAATAAAATCACACTACAATATTGTCACGCGACCATTAAAATAATACAATAAATAAAACAGCAATTCATTAAATTTAAAAAAAAAAAAAAATCAAAATTATAAATATGCAAAATAACACAACTGCAGCATTACGTAATCAATGAACGAAGGACTTACGAAGGATTACGTAGAACACAAAAGGATTAACATGCAATATCGAAAAGTAAGTAATCGATTATTTTTCCTTTCTAATATCTGCAATTTCGTTGGAATGAAGTTCGTATCCTTGATTTATGGGCTGGGTTTATGTAACACAGATTTGATTTTCATAACCAATGAGAAAAAAATTTTTGACCTGGATCTGTAATACTTCTTATAATGATTTAAAATTCTAAGAAATTGCATAAGAATTCCAATAGAATATAAACGTTTGGTATTACAAAAATGACATAATTTACAAGTATCAATTGCGATTCCGAAATTATAACATTACAGACAAAAGTCTGGAAACAAAAATCAATATGTAGGGTGTCCCGCAATTGAGTGCAACTATTTACGGAGGTGAAAGGTTATGTCGAGGTGAACAAAAAATCGTAATGGAGTGGGGTCTATTTTTACATTCTTAGGATCTACAGGGTAAATTAATATTTCACGACTTTGATTCATGTGATTGTTTCTAACAGAAAAACTAACTTATATAAAACCTATTGTGATAACTCATTGCAAAGGCAATGAAATCACCTTTTCAACGGTATATCAACAAACTCCACCAGCTTTACCGTTACCAAGCTGTGCTCGTGTGAAGATGAAATCAATCGGTTGAAACTACCAAATTTCAACTTTCAGTGCGAATTTCTCAAAATTTTGCGTTATTTGCCGCCGTTAGGCTATGTGCCGTTTTCTCGGAGTTCCAACGCTTTCGTTGGAGTTAATTTCAACGTCCCTGTTATGCGGATCATTGCCTGCCGCTGTGTTTTCTCCAGGTGTTTAAGGTATGTTGACTTTTTCACCGCTGGCAACCATACGATAATTCCATAGAGTAGAATTGGACGAACTACCGTTACGTAGATCCAATGCATCAAAGAGGGTGAGAGACCCCAAGTGCTGCCCAACATCTTCTTGGCATTGACATTGATTCTCCATGATAGTTTGCTGTCCAGGACGACTCCTAGATACTTCGTATGGGTTTTCGGAATGAGGGGTATATTGTACCTTTTCGTAAATAGAACCAGATCTGTTTTCTCGACATTGATGCTAAGGCCGACTGAGTTAATCCATCTGAGCACCTCCTCCCTGAGAGTGCTCTCTATTATTGAACTTATTGTTGGTAAACATTTCCTCGCTATAATTATGCTTATATCGTCTGCATAAGCTGTTATCTTCGGAGCTCTACCTTCGAAGTTTTTGAGAAGGCGATATTGCATTAAATAACATACAAAGTTTTGAGATCTTTCTAAGGTTTTTGCAATCTCACATTGACCCTGGCCCTCTTTGCTTACGTCTGGACGAGAAGTCATTCCACATCAGTGCAATACCTGGCTCTGCCAATTTTAATAATTTTTTTGACACGCTTTTGAATAGTTTTTCCGACTTTTTAAGAAAATTTAGATACTAATCTTCGTTTTCTTCTAAAAAAAACTTCACTCGAAAACTATTTCTGTTGGCTGATGTTCAATCAAATGATTCTATTTTATTGTCCCATTACATTTACACGTGTTCTTACAATTCCAAGAATTACCCAACAAACAGTTGTGTTTGAATAAAACCCAGCAAACATTTTCAACGTGTTTTATTATAATGAATACATTTATTTAATTTATGTATTTATAAATGAATGAATGAATGGCGAATCTTACCATTTCAAAACGATAACTCGGCTTCTTTGTATTGATTATATTATAGAGTAACAATATGGTGCCATAATTTAATAAATTGTTTAGCGAACAACCAGCAATTTGATTTGCGAAGGCGGAGATGTGAGTTTGTATATCAATGTTATATATCGTAGTCAGGCGTGCAATACCACGTATCCGCCACTTGTACATACACACACACACACACGATGATAGTAAAATTCTAGAGGAGTGTAGAAAAACTGATTTCTTTTAAACTATATATTGAATGGATTTTCAACTAAACTAAAAACTAAACTAAACTAAATCTAAGTCTAAAAACTAAATTGAACTAGAATGCAAATTGCAATTTTGATCTTTTTGCACAATTATTGTAGGCAACTATTGTAGGCCACTGTTAGTTTACGGTTTGATTCCTGATCCATGTTTGAAAAAAGTTCACAACTATACATAAATATGTGTAAAATTTGTGACTTTACAATTCCAAGTTTAACTTCCTTTGACAGAAACTAAGACGTAGGGCTCAGCCCACACAAGACCTCATAAATATTTAAACTATACGGTTTATATGAATACTCCATGTAAGGCTATTATTGAAATATACTCCGAGATTCTTAAAGCCCTCAACATACTCAATGGCAGTGTTGTTAAGAAAAAGAGGAGGGCATTCTTCAACAGTTTTTAGTCGATCGAAAAGCATTGCCTTAGTTTTAATAGGATTGAGACTTAGTCCATTTTCAGTTGCCCACTGTAAAACTCTGTTTAATGCCAAATCGGCTTCATTTGCAGCTATGTTTTCACATGAAAGAGCTTATACAACTGCATATCATCAGCGTAGTTGTGATGCTCGCACATAGTAAAACGATATCATTGATAAAAGTAATAAATAAAAAAGGACCTAAAACGGAGCCCTGGAATACTAGATAAAACCTTCAGTCAAAACGAACATTTATTGTTTAGATAAACGAATTGTGTACTATCGCTGAGTAATGAAGATATAAATTTACCCAGAGAGTCATGAAAAAAGTTCTGAGCACCAAGTTTGTGTACAAGAAGGCTTTTATCAATGCAGTCAAAAGCTTTTGTAAAATCGAAACATGCCATTAATTCGAGCATATCCTTGTCTGAGCCAGATCTAATATCCTCGCATACTTTACGAAGCGCTGTTGTACAACCCAGATAACAATTTCACCTAAATAAACCTTAAGTAATGTTTTGTATAAGAAATTTATATAGGAAGGCGAATTTAAACTTCCTTGAACAATCTTTGAAACAAGTTTTATAAAAGGTTTAAAGGTTTAAAAAAGGCGTATGAAATGATTTCCTTTATACAAGAACTTATATAAAGTTTGATCTAAGGTTTTTATTCAAGGCTTATTCAGGAACTCGAAAACTGAGAAGAAAAATTTAATTGTTGTTAGTTATCTCCTTTTTTACGTTTCATCATTTCATTAAGTACAGAAAATTTTAAATACATTTTAAAAATCTTTGTATATTTACCATGTCCCACCAGCACGGATTGAACACGGATCCATTGTATTTCCAGCCGTACGCTTTAACCACTCGTCTATTCAGGACTTAACTCGCGCGACGTTGAACCTTAATTTGTATTTTTTTTTTTTAATTCCCTTAAGAACAATTTTATAAAGCTCTCGATTGCTATCATTTCATATACGCACTTAATTTTAACCCAAAAAATTGCCTTGGTAGCCCAGCGGCTTAAGGTAACAGTTTATCAGTAGATAGATCCAAGGTTCAAACCCACGCTCAGACAAAAAAATTTTTTTACATAAATACTTTTTTTTTATTTAAATCAGGAATTTCTAATGTTATTGTTTTCACAAACTGAAACTTTCTTTATCAAAAAAAAAAATCTAAGCTTGAGTAAAAATCTTCTTGACTGCTTCCTAAAATGTGTCATTGAATAAAGCTTTATATAAAAAATTATACAAGAAATTTAAATTTTCAAGGCTTTCACAAGGCTTTTTCAAGAAAAGCATGAATAATTATTTTTATACAAGGTCTTTTCAAGTTGAGTATAAATAACTTCAAATATTTTGGTGAAATTTTTGTCTGGGAACTATGCTTAGCTCGAAAAACAGATTGGTGTTTTGTGATGAGATTGTTGTTGTTTAAGTAAAATTGACATTGACTTGGAATTTGCAAAGAAGAATGAATATTGGGCGATGCTCTATATGTATTATTTTGAGATTGTGACTTTGGCAAAGGTGAAATTTTCGATATCTTCCGTAAAGATGGAAAATTTCGGTATAAATTACTGAGCATCTATATCTTTTCTATCTATTATAAAAAGTATCCCATTTTTCAATGAGATGCTTTAGCTCTTGTGTAAACCAGGGGTGAATATGTGCATGCATAAGTTTTTTCCGGTTTTTTTCTAATTGTTGTTGTAAGAATCTAATTGTTTTTTTTTTAATATTGGCCATCGGCATCTACACATTTCGCCCATCTTTCAATTAATTTATGAATAGGATGCCAGAAAACTTCTTGTCTTTTGCGGCAAACTATCCATCGAGTCATTTTCCAACTTTCTCTAAATCGCTGAAGTACTGCTTTGCCCCATTGATGTGAAAAGGTGATAGTCACATGGCACCAAAACTGGAGAGTACGACAGATGCAGAAGAATGTCTCATCCAAGTGATTTCAAGGTGTCTTTCACTAGTTTTGATATGTGAGACGGCGCGTTGTCGTGTTACAAAATAACTTTGCCATGTCTTCTGGTCTATTCCAGTTGTCTTTCGATAAATGCATGGTTTAAATTAATAATTTTTTGGCACTTTTTGTCGAAGAGATTTGGCCTTGGCCACGATTTTCAACTTCACCCGTCACAATTTGATGCAAAAATGATTTCCTTTTGTGGCGTTGACACAGCATTTCACAAGTGACTGCGATTTTCCATTTGACGTTCATTCAAATCGTGTGGGACCGAGTTTATTGGTTTTCATCATTGATGCTTCTGCCAATTGCCATTGAGTTTGAATTGGATCATCATTTAATGTCAGCAATTTCTTGTCTTCGCATTTTTTGTGGTCTACCCGAGCGTTCAATGTCAAATTAATACGCTGCGTCTTGTTCGCCAGCGCCATCTCTTAGTCAAATCGGAAATAACTTACGCATACATCTGGCATATTGCACATAAATGTACTCTGACCAAAAAACCATTGACGGAATATTGAATAAATACAGATTTGTTTAATTCCTTATAGAATTTTGACAAAAACAGAATTTTGCAAAACAAATTTTGTTTTTAAAACAAAACTAAAGAAATTAATGCATTCATATTCAAATTTATGAAATTTTAGTGATATTTTTGACAAATGCTTAAATATACATAAAAAGTTTTTTTTTCATTACAACTGTTTCGAATATGTATGTCTATAATTGATATTTAGGGAAATGAACATTTATTTTTTTTTATATATTTAATCCGCTTATTTTATAAATGTTTGTAATTTGCACTTCCTGCAATTCTACACTTGCAACAAATTATAATAAATTCTTATCAGCTACTGAACACTCAACACAAAATAATATTTTGATCTTCTTTTCGCTCTGTTTTCTTTCAACATTTTGCAGGAGTGAAAATGACCTACAGCCGCCCACTGGTAAGACTATCCCAGCAGCAACAACAACAACATCATCACCACCCACTGGCAGCAGGGCCTTAGGCCCAACAACAACAACAACCAGAACAACAACAAATCAAATGGCATTACAAATACAAGTGAAACAAAGTCATAAAACGGTATTAGAAATAATTTGTGCGCGCATCCGTTCCAACTCGAAGAGGGTGTTCAGCAAAGTGTATCGAAATAACGGTTAACGTGAATCACGACAAAAAACTTAAGGCAGATAAACGAAGAATTAGTAGTTTGAGTGAGAAAAAAAAAAAAAAAAACAACACGTAAAGTGAAACGAAGTCGTCGCTGAAGAAACGCGTACGTGAACGCGATACACGCAGACCACCCATGGTGTGGTAATCAAGTTATAACAGACTCCAACCAAACCGAATAACCAGCCAACCACAGTAGTACAAAAACAACACAAGCAGCCAAAAGCGCAACCAACATCAACGCTTAGAAGCAAAACAACAAAAAAATATCATGAAGGGCTTAACCACGATCAAGGAGAAGGCCACCGGGGTGTTTGGTGGGTGAGTAGCGCTGCATTTATTTGGTTTTATTAAGAGGCGGGTTGACGCACTGGACTCCAGTTTGTATGGAGAACGTTGAAATTTTAAAATTGGATATCATAAATCTGCAAAATTATTAAAACTTGCGCGTATTTTTGCTGACTTCAGCTTTAGTTCAAAATTTAATTTAACGGTCCACTGACTACTTGTCTGTTAGACTTTAGGCTGGTATTGAAAGTGATTGCCACGTAAGCAGATTTCTATGCATTTTTTTTCTGCTGCTTTATTGCATTTGTTTAGGTTGATGATTTTTTTGAAGATGAAGCTTAAACAGTCAATTCATGGTTGATCAACCGTTAAAGTGTTTGCTTCTGGATTTGATTTTATATATTTTTATATGAATTTTAGTGTTTTTTATATAACTTATGAATGATATTTTACAAACGCAAGAGTTTTACAATTTGGAACTAAAATTTTATTAATACAGTCTTTAATGTTTTACTTTTTCAATGCTTTTAAAAGTGTTAAGTGGTGACTGTTCACTGAATTCCTTTTTCATATTTAATATCATAGACAAAAAATAAAGTTAGATTAAAAACAGTTTCAGAAAATTATTTCTAAAATATATTAGCTGTTTTTTTTTCTAAGCGAGTTGTAAAAAACGCCATCTTATTATTAAAAATCGCTTCATACACGCTTAAACAAAATAAACAAAATAAGTAATACATGGAAATTGGAATTGGATGGAAAATTTTAAAACAACAAGCAATATCATATATTATTTAAGCGATTATTAAGCGATTTTCGCTACAATAAGCGGTCGTTTTTTACAACTCGTTTAGAAAAAAACAAAACTATTTTAAATTTTTTTGTAACATTCAATCTCTAGATTCTTTACTTTTTGGGCAACCTGGTTACTTCTTCAAATTCGAGATCATGTGATCATTAAATACTATGAAGTTGTTGGGCTTGGTTCAGGATTTTGATAAATTTTGGCACTTGTTTTCATGAATGAGTCATGTTTTTCCTTCTTCTTCTTCTTCTTCTTTCCCACCTATATAAGGTTTTACAATTGTATCTTAAAGATTAGGAGTATAGTGAACAGCAGCAAAACATTCCTCAAAGTTAACGATAGTTAAAGTTATCGTTATCGTTCATTGTGCATGCACAGTTTCATAGTAAATGACAGTTTTCGCTAGTTAACTACAGCGACCGTCAATCGTCATTAAGGCATTTGGAAATTCCGCAATTGATTTGATTAATTTGAGTCACTTTTTTGATTTTTTTTTATATCTAAAAAATATATAGGCAACAATAATTCTGATATAGTTGCTCCAGTGGCATAGAATTTTGCTATCTTCTCTCACCAATGTTTCTTCCACATTTTTGTATTAAACGAACACAACAACAACCACTTCCACGCGAAGCATTCTTATAACAGCGATGAGCGGCGAGTGCCGATGCTTTCACTCATCGCTCATTAGAAAGACTGCTGAATTCTAAGCATATGATTCTAAGCAACCTCAATGACTCTAGAGTCATTGAATGATTTGTGTACACTTCAGTATTGGCGTGCGTTTTCCTTGTTTTACTTTTGTTTTGTGTTTTACGTGTTGATTAAGATAAATAACCAGCTTCTTAGTTGGGAATCGCTAGTTCACAGAATTAAATTGTAGCAAACTTACTTTATACTACTTGTATGTTGTCTATTATTTGTTCCTTGTTGTTATTGTATTGTTTTTAATCAATTTTTCAATTCACTTTCACACTTGCAATGATGAATTGCTGAGAACCTTTATGTTTAGAGATGCCGTAAGGAAAACGACAATCCAAAATAAACAGGATTGCCGCTTTTAAAAATTTTCCAAAAATGTTTAATATATTTTTTCAATAATATTTTCACAATTTTTCACAATCAATATTATTTTAAATTTTTTTTTATTAAGTATATGCATTTAAATATTTTTTTTTAATACTATTTTAATATTTATTTTCATACATTTGCCAAATCCGATAGTATTATATGTATATAATAATTAATTTATATATTATATGTAGGTATAATAAAATATGTCAGCGGCAACACTGCATGCGATTTCCCTTAATGACTCTAGAATCATAAGGAATGACTTTAGAATCATTGGAATCATTGAGCGGCATTCTTAGGAGCGATGAGTGAAAGCGGCGGCACTCGTCGCTCATCGCTGTTATGACGATGCTTCGCGTGGAAGTGGTGGTTGTTGTACGCAACCGCACGCACTCGCATTCAACATAACAATTTTCACAATTGTCGAACATCGAAATTATAACGTATCGCCAATGGTTTGGTATTTATCTCTGTTCACATGGTCAATTTTTTCATCAATTGTCCCAGTAGACATTGGCATGTGTTGAGAGCGCTACTAGCAGGCCTTGAAATGGATGTCGGAGGCCTACCCTACTCGCGCGAGCCAAGCCCTCTTACTTTTTTATATGAAATGGAAAAATTGTTCATGCCTTCCGCTCTCCCTGCTCTAAAGAGGCCTGGGGGTGGAGGGGGATGTAATGTAGCGGATGTAATTATGCTTTTCGTTAAAAATGTGTCACATTCGTAGGGCCAAAACGGTATCAAGGAGTGTTCGGATGCTGTTGGTAGCTTCTTGAGAATTGTTCATTTTTTTTCTTGCCCACAATTTTGTTTTGCACTGTTTGCCAAAATTCGGAACGGTTTGAATGATATGGCCCAAAAATGGTACAAAAAGGTGGAGACTTTTGGGCATTTTTCCGATTTTGAGGCTTCGATGTAGTTTTCTCAGGTCAGTTTGTTCTGTACTATTTTTCTCTTAGTCTGTAGCTAAAACTTTGCTAAAGAAAGGAAAACAAAATTCCAAACGGCTTACGAAATATAGCCATAAGAAAAAATTAATTTTCTTTTGAAAATCAAGTTTGACCCAAAAGACAAGAGATAAAAAAAACACAGGTGCGTCGTTGGAACCACGAGAGAAGCAAAGCTTTTTCGCAGTTTCATATATTTAATAGTTTAATGAATTTATTTTAATAAAATAGCTTTTAAATTAAAAAATTTAAAATAGCATAAAGTAAGTAAAAAAACACACGTTAATAATCGCATCAGTAAATTTTATTACATTACGTTATTTTTTTATTTATTTTATTACGTGCTAAATTCATTGTTATTTCAACGCACTTGTGGGCAAATTGTTAATTTTTGCCGATGCTGAGACATCTTGTAGCAAGTAAAAACACTTTTTGTGGAATGTATTTATAGCAAATACACAACCCTCTATCTATTCAAACAACTCTGTTAAACACAGGCTTTTCGAGCAGTGAATAGTGTAGTGAACTCCTACTCACAACGGTGCGAGTTCAATTCCGCGCGGAGGATCGAAGAATAATTTTTTCATTTCATTTCATTTCATTTATTTAAAGAATATTAGTACAATAAGATCCAATGAGATCTTTTAAGAGTACAACAAATAATGGAAAATTATAATCAACAAATTACATACTCAATATATTTTTGAAATTGAAAGAAAAAAATTTATAATTAAAACATAAAAAAAAGAAACTAAGTAACAATAAAAACTTAATAATTTTAGATTAATTTAAATTAAGAATATAAATAAAGGAAACAAGGTTTTAATATAAGGAAATAAAAAAAACAAAAAAAATAGTGCGAGAATTAAAGTGAGGTTAAGAATAAGAAATGTAAAAGGAAAAGTAAGTGATAGTTAGATGTTTGAGTAATAGGACATAAGAGAATGCTTAAAGTTATTCGAATTGATGATTGATTTTATTTCATAGGGTAGTGAATTCCATAGTTTAATGGCGTTGACGAAAAACAACCGTTTAGAGTGCAAAGTTTTAAATTTAGGTATTATAAGGTTGCCCGTTCTATTTGAAACACAAAAACGTAATTTGTTATAGAGGTAAGATGGGGTCCGATTATATATTAATTTATGCAAAAATAAACAATTTCTTGCGTTTAAATAGATGATAATGCTACATCCGAGAATTTCTTTACTTCTAATTAATACGTGATCAAAGCGTCTCAATCCAAATACATATCTTGCCACATCATTGAAAGCAACCTGAATTTTATGCGCAGACTGATAGTCGAGATTACTATAGACAAGTTCAGAATATGTTATTAGTGGCACTATTAATTGAACTGCAAGTCTTTTTTTTGTCTCAGTAGGAACAAAATGTGAAGACAACCGCAAGCATCTCAGTGTGTAATAAACGCGTTTTATAACATTATTAATATGGTCAGAGCTGGAGAGCTTACAATTAACACAAAATCCCAAGTTTTTGACCTTAACAACCATTTGTAGACTATTATCTTTTAAAAATATTGGTGGGATTTCTAGATGGTCGATTTTATCCTTATAAATTGGGAGAACATACGATTTATTAGCATTCAGACAAAGATCATTATCGAATGTCCACTTGGATATAGCTCTAAGGTCATCATTTAGTCTGTAACATAAATCCTCAACTAGACCAATGCGGTTAGAGGAATATAATTGGATGTCATCTGCATAAGCATGTATAGTTACATCATTGCAAACTGAAAAAATGTCATTAATAAAAATACTAAATAACAGAGGACCAAGAATCGATCCTTGTGGAACACCCATCTTAATTGCCTTGTAGGCAGAAAACAGGTCCCCAACCTTAACCCTCTGCATCCTACCATCAAGATAATTTTCTATTAAGGATACTGCTTTATTATTGAAACCAAACAATAGTTTAAGCTTTTGGACTAAGATCGAATGATTAACACGGTCGAAGGCCTTGGAAAAGTCTAATAGACAAAGAAGTGTAAGGTGTCCTTCATCGTATGAAGTTCGAATATCATCAATAACTTTCAGCATTGCAGTCGCGCAGCTATGTCCGGTTCGAAATCCGGATTGGTGCGGTGACAGGAGCCTATGCGTTAAAAGATATTGATTAATTTGATTGGCCATAAGGAACTCACAAATCTTGGAAAAAGAGGAAAGAATACTAATTGGTCTATAATCACTCATAGTAGTTGCACGAGCAACCTTAGCAATAGGAATAACAGAAGCTAGCTTCCACGATTTAGGAAAACAGGAGGTAGTAAAGCAATGATTTACAATATGTGTCAGTGGTGCTATTATATATGGTAAGATGATTTTAATAAATTTTAAAGAGATACCGTCTTCGCCAATAGCATTTGATTTAATTTTCATGATGGATTTTATTACATCATTCTCACCTACGTTAGAAAAAGAGAATTTATTAGCATCACTGAACTGACGACCAATACATTGGAAGTTATAATTACTTACAGAATTATTGGAAAGAAAAAAGTCATTTAAAAGGTTGGGGTCAATATCACAGCTTTGCTCACTCTTACTACAAACATCAAGACTTCGAATATTTTTCCATAGTTGCTTGGTAGGAAGAGAGCAGTTTAGTTTTCGGTGGTAAAATCGTTTTTTTGACTGCCTCACTACTGAAACAACGTGATTACGTGCAATCTTAAATTGCTTCCAGTTTGCAACAATACGATGATTGTTCCATTTGTATAGTTTGTTGCTTTTTTTATTGGCTAATATGACATTCGTCGTATACCAAGGACAAGACTGATTATTAATAACAAGTGTACGAAGAGGTACAAAATTTTCAAACGCACTATTTACCTGAGTGACAAGAACATTTAATTTTTTATCAACAGACTGAGTAAACCAGCAGTCATTCCAACTAACACGAGACAAATGATCATACAACAGAAAATAATCAATGGACTTATAATCACGATACGATATCGACAGTGGAACAGAGTTACTAGAAGGATTAAAACTGATTGTACAAAACAAGAGATCATGGTCAGATATAAATGAAATTTGGTCAAAGAGTAAAACCAATGAAACATCAGACAGTATAAAGACATCGAGTAGACTAGGACAAACTGCTGATGCAAAACGAGTCGGAGTCGTAGAATTAACAATTGACATACCAGCAGCATTAACTTTGTCATTAAAAATGCCCGATACATTGTCATTTGACAGCAAGTTCACATTAAAGTCTCCACATACAGCATAAAAATCAAAGTCAGTTAAACGATTATGTAGATCAGAAAAAAAAGGATCAAGACTGCAACATCTGTTAGGATTGTAGACACAAGAAACAAGTAGTTTAGCATTATTATTGTTACAAATCTCAACATGTAAAAATTCAATTTCAGACCCACAAGATTTGTTTACAAGCTTTGCACTAAGAAAAGACTTGCAATACACAGCAACTCCACCTCCTCTATTTCCAATCCTGTCATTCCTAAAAAGTGGGTAAGTAGGAATATTTAAAAAGCAGTCAGGAATGTTTTTTTAATATATTTAAATTAAATTTTCTTGTTATAAAAGACCCAAGGAACAAAGAAACATAAATTTCTAAGATAAACTCTGTAAAAAAATAAAAGTGTCGTTTTTGAGATTTCACTCAAACAAATCACAGAACGAGGCGTAAAAAGCTTCGCTTCAAAAAATCCGATCAGTTGCTAAACTAGCAAAACCCAGATAGGTTTTTACTTCCAGCACGTTAAAGAACAGCCGTCAAAAAGTTGTTTGAATTCGATGAGCTCGAATATATTTCACAGTGTAATCATAAACAAGATAAAAGTCAGCTCTAAATTTAGTACAATCTATTCGGCGGCAAATTATAATGAAAAACTGTCAAAGATGATTATACTAAATTTAAAGTCGCTTTTATTTTGCTTACGCTTATGAGCCATTCACTTTTATTTCGTATTCTTTTTGTTTTTCAGCGGACCTTTTCTAATCTTACAACATTTTCATTGTAATTCGAATAACTTCGAACATTCATTTTATATGTATATTAAAAATTTATGCAAACATTATTTATTAATTTTTTCAATTTTTTTTTTTTTTACTTACCTACATACTAAAACATTCTGTGGCCCAATATGCATTGTAGTGAGAACTTTGCGCAACATTCTTACTCATTCTTCAAAATTTCGGTTAGAACTCAAAAATAAAAATTTACAACAAACATTATGTGCATCAATTTCAAACATCTATAAAAACAACTAATAATAGCAAAATCTTCCCATAATTGACGCCACCAGTAAACCACTCGGTCGTCTCCAGCCAGACTAGACATTGTGACGCTTTTAGAATGACTCAAAAATACGAAAAAAAAAAATCCAAAAAAAGGCGAGTTCATAAAACTTTTTATAAAGTTATAAGCTAGCGCGCACACATATGCAACATAGCGACACACATATTATAGCACAAAAAAATTCCGGCGGGAAATTGCAAGCATCATGTTTTTCCTAACCGCCAACTTCATTCTACACAATCAAAAATTCCAAACTGTTGACAACAAAAGCAACTTCACTTTGCCGAAGACGTCGCACTTGTGCCTTAGGAATTCAGGGCACGTTCCAGGCACGTGTGCCGCCGGAAACGGTTATGAGGTGCCATTTTTATTAGTAGTAGAAAAGCAGTGAAGCAGCAGTCATCAGCAGAAGTAGCACAGGACACTCTGGAATGCATTTAACTTAACCCTGTAGGAAAATCAACTAATTTAAAAGTAGTTGATAAAGTAGTTTTTTGTCAACCACAACTAGTTGAAATTCTGACTTTTTTCCATAGAACGAACTAACTTATTTTGTATGGTGATGTCCGCTAAATAAGTCAATTGACTGTCGTCTGCATATATTTTCAACTACTTGTTAAATTAGTTGCATTTAAATTATTTTTTTAATTGCTTTAAAATAACCAATTGAAAACTATTACTGATGGCCAAAAGTTAATAATATTTGATGAAATAACATGGTTAAATATATATAAGCTTGTAATCTAATAAAAATTTTCAATTGAAACATGCCAACATCAGAGTAGTTGCCGCCTTAATATAATTCAAAGTAGTTTATCAATCACTGGTTTTTAAGTAGTATTTCAATTACTTCATATATTGAAGTGGATGCCGCCTAAATATAATTCAAAGTAGTTCATATACTGGTTTATTTTAAACTAGTTTTTTAATTAGTTGTTTTTAAAAACAAGTTAGTTTGTTCCTATAGGGAAGTTAAGCGTATAGTAGAGTACAGAGTAGAGTGTCGGATAAAGTCTATTCGATGCGGTATGAATGCGTAGCAGTATATTAATCATCTTCGATGTCCTTCGACCACAAGGTGTTGCTTTACTTCAAGCTGCAGTTAGTGCGAATGACTTTCACCTAAATTCCAACATTTTATTTATTTTAAGTTGAACGCATGACGACTTTTCCAGAGTGAATTGTTTTGCAGTTGTAGAGGAAAGTGAATTCAGTTTTGTGTGTGTGTGTTTGTAGGAAAAAAGAGTCCTAGCTAAGTGTTTCTGCGTGTGTTTTTGAGACTGAGACTGATTACTATGAATAGTTGTTGGCCAGGTTCAGAAAGCATTGCATAGTTTTCGAATTGGAATTTTTGCACTTTTTGTTTTTAATTACTTTGCAGTGGGAAAATATTTGAAATTTTCTTAATATATATTTTCATTTAAATTTATATATACATAGCAATTCAGCTTAACCCTATGAAGCCCTGTACCGTTTATATCATTATCTCGTTAAACATCTTGTAGCACTTAATGTGCAAGGAAAATAAAAACAATTCAACGCATTGTCAAGTTAACAACCAACATAAGATATAAGCAACGTCTTGATCAACGTGATGCCCAAGTGGCGCAGGAGGAGCCATCATAAACAGAAGCAAACTTATGAAAATTCAATGCAAAATTAAATGAAATTGAAAAGGAAACGAAACGAAACGAAATTGAATTGAATTGTGTAGAAGCGTGAATTTAGGTACTCATATCAAAGGCAGTCAAGTGAAGGATTCGCGTCAGTCAGTCAGTTCTATTGTCCTTTTGCAAGGATGCCACCGCTGCTGCGACTGCTGCTGCTGCTGCTATGGTTGTTGCTGTCGTCAAGTGTCGCTCATTGTTCGCCTCTTAAAACCACACCAATCGACCTGCACTGAATACGAAATTAAAATTAGAATTTATACGGTATGGAAACAGAAAAAAAAAATACAAAAAGAAGTAGCATAGAATCGAAGTATCCTTGCCAGGGCTCTACAAGAAAGCTGAGAATCAATTGAAGATGTTATCACTTTCGTAGTTGTTGTCGTAGGGCTTCGCATGTTTTGAGTGTTGCCCTGGCATGGGTTGCCGTGGTTGCTCTCCGCTAATGTATTGATATTTTATTTAATGCCTTTCCATTTATTTTGCTCTTGAAAGTTTTGCTTGTTTTCAAAACACTTTAACGTTTAATGACGTTTTAATACATAGAAGCTTTCAAAACAAAAAAAAAAAAAAAACGAAAATATTTAAAAACGACTAAAAAGTTTCTTTCCACTAAGAGCAAGCTAAGAATGTTTAGTGCCACAGTGGACTGAGCAATAAACATAGTTCTTAAAAAAAAAAAAATACAAAATTATACTGCGAAAAACATCATTGTCTTAGCACAGTGGGCTTAAAACCTAAAATGCAGGTTTGAGACAAAAAACTAATCCTAAATCGATCGATGAGGGATTATTTGTTATCATTGCCATATGAATCAATCCAAATCAACTGATCCAACTTTGGTTGCTAGACCATTTTTAAAAAAGTTGATATTTTTATTAAAAGTTGTCCAATAACTTTGTATCTGAGAACTGCTTTAAAAAAAGAAAAATTTTCATTTTTTAAAAATGGTGGCCATATTTTCTTTGCTACCTATAGCTATATAAGCGTTTGTGATATTTTATATTACTTAGGATTTGGCTCCCGCCACCTTACTAATGCCCAATGAAAACTAAACCAGCCTCTCGGATAAGAACCCCAACTACGTTGACGACCACCGCAAATGAAAAACGGACGTGATTTACGGATATCAACCTGGAATTATCGGACCCTTTATAGGGAAGGTGCCATTCCTTCCAACTGGCGAAAGTCCTCAAAACAATAAAGGCAGACATCACCACCATCTAGGAAATGCGATGGAAAGGGCAAGCAAGGCTGCTCTAAATCATCAGACTGCGATATCTACTACAGCTGCCATGCGGAGAAGCGCGAAGTTGGATGTGGATTTGTCGTTACCTTGTTTCCCGGTTCCCACCTGTAAACGAAAGATTGGCCACGATCCGCTTCAATGCAAAATTTTTGTTCATTAGCTTTATTTGCGCGCACGCCCCGACGGAGGAAAATGACGAAGCCGTCAAGGACGCTTTTTACACTAGTCTCGTATACGGCCACCTTCCGGTCCATGACGTGAAAATAGTCCTTGGCGATTTTAATGCGAACGTCGGAAGTGAAGGCATCTTTGGCCCCACTGTCGGTCAGTTCAGTCTTCATGAGACCTTCACGAACAGCGGTCTAAGACTGAGCGACTTTGGTGCGGTGCAAAACATGGTAGTTAGTAGCACTAAATTTAAGCACCTCGACATCCACAAGGCCACCTAGCTGTCCCCAGATCAAAAAATGCGAAACCAAATTGATATTGTTGTAATCGACGGAAGGCATGCCTCTAGTGTTGTAGATGTGCGTACATTTCGGAAGGTCAACATTGACTCCGACCACTATCTTGTTGCAGCCAAGATCCGCATGCGATTATGCAATGCGAATAACATATGCAACGAAAGCTAGATGTCGCTTAGCTGCAATTACAACGGGCTGCCGAAGCCTATTCCGCCCAACTCTTGGTTAAACTCAACCAACCAACCAACCTCTTAACCATATATCCCACTCATATATTCCACTCCATGCGCGCTGCCGCTGAAGAAGTCATTGGTTTCAGGCGGCAGTAACCTCTGAACAATTATGATCTGCTGCAACATAGCTTAAGTAAAACTTAATATTGAGTCAATAACGCTGCGTAACAAAGCTGTTTGGCTTGGTAGGTAGTGTATAGAACTGTCAATCGATGTGGTCCGAGTTTGATTCCCACGGCGGGCCAGGAAATATTTTTAATATTTAATTTTACATTTTTCTTGTAATGAACGCAAGTAAAGAAGAAAGATCAATTCTAAGAAAATGATGCCAAAAAGTGTCATTGTTGTTAATTTTTAAAATAATTTTTTTATTTTTTTAAGTCGATGGTGATGTGTAGAGTACAAAATTTTATATGTTAATATGCAAACATCGAATGTTATCATACACTTTTTTAATATTTATTTGAGAAAAAGGGCAATGAAACGTATAACATTCGAAAGGTACTGCACCATAGATGTGCCGAATAATTTTGGATTTTAAATTGATGACCTCTGACCCGAAATATTAACGTTGAAATTTTATATTAATTTTAGTAAGGGATTTCAGGACTAGGAAGAGGTAGAATGCTGAATGAGGTATCGGATGAAAGGTCTGCCTGCACAATATGATTGGATTTTGGATGGGTACCTTCGATCTAAAATATGAGCGTAAAAAGAGCATTTATTACATAAAAGCTAAACTGTAAGAGATGAAAGAACATGATGTAAAAGAGAATTTTAGACATTGATAATACCTAAGTGCCAAAAGTACTTGATATTTTTCACCATCTCTTACGGTTACCATACAATAAGCATTTTCTTATGTTACAAGTGTGACTATATATATTGTGATGGTGATATTGCTTGCAAATAGTAAAATATGAAAAATTCCTGTCATTTTGACATTAAAATTATTGTGTACAACATAGTACAACGGTTTTTGTGGGAAAAGTCGTTGGTTGAGAAAAATAGCGGCATGGGAAAATTTTGTTTGCTAATATTTTTCACGGATAGTATATTAAAAATAAAATGTCCGTTATTATGGCATCAAAATTATTGCGATATCTCGAAAACTGTACACTTTTTCCGTGCAATGCATTTTCTTAAAACAAGGCCATTACCTCAGAATGAGAAAAAAACATTTTAAATTTCCAGTTTTAGTTTTGCAAGCAAATATCTCAGCCATTTTTTAATCGATTTTCATCAAATCTTCTTTGTCTGAAACTTCAATTAAATCACTTACTTTAGAGAAATAAGAAAAGATTTACCGTTATCTAACTAATTCAATGTCTTATGTTGTTTTCAAGAAATCTTTAAAATATTCAATTTTTGCTTAAACAATACATTTTCTTGTTGCAATGTTCTTTTTTCACACTCTTTCATATGTGCTATATTTTATTTGCAAAAATTACTGCATTTTGACATAATTCAATTAAGTGTTTCTATCATCGAAAATCATGAGCTTACCTATGATTTTTTGGATGAAATTAAATTTTTCTAAATGCTTTTTTTATATTTTTTACAAAATTCAACAGCTTAAAAAATAATTTATGTGAAAAAATATTCAAATATTTCAAAGCACTCCAAAGTTGTATACATAAATCTATGTTTTAAGCCATTTCCTTATTTACATCCTATATTAAACACAAACAACAAATGTTGCCGCAGACTTTATTAATATTAAAAAACTACAGAATAAAAAAAAGCTTAAAAAATTAAGTATTAGTCTAATATCAAAGTTAGCAAATTTCAAAAGTTTTTTGAAAATGTCACAAAATTTAAATCGAAAGAAAGTTTTAACTATTTTCCCCAATGGGACAATGAGAAACAACAAAAAAATACAAAGCGAAACAGCTCTGTTGGACATCGTCGTTTTAGCATACTCGAGAAAGAGTAGGATGCGAGAGTGGCTCAGACACTTCTCAAAGAACTCCGCTGGCCACTGACACCGTTCTTTCAGTTCAGGATATACAGATAAAAAAAAAAATCGATTTTAATATGATCAAACTTCGGCCACAGGCGATACTAATTTTTTACGAATATGTAAGTTTCGAAAAGTGTCCGATTTGACATGGAATCACCTATACATGCATTTTTTTTTATTTTTTTTTTTTATTTTGGTTTTTGTTTTTTTTTTTTTGCTAACTTAGCTTATCCCCCACCCTTTCCCCCTCCCCCCCTTGGCGAGTCCTGAATTCTGCTAAATCCTAAAATCCTGCCCAACATCGAATAAATTTTATTCTAAAAACCTTTTCCTGTTGGGGTAGTTTTGCTTTTGGTTTTATAAACAGCTTTTATAAACATTTTACTAAAATGTTTTATTAATATCTACCACTGTGCCATAAACAATACGGTTGCATTTCGCCCTAACAAAATGCGTCCAGTATAATCCACTTTGACAGCGGCTTTTAAGTGTGTGTTTTTGGTACAAACAAATTTTCGGAAATTGACGTAAATTTCATTACACTGGCTGTAATTAGATTTTTGATTCTTACATCAAATTTTATGTGCTGGTTGTCGCATAGATATACGCAAATTAGTTTAGACACAATGGTGATGAGGGGTGAAAAAAGTTAGCAGCGAGAGCCTAATGAAGTTTAAATAAATTTAAAAAATTTAATATTATAAAGAGAAATTCTATGAAAATTATGAATTTGAGCATATTTTGGAGTTTCAGATTTAATTGCTTTGAAAACTTTAAAAATATTTAAAGAACTGGGTTAGCAGAAAATAATTTCTTTGTAATAACTTTATTAGTTTTGACTCTTCTCGAACGCGATATATTTCTTGCCGCACACTTCTGTCAAATCTAAGGGTTTGAAATAAACAATTTTATGCTGACACAAATATTAAGAAATAAGTAAAAATTGACTGCAAACAAGCAAATAAGCAATTCATCCAGCCCGCAATCATTTCATTGCCAGAGCTACTTGACAAGCATGGCGCCAGTAGTTTTTATCTATTGGACGCCACAAAGTCTAGGACAAAAAATGTTTATGCGAAAAACTTGGCGAATAAAACTGGCGTCAGACATGTTGGCAGAAAAAAAAGAAAAATAAAAAAAAATCGAAAGAGCACACAGACAAAACGACGCGACAGACAAACTTAATGTCAAATATTTAAAACGGTCGGAATTCGTAGCATTTGGAGTAAAATAGAAGCAGCAAAGAACGCCTAAAAATGCAAAAACTTTATAAATAAATATCTCTATAAATTTATAAACAACAGTGCAAGTAGATTGATGACGAATGTTAGTGGAATGCGTCTTGAATTGTCATAGGCGACAGTTAAGAAACGTGCCTTGGGAAAAATGATTGACTGATGTTTTGAGGACAAAAAATTTGTTTTTTCTTTATAAAATACTAGTAATTCTCTATGTGCATTGCTATACCCTGCAGCTATATTGGAAATAATAAAAATATTCAAAACTTTTATTAGACCCTTCGCTTGAGACCCTTTTCTTGATTATCGAATACCCGTTACAGTTTTCCAGTAGCAGAACATCACCATATAGTAACTCCATTGTGAGTTCCAATGTTCTCTGACATTTAATTCCATAGCTATTCTCTATCAAAAATTTGACTTGTATGGTCGGAGCCACTCCCCTTTTTCCAATGTCCGTGCCAGTTTTCCATTAAAAATTCATGGCCAACTAGTAACTTTATAATGAGTTTTATTGCTATGCGACATTTAGTTCCAAAGCTAATTTATATCAAAAATTGGAATTAAATGGGCGGTGCCCTGCCCGTTGATTAATGTTCGCTCGATTTTTTTCAGTCGTATAGCAAGTTCGTATTAAATTTCATTGAAATGTGGTTAGAAAGTTATACTGCAATTTGGGCTGCTGAAAAAGTGCCACTCCCCTCGTTAAACGCTAAAAAAATGCTTCTAGTGAAACGGCAATTGTAAATTGAGATCGAATACCGAATGTCGAGACTGTGTGACCTAACTCCAAAGCAAACCGCAACCGAACTTCAACCGCAAACGCACATTCAGTTTTCTCTTACGAAAAAGTACACGAAAAATATCGAAAAAATAACTAAAAAGAAACTTTTTTTCACTCATAAATTTAATATGATTTAAAAAAAAAATATACTTTCGTACTTCCATCGTTTGGAATCGAACCCCAACTCCGTCGATATCTAGTTCACTGCGCGCTGCGCTTAACATGTTGCACCAGTCTATCGCATTTTCAGTCGGCTAATATTCGAATAGTGCTGCTTATGTTGTAAAATGTTTGTTTATGAGAAAAGAAGTTCGTTTCCTAGAAACACATGAATTCTTCATTTGCCGCAATTGAAAACTCGCACGCGTTTATGGCAAACAAAATTAATTTCCTGCAACTAAATAACCCGTTTCCCGCAACTATTTCCGTTTCTCGTAACTGTTGAAACTATTGCAAAAATAGTTTTCAAGCACGATAAACGAAGTTCGTTTGCGGTAAACTGGCGATAAAGGTTTTTTCTTTTGCGTGTCTGGGAGGTGGCACACCCCTTGGTCCAATGCTCACCCCATTGATTCGATCTGCACCAAACTTAACAGGAACACTCTCAAAAATTTACTATAATTTCGTGGAAATTTCATAAAAATTGGTTTCGCAGTTTCGGAGTCTTACCTGACAAGCATACCCCCATTTTTATACGTAGTAGGAACATGAATATTTTTAACACATTTTATGTTAAAAAATTAAAAATAATGAAGTTTCTTGGACCAATTTTTTTTTTTTTTTTTTTGCATAATTATTGATTTATATTGTATACAAAAAAGAAATATTCATCCAAAATGTCCGCATTTGGCCTTCACAAAAGCCCTAGTTTGGACTGGCCAATCATCAATAGCCACACGCACCTCGCTCATTAGAAAATTGGCTACAGCCCGAATCAAAACTGTCTTAAGAGAATGATGGAGTATCTTTTGTGGCAAACCCTGAGCTTTAAAGCTGTCCACAATTTGTAATCCAGTGGGTTCAAATCTGGACTACCAGAGGCTTATTCTTGAGAGGAAATTAATGAGCCAAATTTTGGGTCGTTTGTTTTTGCACAGAAACTGTTTAAGTGGCTTTACAAAAGCATCCAAAGTGTTTATTTGTACACTTTGACCGATATTTTCACCACATGTTCGCAAAAATGCAAGTCAATGACCCCATCGTAAGAAACATCCGATCAAACCATGGCTGAAGTTAGGTGATAATCCTTTCCGACCAGTGAAATCAGTACATATGCTTCCTTAGATGACTATACATACACCCTATCATTTTATTTCTACAATTTTTCCTGCGCAAGTTATCAGCGTGCTTCACAAAAAGATGTTTGCATTTTGGAGGGACATGACTCTTTGTCTTCGAAGTGGATTTCGCTGAATTCTTGATTTGACAGCTTTGATGACTTGCACCGTTGGAACTGTACGTGGACGAGCCGACCAGTGCCGGGTTTTCACATCTCCAGTCTGTTCAAACAGTTTTATGCACCGGTAGACGAACATCCGTCTGATCCTCAGTGCGCAGAGCATTTTGAAAATATCACCTTTTCTCATTACACACTAAAATAGCGCTATAATAGCGATACGATTCTCGTTATCTGACACCACTCCATGGTGAAAGATAAAACAATTTGTAATTCTCGGCTCAGACGAATGCTTTGCAGGTTATATTTCATAGGCCATGTAGTAATAACGGGGTACGTTCAACTTTTCTATTGGAGTGGGTGCGTTCAATGTTGTTACAGTTTTTATGTCCCTGCCAAGTATATGTGGGTGATTCTACGTTAAGAGGTGTTCTGATAGTTGGAAATGCGGTGTGATATAAATATTTTAAAATATGTTTTTTCCGAAGTTGTACTATGTAATCTAGTGTTTTATACGCTACTTTAAGATGGTAAATCAATTAATTCATTTCTACGTGTTTTCTAAGGGACCAAGGTAGATACTCTATACTCTATACTCTATACTCTATACTCTATACTCTATACTCTATACTCTATACTCTATACTCTATACTCTATACTCTATACTCTATACTCTATACTCTATACTCTATACTCTATACTCTATACTCTATACTCTATACTCTATACTCAATACTCAATACTCTATACTCTATACTCTATACTCTATACTCTATACTCTATACTCTATACTCTATACTCTATACTCTATACTCTATACTCTATACTCTATACTCTATACTCTATACTCTATACTCTATACTCTATACTCTATACTCTATACTCTATACTCTATACTCTATACTCTATACTCTATACTCTATACTCTATACTCTATACTCTATACTCTATACTCTATACTCTATACTCTATACTCTATACTCTATACTCTATACTCTATACTCTATACTCTATACTCTATACTCTATACTCTATACTCTATACTCTATACTCTATACTCTATACTCTATACTCTATACTCTATACTCTATACTCTATACTCTATACTCTATACTCTATACTCTATACTCTATACTCTATACTCTATACTCTATACTCTATACTCTATACTCTATACTCTATACCCTATACTCTATACTGAACTGAACTGGACTTAAGGTCTTTACCCTGACCTCACGAGAAGCAGGGGAGAGAAATTTTTAACAATAAACAAACACAAAAAACTAAATAGTATATATTGTTAGGAAAAAACGAAGGAACACTATAAACTACCCAGAAATTAAAGTTAACACACATTACAAAGTTATAGTTTGAGTAACAAAGGAATAAAACTTACCAGGGGAGATACTCCATTCACCAATACATCAGCACATGCCGAGTGGCGTAATCGAACTTCCACCAATGAGAGCACGCGAGTGGCTTTCGCTTCGTTTGTTGTTAACTTCACATCAAAGTTAATACTCTGAGATTTAAAATTGCAATTGTCGTTGTACTTTACGAAATTTTTTTTAACGGACGTGCAGGGTAGGAGACTTAAAAACCGAGGGACAAAAATGTCGGATTTTTTGAATAAAAAATAAAAGTAATTTGATTTTTTTTTTATATTGACTCTTATTACTAATAATGCTTCTTTATGAAATAAATAATACTTAAATGTCTAATCAATTAGAAATGTATTAAATTACACTGACTTCTTTTCAAGATAGAAACGAGACAGGACAGGGTAGATACTTTTTTCACGGTTAATATGGAATTATATCTAAACTAGGTTAATTTAGGTATTGAAATTTACTGGTAACAAAGTAAACGTTGTTTATAAGTATGTGTGTTTGTGGTTTTCCGCAAATTTTAACTAATGTATGGTTTTTGATTTAGCCACCGCTAGAACCTCTTAACGTAGAATCACCTATATAGATAAATTATACTCAACAAAAGTCGATTGATAGCAACGAACACTTCTTTCATTGAATGTCTCAAAGAAATCTTCGCTTGAAAATGACATGCAAAAGAGCCAATGGCACTTTGTCAATAAAGTGGGCATGGTAAGTAGGCGTGTTCTTTTGTTTTTTTAATAAAAAAACATTGAGTGCTGTTTTTCCCCATCAAGTCTCTTGAGTATTTCTTGCTATTTTATGTTTTTCACATTTATTGGGTTTTGAAGTGGGCGTGGCAAATTTAATATAGCCTATGTCTTAACTGGATACCACAGCTATTCAATAGAAAAATAATAATTGAAATACCGCCTGTCGTTCTCGAGCTTTGCGGTCCCGAACATACGTGATTGCATTTTTATATAATAGTATAGATATAAACTATAAAAAAGTTGTTATAATCTCAAATAATTTTGTTTTTTTTTTTTTGTGGACTGTATTTCATAACATATTAATTAATACGAAATTCTAATGGAAAAATTATTCTATATTTTCGTTTCTTCTAAAAATTATGTTCTCTAAGGCACTACTTGTCGTTAATAACATTTTATTAGATCGATAGATTCATAACAGGGTCAGTTGCTTTGTTTTTGTCGTTATAGTATTTTTTTATTTGACATAACACTAGAACCGTAAAACCATCTGTTATGTCTACCAGTTTTTAAGATAATTGCTTCTTTTATTACAACGTTTAGCGTAAAAACCATTTAAGTGCCGCAGTCAAAAGCAGCCCATAGTCGAATTTTTCTATTATTTTTATTTTACTGATTTTTTTTTATGTGTCTAAACTTTAACCTAGTCATAGAATATCATCAATCAATCACTTATTGATTGCTGTTGTGTATTTAACCTTATGTCAAGGCATTTCACCGCATTGAAAGGCCGGAAACGGAAAACGACAGTATTGCAAAAAGAAAAAAAAAATGCTATCAATACAATTGAAATAAATACACGGTTCTTTTTTCTAAATAAATCCAAAAAAGGAAAGAAAAAATCACTGTTTTTATTATGATAAGAAAATGACGAAGAAGAAGAAGTAGCACCTTGGTTCTTACAGCTTCTAACTCCACTCAGAAGAGCATCCTTTTTTTATGCCCTAGCTTTACACAGCAGCATATCGCCACTTAATAAAATTGAATTTTATTTCAATTGGTCACGTCCGTCTCACTGTCTGTCTGCATAACTGCCACCTAGTCACTGCTTGACTCTCTGACTGTCTTACCTACAATTTATTAACCCTCACCATGCCGCATAACAACAGCAACAACTGCTACCAGCTCCTTGGGGAATACATCAACACCACATTCAGCAACAACAACAACAACAAGCATCACATCATCATCTTGTTGATTACGTTGTATTACCGTGAAAATATTTGTGTTTTTCCACGTTCGTGTTGTTTTGGGATTTTTATTGCTCAATCTGCTGAAACCCTCAAAATCAACAGGTTTTGAGGCTAGAGTGTTTAGCACAGTTGTTGACGTTGTCTGGTCCAAGTCAGCCAAGAGGTGGGTGGTTCAATACCTGTGTCTGTGTGCGTTTGTGATTGCAAAAAGGTGATTGCATATGTTGACATGTAACTGATACATCCTTAGGGAATTGAACTTGGAAATATTTCATCTCTACTTGCAGATATATACATTTATATGCACATATATTTTGTTGATATTGTAAAAGGAAATAGTTCTGTTTTTACTAATGATTCAATTTCGAACCCTAAGTAAGTGCTTGTTAACTTGATTTCATAGATAAATGCTTAACTATACAAAATAAATAAAACATTTGTGATTTTATTGCGAAAACTGCATTATAAGTCAATCTTAATCTTATTCGCTATATAATAGGTTGGCAGCGAAGTTGTAGCGAGCTTGCCTTCCAACCAGGGGCCCCAGATTCGGATCCCGAGCAAGCTTTTACGGTCGGTCCTACGCTTTTGTCTTTACTCTTTCTTTCCTTAATTCTAATTCATTGCAATCAAAATTTAAGCAAACACTTGGCGATATCGTCGTAGAGTATCGTTGAAACGATGATCGTTTTGAAAGTTACGTGATGAGAGCCCTGAATTCATCCCGTCGTTGGGAAATCGATCGGGCTTTAATGGATTTGGCTTTAATGGAATAATTACAATTGAAATACTTTAATTTAACCACGAATAAGTTTTCTTTATCCATATTTTTTCTTCATCAGCAGCTTATTTTTTCCGTCAACATACTAGATTTAATGAAAAAATATGAAACTGACCAGAATACTTTTATTTTTTTACATTTACTTTGAATTTTTATAAAAAACTCAAAAACTGGACTATTTTAATAACTACTCTGAATAGCTAAAAATCGACCATTTCAGGCCAAACAAGAAAAAAATTATTTTCTTCCTTATTTGCACAAGCCAAGCAAAACCAAGGGTTCTGTTGTTCTCCCCCAAACACTTATGGACTACCCAAAACTCGACTAGGTCCATCAAAACTTACTTACTTACTTACTTAGGTGGCCGTAACAACCCGTTACGTGTCCGGGTTTCGACGGACCTCATCAGCTCTCGCCAGGCGCCTCTACTTTGCGCGCGCCTTCTCCAAACGGATACACCAAGTGCGGTTAGGGCTTCCTCAGCCTGGTCCATCCATCGGAGGCATGGTCTCCCTCGTCGTCGTTGACCAACGATCCTCGCCTCGAACACCTTTTCGGCTGGAGCTTCGTCGTCCATCCGATGGCCATGATCCAGCTAACGTAATCGCTGCACAGTTATACGCCGAACTACGTCAATGTATTCGTAGATGCGATAGTTATCGCCGACTTGGACAGGACCAAAGGATTTGCTAAGAACTTTTGAACTCTCTCGAACACCCCCAGAGCGGCTGCATCAGTTTGCGAAAACTATCCATTGCTCAGCGCCATAAAGCAGCACTGGTTGAACGAGCGTCTTGTAGAGTGTTAGTTTTGTCGATCGAGAGAGGGCTCTGTAACTTAGTTGCTTACTGAGCCCGTAGTAACACCTATTAACAATTATTGTTCTTCGCATTATCTCCAGGCTGACTTTGTAGTTGTTATTAATGGAGGTGCCAAGGTATACAAACTCCTTGACTACTTCAAAGTTATAACTGCCGGATGAAACGTGGGAGTCTAGACTCCGCGCTCCTATGCTCGTAGACGGCATATACTTTGTTTTACCCTCATTTATCGTCAAACCCACTTTGGCTGATTCCTTTTCGATAGCTGTGAAAGCAGCGGTAACATCTCTCTTGGTTCTGCCGACAATATCAATATGATCAGCGTACGCAAGGAGCTGGACACCATTGTAGAAAATGGTGCCATTACAATGCACACCGGCCTTTTCTACGATCCCTTCTATGATAACGTTGAAGAGATCGCAAGACACTGGATCGCCTTGTCTAAAACTTCTTTCGGTATTGAAGGTTTCGGAGAGGTCATTTCCTACTATGACGGAGCTTCGATTGCAACATAACCCGATCATATCTAATGTAAATTGGGTCGATCACAATCTATGCCAACCAGATCATTAATGAAGAATGAATGGATTTAAATTAGTAGAGTAAGGTCTACCGTAGGGTGATGTGTAACAAGACGATTTTTTGTACAAAATGTTAACATATGAGTGAATGAACAACATTGATATGTTTCTTTTGACAACATCTACTTTTTCCGAAGTATTGGAAGTCGGCAGACACATTTCATTATTTTGAAATTTACAAAAAATAGCGTTTCGGATAAAATTTTTCTTTTTCAGATATTATGTTATGTGTAATAACTCTAATAATTTTTCATAGTACAATATCAGCAGACTGCTGAAACTAAGATGGCAGTGAAAATAGAAGAACAACAACTTACTACAACATGCATGTAAGTGGTAAAAAAAAGCTTTGATCTATCTTCGAAAAAAGAGCTTACACCAAATAAGTGTGAATTTAAAATTAGAAGAACTTTAAGCTGCTTTCGTATCATTTGTGTACAAAGTAATTCATAGTTATTTGATCTAACATTGACGAAAACGAATACACATGAACAGCTAAGTGGATCATTGCTATCATATAAGGCTGCTGATGAGTTGGCTTAGCGGCCAACGAAATAGGTCTGTCTAGTCTGCTGTATGATTGCTACTCTTTAAAAAGGGTATTGTTGTTGTTGTTGGTTGTTTTCTTCAGAAAGCAATACAGACCTTGAGCTCGAAAATCGAACTCTTAATTAATAATTACTAGAGTTATTAAGCATAACATAAAACTTATAAAAAATAGGTCGAAATTAATTTACAAATAAATTTTCTTCAGATTTTAAAAGTGAGTCATCTACTCACTATCTTTAAATTGTTAAATAGTGTACAATACTTAAATGTATTGTTTAATATCTTTAAATATAACATAAGATTTCACATTTTTCACGTTGTGGTAAAATTACATTAATGAGAAAAAAGTGACTTACATTGGGGTGATGTGTAACACTCAAGGTAGGGTGATGTGTAACACATCTTACACATTATAATTGCCATTAAAGAGGTAACAACGTCAAACTCTAGATGTAATCATATCAAGTGCATTAAAAGAGATCGCAGCAGTTCATACTATTGAGTCTAGACCCAAATCGAATCCTGGTAGGAAGTCAATGAAAAGCTGTGTTATATCAATACCACAGAAATGTTTACAGTTGCAGAAGGTGGCAAAAAAAAAAACAAATACATGACAAAGAAAGCTGCAGATGCTCGTTCGCAAAACCGACGCTCTTCTTCGTCATCCAAAGAACATCGAGATTTTTGCATAACTTCTTGCGATTTTCACAAAAATTGACTTGAATGCAACAAATGCATGTGCCTTTTTTATTTTTTATGAGCCATTTTATTTGTGAGAATTGTCACTCCGATATGGATATTTCCAACGAATAATCATTTTATATTTGAAATGTATTTTTTTGCAATTAATAAAGCTATTCATATATTCTATTGAAGTTAACAATAAATTTTTTCAATTTCAACGTATAAGTGTGTATGTGTTTTGAGAATCAGAATCTATATATAAAAATATAAAAAGGCTAAGGAAAACCGTTCAATACTATTTTCTCCTGTGTTTCTCAACCGATTTTGATGATTTTTTGTTTAAAATGAATCAGAGTAGGGAGGAGCACCGACAAATTTTAAAAAAAAAATGCTAGATGGAATACCCAGCGTTACACGGGGTGGTATGGCATTCAGGGTATTTCTCAACCTATTATGATAGTTTTTTTAAAGGAATCAGAGTAGAAAGAAGGAGTGCACCGAATAGTTTTTAAAGAAATATGCTAGCTGGAATACCCGGCTTCACTCCCGTGTCCCATGGTCCCAAAGGTCGAGTTTCGACCACTGGCGTACACTAGTTTCATTAAGTTCTTATCATAATACTTTTAATAAACATAAAAAGACAAAATAAACACAAAATATAAAAGTTCCTGGTTTTTAAACCAACAGTTTGTTGGTGTTACACATCACCCTACCGATTTGAAAAAGACTAAAAAGCCATATTTGCCATTTTTGTTCTACTTCATCTATTTCCCAAAATATTCAACAGGTGTTTCTCAACCAATTTTGATAATTTTTTTTTTAATGAATCAGAGTAGAGAGAAGGAGTGCACCGAATAATTTTTAAAGAAATATGCTAGCTGGAATACCCGGTGTTGCTCACTTTGAATTGGATATTCTGCAAGGAATAGGCCTTTAAAACAATCAAAAATTCAATTTCATAACACTTTTATTGCAAATATAACGTGGTTACACATCACCCCACTTCTGTCTAAGAAGCTCGGTCAAAGACCTTCCAAGGGCTCAAATGGCTATCCATATAATCACTGAAGCTTTCATACAATATAATCATTTTTTTTTTGTGTATTTATCATCAAGCTTATTACCAAATTAAATTTATGATTTACCTTACTTAATAACAAAATTTGATCTCTTTACTACAGCATTAAGCCACAATTTGAAAACTTCGAGGTATCCAAGGGCTATCATGGCGGTATCGGTGGCTATGAGGAAATGGACGGTGGTGAAGGTGTTGCCGGCGATGGACCTGGCGGTGGACGCGTCTACGATGATGACAGACCCGATTCACCAGCATCCTTTGATGAAATCGAACGTCCGCCACTGCGTAAAATTGACAAATATTGCAAAGCCGAATGTCCTTGCATGCCTGCGCGTTACACAATTGCCACGATGGCGTGTATTGGCTTTATGATAGCCTTCGGCATGCGTTGTAATATGTCGGCGGCTAAGCTGAAAGGTGAACACAATGGGGTGAGTATTGGATGCTTTGGAAAATAATATGTATAATGAGAATGAAGGCAGTGGGTAGAAGCTTTTAATAAAAGCTTAATACTATTATAGTGCTTAAGTTGATTGTTGTGCATTTTGAAGCATATCAGTTGCGAATTTTAAATTTAATTCCGTTATTGTTGTTGTTGTAGTTGTCAATTAATTTGTGACAGTTACATGTTGATTGTGACATCATAGCATCATTATTTTTCGAACTTGAAGTCACGTTCTACACTCGCTCTACAATGCATTGTTCCTTGACTTCAAGCAATGGTTGGGCATTCCATTTCAGCTTTTTAACAAATGAACAAAATCATATTTGTTATCCTTCTCCTTCCATCACATTTCATGCACAAAAAGTTGAAATTCTCGTATGAATGTAATTCCGTCACGCTCGTTAATAATGCCTCGAGGGCTTTTTAGCTTTTAGGCGTCGACAAACAGGATGTTTTTCAGTAGCTTCCGGTTTTTTTTCTTTCAAACCATTTTAATGGCTTTATTGTTGTGCTCTGCTCCATTTGTTCGGAAGGAAAGTCATCATTTGGGTTGAAGGCGAATGTGATGAGTATTTTAATGTGAGTTACAAGAGTATTATGCCGCCAAAACGATGGCATTTTTCGCAAAAAATTTAGTCAAATTAAAACATGTTTCGTATTCAGGCAGGAAAAATATCTAGTTAAAATAATTTAAAAATTAGTCCCGAATAACTTCTACCTAAAACGCTCAAACAGCATTTGCCATCAGAGCTACTTAGCCCAAAGCTTTGCTTCAAATTTTAATAACACGAGCAGGAAGTGGCCATCACTTCCGGTCACACTTATAACATTTCCCCCACTGCCAGCAGTTATAAGCAATTCTTAATAAAAGCCGCCTGAATAATTCATATATTGATAACTCTAACAATGGTGTTTTTTTTCTGCCTTTTTTTCAGACTGTATTTATGAACTGGACAGTGGCGGTGGAGAGTCATGTGGATTCATCATTCTTCTGGGGCTATTTGGTAACACAGATTCCTGGCGGTTTCATTGCATCGAAATTTCCTGCCAATAAAATTTTCGGCTTGTCCATCGTCAGCTCGGCAGCGTTGCATCTTTTTGTACCATTCGCCATGACGCTGGCGCATGGACATGTTGTCATATGTGTGCGTGTGCTGCAAGGACTGTTCGAGGTAAGTCTTTGGAAATAAAAATCCTTACAAAAAACCCACACAAGGATTTCCATTCATATCAAATCCTTTGTACTATTAATGAAAATGCAAAAATTCGATTTGGATTTAAATACGAGCGAGAGAACTCAAATGCAAAGCATTGAGCAAAACATCCTACGCCTCATCATAAGTAGATCAAAGTCACTTGAGTTTGTTTTGTAAATTACGTCATGCGTGTCATTTTTGCCATTTGCCCAAAAACTGTGCCAGCGCTGGGGTAATCCTGCATATCTCTGTTTGTATATGCCAAGCAAGTCCTTCAGCTGCGTGCCTATATCTGGCTATTCATATGAAAAACATGATGTAATCTCTGCTTCTTAAACATTCTACGCTTTTCTTTACCGTAACATATACATTTTTTTCCTCACCATTGATTGACGAAATCCCCCATCTCGTATATTTGTTTTTTTTTTTTTCTATTTATGATTTTTATCCCTTTTTTCCAATAACAACATAAGTTGTTATTTTAATGTGATTTTTTCCATTATTGTTGTGTTTCGTCTTTGTTTGGCATTTCTTTTGTTTTCTTTAGACTTTGTTACATTACGCTTTGTTACTTGCTTTGGCTATTTATTTTATATTTAGTTTTGTTCTCCCTTTATCTCTTGTAGGGTGTTACATATCCAGCCTGTCATGGTATTTGGCGTTTTTGGGCGCCACCCATGGAGCGTTCGCGTCTGGCTACTTTAGCATTTAGCGGTTCATATGCGGGCGTTGTTGTTGGTCTACCGCTATCCGGCTTACTGGCCGATGTGGTGGGCTATCAGGCACCCTTTTATGCTTACGGTGTATTTGGCATAACATGGTAAGTGAAGAAATAATGTTAATTTTATAGTAACAATTTTTTTAGAAATTTTTATAAGTTTAAAAAAGAACATTTCTAATATACACTGTTACAAATATGTGTTGATACAAAAGCAAAGTAGATTTTTTCAATAAAGCTTAATTTTGTTTTAAGAAATATGAATGCAGAAATATTAAATAAAGTTTGAATATTTGATTTATATGACAATTACTCTATGGCCAGCCCTTTATTAGCCACAACTCGCCGAAGTCTGCAATCAGAATTGTTACACGCAGCACGTACTACTTCCATCGGTATTTTGTACCATACATCAATAATAGCAGCTTTAGAATCCTTCAAGCTATTGTACTTATATTGCTCAAGTCGCTGTACCATATATCCCCATATGCAAAAGTCCCAGGGATTGTAGTCTGGTGAGCCATTCATCTTTAGGTATAAAATCTGTTAAGTTTTGCTCACACCAGTCTTGAACCAGCTTAGCGGTGGGAGTAGGTGCGCCATTTTGTTGGAAGCAGTAATATTTGGTTCCATAAATGGCCTCTACGTTAGGCTTCAGATTCAGGCTTCAATTTCTCTCAACATTTTAGTAGAAACTCACTTCCGTGGTTGTACAGAAATAGGCCACACTCCAATTCAGGAGGAGTACGCACCCACTGTCAACAACTCCCTCGATCTAAGCTCACAATCAAAGCTCAAATGGGCAATTGAAAGCTTCAAACCGTTTAAGTCACCAGAACCAGACGGCGTAGTCCCCATAGAAACACAAAAAGCTTATGATATCACAAAGCAATGGCTTATGATGATCTACCAAGGCTGCCTAGACCTCAATCACATCCCCACACTTTGGCGACATGTGAGGGTTGCTTTCATACCTAAGGCGGGCAAAAGCTCACACGTAAACCCAAAAGACCTTCGACCAATTAGTCTCTCATCCTTTCTGCTAAAAACTCTAGAGAGATTAATAGAAATCCACTTGAGACAAAAGATAGTAGAAAAACCATTGTCATCGGCACAACACGCTTACACCAAAGGCAAATCCATGAAAACAGCTCTCCACTCCATAGTCTCCATCATTGAAAAATCTCTTCTTCAAAAGGAATATACAATGCTAGCTTTTATTGATATAGGCTATCACAAATGCGCTAACGGAGCTTGGTATGGATGCTACGCTGGGAGCACTTATAAATCAAATGCTAGTAAGCAGGATTATAAGTGCAAATCTCGGTATGACATCTACGGTCAGATCTGTACCAAGGGGAACTCTTCAAGGAGAGGTTCTCTCGCCTCTACTCTGAAACCTAGCGGTTAATACAGACATCCGTCTAGAGGCCACCTCTCAATGGAGGGAGGGCACATTAGGACACTCTAGTATAAGGAAGTTCCTTCCTCCGATACCCAAATCCGTAGACTACATCACACAAAAACTTTTCATTGACAGGAAATTTGATGTATCCATTCCCTCCCGCGAAGAGTGGGCGGTTGGAAACCTTCCACCAAACAATGTCATCAGAATCTATACAGATGGATCAAAATTAGATGGCAAGGTTGGAGGAGGAGTCTACTCTGATACATTGAACATTAATCTGGCTTTCAAGCTACCCGACTAGTGCAGTGTTTTCCACGCGGAAGTAGTCGCAATACATGAAGCAGTAACTTGGCTTCAGATGAATGCAATATCCTCCATGGATATCTACATACTATGTGATAGTCAGGCCACCTTGAAAGCCCTAGAATCTGTTGAAACAACATCCAAAACAGTAATTAAAGTAAATAAAAGATGGCAGAGCAGCTCAAAATACACCTATGATGGATTCCCGGACATTGAGACTTTCTAGGAAACTGCAAAGCAGATGAACTCGCTTGCACTGGAACAACGAAACAACTCTCGATAGAGAAAGAAAGTATTGGTTTATCCCTCACCACATGAAAACTACTCACAAATGAGCTCTCCCTAAATAAAGCCAACATTAGATGGTCAACGGGAAGCGCATGCCATACAGCGCGTCAGGTTTTGCCAAAAATCATACTAAAACGCTCAAAAGAACTGATATCTCTGAGAAGGGATCAAATCAGTACTATGATAGGTATCCTAACAGGACACTGTTAGAAGTGCACAACGACTTCTGTAGAAGCAGCAGAGATGAAGAGGAGGAGGAATCTACAAAACATCTTCTCTGCACTTGCCCAGCGCTAGCTAAAAATCGCCACCTTCACTTAGATAAATGGTTCTATAAAGACCTCGATGATCTCTCAGATTCTTCGGTCTACCGAATCCTTAGCTTTGTCAACAGCTCAAACTGGTTTAAATAGAGAGGGAAATCAACCCAATGGTATCACAATGGACAGCCGTTTCAACCCTAGGCATCAGATTTTTCTGCAAGACTTCTTCTAGGTAATACTTAGCGTTTATTTTTACACCTTTGTCGATGAAGACTAGCGGCAATTTACCTTTTCTGGATATCGCACCCCAGACCATAATGGATGTCGAGTTTTGGTATCTTGGCACATGGTTTTTATCATTGGGGATGTCCTTGTATCTGTCATTTTGCGTGTGGTGCGGTGCCTCCAGGACGAAAAGTTTTTCGTCGGAAAAAACGATGTCGTCGCCAGCGTGCCAAGAAAGGATCAGTTTCGATCTTTGCAATCGCTTGTCTACGGTTGCTCGCAACGCAAAAGGAGCCTTAAGGATTCTCCGTTCATTCCTATAATTTTGGCCATCTTTCGTGCTGAACGGTCATAATTTCGTCGAATTCGTTCTCTCACTATTTTAATCGCATTCGCCGTACGGACGTTCCGTTTTCTTCCACTTTTCTTACGGTCTTGTATGGAGCCAGTATCCAGAAATCGCTTAATCGTATAATATACGTTATTTCTCTTCACTCCTAAATGTGACAAATCGCGGAAGTTTACTCCACAACTTAAACCAGTTTTGTATTTATTTACAATTATGGAGCGTATATTAACCATACCGAATAACTTTTTACTGTCCTGAATAAAACAATTTAAATGTAACTTTGTATATAACTGAAATTTTAACGAATATTTTGTTACGCAAATTTTTATAATCCAAAAGATATAGTGCAACAAAGATTTGTATGAAAACATATTTGTCACACTGTAAAAACATTAGTTTTACAATAAATATGAATTTAAAAATTAAAAAAAAAAAATAAATGTACGACAATATTTCTCCTTTGTCTTGCATTATGGTAAGGTGACCAATTTTTTACAATGAAAAGGTCGTGTCTTGAGTATTTGTGATATTTTTTATATTTGTAGTAAATTTTTTGACATTCACAAAAACAAAATACATTGAGTTTTGAAAATTATATACATATTAAATTTTATTATATTCGAAAAACATAATTTTTTCAAAACAAATTTATTTTTCGTAGAAGAAAATCAATAAAAAGAAACTAAAATACAGTAATGTACTACAATATGCTCAGAGTTCACAATTTATTTTATAGATTTTTTTTTATGAATATATCACAAATACACCACTTTGTGAATACCCCTAATATAAAAATAAAATCTATAGAAGATATTTTGCTTATTTATTCATCATTTTTAAATAGATACTTTTTAAATAGCTTTTACTATTTCAATTCTATTCAAACAATTCTTTCACTAGGTATCTTTTCTGGCTTTGGCTCTGTTTCGAGAATCCACGCAAGCATCCTGCCATCAGCATTCCTGAGCTGAAATACATCGAAAAATCGTTGGGCGAAACGTCAGTACAGCCAACAATGCCATCACTGAAAACAACACCCTGGCATGAAATGGTGCGTTCCATGCCCGTCTACGCCATCATAGTGGCAAACTTTTGTCGCTCCTGGAACTTTTATCTATTGGTGCTATTCCAGTCATCCTTTCTAAAGCATAAATTCGGTTTTAAAGTCGAAGAGGCTGGCTTTGTGGGTTCGCTGCCACATTTGATAATGACCACAATAGTACCGTTCGGTGGTATGTTGGCCGATCATTTGCGCAAAAACGGCGTCATGTCAACGACAAATGTGCGCAAGCTATTCAACTGTGGTGGCTTCGGAATGGAGGGGCTGTTCTTTCTATTTGTGGCGCATTCCGATACAGCGGTAAATATAACTCTAGATAGTTAGTGAGTCAGGGAAAGAGTGTTCAATTCTGTTGAAAATTTTTTGAACAGACTGGTGCCATGTTTGCTCTGACCTGTGGTGTGGCTTTCAGTGGCTTTGCTATATCTGGCTATAATGTCAATCATCTGGATATCGCGCCACGTTATGCTAGTATATTGATGGGTCTCTCCAACGGCATTGGCACCTTGGCTGGCATTATTGTGCCCTATGCCTTGGATGGACTCATACAAAAGGATGTAAGTTTGTTTGGAGTTGGATTTGAATGTAGTTTTTTTTTATGATGTGTTTTTTTTCGCTGGCAATTTTCTATAGCCTAAAGGCTGCTGGACAACTGTCTTCACCCTAGCTGCCTGTGTTCACTTAATAGGCTGCACATTTTACGGTATTTTTGCATCCGGCGAACTGCAACCTTGGGCTGAACCAACCACTGAGGAGAAACACGTCTGGGCTCCACCTGTAGGGGCCGTCATGCAAGATACCGGTGAAGGTGGTGGCACCTTCTTCAAGGAAACATCATTTGTAAGTAATGCGTTGAGCGGGTTAAAAAAATTAAGGACTTTATGAAAGTTTTATTATAAATAATATGTTAGATTTTACACAAGAAATCATTTTTCAAAAAACAAATTATCAAGAGCACTAAATGCGCGTCATTCTCTAAAATTTCCCAAAAAAAAGAAAAGACGTTAAAGAAACAATCGATTTTTTACGTCCAACCTGTTTATTTAAAACCATTAAGAAAAGAATGCATTAACTTTACTTACACTGTAAAACTTATTTTGGTTTACAAAAGAAAAAAATACCAACTTTAATAATTTGACTTTTCAACATTTTCCCACTTTTTTCCATAGGGTGAACCGCAGTATACCGAACAAAGTCAAATGCAACAGCCGAATGCCATCAATTATGGCGCTACAGGACACGTGGCAAATAATCCTTTTGCCTTGTCGTCAGCAACAATAATCGAGGAAAGTGTACAACCTGAAAATCTTACGGAGGCGTATGCCTATGACTATCAACATCAACAGCCTGAGCAACCCTATACAGCGCCATACCAACAGCAATAAAAAACCAATAAATATTAAAAACACAAAAAACAAAAACAGCACTAAAAGCATAAAAATCACGTGATTCATAAAATTAGTGTTAATGTCATGCTACAAACCGAAACGAGTTAAGTTGAATATATGCTAAAAAAAATATATGACACTAATTTTAGCCAAAAAGTCAACTAAACAAAAAACCTGCAAAAGGAAATCATGACGAATCAACTACAAACATGTTAACTGAAAGTACGATCAACCAACCAAATCATCAATACAAACTATATCATTCATTATTTCTTAAGTAAAAACACAAATAGAGAAAAATTTATTTATTCATAGAATATTCATTGTTCATTTATTTTATAAAAAAAACAAATTTATTTATTTTTAACTTAAATATGTAAGTATAAAAGAGAAAATAAAAATATATATATATCGATTGTTGATTAATTATCTAAATGTCATATTTAAAACTAAAGTTAATATTGTCCGGTTTACAATGTTGATAAATTACAAAGAGTTATTATGTTGAGCTAAGTATATTCAAAACTATAGTTAATGAATGTATTGAAGTAAAATGTATAAAGGTAAAATGAAGTAAGTTTAGATAGATTGGAAATATTTTTCGACCCAGAAAAAGTTTTGGGGAAATTTATTTATTTTGTTTTTAAAGACTTATTAATATTTTCTTTTATTCATTATATAATCTTTAGAGTACAATGTCTAGTATTATCCTCAATATTCACTTCTACATCCCTGTGAACATTTAGCAGAGCTAGACCATTGAGCCTTTCTCCTTCAGTTTTACTTCTTATGCGACCCATACATGCTGCGACCAAAACAAAACTGGAAATGTAACCTGAAAGCGATATTTCACAAATTCTGCCACACACGCTGCGATGGTTGAAGTAACCAGCCTTGGTTGCGACCAAAATATTAAATGATTTTTATATTGGCGTAACCTGAGTTGCAACCGTCAATGAGTTGCGTAACTTCGACACACACGCTGCGACTTCATTCTGATAAACGTCAAAAACTTCCAGGTTACACTTCCAGCTTTGCTTTGGTTGCAGTGTGTATGGGCCGCATTATGTATTTCTTGAGTCTACGTAGCGACGAAAACGCATCTTCGCTCAACGCGATAGACACTGGCAAATTTGCCGTTATCTGTAGAATTCGACTGATTATTACAAATATCCTTTTATCGCAAAAATTAAGAGATTCCATAAATGTTTTTGGCCGATTTGTTTGATTCAAAGCCTTATTTTCGCACTTGATCTTTATATTTAAAATATAAGCTTATATATCTAAATTTATAACGATAACCCTAAAATTACTACTAAAATCGTCATCACAGGCATACAGACGGATATGGCTAAATTTGGGTGGTGATGATGATCAAGAATATATGCACATTGGCCGACAAGAAAGTGGCCCGATATATTTGGCTACTTTTAAACCATTGATTTCCAGATTTAAGTGCAACTTTTTTATAAAAGTGTCAAAATATCTCCGAGAAAATTGCTTTGACAGTCCGTGGTGTGGTTCGGTAGGGCCAGATTAAGAGTCGATTTAATTTTTTATAATCGTCTTAGCCCTGGCTGGACTAAATTTTACTTCTTTCTCAATTTTGTTAGAGAATCTTTTATGAATATATTATATATGTTTATTATAGCTCAACTTTCATTTCAGGATTACATTATATGTGCATGACTGATTAGAAGAGAACTTCAAAAACAACTTTGTTAAGCTTGCAAATACTTATTTTAATGTAAAGCAAATAAATTTAAAATTGATCGCTTCTCCTAATTGAGAGATCTTAATTCCTGTATGCAAACTTTTGTTTTTATGTTACTAAATAATCATTTCTAATTAAACTGCATCTTAACTTTTCGTTAATATTCTTAAGTTTTGCAAAAGTCAAAAATTTGTATGCTGTACGTAGACTTTTGTTGGTCACTTTATATAACTTTCTTAAATATGTTACCACGTATGATTATGAGCTTAACGGAGAATGGAGTGACGAAGTAGAGTTCTCTTTACACCCTTAGGTTGCGTACATAGTGAACGCCGGTTCAGACAGGCAGGCAGATCAGATCAGAAAACACATTCGAGCCGTGTCGGACAAAAAAACACTTGCACTGTTCTTTCAGTTGTGTGCTAGTGCGCGCACATCAGGGGGGAGAGACAGAGAGAGATAGGGTTTACTCTGTACGTGTCCTGCCCAAGATTGCCAGTTTTGTGGGAAAAAATCCTAATTGTGGTAATTTTGAATTGCCCTTCGGAATTTTTTTTCGGGAATTCCCATGGTATTTTTTAATTTAGAGTAGATTTAGATTTTTTCATTAGCGTGGGAATTCAGTGTAGTATTTTCTAATTGCCGTGGGTATATGGGAATTTGTTTCTTCAAATGATTTTTTCACATTTATTAAGCAAGAACTTCATATGAAAACTTTGCATTACATGCATTAAACGCTATGTTTACACCATGATTATATGTCGTAAGTTACGTATGTAGAATCCCTTAAATTATTGTTATTTTTGTGGTATCTCTTAATTCGTATAGGATTTTTTTTTTGATATTTATGGAATATGGAATTCTTGGTGGTATTTTCAAAAAGCGTGGTATTTTTGTGGTAATTTTTAATGATTGTGGGATTTTTTTGTGGTATTTTTTAATTGCGGTGGGAATTTTTTTTTTACCTTTGCCATAATAATTTTGGTGGTATTGAATTTATGGTACTTTGGGAAAAGTACCGTAATTTCCTTGGGAATTGTTCCGAATTTGAATTGGCAATCTTGACGCTGACCCACACTGCATTAAAACAAAAGAGATGCTTGACTTACTTGAATTCTTTATTACTCCTTTATGAACATCTGATCTGATCAGCCTGTCTGCTTGAACAGGTGTTCACTATGTTCGCAACCTTACGCAGCACGCATGATCGCATATAAATATAGTGAATAACATTAATATTCGGTTTTTTTTTATTTTCTTCTGCATATGTTGCAATTTTTTTTTGTTAAGAACAAAGAAAACTACAATTTTATGTTTGGAAATAAATTATACATATTTCAAGAATACAGTTTTCAAAAATAAAATCAAGTTAAATAGAAAATAAGACTAAAAAAAGCATGCTACTTAAATATAGTAATAATTTAGTGATAACAATTATCATTAATAAGATATTCAAATTAAAATTAATATTTTGTGCTATAACCTTTGTTTTTGACTACCTCGTCTAGGCGTTTTGGCATACTGGAAATAATTTTTGAAGCACAATCGGCTCCAGTTTTATGCCGTTCTTCATCAACTTTTCAAATCCCGTATGAGAGAAGGTCTCCCGCGAAGACGCCGTTCCATAAATTCTCCGCAGAACTTAAGTCGGATCACTATGGAGAAGGACCGATTACTTTTGGGCAATTGTAGAGCCACCATTCTCTAACTACATAACCCTTATGCCACGGGTCTTTATTCTGGTGAAGTGTAAAACACAATAAAGTCTCCATTTTTGCTGAGTACTTCAATTTATCTCTTAAAAAATTTAGATAAAACTTTTTGTTCATTATCCCGTCAACGAAAACTAAATGTCCAACTCCTTTGGCCGAAATGCATAACTCATTCGTCACTTTCGAAAAGATTGAATTTTCTTTCTTCAAGGAATATGACGTCATTTCACCAGCTTAAGCTATTTTTAATGTGATCCTCATCGAAATTCAGCGTAAAACTTTTATTTCAAAGATTTACAAATGGCTTCTATATTGCTACTCTGCCTTTATAACCTTTTCCTTCAAAAGTGTGTTGAATAGCCTGTGCTAAAATATTTGTGGTGCATTCAAACAAGAATTTTCCTTTATTTTGTGCAGAATATTCCTCTTCCCGTACACTCAATTTTTTCGGTCGTCCTTTTTGTTTAATTGCTTGCAACTTTCCTTCTTCCCTGAATTTTCTGACAATGTCGACTACAATACTTGGTCTCATGTTCAACATTTCTGCAGTTTCATTATACGTTTTCGTTTCAACGCAGAAATTAATCAAGAGTTTTCTTTCTATTATCGAATTTTTACCCTTGGGTCGCATTGCGTCTATCGACTAAAATTCTTGTTTAGAAGTAAAATTCCAAAATTTTGAAAATGTTATTAAATTCTTGCACTTAGAAGCACAATAGCTTACCGAAATAATCTCTTTTTTATTTCAAATGCTTAAAGTTCAACATTTATGGAAGTTGTTTCCCATTTGTTAATTTAAGAAACCCGAATATTAAAGTAACATGAGTCTTATTTTGGTATTTTTTTAATCTTAACATGGTATTTTTTAATTTTATTCGATTCAATTTTTAAAAAATATGTATTTTAAACTATATCCAAACATAAAATTTTATATTTTTTTTATTCTTAATACAAAAAAAAACCATCATACATATACAGAAAAAAATAAAAAAAAACTAATATTAATGTTACTCACTGTATATGTAAAAAGCAGACCGCTCACATTGGGACCTCTTACTAAAGAATTTTAGGTTCAATTTCTTCAGAATAAACTATAACTGCATCATTTATGCGTTTTGAAACATTGCCTTAAAAGAATTTTTTAATTGATTTTCACCCATCTCCACCGAGTTAATAAATTAAACTGACTAAGTTATAACTGCACATCACAGTGGCGCTGCTGCGATAACGGTACTTTACTTTACAGAGAACAACAACGTGGTAGAACATGCACACATGTACAGAGCTTTGTTTCTTGTTATGGTGAAATTGTGAATTTTTTTGTTTCATTCTCATTTAACGCTGCAGCCACACATGATAGTACTGGCATGCTAATAAAGAATATGTATTTACTTCGAAAATATTCCGAAATAATCATCAAATTTCGCTGCGGCCACACGTGATAGTAAATTTTCATTTGAAAAATGTCGTCAAAGCCAAAGGTTCGACCACTTTTTTATTCCGTTTGCTTTTATTCAGTGATGCTTTATATGCCAACACAGCACCAAACTTAAACGGGATAAAAATGGGGAACTAAATGTTGTAAAATGTGTTTATCAATATTTTTCAAAATGAAATGCAACTTATTCATATGATATTTTATGTGTCATATAAGGGCAATTAAAATAATTGCATATATTTCACTACAAGACATGAAAGAAAAGTGCATATTTAAAGATCGAATATTTTAGGGAGAAAATACAACACTGTTTTCTTACTTCGATTTCGCACTGTCTGTGGTTGTCGAAATTCACTGCCTCAGCAAAAAGTTATTGCCAGTGAACTGCCAGTGATGTCAAGGTGTGAGTGTATTAGTGAAAAGTTAGAGTGTATTGAGTTTTTCGAACTGCTACTGTCTTCGAACTGGCACGTGTGGCTAGGGGGTAATGCAGCGTCGATCTAAGCACCAGTGTTGCAGGTCAGTGCTTTAGCACTGCAAATACTTTTTAATGTGGTATTAATATTGACTTTGTGTATCTACTTAGAGATGAGCATGCAAAACAATAAATATTATAATTTAAAATAGTTTAAAATGTTACAACTTTTATAATTTATGCTTTACAATTTATTATTATTACATTTGGGGGGATTTTACCTGAGCATGAGTTAAAATATTTAAAAAAGGAGAAAAAATAGACACATAATTTTTTTGAGTGGTTATTAGACCCGCACACTACGCAGAATATAAAATATTTTTATTTTTTTTTTTATTTCATTCAACTTTCTTGACAATATCATTTGAAAATATGACTTCATTAAAATTATTTATAAAAAATTTTCGTTTCTTGATTCGAGAAATTTTTAGCCAAATAAAACAAAAAATAGTGAACTCAAAGTAAAAGCAATTTTTTTTTTTAGAGAAAACAGTTTTTGTTTAAGGAAAATATTGTTTTTATATAACCTTACTTTTTTGCAATAAAGACTTCATATATATATATATAGCATTCTTTATACTGTTTCAAAAACTGTTTTTTAAATCAAAACTAACTAGTTAATGCCATTAAACAAAATAATAACCATCACACACATACAAAAACAAACATCTAGCCAACTACACAGGTCAAATAGATTTGTTTGTATTAAAAGAATTAACAAATTTTCCCAAAATAAACCGAAACATATTCATGAAATCATCAAAAACGTACCTAGCAACAGTCATTATAAAATAATATCAAAAATAAGCCAACACTGTATATACATAAATATAGCTAAATAAAACAATATACTATATATATAAAGTTATTTATCTATTTTTCAAACTCAATTTAAATATGTGTTTTTAATTGTTAATTATATTTATACATAACAACATTTATAACTTTTACATAATTCATAAGTGGCAAGTCATAAAAAAAATAAAAATATTGAAAAGACAAACTCTTAAATTAAATTAATATTCATAGTTAAAAATACTCATATTGTAAATATTAAAATTATAACTCTTGAATTATATAAAGAAAATAACGCTCGTTGAATGGTAGGAATGTTGAAAATGAAAGCAAAACTTGTAAATTTACATTAACAGTAGTAATGTTTTAACAAAATATGAAATAAATATGATAAAGTCAAAGGTTGTCTGTAGAAATATTCATTATTTAAACAAGTTTATGTTGTTGTTTTTAAGCTTTTTGTTTTGTAAAGTCAATTCTTGCGAATATTGCATAATATTGATTTCAGAGATGGTATTGAAAGATGTACAATAGAAATTTATTTTTCATCATTTACGGTTTTTTTTTTCTTTATCAATATGAAATAAATGAAAATAAACTACATTAATGCAAATGTGTACAGGGCTGTCCATATTCGAAGCGACCATTTTATTTTTAAATAAATCAAAGAAACCACAATTTTTTTGTCTGTTCGTCATGAATATCATTTAATTGGGTTCAAGTAGATTTGCTTACATCAAAGTTACAGTGTTGCCAGATGGGCGCTTCGAATATGGACAACCCTGTATATTACCAAAATGGGCTTTATTATCACTATTTTAAATGCAGTTAAAACAATTTAATTCATTATTTTGTATGGTACAGACATTTTCTTGATATTTCGTCAACATCTTCATCAAAATTCACAAAAATATAAAATTAGTGGGGCTCGATAAACACATTTTATTTATACTAATAAGAACAAAAATAGTGACACACGTATTTGAGAATTATTTTAAAAAACCTACAAAAACATTTCATACACGTAATATAATAATTTTAATTTATTTTTTGATAATCTTACAGCTGTCTTAAACGTCCATTTCTAATTTCTGTTTTTCTTGTTGCCTATATCATTAAGAAAATATTATTTTGGAATATTGAAAAAAGTTTCATTTCACATTTTTGAGCCATTGCAACAGCAGTCTTAACTTGTTCTGATATTTTATTTTGTTAATTTAACAAAAAGTGTTTTATTTTCTTCTCTCTTCTCGGTTATTTATATGTGTCTGTGTATAGCTATTTACTATTAACAACAAAACAAAAAGCTAAAATCTTATAAGTATGTATAATTAATTTCTTAATTATAACTTATAATTATGTATGAAATAATGCAAATTTTCAAACTAAAAGAGTCAATTCTTATTCAGTAATTTGTACAGCGCAGAGAACTATATAAAATATATAAATATATATATAAATGTCAAAAATACTTGTATATTATTCAACCATATGTTATTATATTAACACAATATATGTTTGTATATGTATGTATTTTCTTTAGAATACAAAATGCTTAATTAAATATATTAAAATATGTTTCACTGTAAATTTATTTATTTAAACTCATTTTTGAAAATAATTTTAGTTAAATTTTAATTTAGTTCAAATGAAGTAAATTTAAAAATTAGACTAATTGTACTGTAATAAATGCAACAACACACTGCTTGTGAAAGCGACAATACCTAGTTTTAAGCATAGGATAGAAACAAATTTATAATATAAGACTAGCTATTGCATTTTATTAATTTTTTCTTTTTTTTTTAAAGCTGAACACAAACGTCTAAGATAGTGCTAAATTTAAGCCTAGAAATTTTATTTTAGCATTATACCAATAATATTTTTATTTTGGGGCATCCAGGGATTATCTCAAATATTAATTGAAAAGCTTTCATCTTACACCTAAAAATATGCAGCAGTTGTAAAGTGTTTGTATTTTTTATTGTTTATTGTTGCAAAAAGAATAATTATATGCATTTTTTTTTTTTGTATACATGTAGATTTTATGTTTCCAATATATTTGTAATAAGCATGGAATCTAGTAGGCAACAAAAAATTTAACTCATTTTCGACTGCATCTAGAAATAATCAGAAATCTGCAAAACGCTACATAAATATTTTAAAACTATTAATTTTAAATTAAAATTGATGAACGTAACTTTCTAGTGTTATTTGTTATGTTAAAACAATAAATAAAATTTGCTTTTGAAAAAAATATACTTACGTTTATAAATGCTAAGTAAGATTTTTGTACGCAGTAACTTTTTTCTTTAAATGAAGCCACCAAATATGATTTGAATTAAAATTTGCAGACACTTGCTTAGAACGATCATTAAGTACTGATCATAGATAGAGAAATAGGAAACTTCATGTTTTTCAAGGATATTTCAGATTTCATCTTTTTCAATTCTCTTTTTTGTGCAAAACTCACGAATTGTATATATGAGTTTGGTTATCCCATGTGTGAGGGGAGTATCTGTGGTTTATCAACCTTTTACACGTTTATGGTGAGTGTGAATATCCCATGTTTGAGGGGAGTTTCTGTGGCTTTTCTGCTTGTATTGAAGATTTTGTGCTAGTATTGAACACAATTATGACATAAGGCTATCCCTTTCCCACAGTCAAAATCGAAGTTTCCCATCTTTTTATCTCTGGTACTGATTATAATAATATAATAATGTATGTACATACATATGTACATATTATAATAATGTATGCATATTTTTGCTTATTAACATTTTAGTTTTCGGTCTCGTTATATCATTCTCTGAAATGCCCATATAAGGAAAACTTGCATTAACCTTAAATGATTTGGAGGCAGTTTTTATTTTTATTTTCCACATTTCCAACAATTACAAAAATTTTGAATTTTTTTTTTTAAATTTAGTTGTTCGTGTTTTTTTTGTTCAAGACACTGTCTTGTTTTTTCTAAGCGCACTTAAAATTGTGTAACCATTTTTGATCAATTTTTGATTAAAATTTTTTTCTAGTTTTTACATCATTTCTTTTCTATTATTAAAAAGTAAATATAACATCTTTATAATATCTAAGAAAACACATTTTAAACTGTACCAAACATTTGCAATTGTTTTACTTATCTTCACCTTTAACCCTTTTTTTATAAGCACATTTTTAGTTTTTAATTTAAAAAAACTTTATACATTAACAATATAATACTGTATGTAGAATTTTGTCGGCTACTGTATATAATTTTCTATAATATGTTACCACTCATTCTTATAAGCAAATAAATAAAGTGACAAAGTGAATTCCCTTTGCATCCTTACGCAGTACGCGCACGGATATATAAATATATACAAAAAGTGTATCGTTCGTACTGGGACCCTGTCTTTGAGAATTTTAGGTGCACTACTACTTTCTTCAGAATTAACTACAACAGCATCTTTTATGCGTTTTGACACATTACTAAAAAAAATATTTTTTTAATTGAATTTTCACCCATCTTCACCGAGTTCATGAATTAAACTGACTAAATTATAGCTGCACACCACAGTGGTGCTGCCGTGATAACTGTAGTTTAATTTACATGGAACACCTGCGTAACAGAACATGCATACGTGTATAGAGCTTCTTTTTTTTTTTTTGTTGTTATTGTTAAATCAAGATTTCGTTTTTGTCCTCGCTTAACGCAGCATCGATCTGAGCACCAGTGTTGCAGGTCAGTGCTTTTGCACTAGATTTAGTAATTTTTTGTTATAGTTGCACTTCGCTAAGTAGCGCTTTGTACAATTAATAACACAATAAAAAAATAGCTTAAATATTACAACTTATGTAAATAGTAATTTATAACAAAGTTGTAACAAAGCCTTATAACAAATCCTAGCTCGATTTGCGCACCTACAACTTCAATATTTCCGCGCTTGGTGAAAAAAAATGAGGTGTGCGCGATTCTTTCACCTCCCTCAAAAAAATGTCCGCTACGCTTATGATATAATGAACAAGGTAGCTGCAGGGCTGCTTGTGCTCTCTTTTTGACAACCATCACTGTCAAAATTGTTCGTATATTTTTCTTACATTCTGTTTTCTTATTTTCAGCGAGCTTTGACAATTTTGAGCTACGATCTCTTTTCTGCATCTACCTGATTCATTGTATCCTGGCGATGCTTTCACCATTCACTTTTCTACAGTGCGACTCTTTGCCCAACCAAAATAGACGAGTTGCTCCGTAACGAGTAGAGACGAAAATGTTCGCTTTAATGCAATTCAATGTTGTTGCCCAAAATGAAGAAACGTAATTTAACGAATCTGAACGAAACAGCTTGTCCATACGTTTTGTTCCGTAAGAACCGAACTGCTAGCGTCTCAATTCGTCAGACGTTCGGCAAGTTACAATCGTCTCGTTTCGTCTATTTTGGTTCTGCCTTCTCTATTAAAATTTGAATTGATTTCGTCGGCGGATTAAAGTAATTTTTATGCGGTTGCAGTTTATGGAGTTGCCAGAATTGAGTGGTTTCATATTGAGGAAACATTACGTCTGGCAATAATTCTTAAACAGCGAACTTGCGTGAATGCATGGCAGAACTATAAGGTAGAGCCGATTCGCTTAGTGTCCTCACGTGCGAGAATGAGAATGAGAATGCCGACTAGTTGTCAAAACGACGAATTTCGTAGAAATTGCAAGCGAAGTATATATATAATGTTTCCAAGTTGTAAACTGTGCTGTCGCGTGTGTTAAATTTGTGATAATTTGAGTGAAAATATTATAAAAACAATGTAATAATATATATAAACTGTGAAAGATGTTTTAAATTTACAAGAGAATTTGTAACAATTTTAACTTAAAATCAACTGTGAAACGTGAACATAAAGAAACTCGAGATGAACAGCTGATTTTGACAACTACCCGGCATTTTCTCTATTTTCTACTTTATTCTTCTCCAAGTCGGCTCTACCTTATAAATCTGCCATGGGTGAATGTTTTGCATGTCATTGAATCAAAATCGCCACATTCTCTTTTTGAGAGCAATAAAGCGGTAGCAAAAAACTTTCCGAAGGCGGTCAGTGAATCCACTTTTATTGCTGCTGTTTGTATTTTGCTTGTTTTTTCTGGTGGCGCTCACTCAAAATGGTGACTAGTTTTTTTGTTGCCCTCTTGGTCCCCGTCAGATGCTAAAATGCTATTTTTAAATTTTTTCTTTTAGCACTATATAAGCTCAGTGTACACATGTTGTTTTTGTTTTTTTTTTAATTTTTTTCATAACCATCGAAGTTCTAATTAAATTTTTTTTTTTGAGAATTTGTAATCCAGCTCACTGCCACTACACCTCTGCTCTATTAATATATAATCGTTTAACTTTATACGTTTTCTTTTATTATTATTTATTCATTTGGGGGGGAGGGGGATTTTATAATAAATTTATTATAAATCTCTCTGCACACATTTATTGCACAGTATATATAATATTTGGGACAATCACAAAAAACGTTCCCATTCATTCAGCACAGCACCTTCAGCACAATTCATTCAGCACTTAAAATTATGCAACTATATAAAATTGCCATATTTAACTTTTTTTCGCACATTTCATGTAGCACCAAAACCATTTATCCTTTTCCGATGTGACACCTTTTTTTAATCACATCAAACGTAATGCACAATTATTTTGCTATTATAAATTGCACCAAAAAATATGCACCAAACTAATATTATCTTTACACACATATTAGGACTGCATTTGTTGAACAATGTTTTTTAGAAAAACTTTATATTGCACCTAAAAGAAGTAAACTTTCGTCGCTAAAGTTCACTTTTTTTTTTACTGCACTTCCCTTCATGCATTGCACTTTTTTCCGAAACCTCAGTTTTAAAGTTATCTAATAAATAAACTTAATAATGGAATCTTCTTAAAAAAAAATACTCACTTCAAATTTAAGCTTTTACACTTCAAATGGAACTTTTTACAAATCAAGTTCAACTTTTCGCACTTGAAATTCAACTTTTATTACAAAACACTAGTGAAAAAAATTGATTTTTCAGAGTGTAAATTTACATTTTATTTCCAGATTCCACTTTTATTACAAAACACTAATAAAAAAGAAATGATTTTGCAGAGTAAAAAGTCGCATTTTAAGTGTAAAAAGTAAAATTTTAAGCTAAAAATATGTGTTTTCATGATGTGAATTTTCTATAAAATGCTTATAGTTTTATGCATATCAATATTTGCATAATATAGTTAAAATGCATATCAATATTTTTTTCAAATTTATTAGCAAGCTTGGAACTAAAATATGTTACCTTCTTTGTGTATTATTATCATTTAAAATTTTTCAATAACTCTATTTTTCTATAATCAGCACATTATTAATACATATAATATTAATAAGATTTATCATATTCCTTATTATTACATAATGAATAAATTTGCATGCACCTTTATTCCGAACAACTTTACTCTGAATATACTGTCCACTGGGAATGCTTTTCACCACAGAGTATGCACATTTTTTTTCACCAGTTACGCACTGTAACCTGTCCTTAAAAATGCACTATTATTATTCAATTTAAAAGCTTAACTTTTGAACATATTTTAAAGCACCATATTGAAAAATTTACACCATTTATATTGTACAGTTATTTCTCCATATTGAAGAATTTGTTTAGAATTAACCGGATTTAAACATGTTCCTTATAATTAAAATTAAAGTAGATAAATTTTAGAAACTTAGTTACAAAAATAAGTAGAGCTCACTTGAGCTTTTCTTAGACGGCCCGTAAACGATTGTCATTTACATTACACATGTTATGGAATGTCTGAAAAAAGCACTTAGAATTTGAGTTCGAAAATTTATCATGTCGGGGTTTGTGTAATATTAAAGGTATTTAAGGCAAAATTGCATGTTTTTGATAATTTTGTTACAAATGTGGCTAGTTTTTAAATTTGACACTTTGACTAAAGAGTATTTTCCAATACCAAATTTATAAGAAAGTTTTCGAATATGTTAGAGGTACCCACGATGGGTTGTGTTTATTATAATTTCTTAATATATAATTAATACTAATTCCAAACATGTTTCAAAATTTATTTTGTTGTTGTGCATAAGGAAAATTTACTACAAATATAAATAGCAATCACAACAGATCGGGAATACCTCTATTGTTGTAAATAAGGTTTAGTTAAAATAAGTTTTGTTGTAGAAAATTGGTTAATTGGAGAGTAAGGCAACTCACTCTCGAGGCTGTGTTGGCAATAGTTATGAAAATTCTTTATTTATATTAGTTTAATAAAAAAAGTTTAAAATTTTTTATATGGAACTATGTTTCTAAGACGTATTTGAAAATGTTTAGCTCTATGGTCATTGTCACAACAAGACTTAAAGAAAAATTTTGAATTCTGAGACCTATGTTTGTCATATTAAAAGCTTTTAAAAAGTCTTAAAATGGTTTAGTTTTCACTCTATATATTAAGAGAAACTCTTGAAAAAATCATAAACTCATTTTAAACTTATTAATCAACTTTTGCGAAGAGATTTCTTAGCAGTCATTAGACGTCGAATAGTCATTTTTCCAGACTATTTTGCTTACTTTGTTCAGTTGGGGAAAATAAAATAACAAAATATGGCTGATAACTAATGTCAAAGTATTAAAAAAACTTTTTGAAAGATCCTATACAAGCACCATACAAATCAATTTTAAAATCTTATTGTTTTACATTTCAAATCAATATATATAGCTATAAGCCAAAAAATCATAAGAATTCTCAATAAATGTAAATACATGATATTGAAGAAAGAGATCATTAAATGCTTTTGTGAGTAATTTAAGATAAATGTATATACAAAAAATAATTAAAAAAAATAATGAAAACAATTCAAAATAGTTACAGTTAGTCAATAGTATAAACATATTTATATTAAAAAGCCACAAACTAGTTACTATTAATGTAAATACTAAACAAAAAACAAAACGTCATTTTTAAAATACTATTAATCATACAATAATAACAACATATAAAATTAATTATTTTCGAAATATGTTTAATTAATTCGAGTTTTAAAAATTTTTTGCTGTAAACTAGATGGTTTTATTAAAATTTCATGTGTTCTCTTCTAGCCTATTTACATGTTTAACTGTATCTAAAATTATAATATATTAAATTGACATAAGTTTATATGTATGTAGAAAAATATATGAGACAAAAATATATCTATAAACATTATGGTATATATATATATATATATATATACATAAATATATATAAAACGCTGTGAGCGACAATACTTAATTTTAAGCTTATTAAATTAAAAAATTTAAAATGAACCATAAAACAAATATATGTCAAATAATTGAAATTTATTAGATATTTCAATGCTCATAAAAAAAATTAATAAAAATATTTAAATCTAGTAAATCATATTCAACAGATTGCGCACAAAAAAATTACGTGTTCAACTATTTTCTCAGTGCTTTAGATAAAGGTTTAACATGTAAAGTTAATCAACTTTAAATAATCAACTGTTTTTACTCAAGAGAAATATTCAAAATTTGCATGAACTTAAAAATGTTAATATTGAAAATAGCATTTGGATTTTCAAATTAGAGTTGGTTTACTTTGCCAGCTAAGCTTTAGAAAATTAAAGTAAATTTATTTAAATATTATAATTTATCAAATATTTACAAGCACATCACTGAATTCAACTAATAAAATTGTTTCTTAGAAATTTCTCAGAAAACTGACGAATTTAAATGATTTTTACAATTTTTGAACAATATATTTTTGTTTTTTTGTGTAGTGATATTTTAGTTACTTTTCAAAGCTTTTGACTTATTGAAATATAGTTGACATTAATTAAAAAAAACACTGACTGAGAACTTGCTTAAATTTCATAACAAACATCAAAGTACTTCATATACAAGGGAAAGCAAAATTAATGTAATGTGTATTGACTGCCATTTTATTCGAAATAAAAAAATTGGCTCTTTTCACGCAAAGTTCATTTGAAGGTGTAAAATTTATAACATTAAGGGTATTCATGCAATGCCAATAATGCGCCGAATATGCCGAAAAGCGAAAAAACCATAAATGTCGAATTTGTATTGTCATAATTTGTATTGAATCTGATATTCATCATTGTTTCCAGTGTATTGCCACCTTTCAAATATTTTACAAATATTAAACCAAAGTTGCAACAACTTAAAAAAAAGTTCATTGATATACTAACTGATAACTACAAAAAAGGTACCTCATGCAAAAACAGCGGAAAATATTCGGCATTGCATGAATACCACTATTATGTCGAAAACATGATATTGGTCAAATAACCACGTCCTGAGTTGCTGCACACTTGTGCTTGTTTTACATCATTGTGAATTGTTGCTTGCCATGGTGAAATTAAATAAGATGAGCACGAATTTTTCACCTCTCTCAAAAAAGTGTTCATCTTTTTCTTTAAACTTTAACGAATTCCAAGGTTTGTGATTTGTTGCTGTAAGCGCGTGATTTCAAAGATCCCCAAAGAAGTATGCCGCAAAAAAAACTCGTTAACCATCTCCAAAACCATCTCCCTGTAGCGCTCACCAGTTAAGGGCGCTATAGACGAGCAACTGATTGCAAGCATTGTTGATAAACTGGTTGCTGGTTTTTGAAAACAAGTCGTTCGTATATGAGTTGATATGTTATTTTCAGTTTTTCAACCAGTTTATTAATCGGTATGTAAAAATTAAAAAGTTTTGGTTTTTTCTTCAACTGGTGATGGATTTGTAACAATATCAGCAACCAAACGTCAGATTCATAGTAAAAAATATTATTTGCATTCATTTTCAATATACCAAGCGTGATGTTTTCAAGAAGAAAAAGTTTAAGTACTGGAATTAAAAAAGTCGTCTATGCGTCTGTAGATAAAACCATCAACCAGTTCTTCAATCAGTTTTGCGATTAGTTGCTTGTCTATAGGAGCTTTTACGGTAACGTTGGTGCCGTCGGCGTCCTCAATAAAATAAGGGCAATCAATTTTTGACTGCAAATGCCACACTAAACCATCATTTAGAGAGAATGCAACTATAGGCCCAACCAAAATAGACGAGTCGCTCTCTAACGAGTAAAAACGAAAAAGTTCGATTAAATGCATTTCAATATTGTTGCCCAAAATGAAGAAACATAATTTAACGCAACTGAATGAGAACAGTTTGCAATACGTTTTGTTCCGTAAGAACCGAACTTATCGTCTTTTCGTCTCTTTTGGTTAGGTCTTAATTCTCTATTTGCCTGCAAAAGAAATGCCAAACTACATTACGGCAAAATTACGGCACGTTCACATTATGACATTAATTTTGCCCTAACTTACATTAAATATTATATATGTTTATACATTCATATATAAGAAATTCATTTGAAAAATAATATTATAACTGTATTAAATAAGTGTTAATTAATCCAAAATACACAAAAAAGCCACATCAAAGTCATCTTAAAATATTTAATCCCAACAATTAAAATAAGCAAACGCGTTTTAAAAATGTATAAAAATATCTAATATGCTGAATTAAACAACAACTTTAAAAAATATTAACGAAATATAGTCAATAATTTATAAATTATATTAAATGAAAAATATTTAATTGCATAAACACACATAAAAAAAAAACACAAACATCCATGAATAAAGATATGAAATGTTGGAATTATAAAAAATAAATTAAACGTTGTTTTATTCGGTGGGAAGTATCATCTAACTGTGGGTCCACACGTGCAAGTGCAAGCTCGAAAAACTCAATATATCCAAACATTTTTACCAACACACACACATTTTCGAACTTGCAGCGCTACTTGCAAGGAAATTTCAGAGGCAGTGAATTTTGACACTTACTGCAAGTAAATGTCAAGAAGGGGTATGTTTTTATTGTGCTTTTGGAAATTTTTTTTCGGGATTTCCGCCATTTTATACAAACAGCAAACATTTTTTAACTTTAGAAAATTCTGTTAAATTTGTTCATTTAAGCTTTTGCAGAAGTGGATACGATTTTTGTAGTGAGTGTTATACCTGTAAAAAGTGTTTTAGTCTACTAAAACGTTCTGGATTTTAGCATTTGATAATTGCTGATGGAGTGAACTTTTTCATGACTATTATTTGTGAACGTTTGTTTTTTTTAAACTACCAAACCAGCCAATATTTTTATAAAAAACTCAAACCATTCCAGTTCAAGGATGGTCATCATAACATTAGCCTAGGATTATTTTGAGGAACCGACCCGAACAATTTTTTTTTCTATGGAGCCAGAGCCGCCTTAATGTATGTACTGCAATCACTTTATAGAATTTGGTGTAGACTCTACACCTGGTGTTTCTTCTCTACACTGTAGAGAAAAAAAAAATCTCGTTTCATTAAGTGGACTTCAACATTCTTCCTTCAATTTTACTCTCCAAACTCGTAATGCAATATGGAAAATCCATGAGTATTATGTAGACAAACCCTTATCTAAATAAATATTCTCCATCTGAGAAAGCTCTGGGTTTAATATTATAGTTTAAATACTATAACATCTTGATAAATGTTAAATTTTAAGAATGTCTAAACTAATGTCTATTTAATTTTTTTTTTCAAGCCTTTCAGTGATTTTTAAGTTGTGGCTTCGAATAGTTTAATACGAGAGCTCTCGATTTTGGAGTTTTTCGCCCACCCGGACTACCGGGGTAGCTCTAACAACCCGCGTCCTAACAAGGCATCTGGGTATTTTCGTGTTTTAGGGTATTTCGAGCTATCAGGTCCATGCCCGGGCTTTTTGAGTATTTAGAGCGTCCAGAGTATTTTTGAGCTTTTCGGTGGTTCCAGTATACATTTATTTTGTTCTCAAAAATTTGACGAAAATAATTGATAACCCCTGAAGGGTAATATATCACCAGGTCCATTATTTTTTCAAAGCACCATACAAAAACACATAAAAGAAAAATGTCAGAAATAGTTCATATCTCTCCGTAATCAACCTGTAGAAGAGTAAAATGCATGAGGTCCTATTTCCCCCCCCCCCCCTTCACATTTATTCTGAGCACACCAACCTTCTATCCGAAAGCCTTCTGAAAGTTGCCCTAAAAAAATACAAAAACTGAAGAAAGTTGTTGATTATATTTAATGATCTCTCCAAATATATGGAGGTGATATTATTTCCCCGCCCCTCAACATTTCTTTGAATTGTATTAAGCCATTCGAATTGTATTTTTCGCCAATCAATATTTCTTCTGAACACACCCAACCCGCATCTGCCATCCTTCTGGGAGTCCCTCTACAAAGACATAAATTACAAGGTACAAGGTACATTGTTTTTGCATGAACATTGCGCATGAGCTAGAAAGCTCGATACTATCTGAGCAATGATTACCCGGGTAATGACCGAATACCCAGTCTCTCGAACTGTCCTGACTTTTTTCGCATTTCAGGTTTCAAGTGCCCGGTACCCGAAAAAGTTTCGAAAAAAACACCCCATAATTTTTTGTAGTTCAAACACCCCAGGAGGGTTTCGAACTACACTTTTGAAATTCACTGAACTCCCTGATTATGGAAAATTCCAATGAAGCAAAGCTTAATTCATTATGATTTATTATAATTATTAATGATTCATCATGATGATTGAGGCTTTTTGCATGACGATTCTTTCAACGTATGGATGAATGAAGTGAAACTTTAGCGAAAGCGGATTTTTGATAGAAGTATCACCAACTCTATTGAAGACCTTGACATCTGCAATACAACTGCTTTTCCATATTCAACAAATCTTTCTTGTAATTGCTGCATTACCTGTAACGGCAACCAACGAATGAATGTTTTTTTTTAAATTACGCCGATTAAAAAATTGCTTGCGTTCTACTATGTGCAAAACCCGGCTGAACGGATTGGCTGCACTTAATATTCATCTGAATGTTAAAATTAAAGTACGAGGGCCGTTTGATAATTTAGTGAAAAATGAAACAAGGAATGAAATTTACGGCAAAAAAACGTTTTATTTCCCAATATAGTCTCCTTTTAGCTCGATATACTTCGTCCAACGTTCCTCCAATTTTTTGATCCCATCCGAAAAATACGTTTTCGGAAGGTCCTCAAAATAGGCCTCTATTTCGGTGATGAGCTCCCCTCAGGTGGTGAATCTCTTTCCGCCGAGCCATTTCTTAAGTTTTCGAAACAGAAAATAGTCGCTGAGGGCCAAATCTGGAGAATATGCTGTATGAAGAAGCAATTCGTACATGAATTCATGGAATTTTACCATGGAAGCTGGGCATGTGTGAACGCTAGCATTGTCTTGATGGAGGAGCACTTTTTTCTTCGCCAAATGGAGACGTTCTCTTTCAAAGAGTTACGCCATTGATCGTTCTTTTCGGTGGAAGGTAATCAATGTAGATTATACTGCACTCATCCCAAACTACTGTTGCCTTAACCTTTCCGGCAGATAGCACCGTCTTCTTCGGAGCACGTTCGATCGGTGAAGTCCTCTGTTTCAACCGCTCCATTGTCTCTGGTGTGTAGTGATGGATCCATGTTTGGTCCACGACTACTAATCGACGAAAATAATGCTTGATAAGCACACGAAAATCACTTCTTTCCATTTTCGCCAAAATTCACAAGATCGTCTACTGTCAATGGCTGCCAAGCAAAAACTAAGCGTCGCTGCTCGCTAAAATTCAGAAATTAGTCTATTAACAGATGGTAGTTGGCAGGACCAGTGTTGTATTTAAAGTTACTACGCGCGAAAGTTAATTTTTCACTGAATTATCAAACGGCCCTCGTAAATTCAGTATTGAACTATTTTTTGTTTTCTGTACCCGACGCATTAATTGTGCTTTATTCGGTATACTAAAAAAATTATCTGAAAATGTAAACAACTAAAATCTTAACAGTACGTTCAAAAAGTCCATAGGATGACACATAGATGGCGTTACTAGATTTGTTCCCATATGATTTTTATTTAGTACCAACCTTCAAACGATACGTATAAAAATTTGACAACAATCTGACAATTGATTCGTGCGTTATAGCATTTTGTGTGCAACTATTGTTATTGAAAAAAAAAAATTGGAAAAAAGTGAATTTCGAGTTTTGATAAAGCATTGCTTTTTGATGAAAAAAAAATACAGTGGAAACCAAACAATGGCTTGATAAACATTATCCGGACTCTGCTCCATCGAGACAAGTGGTAGAAAAGTGGATTGCTGAATTTGAACGTGGTCGTACCAGCACAAATGATGCAGAGCGCAATGGACGCCCAAATCAGACTGTTATTCCACAAAACATGAAAAAAATTCACAAATTGGTGATGAACGATCGCAAATTGAAGGTGCACGAGCTAGCTGACATTGTAAAGATATCAGATGTTAGTGTTTTTACCATTTTACATGATCACTTGGATAAGCGAAAGCTCTGTGCAAAGTGGGTGCCGCGTGAGCTCACAGTCGAGTCGAGTCGAGCCCAACAGTCGGCATGTAAGGTGATGGCGTCTGTATTTTGGGATGCGAAAGGAATAATATTCATCGACTATCTCCAAAAAGGAACCACCATCAACAGCGACTATTACTGTGTACTTTTGGATCGATTGAAGGCTGGAATCGCCAAGAAACGGCCACATTTGCAAAAGAAAAAAAGTGTTGTTTCACCAAGACAATACACCGTGTCACAAATCGATGAAAACCATGGCAAAATTTAATGAATTGAGCTTCGAATTGCTTACCCACCCACCGTATTTTCCAGATTAAGCCCACAGCGACTTTTTCCTGTTTTCAGATCTCAAGAGAATGCTTGCTGGAAAGAAATTCAAGTCCAATGATGAAGTAATCGCTGAAACTGAGGCCTAATTTGGCGATAAAGAGAAATCGTATTATAAAAGTGGTATCGAAAAGTTGGAAGATTGCTATACTAGTTGTATCGCTCTCAAAGGCAACTATGTTGAATAATATAATCGTGTTTCATCAAAATTTTGTTTTTTTCCTACGTATCCTACGGACTTATTGAATGACCTGTTATAATTTTATGATGTATCATATTATCTCTACATCCGTTTCATGATAGTTATCTTAGTACTTAGAATTCCATTTAATCAAAATTCTCATCACTTCTGGTGCCTTCTTAACGCTGCAGCTAAACGTGATTGTACAGGCATGGCAATAAAGAATATGTATTTACTTCGAAAATATTCCGAAATAATCAACAAATTACGCTGCGGCCACACGTGATAGTAAATGTTCATTTGCAAAATGTCGTCAAAGTCAAAGGGTCTACAACTTTATTATTCCGTTTGCTTTTATTCAGTGATGCTTTATATGCCAACACAGCACCAAACTTAAATGGGATAAAAATGGGGAATGCAACTTATTCATATGATATTTTATGTGTCAAATAAGGGAAATTAAAATAATTTCATATATTTCACTACAAGACATGAAAGAAAAGTGCATATTTAAAGTTCGAATGTTTTAGGGAGAAAATACAACTCTGTTTTCCTTACTTCGATTTCGCACTGGCTGCGGTTGTCGAAATTCACTGTCTCAGTAAAAGTTGTTGCCAGTGGACTGCCAGTGATGTCAAGGTGTGAGTGTTTTAGTGAAAAGTGAGAGTGTATTGAGTTTTTCGAACTGTTCTGTCTTTGAACTGGCACGCGTGGCTAGGGGGTAAGCCGTATATTGAAAATTAAAATGATTTTTATCAATTTTCTTTTTAAAGACTGTTTTTAATTTATTTACTAAAAATTTAAGTAGTCTTCACTGCAAAAAAAATAAGCCCTACCAATTAAATGTTATAACTGTGAATAGAACTAGATTTAATTGTCAACATTACTAAATTTACAAACACAACAACAATTATTTTTTTGCACCAAACAAAATTGTTAACAATGATAGCAGCTAATTATGAAATTGAAACTATCTTCGAATTCGAACATAGAGATGTAAATTAAGCCCCAAGCACAAGGTTACACTTTTGAGATGATTATTTTAAAATATCTAAATATTTAAATTAAAAGTTTTAACACTTACTTATAAAAACATTGCCTGCAACTACAACTACACTACAGCTTTAAAAAAGCTGAATTTAGCTTAATTTAATAAACACTCAAAAAACTTCTGCCAAAAATTTCACCAGCGGATTTTTGAAAATTTATCCCGCCAAATGACATCAAAACCCGCACACTTGGCGAGAAATCCGCCTATTTGACAATAGTGCATGTATTACACTGCTACCGAATACATTCATTTATTACTCTGCTACCGAAATCATCGCTCAGAATTCGGAGTTCGGAGTAATAGCTTCACCATTATTCATCAACATCCCTGCATCGAAATGTCAAAATACTACTTCAAAGCGCATGCGTCTAAAATCAGCTCATCTGTCAAAGAGGAAAAAATTCCTTCACAGCATGCTACAAACGAGAGTAAGTCCTTGGCCAGCATCCCGTCGCAGTAGTAACACAAAAGCTATAAAAAAAGTAAACAAATTCTAATAAATACTTAAAAGTTCAAGTTATATTTTAAAAGGAATAAACAATGAAAACTTTACTTTAATAAAAGACATAATTAGGGAAACACAATATAACAAAACAAAAACAAAATGAATACCTACTACAGCAACGGGAAACGGAAATATGCTGAATTAAGCTATGAGTAAGTGTGAAAATTTAAAGATGAAAAGAGAAGAAGAAGAAGAGGAGACTGCTATTTGCACAAGAGATAAACTGTGGCAGCCCAGGAAAAAATATTAAAGTGTCAATATGTGTCAAATAGTGGTAATCCTTTGAATTTATGGCATTTCGATGTGATAATCCTTTTGCAGGACTTATTTTTTTTTTTAGCGAATGTGAAACGAATATATAGAGTATACTTGGGCAGTTGACTGTTTAAGTTGTTGTTAGTGTATCTGAAAAAAAACCCTGGAGTGTGTTTGTTTCAAGCAACAAAAGCAGCTTAATTTTGCTTGTGACCTCACAATTGAATTAGGTACTTGAAATTTATTTTGAAAAATTTGATGGCTCAGACATAAACTAAATAGGTCAAAAGATTGGGGCTGATGTCAATATTTAATATTATTTTGAGGTTCTGCTCCAACAGCTCCTTGCTTTTCTTAATAGAAACTAACAATATACATTTTTAAGATTCTGAATTACTTCAAATTACTATGCAACCTTCTCAAACTTTTACCTTTTACACTTTTTACATGAAAAAATTTTAGTACCGGTTTTAATAGACGAAACGGAACATTGCAATATATTACAATCTTTACACTTTACAATCTTTACACCAGTGTCTTATAAGCGCGTTTATAAAAAGAGTCGAAATGGAGCGGTGTACTGGCGTCTAAAACTAAGTAGGGCAACTCCACAGACCCGGGCGTAACATTCTTACGACTTCAAACACAGATATTTTCGTAACAACAATAGCTACCGGATATTTTGCTGCCAGAAATTCAAGATCATATAATAAATAGATCATTCAAGCTGATCTATCCATATATGATAATTTATATGGTAAGCATATGGTAATTTCAAAAATTTGGCAGGGACGGGCGTTACGAGTGTAAAATTGCAAAGTGTAGCCAAACTAGAGTATTTCAAATAAACTGTATCAAAAAAGGTTTGGTCGAATAAAAATCAAGTTTTTATTAAATACTTTGTACTGGGACGAGCGTTACATGAATTAGGATGAGCGTTACGAGCACAAAGTAATATATCAAAAATCAAAGAAAACAGTTTTTTACTACGTTACTGAGGCAAATTAGTGAAATAAAAAGAGTATAAGAAAGTATTTGGTTAGTTTTTATAGCAATTCTTCAGTGTTTTCCTTAAACAACAGGTTTGTTCGCGTACTGATAATTTGTAAAAATTATCACAAATTTTCAGGTTTTGTCGTTCGCGCACGCAAAATATGAGAAATTGAGAGCGCAAAGTGACAGTTGACTTGGAGGGAAGTTGCAAATTCCTGCTGAAAAAATGTTTACTATCGAGAACTTTCAAGCAAGAAAACAGCTGATTTAAAACAGTTGCAATATGAACAATCAAACAAATTTAGTAAAATTGATATTCACAAACCGGAGGATTGACTCAGCAAAACATGGAAGATATCTTCAATTTTTGTAGAAAACGTTGCTACTGGGTATTTATAACTTCTCTTATTTCTTTCTACAATGTAAACAAGAAAATCAGCAATAAATCAGCTGTAATTGAGGCTTGCAAGTTTTTGGAAATTTTGCATTCGCATACTTTTTTTGATATATTTCTATTTGAGAGAGGATTGTGCGTTACTCTCTTGCAAGCTGCTGATGGATATTTTTCACTGGAGAAGTACGCGAACAGACCTAATGTAATTTGCTTAAGTTCAGATCATGCTGTTGTTCGGTAAGCGATGTTATCCCCAAATAAGTGATGCATTTGAAATCAAACTGAAATGTTTCCATTTATTCATGATATTAGGTGTGTTTCCGTACTCACACTGTGTAACTTTTGGGACACTATTTTCTGTTTCCGTACTTTCTGTGCTTAAAATGGGAGAAGAAGAAGAAGCATAAAACCGCTCTCTCGAGCACACAATGTGCACAGAGAGTGCTAGAACTCAAGACTCCGAGTAAAGTAAGAACAAGCATCAACTTCACAAGCAAATTGACATAATTTTAATTGGCGCAATTTACGTTTGACATGTCCGCAGTCAAAATCAGCTGTTTTGTTCTTGAAACTTACTAGAAGCTGTTTCCGTACTTTTGCAACTATTCTCACATTTCATTTTTACTCTCTCAGTTTGAACTTACACAAATCTTACACAGTGTAGAGTACGGAAACACTCCTATTTTCTTTAACTGAATTAATACTTGCATTGCCCACATATATATATATACTTGGGCCTATTTCGCAAAATCTTTTATAAAAAAAAATTCTGTTATTCTGTTATGATTTCCCATATAGATTTTTTTACATCTAATAAATTTTTATGGGAAATCATAACAGAATTTTTCATAAAAGATTTTGCAGAATAGGCCCATTTAAGTATCTTTTTGATTTGCTGACGCTGATCCTTCAGCTCAGCTCTCTTTGCTGTGTCCCTGTTACCAGTTACACAGGCCAGTGACAGTGAAAGTGCGAAAGAATACGTGTACTGTTTGAATGATTCCAAAAATTTCGAACTTTCATGCTAGTAGCAAGAGGTGCTACACATGCAAGTGAAAGTTCATTTAAAAAATTTCATCGTATGCAAAGGTTCTCGCTGCTATTACAGTCTACGTGTTCATTTTGTTTCCATTATATTAATTGTATATTTTTAACTTTAATCTGCAACTTTTCACAATCTTAATTAATATTTTCCATTTGCTTTTAATTGTAAACAAGCTATCAGTGCTGCTTCTTGAACGAAATCGAGGAAACTCGAAATAAATCCGTCAAAAGTAATTAAAAACAACACTGATATCCCTCTTTTTGACATACATTAGCCGCTGCTGTCAAAAAAATGTGATGAAAGTAGCGTGAAGTGAATCCAGAGTGAATGTTTTTGTAAAAAAGTGTGAATGTATTGAGTTTTTCGAACTACAGAGCCACCCAGTAGTACCGTTCTTAAAGAAATCGTAATAGAATCATGCGTGATTTTTTCCGATTCATGGACGAAACATGCTGATTCCGCCATACATTTCATTGACGAAAATCTCATATAAATGTTCCAAATTCGTGCAAGAATGGAATACAGAAACATAGAGATTTTTCGTGCACGAATACAGCACCGAATCGTTGGGGAAGTTTCGTTAACAAACAAAAGACAGAAATGTGAAAAAAAATCCATTTTTTCTCTTCTTTTTTTATTTACTTTTTGATTTTATTTTTGGATCTCATTATCTGAATCTGTATTCTTTGATATATCAGTCATTCAGGACATTATTATACCACGTTTACGAAATGATATATATTTCAACTTTTGACGAAAAAATTACCCCGAAGTATAAACAAAAATGAAGCTTTATAGGGAAGTCATGAACGAACAAGACAGAAAGTTGAAGAATTGTCGAGAAATTTTTGAATGAATGAAAACAAGACAGAAAGTTGAAGAATTTTCGACAAATTCGTAATGAACGAAAACAAAACAGACGCGTTAAAGAATTTTCGACAAGAAATAAAAGAGAGAAGAGTTATAGCGTGTTCTACTGTTTTCGTTGTTGCTTTGTTCTTTTTGTTTTTTTTTTTTTTATTGTTGACGAATCCATTGCAGATGAGTTAAAGAATATTCTGCAAGTCTGTTATTGACGAATACAAGACAGATGCGTTTAAGAATATTCTGCAAGCCTAGCTTATGCAGCAAGTTTCTTTAAGAAATCACCAAAGATTTATTCATCCATGATGCCCGAGACTACAGGGCAGTATACTGGCCTGTGTAGCATGCCTGTTATCGAGAAATCTCCAGTATGCCTCCGTATTTGCCTAAAGCACAGTTCATCTTTCACGCTTCTTTGCTTCTTAAGCGCCCATCTTAAAAAAATTTCATTGCACAATGGCAAACCAAATATCACCTTGTTCAAAAAGAAAGGTTTATTTATTGAAAAAAAATAAAGTACAAGTTTATTCATCCAAATCAATATTGTCGCCTTTAAAGTAGTCCCCGTCGGCTGCAACGCACTTATGCCGGCGCTTGATCCAGTCACGGAAACCTTTCTGGAACACGGTTTTTGGTATGGCCTTCAGAGTGTTCACCGATTTTTCCATGACCTCTTCTTTGCTGGTGAAACGCTTTCCTCGAAGCGGTTTTTTGACTCGATCGAACAGGAAAAAATCACACGGAGCCAGGTCAGGTGAATTTGCCGGCTGCTGGATGGTTATTGTGTTGTTTTTTGGCCAAAAAGTCACGAATAAGATGAGCGTTGTGCGACGGTGCATTATCGTGGTACAAAATCCATGATTTGTTTTGCCAACGGATCCAATCGGATCCAATCCAATCCAACGGATCCAATCGAAATGCCGACGTCCTTTGCTATCTCCCTAATCGTCAATTTGCGAGTTTTTAACAACATTTCTTTGATATTTTTAACGTTTTCTTCGGTAGTCGAACACGATGGCCGCCCGGTACGAGGGTCGACTTCTACTTCTTCTTGGTCACTCACAAATCGGTTAAACCACTTGTTTGCCTTCTGATACGATAGAGCAGAGTCACCGTAACATTTCACCAACATTTTACGCGTATCGGCGCAGTGAAACCATTTTTCACACAAAATTTGATACAAACTCGTTGCTCAATTTTTGTTTCTTTATTCATTCTTGATTATCCGGAACATTTCTTTTTGTGTTTCTTTATTCATACGGCATATTCCGAACGCGTTCTTTTCGTACCATCAACTGAGGTAGAATAAAAAGAATATTCCTTGTGTTTCAGGTTATGTCCAATGTTGTTATTTAATTGAAGGCAAAATGGCACGAAATTTAATTGGTAAATTTATTGCAAAATTGCATATACACAAAAAAAATATCATACATATTTGTGTTCATAAAGTATGCTGGTTACCAATAACACAAATGTGTTTTTTTTTTCTAATTTTGTTTCTTTATTCATTCTGTTCTGGATAAACAACAGCCTATTCTATTCCTTCCGTTCTTTATTTGGAATGAATACCTACTAAATAAAAAATTTCGAATCGGACAGTTAAGGCCGGCTCACAGTATGAATGAACCTATCTTTTTGAACAAGGTAGTATGTTCATAATATTTGAAATGTACTATAAAAAAAATTTTTTAATTTTTGGGACGTGCGTTACAACGTTTCAACTCGCTATAAAAGACAAATGCTAAAACATAATTTAGATAAAACTACGGAAATTTCTGTGCACTATGGCTAAGATTACTTTCACAAAGTTGGACTATAATTTATATTATAATTTCGAACTTGCATAACTTTTTGGTTTTTTACGGGGACGAGCGTTACAATAAGAGTTAGCCTTTTTTCAATCTTCAAAATGTAAATAGCACAGGAAAGATATTTAATTTTCAAGAGCACCTCTTAATTTTCAAACACCTTCTTTTCGCTGTCTGAGTTTCTCTTTTCCACTGCCAGTGTTTTTTTTCACACTTGAAGCACAGTTTTGCAAAATATCTACTTCAAAAGTTTAAAAAATGTACTTGCTACACTTAACTTTAAAGTTAAAAATATCCCAAAGTATCATTTATTTTAAAATTTTAGTGACATCACATGAAAGACAGACCATATTTTCATATAGAAATACGACAATTTAAATATCTTCAACTTTAGTTCCTTCTGTTCTTTATCAACTAGCTTGAAATTGTCCAGTAATTTTTGAATTTCAGTAGAAACCGTAGCAGCCAAAGAAAAATGAAATCCGTTGAAAGCGAGAAAAAAATATTTTCAAGCGAAGTAATTTTTAAGCCATTCATTTAAAAAACAAAAAAAAAATAAATTTTAATAAAATCATTTTTCATGCTTTTCAGAAGTAAATATCTGCTGGATCCAAAATACATGACCAAGCGCGATATGCAGCATTATTACCGTTACTACAACATGACCAAGAATCGGACTCAGTTCAAGAAAATTATCTTCATAATATTCTTCATTTGCTTCATGTCGTACGTCTTCATTGACTTCAATTTGAAAACCAAAATATTGCACCTTCGAGATCGCTTCGATTTTATGGGACGCGTCGAGGCCGAGTACAATATAACACAAGCCTATTTTGTAGACACGCCCGGCTGTCGAATGCCCTACTTCAATGTCAGTGACAATACAATTCTACAGTTCATGTATAAGCCAAAGAATTTCACCTGCAAAAAGGCGCTCACACGTGTCAGTCTTAACAACGCTACGCTCTGGCTCAACATGAACGACACAGAGATTCTGGAGCGCTATAATGTGGAAGATATGGCGCTGGTGCATTGCTTTTACAACGGCATCCAGCGTAAGGTGGACCAGGAACAAAATCAGCATATGGCAAAAATTCACATTAAGTTGCAGCCGTACAAACCCATCGCTATACGTCCGGACTTGGAGTTCATCAATGTTGAGTGCTCCCGCGCCGATGGTGAAGTCTTCTATAAGGATTTCCATTTCTTTGCAGTGAACAAGAGCAAAGAGCACAGCATAATACCGGAGGGAAAGGTGCCTAGGTCCAAACTGTTGCGATCCTCTTCCTCGCAACAAGCAGCAGCTAGCCAGCCAAGTGTTCCCCAGGTATCTGTCATGGTGATCGGTCTCGATAGCGTGTCACACTTAAATTTTCTACGTCAAATGAAACAGACATCTGCCTATATACGTGAGCACTTGGCACATGTCGAGTTCTGGGGCTACAATAAGGTTGGCGACAACACCTACCCCAACTTGATACCCACTCTAACGGGCCTGGATGAAACCGAGCTAGACATCTCCTGTCGATCACCCTCAAAAACTGCTCACTTCGACCGTTGTGCCTTTTTATGGAAGCGCTTCAAGGAGGCTGGCTACCAGACGGCTTACGCCGAGGACGTTTCCGAAATGAGTCTCTTCAACTACTTACGTCCAGGCTTCAAGAAACAGCCTACCGACTACTATATGAATACCATCGTTGAGGAAATGGAGAAACACATTAGCTACATGGAGGATGGTAATGTGGAACTGTGCAAAGGCGGCAGACGCTCCGTTGACGTTGTGCTCGAAATGATACGTCGTCTTATACCGTTATTTCGGCATCAGTTATTCTTCTCCTTCTTTTGGATGGTAACGATCACACACGACTTCTGGAACATGCCGCAACTGCTGGATGCAGACCTGGCCAACTTGTTCGCTACCTTCGTCGATGAGGGTATCTTCAATAACACCGTGCTTTTCCTCATGAGCGATCATGGCATGCGTTGGGGCTCATTTCGTGAAACATACCAGGGTATGATGGAGGAACGGCAACCACTGCTTTTTGCACTATATCCACAATGGATGCGCCAGCGTTATCCTGAAGCCATAGCCAACTTGGCACAAAACTCAAAACGTCTAACCACACCTTTTGATCTGCATTACACCATGTTGGATTTGGCTGATCTGCGTAATTTAGAGGCCGAGAAAATTGCTGCACGTGCTGCTGAACTGCAAGAGGCCGAAACAATGCCACGCAGCATAAGTCTTTTTTTGCCGATTCTAGAGACACGCTCTTGCGAACTGGCTGGCATTGCTTCACATTGGTGCACCTGCCATCAGAAGCAGGAGCTGCCCACAAACGATGCAAATGTGCAGCATGCTGCGCGCTATATTGTCAAATTGATCAATGCCAAGCTGAAGGCGCATCCACAGTGCCGCATGCTGTACTTGAACTCCATCTCGGATGCCATCGTTGCTGCCACACACAAAAAAATGTTAAAAGAAGTGTCGAGGCAAGACTATGGTATCGATATAACGGTGCGTGTGCAAACCAAGCCCGGTTTGGGTGAGTTCGAGTCAACGGTACGCATGTCAACCTACTCAACATCACTGATCGGTACCATAAGTCGCATAAATCTCTATGGTAGTCAGAGTTATTGCATCGATGATTATGCTTTGAAAATGTTTTGCTACTGCCACAGATAAAAGAGTAGAGTTTATGACTCTGTTCTTAGTACTGAATCTTTTTTTTTTCTAATACTAGAAGCGTTACGACCTTCACTTGAAGGATTTGAAACTCTTCGAGAATAATGGAATAAAACAATGATAATAATATTAGTCTAATTAAATTTTCGCATTAGTTATTTTAATTGGGGGGGAGGGAAATATATATCCTCCGAAAAACATATGTATTTCTGTGAAATACGTACTTTATTAAAAAAACATTAAATAAAATTAAAGCATACCACATATTTAACACATTTAAGTTTTAACTATAAAATAAAAACATTTTTAGGACAATAAATACAATAAATAATAATCAAATGTGTTGAAGTTTTACTTAAAGAAATATTTGAACATTAGTTATGTTGCTTTATTACTTGCTTAGCTGATGTACTCGGTGTTATTCTAAATTTAATGCAAAAAAATTTTTGTCGGCCAGTCCACATTTGTATTTATTTAAAAAAAATATTAAAAAGGTGCGTATAGTAGAGATATTGATTTATTTTATAATTATATTTATTCAACTTTTATTTACATATCAATATATTCTTTGTAACAATTTTTAACGATGACAATTTATAATTATTGATTTATATTTTATAAATCGAACTTTCCAGCAAGCAAAAGCTTTCAAGTCGGCGCTAATCTGTGCCACACAATCATGATCTTTTTATCATCCCTGCACTATTTTAAGCTTTGTTTATTTGACGCTATGCTGCTTTGGTGTCACTGTAGTAATTTTAAATCTTCATTTAGTGTGTGTGCGAATTGAACTAACCCTGTAGGAAAATCAACTAATTTAAAAGTAGTTGATAAAGTAGTTTTTTGTCAACCACAACTAGTTGAAATTCTGACTTTTTCCCATAGAACGAACTAACATATTTCGTATGGTGATGACCGCTAAATAAGTCAATTGACTTTCGTCTGCATATATTGTCAACTACTTGTTAAATTAGTTATATTTAAATTATTTTTTAATTACTTTAAAATAATCAATGGAAAACTTTGCTGATGGCCTAAAGTTAATAATATTTGATGCAATAACATGGTTAAATATATATAAACTTGTAATCTAATAAAAATTTGCAATTAAAACCAAAATTTGCAATAAAAATCAGAGTAGTTGCCGCCTTAATATAATTCAAAGTAGTTTATCAATCACTTGTTTTTAAGTAGTATTTCGATTACTTCATATATAATGCAATAAAAACTATTTAGAATTGAAGTGGATGCTGCCTCATTATAATTCAAAGTAGTTCATACACTGGTTTATTTTAAACTAGTTTTTTAATTAGTTGTTTTTAAAAACAAGTTAGTTTGTTCCTATAGGGAAATTGCTACCTAAACTAAATTAAGGTAAAGCAGTAAGGGTTTATTAAGGTTAATTAAGGCTAATTACAAATAGGTTAAAGGTTAAGAAATGTCATTATTCTCTTCTCTTAAGAAATTTCATTAATTTAGCAAGCATTTAGGTAGCACGGAATTTTTCTAAATTCATTTAGGAAACACTGGTTTATCGACACAATTTAGTTTAGGTAGCAATTTATTTCAATTCGCACACACCCTAAAAAAAGCTTTGCAATCAGACATTCTCACTCTACTGGTTTGGATGAGCTAGCCCCATATTAGACGATGTCCGTTTGTCCGATCTTTGTTGTTGCTTTCAATGTGAAACTGCCAAAAAACAGTGAGAGTGAGAGCGGATGAACTTTTTGTAAGGCGGACAAAATATGTTCATTTTGTCTGCTGTTGATGTCAGCAGACAACGGCCACAACAGTGTGGCGATGTGGTGAAATAAAAGTTTTGCCACACTTTAGCAGCTAAAAAGTACTTTTTCTAAGGAAAAGTACTAATATCCTACTATAAGCTAAAGGAAAAATAGTTGCTTGAAACACTTACTTTTGGCAGGTTATATTATTAAAATATTGACAAGAAAGTGGTGTTGGAAGAATTGGTAAGTAAAATTATAAATATATTAATGGAATTCATTTATTAATTTAATGATAATCATTTTATGTTTGATGCGTATTGATTTGCCGAATAAAAAATAAAGAAATACCGCGTATCAATAAAAACACAATAGAATAACCATTTTAACTCTTAAACTTTCAATCACTTTTGTATCTACGCAACGTTACTATTTAAAGTAATTGTTTTTAAAGTGCACAAAATAAAGTGCAGTAGAAAATGTACTCAAACTAAATGAAATGTCAAATGTGTCCGCCCTAAATTTTCTGTCGTGTGACCATCCAGCGGACAAGAGAGTAAAAAGTGTTCATTTTCGTCGGACAAACGGACATCGTCTAATATGGGCCCTAGAAAGCTCATATTGAATATGCTGAAGGTCTGTTATGCCGTGGTTATGCTAGCCAAACAAGATTGCCGAACATTTTTTGTTGTTATTGTTTCTCGTGTAAAGTGAGAAATGAACTTTTTCTCAAATTCATTATCTCGCTCTCAGACCGAACATTTTTGATTGCTGATTGAAACAGCAAACATGCCGAACTTTCCGGTGTTGCCTGCAGTCATTTTCCATAAAAGCATCAAAAAAGTAGCAAAAAGTAGTAAAAATTTAAATAAGTTATAAAGTAACTTATTTTAAATAACAAGCAACCTTAAAAACAAAGAACAGACATTGAGAAAAAGTCGAACAACATGTGTTGAGCAAAAATTTTCAGTATTTATTGTCTCTCCAAATAAACACTAACAATTTTGTGCCTTCACAAGTTTACTACAAAAAATAGTCTTAAATCAAATTGCAGATTAATTTTCATCAATTCTTATTGTTGTGTTGTATTTAATTTCATATATTTTATGTAGGAATGGTTTTTACTTGGAGTCGCAGTTTGATCGAAGTGTAAAAAAGTGTATTAAAAAGTGTATACATAAAAATTAGGGTTGTTGTTAAATTTGTGTTTTGGAATATTATAACATTGATGCAACTGTGCAGCAAACAGAAGCATAACCACCAAAGAAAAATTTCAGCGAAGAGAATAAATAAACGAAAATGAACACCAAATGTTCGGCAATCATGTTTGGCTAGCATAACCACGGCATTACAGCTACACAAATAATGCATGAACACATTTGTTCCGAGCCAATACGAATGAGATTTAAGTTCAGTAGTTAAGATCAGCGCGTAACTGAAGCACTTCCCAACAAACAAAAGGTCTCGTTATTATGTCCTCTAATCGAAAGTGCTCATTTTATGAAAGTCTGATTATATTAGCGCCGACGTTTGCGCTTTGTCGCAAAATTGCAATTTGTATGTTATTCATAAAAAGCGATATTTTACATATTCAGCCTGTGAATAAAATTTCATCCCAGAACTTTAATTTTTTAGAGAGGGTTAGGTTTTTTTTCTTGTTATAAAATTTTTTTTTTCTTGTTAACTTAAAAATTAATGATGAATGCAAGTATTTCTGTTAAAATTTTTCAAAAATTCCGTTGAATTTGTTAAAAATACGAAAAATTCCCGTTCTTAATTCCGGGCGAAATTTTATTCACAATAGGGCTGATTTTATTTTTTATATTTTTACTCATTTATCCTGATTTTCGTTTTCTTCGACCTCTAACGGGGCATAGAGTCTCCTATAACTATTCCTATGTACAATTACATCCGTATTATTGATAAAAATGCTAAGTTGACCGTGAAACTGGTCAGCTAAGTCATTCTTCACAAAGATTAGATCTCTCATCGAGGGGCTCTAATCAATTACTTTGTTTGCGATAAAATGTTCGTCATTTCGTAATGTCACCTTTGAAACAAGCTGTTATAAAGGCACTCAATTTGTTATACGTGTTAAAGCTAGTATCAAATTTGATGGTGACTCAAAATATGTGGACAAATTTTTGAAAAAGAAAGGATATTCAATGTTTTCGTAATTTTTACACAGTAAAAATCGTTTTAGCAAGGAGTCTGTGTAATTCTTCATTTCATTTTCTTCAAAGCTTCAGGAGAGAAATTTCTCTGGTCAAAAGAAAACATTATATTTTTTAATTTTTAAAATGAAAAGTAAAACCTGCAATGTTTTGGTACAATTTACTTTAGTTTTTTATTGCGCCACAAGATACAAAGCAAAAGCATTAAAAGAGAAGACCTCTAAAATGTAAAATTAACAGTATTTCACGAGCGAAGGTTCTAATACGAATTGCAATTTGAAGAGAATTATTCTCAAAAACTTTCAGTTCCCCCCTTGCAAATTATGTAACTTCCAAAGTGCAGAAGTAAACAAAAGTAAGGACGTGCAGAAGGCATACAAATCTAATGTTCTGGATTTGAACAGTCAAACTTTCATGCTGAAACTCATACTGTCCAAACGTCACATAACGTTTAACATACGAAAACCCGACTTGGCTTTCCTGATTCTGCATGCAATGTTCACCCACTGGAAGAAATTTCTCTACCAAGGTATGTAAAACTATCTATTTTTCTCGATTGGATAACCAGATACCTTCAATTAAACGGTGATAACGACTGGCAGGCAAATTTCATCAGCATAGTTGATGTGTTGAAAAAAGTTGGTCATCGTCCACCTCAAGTCAGAGTTTGATATTAACATGTCTCCTACTTACACCAGCCGAAACAAAACTGCGGACAAAATGCAGACCTGACGGAATATTGTAAAATACAAAGGAATCAGATAACACTCCCTTGTACAGGGCTTGACATTTTGCTACTGGCACATTCCAGAAAAAGCGATACCAAGGAATGTTCAAAAAAATTGAAAGTAATGGTACAATTTTTTTCTTATTTTTGTACTCAAATAGTCCTAGCTCAATGCTCCATTGTCAAAAATAATTCAAAAAATCTAAAAATACTTTTTTTTAACTCAAGTTCAACGTTACTCAGTGAGTCCATGTGAGCGATATAAGCAAGTACTTTAAAAATATTTATTGTATATATGATAATCTGGATTAAGTATAAAAAGAAAATATGGGGAAGGAAACCTAAATTTTCTCGATTTCCTGATCTCCGATTTGAATAAAGCATTTCAAACATAACACTCAGCAAACCTGCTAATGATTTAACACCCTATTAAATTTTTAAAAATTCTGTGGGCGCCACCAGGGAGGCACAAAGTTTGAGCCGAATGTGACACTTGTAACTATATTTTGGAGTCAAATATGGGTGGGACATATTTGACTATTATGTTAAGTGGTTGGTGGTCACAAATTTTGTTCTGATTTTACTTATGTATTTTCCTACCATGATGGTATGAAAATGGCAGGATAGATAGGTATGAAATAAAAAAGGGTTCTACTAAATTTAAGCTCGATGCCTCATTTTAAAAATATCAAAAAATCATTACAAAATGTAATATATGTAACTTTTTAAAAAAATTTCCAAAATCACTCGAACATTTTGTCAAACTTTTCCTTACTCAGAAGTTACCAAAATATATTTCTTCAATAGAAAATAAACTTTTGTCTAACGAAAATTTTTTTGTGGCTTAATTATGTAAAAACGTAAGTCAACCTCTGAATTTCACTAGAGTACGAAAAACGTACATAATGCTCTTAAAAGTTATATAAATAAATACATATCTTTTTGAAAATTTTTTTTCGGAACGGCTTAAAATATAAATTCTCGGTACATAAAATATATTTATACTCATACCGTTTCTTGAACAACCACGATTAAATGAGTAAAAATTAAAAAAACGAAAAAATGGAATGTGCCTACATTGTGTACCTAGGTTTAATAATAGCGATATCTTTTCATGTACACCCTCCATTGCAACCCAGCAAATTTCAGAGGCAGTGAATTTTGCCACTTGCTGCAAGTAAATATCAAAAAGGGGGATTAAAGTGCTGCTTTTTGTGGATTTTTCCGGGATTTCCACAAGTTTATACAAGAGCAACACGTGTGACATGTTTTCCTCGTTTTTTAACGCTACAGCCACACGTGATAGTAATGGCATGGCAATTTAGAATATGTATTTACTTGGAAAATATTCCGAAATAATCAACAAATTACGCTGCGGCCACACGTGATAGTAAATGTTCATTTGCAAAATGTCGTCAAAGCCAAAGGTTCGACCACTTTATTATTCCGTTTGCTTTTACTCAGTGATGCTTTATATGGCAACACAGCACCAAACTTAAATGGGATAAAAATGGGGAACGAATTATGTTGTAAAATGTGTCTATCAATATTTTCCAAAATGAAATGCGACTTATTCATATGATATTTTATGTGTGAATTAAATTAATTGCATATATTTCAGTACAAGACATGAAAGGAAAGTGCATATTTAAAGTTCGAATATCTTAGGGAGAAAATACAACACTATTTTCCTTACATCGATTTTGCACTGGCTGCGGTTGTCAAAATTCACTGTCTCAGCAAAAGTTATTGCCAGTGAACTGCCAGTGATGTCAAGGTGTGAGTGTATTAGTGAAAAGTGAGAGTGTATTGAGTTTTTCGAACTGTTACTGGCTTCGAACTGGCACGTGCGGCTAGGGGGTTACTTCTTCATTTCAAGCAATACTGCAATTGCACAGAGAACCTTCGCATTTGACGACATTTTTAAATGAACTTGCACTTGCACATGTGGACTCTGAAGCAACTTGTAGCTAATTTCGAACTTTTTCGAAGATAATATATATTCCCTACTTGCATGTGATTACTTTCTATTTCCTCAGGCATGACAGACCTTGTAATACCAAACGGGTAAATATTTAGAAGTTATACGTATCCTGAATATCTATTCCCTTTTATAATTCACAGTAAGTTTCTACCTTCTGCAGTGTATTAACGTACAACCAAACGGATAAAAATTCAAACATATGTTAATGCTACACAAATAAATAACCAAATTTCCATTAGTTTCATAATTCACAGTAACTTTCTAGACATAAAATAATATATTAAGTAGCGCGACGTTCTTCTTGATGTACTTCTAAAGATCACGTCAAAAATTACATTCAACATTCGTTAGTAAATTCAATAAAATGCAAAAAATTAAAAGCCTACGGAATGGTACAGTGATGAATTCATAATTTTCCCATTAAGTATTTATGTGGCATATACAAAAATCGTGCGATTCCATATCCAATTTGTGATGAGTTTGAATGAAAAAGTTTTATAAAGTAGCAAGCTGAGAATTTCTGAAAAACTCTAAGAACCGAAAAAAAAACCGCAGAGAGCTACAAAATATTTTCAGACAAAGTCATTTTTAAGCTAACCATATAAAAAACAAATTTTTAGCTTATTGTCTTTTTAAAACTTTCTGAAGGCAATGTATCCAAAGTACATGACCAAGCATAATATGCAGCACTACAATAACTACAACAACATGAGAAAGAATCGGACTAAGTTCAAAAAAAGCATCTTCATAATATTCTTCATGGGTTTCATGTTGTACGTCCTGATTGATTTTGAAATGAAAACCAACATAATGCAGCTGCGCGAACGTTTAAATTTTATGGCACATTTCAAGAATAGGAAGGCCAAGAACCACATACTGAGAGGCTATTTTGTAGACAAGCCCGGCTGTCGAATGCCCTACTTTAATGTCACAGACAATACAATCCTACAATTCATGTACAACATGAATAATTTCACATGCAAAAAGGCGCTTACGCACGTCAGTCCTGACAGCGCTACATTGTGGCTCAACATGAACAAGTCAGAGATCCTGGAGCGCTATAATATTGAGAATATGAGTCAAGTACATTGCTTTTACAACGAAATCAAGCGTAAGTTGAATGTGGAACAAAATGAGTATATGGCGAAAATAGAAATTAAGTTACTGCCAAACACACCCATCACCATACAACCGGGCATTGAGTTCATCAATGTTGAGTGCAACCGCGCCAACGGCGAACTGTTCTATAAGGATTTCCATTTCTTTGTAGTGGACAAGAGCAAAGTACACAACAAAAGGGCGAACGATAAGGTGGCAGTCCCCCAAGTGTCTGTCATGTTACTCGGACTCAATAGCGTTTCGCACCTAAATTTTCTGCGTCAGATGACCGAGACGTACGCCTACATACTTGAGCATCTAGAGCATGTTGAGTTCTGGGGCCACAACAAGGTCGGCGACAGCTCCTACCCCAACTTGATACCCACTCTAACAGGCCAGAATGTAACTGAACTGGACAAATCGTGCCGATCACTCTTCAAAAATACCAGCTACGACAACTGTGCCTTTTTATGGAAGCGCTTTAAGGAGGCTGGCTACCAGACTGCTTACGCTGAGGACGTGTCCCGGATGAGTCTCTTTAACTACTTACGTCCAGGCTTCAAGAAGCAACCTACCGACTACTATATGTATCCCTTAGTTGAGGAAATGGAAAAGCACATCAGCTACTTGAAGGCCAGAGACATGGATTTGTGCAAAGGAGGTAGGCGCTCCGTTGATGTTCTATTTGAAATGATAAGTCATCTCATACCGCTGTTTCGTCACCAGCTGTTCTTCTCTTTCTTTCGGACGATGACGTACACACACGACTACTGGAATATGCCTCAGCTGCTAGATGCAAACATAGCCAAATTGTTTGTCACCTTTGCCCGTGAGTTTTTTTTTGATAACACCGTGCTTTTCCTCATAAGCGATCATGGCATGCGTTGGGGCTCATTTCGTCAAACATACCAAGGTATGATGGAGGAACGCCAACCACTGCTTATTGCTCTATATCCGCAATGGATGCGCCAGCGATACCCCGAAGCCTTAGCCAACTTGAAACAAAATTCAAACAGTCTAACCACGCCTTTTGATCTGTATTACACAATTTTGGATTTGATTGACTTGCGCAATTTAGAGGCCGAGAGACTTGCTGCCCGTGCTACAGAACTGCAAGGTGCTAAAGCAATGCCCCGTGGCATGAGTCTTTTTTTGCCAATTCCAGAGACTCGCTCTTGCGAACTAGCCGGTATTACTTCACATTGCTGCACCTGCCATCTGAAAGAGGAGCTACCAACAAGCGATTCAAATGTGCGTCATGCTGCGAGCTATACTGTCGAATGGATAAACACAAAGCTGGAGGAGCATCCAGAGTGCGAAATTATGCACTTAAGCTACATCTCAAGTGCCATTGTCTCAGCCAAGCACACAAATATTTTGAAAAAGTTCTCAGTGTACAACTATGGCATCGATATAACGGTACGTGTGCAAACCAAGCCCGGTTTGGGTGAGTTCGAGTCAACGGTACGCATATCAACCTACTCAACATCCCTGATCGGTACCATAAGTCGCATTGATCTCTATGGTAGTCAGAGTAGTCACTGCATCGACGATTATGATTTGAAAATGTTTTGCTTCTGTAAAGAAAAGAAAGATGATTCCATGCCATTTTAACTTTTTCTTTGATTTTGCCGTTTTTGATTTCGAGAGTTTACCAATTATGTCAAATATTTGTGAATGTTTAAATAAAAAAGAAATACATAAATATACAATTTTTCCCTCGCTATACTTAATTTTAGAACAAAAGTTAGTATGATCGATTACCAAATTTTTCTACTATTATGGGTATTCCCTTAATGTATTTTTAAATTTCTAATTTTAATCCGATTTGTTTGCTTCGCAGTCAATTTTATTTTCGAGTTCCCTTCCGATCACTCGTTGCATCATCAAGATAAATTAATAGCCTCATTTTGTATTCCTAACGAAGCATTCAACGAACGAGGGCTATGCGAACGATGTTGAATTCAAACTGAAATATGTATTTCGAACGAAGCTTATCGTTAACTCATTTGGCAAGCTTGTGTTTGCTACGTACACTCAAACTGTTATACACAAGCAGTTGCCCTAAGGTTCGCTGCCATATCAAACACTAGGGAAGTTTTCTGTATTTTGTCTGCTTCAAAGATTTTTTAAATATGCCATAAAGTGGTTTGCGGAAATGTTTAGATTATTACTTTTTTTAGAGATTGAATGATTGCTTTAAGTGAACAAAATAAAATGTATGCAGCTATTGCAGTTGCTATTTTTATTTTATGTATTTCAAGTGCTTCACAGCCTTCAGACACTGGACAGGGTCTAGTATATCTTCTATATATTTATTCCTGTAAGGGTCCCCTTATTCCAGAAAATCTACAAATGCTACAGCAACACTTGATATATCATTAGAAAGGCCTTGAGTGATAGCGTTTAGCAGATATGAGCGTTTAAAGTTGAGAAAATGGTAAAAAGACTTAAGACACGAACTCGTTCAACTGTGAATAAGAAAGTGTGAAAGCAAAGTAGGGAAGTACACCCAATGTTCGGGGCGTTGTCACTAGTATTTATACATTTCATAATTTATTTACCTTTAGGCTCAGAATTTTCCATTTTTTAACCATTTTTTTTAACGACTGCAACCACAACGATAGCATAAAAGTGTTCGTTTGGTTTTGACGTTCGGATTCGTGGTTTCAGTGGTTCAGGTTTAGATAGACATAGATAGACTTATGTCCTGATTGTGTCAAATACTAACACAAAATTTTCAATACAAGCACAAAAACCATAGAACTCCCCTCAAACATGGGATATCCAAACTCACCGTTAAAGTGTAAAAGGTTGATAAGCCACAGAAACTTCCCTCAAACATGGGATATCCAAGCTCATATACACAATTCATAAGTTTTGCATATAATAGAGAGTTGAAAAAGATGAAATCTGAAATAATCTTTAAAAACATGAAGTTTCCCATCTCTTTATCTATGATTAGCTCTTAAGTTGACTGAATGGTGTGCGTAAACCAATTTGAAATTAAAACTAAAAAAGAGAAGGAAATACTAATTCCAGCAATCTGATATTTTATGATATCCTCAATTGAAGTGTTCACGATCGAAAGCTATATGTACATAACATAATTTAAGAGAAAAGTGGTAATGGGGTGGGATGGTATCCACCTGCTATGCGTGACGGATTGTTCTACACAGACCAATAGAAGCTTATATTGAGTTTATAGAAACATGCTTGAACATTTTTATGACTGTTTTGTCTATACACAAACTCACGGTATAGTTTTCTAATATTTTTTAATGCAAATTTTATTTCCAATTGAGTTTTGGCATCTGTTGAAGCAACATAGAATTTCTTGTGAAAAATGTTTTCTTGTGATTTATTATAAGTCATTTTTTTTTTCATTGTACTTCTGATTTTTGATAAAGTTTTGTGGTAAGTAATGAGTTATAATTTCAGTGTTCATAGGTTTTTTGCAAGTATTTATTTATTCTATTATTTAGAATATAGCTACTGCTTTTTATGATTTATTTTTTTTTGGTTTGAGAATGAAGCCGTTTGCAGATAATGACGATAGCCGATATGAAGACTACATTCCTGGAGACGACTCAGGTAATCTATTTCAAATAAAAAGTTTTCTATCAAGAAAATATAAAAAAAAAAAACAAATTTTCAGCATTCATCACTACCAGTCCTAAAAATCTTAAAAGCTTAAAAGAAGGCCAACAAGCCTTCAAGAAAAATTGGGATACCTTTGTGTAAATTGCAAAAAAACCTACATGCTTGCAACATGCATAAGCTTTTCACAAATGACATGAATGCAGTGATGTTCCTCGATACGTTGTCTTTAATTGTCGACATTTTGGTTTCGGAAATGTATAAAATGGTGTAGACAATGTCGGAAATGTGAAAAATGACAACAATGGTGTCGAGAATATAAACAATGAACTGGCCATACTGCAGTTGTCAGACAATTTGTTTATTCAAAAGTAAAATTAAGCAATAGCAAAGTATGGCTAGAGGGCGTAAAAAGAAAGAGAACGGCGAACTTGGATACAAGCTTATTTATTTTCAAAAGAAACATGAAATATCCAACATTCGCATGGCTTGCTAAAAAGTTATTGCATATACCTGTTTCCTATACTAGGTTCTGGGTTGCATTAAAATGTTTAATTATCTACACATGAATATATTGTCGACACGTCGCTTATAGTGAGTGTCTACACGACATTGTCGACAACGTCGGGAAAAGTATTCTCGACATCATGTAGTCAACGTCGCCCATCACTGCATAAATGTTTAGCAACAACAGCTGAACAAACCTCAACAGAATAGATTATATTAATTTTTCTTATATTTTTAATAAGATCTCAAATTTCATGCAAATATTTTTTGTATAACTTCACCTGTATATTGTTTTTACCTGAGAGAAATCAATAAATCATACAAAATATAAATCATATAAAACCCAATTTTTACATTCTATATTTAAACCACTCCTTTCACTTACAAACACACATACACACACAAAAACACATATAAACGCAAGCAGACATATAAATAGACTATACAACACCTATACCTGCACATTATATAAAATCACACCTTTGTAAACTCAACTTAATATGATATGGTCTAGCGGGACCATTCCGTCACTACATGTTTTTTGGGCAAAGAGTCACGACAAAGGGTTAATGCAATGCCGGTATTATGTGTTTTAAGTAAGGATCTGATTAAATACATTCCACATTTGTAGAACATATAACTGCAACCCTGAAAACTGCATTAAACGTTCCACAAACAACTAAGCAGCTGAATTTGACGTTTATTATCAGCAAAACAAAAGTGAAAATATGTTGATTTCAACTGCAAGAGTTTAGTTTTAAAGTGAAAAAATCAAATAAACTTAAAATAATTTCAACCAAAATGTCGCCCACAGACACATTGCGCGAACGTGACAAAGAGCAAAGCTACTTAATACGGCAGAGTAGCAAATCTTACGAACATCGCGAGTCGCAGGCGACTGCAATGTCGGTGGACTACACCGGACAGTGGGTGCTGCTGGCAGGAAGGTAATTAAACACAAACAATATTGGACTCTAATTGTATGAACTAATTTACAGGCGGCATTTGGCACTGCAACGTTTAGGCCATGATGATGGCACACTGCGCAAATATTGCCGCAATTCTAAATATGAAGTCTCAGCTGCAGAATTTGCAAGTTGTCCCAATCGTCAGGAGTTCTGCGCCATCGCCGTAAGTATTTTGCATCTTCTTTTAATCATTGTGCAATGCATAGAATTTGAAATGTTATTATCTTTGGCGTTAAATAGACAAGTCAACACATCGATATTGTCACTTGGGGTGCCGCGGATCCGCGTGCTTTTTATTCTTTGCGCGGCCATACGCGTATGGTTACCGATATTGATTGGCATTCAAAGAATCCCAATTTATTGGTTAGCTGTTCAATTGATACCTTTTCGCATATTTGGGACTTGCGCGAACCAAGAAAACCCACGCTTTCTTTAAGCGCCGTATGCATGTGTAGGTATAGATGTGCTATATGCTTAACATATAATCAAACCATATTTCTTCTTCTAATGCCAACAGCTGGTGCCACACAAGTTGGCTTCAATCGCGTATCGGGTAATCTTTTGGCTGCTGCACACGATGGCGATTTACGCATTTGGGATATACGCAAGGGATCCTGTCCCATACACTATATAACTGCACACCTTAATAGGTAAATAAATTCAATATAAAAAAGATACTTCCAAACAACTTTTGCCATGCTTTTGTAACCCTTAGAGTACATGGCATTAATTGGAGTCATAGACGCGAAACTTGCTTGGCCACCGCAAGTCAAGATGGCACGGTTAAGTATTTCGATGTTAACAATCCGCGCCGAGCTGAGAAAATCATAACGACCTCTTCCCCGGTGTGGCGTGCAAGATATACCGTAAGCTTGATGGCTCCTCTTTTCTTTCTTTAAAATCTTTTTAATATCCAGCCCATTGGCAACGGCTTGGTCAGCATAGTGGTGCCACATTTGGGTCGCGGTGAAAATAGCTTGTTACTCTGGAGCAATAGCAAGCAAACCGATCCTGTTTGCTCCTTCGTGGGACACACTGATGTTATCTTAGACTTTGCCTGGCGTCCAAATCGAGAAAATTTTTCCGAAATTGTAAAGTTCTATTTTATTGTAATTAATTTATTAACATTAACAACCAAATACTTAGGAACTGGTTACCTGGTCGCGTGATCGCAATTTGCGTGTGTGGAAAATTGATGATGTGATGTTGAAACTCTGCGAGCCCGACGTTGATACCGCTGCAGAGCCGTATGATCTGCAGGAAAACTTTGCCGAAACACCAACAAAATTTCAACCCATACACTCCACATCCCTGGCAACCTTCCGACAACCTGTGGTATCCATGCCCTCCGAAGCCATCGATGCTCTACAAATGTCACCGCGTTCACCACCACTTGCTATAGCACAAAAAAGCGATTCTATTGCTAGATCCTTAACTGATCAGCCTACCTGTTCGCTCCATCATGAGTTCTCTTTGCTAAATACTAACATACCGCATGTTGAAGTCGATGTGCTGGATGCCATTAAGCGTTATGCCATCTTTAAGATAACTGCCGGCGGACATGCCGTCATGTTGCAGGTTTGTGTGTTTTATCATTTATTGTTTTACTTAATTTTTCCATTTAAATTGATTGTAAATTTAATGAGCAGGCAACTTTTCCTACGGACTATCCAAGCCCCAATGTGGGTCCAGAGTTTACTATATGTCAGGGCACAACAATACAGGATCATTTGTCACGGAGTCTGTTGAAGGTGCTCAAAACACATGCCTTGCAACGCGTCAAAAAATCGCGCACATGCTTGGAACAATGTCTGCGTGCGCTGGTGACGGCTTTAAAGAAGGTATTTCTCTGCTCTTTATCTTAAATCATTAGTTCCCAGCTAGCGACTCAATTGGTTTGATTTTTAATTCTTTAATCTTCAATTTTTACCACTATCCTAAATATATTTGTTCCTCAGATTTTATAGTATTTTTCTTTCTCAGTCTGTGGGCGGTTCCGACAAATCGCAACTACGCCTCCAATCACCACGTCTAGAGGGTGCACTCAGCGGTGCTCTGCATGATGCCTGCATTCCATTTCCGCGCACATCTGCCGCCAAATTCAATGCAATCGGCATGCTGACCTCCTTTGCTCAAATACTTAACTCCAAACGTTTGACATTGCGACACCAAAACGTCACTCCACGCACGCTTTCCGCTATCAATGGCGGTGGCCTGCTTGGCAACGTTATGGGTCCACAACCTGTGCTCTATGCACACCGTGACTCGAATGCCTCATTCTACTTACAAGATCGCATGAGCTCCAAGCATTCTAAAAATCGTTCACTGCAAAAACCCACAAACTGCAGTCCAATTGTGCACATCTATGAGACCAACAAAGTGCTGAATATCAGTCGCGAATTGGCGCAAGATGCATGCCTGGACAAGAACGACATCATTGAAACTTGTCGCAAGAATCGCAAGCTCTGTGAAATAAATGGACGCTTGGATTTATTGCCCATCTGGACATTAGCACAGACCATAGCCACGCCTAATATACCAAACGAGTCGCAATACGAAATGTTGTTCTATAAGAATCCCATCAAAAGAGCCATGCTAGAGGCGTTAATCATGCATTTTGCGGCTGCAGGTGATTTACAGACCGCAGTGCTGCTAGCCTGTGTCTTCCACAAGAATGCACCTTCAATGGACTTTGATGGCTTCGGTGCTGGTGCAGCAACGCAAGGATATCACAGTAAGTTGCCACAATTGACGCCATCCGTTTCGCCTTATCATACTGTGCTGCCTTTGGACAAACATGCCTCACATCCAAAAAGCAATGCCGCTTCAGCGTCGCTGCATTTAAAACAGCTACGTAGTAATTCGTGGTCTGACTCTTTGGATTGGGTAGATGCGAAACTTTTAAATTCAGACAGTTATTCATGTGCGCTGATACGCAAGACAAAAATGCCACTCTTTGATCAATTTAAGCGGGTATATGGGGAAATACTCTTCGGTTGGCAGCTGCTAACAAATAGCTCATTGGTGAGTTTAGAGTAGTTTTTATTTATATGCTTTATTGAACCATTTTGTTAAGATTTTGAAGCACACAATGAATGCCAAACCTTTGCCGCATGGTGTAGAGTTTGTTACAGAGTGTACCGGTTGCAACAAGGTGAAACGCACGCCCTCATGCACCACATGTCAACGTCCGGTGCTGACGTGTGCGCTCTGTTGCTTGCCGGTTAAGGGCGCCGCTAATGCCTGTTTTGCCTGTGGTCATGGTGGACATTTAATGCATATGCAGCAGTGGTTTGAAGTAAGTGTTTTATTACTTTTTAATTAAATCTTAAATTAATTGATTTATACTTCAAGAATCATAAAGTTTGCGCCACCGGCTGTGGCTGCTTTTGTCTGCAACAAACTGCACTTATGTTGGAGCATATTCAATAAAAAACTTTCTTCATATGTTTTTAAAGTTTAAAAAAAATTTTTATTCTCCTGTGAACAAAATTCATCCCTTAAAAATCTGCTAAAAACAAAAATATGGGTATCGGAATTTGACGAATTTGACAATTTTAATTCTATCTTCCCATCTTAAAAATGTTCGAACTAACCTGTAGATATGTTTCATGATTGGGTTGATTATAAATAAATTACAATAAACACTTGACATACATTTATAGGTTGCAATATCATTTATATATATTTTTAAATTTTTATTTTATTACTTAAACATTGAATTTTCTTTAAACTCTAACATTGTTTTAGTTCTTCCTTCTTTCTGTTTTTTTTTTTTTTTTTTGTTAATTTTATTATAAGAAACATAGAAATAAATCACTCTTTCACGTATTCCATTCATTTCTTCAAACAGTGTATCTTCTTTTAAAAAAAATAACTATTAAATAAAATTCTTGAAGTGAATTTTCCCAAGATTTTTTTCTAGTATGTATTGAGTTAAAGTAAAGAAATAGTTAAAGGAAATTGAACACATTCTAGCGCCAAAAGTCAAAGAAAAATTAAATGTATTTTCACACAGTCATATTAGTATAAAATCATAAAAAGTAAAAAGAAGAAAAACACAAAAGTTAATTGAAACTAAAAAGAAATAAATACACAAAATTCATAACTACAATGATGACTTAAAGTAAACTTTTTTTTATATAAAAATACGTCCTGGTTACAACTAGAATGTATGTTATTCTTGCGTTTCTTTAAGAAATGCTAACTTATTAAAAAATAGTTTAGGCTTACGTGCCGTTTTACGTTCGCTGGCTAACAAGTGAACCACTGAAGAAGAGGAGTTATATAGCAACGACTCGGCGGCAGCAGGTCTTCGAGTAGAAGAGTATAGCGGCATTTGTTGTTGCTGCTGTAGTAATACCTGTTGCTCTTGTGGTTGCTGATGTAGTGGCTGTTGTTGCTGTATTTGTGGCTTTTCTCTAAACCAATTGTTTGTGGCGGCCCATGTCAGACCGCCCGTATATTAAAATTGATCTTTAAACGAATGCACGGCCTTCATCAACATGCGCACATTACTGCACTGCGCACTTTTGGGATGATTGATGAGGAACATTTGGCAATTGCGATAAAGATCCTGCAATACTTTCGGCGCATGCTCCCGTGTTATAAGATCCTCTGTATTGATCGCTAGCAAAGCCTCCGCCAAATAGCTGTAAGTGGCAAAAAATGTTAATGATTTATTTATTTGCTTTACAAATTAAATTAAAATTATGAAAAGTTATTAATTAAAATTATAAAAAAAAATAACATAAAACACTGGGTCTTACTTTCAATAAACTTGAATTTATAAGCAAGACCCAACTGCGGGAATCGTGAAAGTAAACGCACTGGTTCCATTTTTGAGTGAGGAACATCGTAGACTTTGAACTTTGCAACGTCCTTTCTGGATGAGATCGCTCATCAAGATAAAAAACCTTTGAGATGTTAAACAGGGAGTACAAAGATCGAACGAGAGTAGAAGCGCACGCTTTAAATAAATTGCTGGTATATTTTTATGACGTTGAAATTCTTTTGATAAAGATTTCGAGTCTGTAAAGATTTTATCACCCTTGTTTATGTTTGAGTTAAAATTCACGAAGAGATATGCAATTTTCAACAAATAGCCAAGTTTGTGTGAAATCCTTGGAGAAATTTTTTCCCGTACTATTAAAATCCTGGTATTAACATTCAGTGCCGGACAATAAAATAAAATCACTTACTCACTATTTCACTTCTATTTCACTTCTCACTTACTCAATATTTTGTTTTATTTGCTTATCACAAGGTTGATTTATAAGGTTGTCGCAAGGGAGAGAGCGAGTGCCCATAATTGTCAAATCGAAGTTGACATCTCATAGAAAATCTGCAAGTGCTCTCTATTATCATCCGTTTTTCTTTCGTAGTCATTCGCAAAATTGGCTGGTTTTGACAATTATGGGTACTGAGAAGAGAGTGCGATCAGCCCTGCGACAACCTTATAAATCAACCTTGGCTTATCATAAAATTAAAAAGATTTTGAAAATATATTGAAAATAAATGTCAAATCAAAATTTAAAAATACTTCATAATAAGTGGAGACATTAAATAGAATGAAAACAAAAAATTATGAAATCTTAAAAATAAATCAAAAATTTTATAATTATAGTATTTTATAGAATAGACTTTATTTTTCAAGACAGCTTCTTCACATCATCGCGACATGGACTCTACTAATGTCTGACAAGTGTTCTGAGATATGGCACACCAAGCCTTCTGGATTCTTTCCCAAAGATCCATCTTGTATTTTGATTTGACAGGTTCTATATTATTTTTTATAATCTTCCAGTGACTGTGCTGACCGTGTCATTACATTGATATTATTTTGGTTAATCAAACTTTGACAACATCTATTTTTGGGTATTTTTGGGATCATTATCGTGTTAGAATTAATACTTAAGGGGCATTTCCCTACTTCCCTGAGTATTAAAAAATATAAATATTTATGCTTGTTTTGTTTTATCCAGTATCAGGAAAAGCAGCCCTACACCACGTTGCTACCACTTTCATGCATTCTCCATTCTTCGCTCTTCTAACCCATGATTTACCATCACTTCCAATTGAATTAATTTTTGTTTCATCGAAACAAAGCACTTTCCGCCGTTTTTTTACATTTTTTGGACTAACCAATTCGTTGTGCAATTTTGCAATAGCAATGCGATATTTTTTATGTCTCAAGGTCAGCATGGGGAAACTTTCGCGGAGATCGGTAGACCAAACCGTTCTTTCTCCGCCAGTCGTCGCCTTATGTTTCAGCTAGAAATTCCAAAGCTTACCTCTTCCCAGATGGCTTCTGCAAACTTAAACGTATCGCGAGCGAACAAAATTTGATGTAGTCGTGGTTTTCCTCTTTTAAGGTAAGGTTTTGGAGGCGATAATGTAGTAAATAGAAGTTTTTGGGATTTTTCTAAAGACTGACCCTCTTTGATTAACTTTTGAACGACGAGTCGTTCAACAACAATGCAATGTCTTGCTTTGCCCATTTTTTGGCACGCTTTTGAATAGTTTCTTTGTATTTTTAAATAAATTCAGAAACTTATCTTCGCTTTCCAACTAAAACTTTACACTTCACTCGAAAAATGTTTCTGTTAACTGATTTTCAATCAAGTGGTTCTATTTTATTGTTCCACTACATTTACACGTGTTTTTACAATTTCGAGAATAACCCAACAAACAGTTGTGTTTGACCGAAACTAAGCAAGTATTTTTAACGTGTTTTATTATAACGAATATTTATGATAAAAATTTGAATTTTTTGTAAAAATATATATAACCATTTCCGCTCAGGCAGATTCTATTTTATTGTTCGGATCTGTATCTATAAGTGAAAGCAAATTTCCTGCTGACATTTCGGTAAAATTATTAAACACGAACTAATTTAATTCTCTTCGTATTTTTAGGCGTAGGCTAGTGTGAAAAAGCCGCGGATTGTGCAATGATACAAATTACCAAGACGTGTAGACATGGGTAACTCAGCGCTGCGTTGTGTAATTGAGTTAAAGCATTAAACTGAGTTACTGCGCTTATACACTTATTTCAATAAAAGTAACGCAATAGCACAGAAGTTCAAATTGATTCTTGCTCGCTCTTGTTCATTTGAAAATCTTTTATTTTGAAAATTGAAGGAAACTTCAATCCTCCAACTTGTTTTGCACACCAGAAACGTGTCGTATCAACTTAGAAGGAAGTAAAGTTTGACTGAACTCTTGCAATTTGAGATTTGTTTAATTTTGGTGTTCATCATCACATAACTCAATGAGCTGCTCAACACACTGCACTCAAAAATGTTTCATATAACTAAGCCATGGTGGAATTCAGTTAGCGCATTTTGCTGATAGAGGGAGTTGGTGTGTCAACATAGAAATTTTTATGCTACAAATGTAGCATACCGTGCGTATATGGTATAAAGAGCGGATTATTTTCTTGTTAAGCTCTTTAATGCTTGATTTCTTGTTATTCAAACAGGGTTTAAATAAGACGATGGGGTTTATTTTTTTAACCCTAGAGTACTAACCTACGTAAAATTTACTCACTCCTTACGAGTAATATAACGTTTAGTGAGCGGAAGGTTAGTATTCTACAGTTAAAATTGATATTCTTTTTTAAAAGCTGGGGTCGATTCGTGGAGAAATTTAATAATTTTCGATTGCGCTTTTGTGGATTGTAATATATTAAATGCCAAAAGTCATCAAAAGCAAAAAACAAAAAAAAAATTGTATTTAAAGCAATTGTGTGTTTTTTTTAAATAAGTGCTCCTTAATAAATTACTGAAAAATAATATTGAATATGAAGCCGGCCGGAATATGAAGTCAAGATATGGGAATAAGACAGCTTCTCGATAAAAGCAATACTTTCCCACTACGAGCATCGGCGTAAGAAAACTTACAACATTTACATATTCACCCTAATCGTTAACTATTTCCTCCCGGGAGTTGTGCAAGGGAGTTTCCGTTTTAAAGATAGCAGATAAAACATATAAATTTTTTTATTTTACACTTATGAATATTGGCGGTTAATGAACAAATTTGCATTAAAAATTTCCAAAAAAGTTTTTGAACTTTATCTAAAAAAAGGAACTCTATTTGGCAGCTCCCGGGAGAAAATTTTTCATTCTTGGGGTGATTAAACAAATTATTTAACGTAATTATTATGCAGATTAAAAAAAAAACATTGAAGGATGTCCAAAGAGGCATTTAATCTATGTGAGATTTATTTCAATGGTCATTTGTTCATCTGTCAGCAACACACTCTTTTTTGACCGACAGTCTCAACTCAATGATTGTAAGTTTGTGGGTCCGCGGCATTTAATTATTTGGCATGTTGCTCCCAAAGTCTGTGTGGCATGGCCTTCCCTTGGCTGAGTTGTTACTCTCTGAGGTTTGCCATTGTCTGCAGAGTCACCTCTCTCCGACATAATTCTCTTTTACAATTTATTTATTTTGTTTATATTATTATTATTGTTTAAATTAAATTAATTTATATTCCATTATAAGTTTTGAACCAAACAAAATTTAAAATTTGATCCCTTTTAAAACTGTTTCAGCAAAAACCGTTTTAATTAAAAATTCTTATGATTACACTTTAGCTACCAAATGAAACTTCGTATGTTTTCATTCGAAAGAATGCACGTTATCAATAGCCATTATCCCAAATTTCTATACTTTACGTTCGATGACGAGTTACTCGCTTTTACCGGATAACAACTCGCGTGATTCGGGCCAAGATAATGCAAGAAAAAATGAAGCAATTTATCGCGAATGAAAAGTGACGGAGATAAAATAAAACTTGACGCCAGTGATATATCAGATTTCTTATTAAATGGTTATCATTATTTTGTTACAACTTACTTTTGTTTTATCTCATTATGATTGCTCATGTCTGCGGAAATTTGTTGTATCAACGAGAGCAGCACCTTTTGTTCCAAACAGCAATTGGGTGTGAAGACTGAATTATGATCGGCGCTCTTGAGAGTAAACTCTACTAAATTCAAATCATTGGCAAGCAATGCTTGATGAAAGGCTTTGTTAATTTGGCCCTGATGCAGCAGATGTTTAATGGTTTCTTTCAAGTCATATATTGGCGCAGGAGTATTGGCTTGAGAACGTAAGGTAACAGCCTGACTTTCGAAAGATTTGCGCACCTTTGTAGAAGAAATATTTGTTCACATCAAGGTTATATGTATATAAAGTTATCAAAGATGCTCACCTCGGAGCGTATTGTTTCTTGTATTTGACGGGACAGTAAAATTTCCAAACTCTTAAAGTCCTTACGTGTCTCAAGCATTGTTTCTGTAACAGTGTTGCGATGTTTAACTAAAATTGAGTCCAAATGTTGACGAAAACCGGAGAATTTATTTAAAATCTCCTCCGTGGAATCTTGCATAGGCTGCAGATGCTGCAGATAATTGTCAAATTGTTCCATAACTAGAAAAAGCAGTAAATAATTTTACAGAACTAGTGTACATGCACGTTTTTGTATACTTACACTCTTTAATGCCCACTGAAAATGCTTCATGCAATTGTTTGAACATATTTTGTGATGATTTCTCATAGGCTGGTATTAAAGTGCTAGACATGGATTCTATAAAAGCCGTTTGCAAGCTACCCTGTACGCCTACCAGTACCGATTTGCCAAAGGTATCGATTATGCTCTAAAATTGGAATTGTTAATTTTTTAAGGAATTTCTTAAAATATCTATTGTTATCACCTTGCTTTTACAGACTTGCGCTATGTTCTCCTTCATCATTAAATCAAACGCAGTTAGTTTTTGTGAGACATCAATTTGTATTTGTTGCTGCATATTGTCAATCTTGGCTGCCAACATGGGCATCAGTTGACGTTGCATTTCAATGGTCAGTACTTTGGAGACCACTTCGCTCAATTGTGAGAGCATAAACTGATTGATGATTTGTAGGAAACTATCGCGCATTTCACGATTCTGCACATCACTGAAATATTGTTAAAGTTATTGAAGTATATTACAAGTTGTTAAAGCATTTTTTTGTTTACCGTCCCGCCATAAAGGCACCCAACTTCTTTTTATGCTCCACCTCATAACGTTTCAAATACTGTTCCATAAGTTTTGATAGCTGCATTTCCAATTTGAAGGAGAACTCCGCTATGCCTTTAGCTGTTGACAAAGGATTTGTTTTTCGCATGTCGGTTATTTCACATTGTAGGTTAGCGATTTGCATAGATTGCACTTTTACCAAATCTGCAAAGAGAAAATAATTGAGTTAAAAAAAAAACGGAAAAAAATGCAACACAAATCTTCTAACTTACCCAACAGATGATTCATTTTCATATTTATTTCAGCTAACTCTGAATGAGCGCCACTGCTGCTGCCTACATTATTATTAGTGCTGCTGGTATTGCTGCTGACCAGCGTGGGTGCAACATGGCTGTTGTTATTCATATTGGCTGCAGTAGAGGCACTAACAGCCTGCGATATTAAGTTGGCGGCATTTTGTAGTTCTGCTGAATGTTTGGTTACTTTGTGCACATCGGGTACCTTGGGCCAATTGGTGTTGGTCTGAGTTTTTGTTGTAGTAGTTGTGGCATCGAGCTCTGACATTAAAGGAAAAGTAACTATCTGCAAAAACTGACATCAAAAACACAAACTTACCTGCTATGGCCACATCTAATACACCCTGAACTCCTGCATCTTTCACAGTTACAGTTGTTGTCTGCTCTTCGATCAACTCTTCGCCACTAAACGAACTCTTCTCATAATCCTGCAACGACATTATTTCTTGCACTTCACGACTGGGACTGGAACCACCGCTTGCCAGATTATCACTAATATTACGCCCAGGATTGCTATCGATAGCTATGCAAAGAGAAAAAGTAATCATAGCCAAATTTCCCAACACATAAATTATGCATTTTTATCTAAATACCAATAAATTTCTTTTGTGATTCGAAGTTTTGCTTCAATTGCATTTTTTGATGCTCTTGATCTTCAATAATTTTATTATTGACCAAATTTAAAAGATTCACATTATCGGGTTTATTCGATGGTGCATTTGAGCCGGCAACACTTGCTAGCATAAGTATTGTATTAAGCACCTCAGAACTGACGCACTCGGGCGTCTTTTTATCTAAGAAAGAAATTTTAGAAAATTTCAAGTAAATCTTAAAAAAACAATCATTGAAATATTAAGAGAAATTAAGAAAAAATTTAAAAAAAAAACAAAAAAACAAAGCCTTTAGGCCATGCAAACAAAACGTAGTAAAAAGCATAACCGTTATTTAAGTGTTGATATAACGCTATTATTTAACGTAACGTTATTTAATTAGTTTAAGCAATGCTGCATATTTTTGTACGTACGTTAAAATAATAAACGAAAAGAATATACGATGAAAATCTACCACAGCTCTGCACAGGTTTTCGATATAATCGAATAGCAACACTTTTCGATTTTCTATATAAAGGCCATAACATAAAAAAACAACTAATCACATTTCAAAAGCGAAAAAATTTGATTGAAGTTATCGGCTCAAAAATGTACACAAATTAAGAAAAAGTAGTGTTAAAATTTTTTTTGTACAATTGTCATTTCGAGTCATTTTCAAGCAATGAAAAACCCAATCAAGTGTACCATACAAATATCAAACTTTTTTCTACATCATAAAAGACTCCGGCAATTGGTTATTACTTCTATGATCATAAGATTCTTGACTCTGTTTGAACTTTTGCAAGTATCCGGAAAAGACTTAAAGCTTTATCTTATTATTTTTCTGGCCAGTCTTACAGCTCTATTCTGCTTGTTCATTTAACAAGGAATTGTTAAGGAGCTCTTGTTAATATTATTGTTATGTAATGTAAATGTTCATATTCTAAAAAATCATTTACAATTTGAAAGCTCTAAGCAGCTTTAAAAAGTTCACCACGCGTGGTGAGAATGCGAAACTCACAGCACTCAAACGCCAGCTGTTTTTTCGATGAAATTTTGAATGAAAATGCAAAGAATTAAGTAATCTGAAGCTTTTTTTTTTTATTTAAAACACAAATTTACATTTTTTTAGCAGTCAAACAAAGTTTGAGTGAACCACGCATGAGCAGCTCCTATTTTATATACAATTTTTGCCGGCAGCACCCTCAACTTTTGGCTGGCATATGTATATATCATATTTGGGTTTTCCATTTCGGGATTTAATTGTATGTAGAGTTGGATACAAATAATAAAATAAATAAAGAGATAGAATGAATGAATCATTTTCATTTCGAAGACGTTTTAAATAGCGCCCTCGTTAAATTTTTTCCTTTCATTGATCTTCTTCATTATCAAAAAATTGTAATAAATTCCGTGAAAATTCATAGAAACATTCATAGTTCATAATTACAATTTGAAAATCACATTTGAAATAGGTTTGAGAACAACGTTTGATATCAGTTTGAAAATAGACCTATTTCTTAATTTGAGAATAAAATTCACTTTATGTTGAGATTGCTATCATTCTCAAATCAATCTCATATCGATATCAAACGTTTGACATTTGAGAAATAAAGGGGGATCCAATAAGATCTTCCTACTTTGTTTTCTAAATAAAATACATAAAAATCAATGTATTGATGCAAATCTTTAATTTCAATGATAGTTCGGTTTCTACAACTCAATGTTTAAAAATTATATCCTTCAAATGTTGCCCACGACTAACTCTTTAATGGTCTATTCTGTGGGTCCAATTTTCGACAACTTCGTCGAGCATATCGGCCCGTATTCCTTGAATAACACGAGTTATGTTGGTTTCTAAAGCGTCAACTATTGGAACTTTATATTTAGATAAAGACTCTACACGTAATTTTGCTTTTTAAGATAGTTATGTAAAGTTAAACAGCATCAAAAAAAAAAGTATTTCTTCCAAGACTGACTCCAAAGATTTGTGTCATGTAGAGTTGTTATAAGGTGTAATAACACTTACACATAATGCAACTGATTAGTAAATTTATGGAAAACTGCCTTCTTCAATGTTGAATGGTTGTCATTTACTTACATAGCAGTAGAATAATTAATCCGCATTTTTAAAGGATCTGTTAAAAACGCACGGGAAATGGTATTGAGTTAAGCTTACATTTCTAATTTCGACAGTGGTTTCAACCACGAAACTACAAATTTAAAAGATAATCGCATACGTAAGAACATTTTAGAAATTGAGATTATTCATTATGCTTAGAAAGCATAAAGCAGTTTTACTAGAATTCATAATCCAAAATACACATCAAAGTTTAAAAAGGAGTTTAACAACATTACAACTAACAATTTTAAATTGATTGATACTGTTTTTAGATTTTAATCCCAACTAAAATATGGCCAGGATAATCAAACGGCTATTGAATATCACAACCTATTAAAGTAATGATTAATTCGTGGCTATATTATAGCGAGCGTAGTAAAAAACATTTGAAAACATTATTTAAAATCTGAGAGAGTTAGATCCTCAGAATAATGCTAGTTATAATAAATTAAAAATACTATTTAAAGTTGTAGTAAAAGTTACTTAGGTTTTGGACAGCCTATTTTGGACTATTTTTAATTTCTGATTTTTAATAAACTGTCGCCGAAGGAAAACTGTTTTGGTTTTTTAACAAATATTAAATAACTACATAACCTTTGAAGGGAAAAACCTTTTCTTGTTTCATTTACTGCGCAATAAAAGAAATTCAAAGCTTAATTTGAATGGTAAGGGCGAATTGCTTATGTTTTGCACAATACTGTATGTTTCAATCACTTTTGGAAGACCATTTTGTGTAAGAATTATCTCTGGTCTATATATTACCGACTCCGGAAAAATAGAGACTTCTTTATTACTACTTCTTTTCCTAATGTTGCCACTCATGTAATCATGTCCGGGAACCCAGCAGAGTGACTCATGCTTACAACAGTTTATATTGAGCATGTTTAAAGTCGAATACGCTTTATAAATCTAACTAACTATTTGATGGTAGCTTAGCATACTGCACAGTTAAATTACGCTCCGAGTAGGATCGAGATTTTAAGGTTATGTAAAAGGTAAAAAAAAAATAAATGTTCATTCAGAATCAAACAATTGTCTTTAAAACCACCAGTCCTGCAAAATAATCTGGCAGAGTACTCATGACTTTCACATTTATATTGCACTTATATTAATTAAAGTGCCGTATTGAAAGAAGCAAGAAACATTCTGAGAGTATCATGTTGGAATCTCAAAGTATTAAATTTTTAGCGGATTATTTACTAAAATATCTACTAAAGTAAAAACAAATAATAAAATTATATTTTAAATCATTCTAAAGTGTTAAATATTTACCACTGGTTTTAGCACTAAATGCATCGGGTGTCATGAGATTAACTTGTCCATACCCGCCTGTATTGCTTACTTGCGGTGAAGCATTGCGCGATTCAGTCTTAATATTTGCACAAGCAGAAGGTGCAGCCGAAGCTGCTGCTGCCACAGTCACAATAGATGAGGAGCCTGATGTTGTGCTAGTATGCACCGACAATGGATTAGAGGTAGAAGATGCAATACCTAGCAAAACCTCCAAAGGTTTGCTACACTCAGATTTTTCCATATAGAGTGTTTTATGCTTCATGCCGGGAACATCTGCGGCCTCATCAACGTCATTGTCGTAATCATCGTCTGATTCGTTTTTACCAATTTTGCCAGTTTCTGCAGCCATGCCAACCATCGAAGAATCCTTTGAGAGATTAGTAACACTTTCATTTGAAATAGTGCTACGCACATCCGTGTTCTCGCTGACAGTTGGCTGATAAAGTATGTGACAATCTTGCATGCTTTTAGACTGAACGATGAACATGCGCACCACAACGCAATAGATGGAGTTGGTTTCCTCATCGTAATCGTCGTATTCGTCGCACAAATAATTGTCATTGGCACATTTGTAACGTCTCACAGCGGCATCGACAATTGAGAAGGACAGAATGCCTGATGAGAGCGGAAACTCGGAGATGCTTTTTATGTAGACCCGGTTTTTAGTAGAACGCTTCAATTTATTTGGCACCTGAGAGGTGCTACCGCTGCTAGTGACGCTACTGCTGCTAGAGTCTTTGGCAACGTTGCTTTCACTATCGCCTATACTGGATTTATTTGCTGATGCATTGCTAGTGTTGACTATTTGCAGCACATAACAGTTGCGTGTGTCCAAGTTGGAGATGACCAAATAGGAGGAAGTACGATCGATCTCGGCAATAAAACGCAATTTTTTCTCATCGCTGGCTATGCACATGGTCAAGGTTTGCAAGCATTCCCAAGTGCCACAATCCCAAACTTTAAATTCAGTGTTATTTGAAGCGCCTGTAATGGCGTATTTCCAATATATATTGCTGCAAATAAAAAAAAAAATATGCATATAGATAAATTCTTGGTAGCTAGGAATAAAAAACTTTTTTAAATACATGTACACATAAATTCATTAATACAAAAACCAATTTTTAACAAGCAATATTGTTGTTTTGTGAAACTTACTCTGCTGAATTTTTTGTCAAATTATCCAAAAAGAAGAATGACGATACCGGCTTTCCATTATGCGGTTTCCATTGATGCAAGCAACGTGGTTCTTTTTCGTGAAAGTAAACCTGGTAGAACCGAATGATGCCATCAATGCTACCAACACAGAGTGTTGTACCATCAGGTGAGAGTGCAACCCAAGAGATAACCACAGCATCGTCAATGAATTTCAAATAGCCAGAATTTATAGCATTGGGATGAATTTTGCCAATCTGCAAAGCAAGAAGTATATGAGCAACACCATAGAAGTGTTTCCTTTTAATTTCTTTTTCGAGGTACTCACGCCATGATCACTAACGATCACATTTACATTAAAGCATTGAAATATGGAGCCACGTGCCCAAACAATCAGCTGACTGCTATCTTCGTCATCATCGCCAGGACATTCAATGAAGGGGCACCAAGAGATTTTATCATACTTTGGCGTATAGTTTGCTAGCGGATCTTCAACTTTAATGATCAAGTTGCAAAGCAGATTATTATCCAACAAATCAATTTTATGCACATAGAGTGAGTTTTGATCAATAGACGCTAGAATGCGTTCCTTTTCAATGTGTGCAAACTGTAAATCCAGCACTTCGCCCGACATGCCTTTGATGAGTGCTCGCAAGCTGGAATGAGCATTTACAACACGTACCATACCCTCCATGCGCGATAGTTTGCTGTTAACTGAATAGTGAATTATTTTAAATTTTTTTTATTTATAGGTTATGAACGCAAGAGAGAACATTTCGTTAAACTACAAACTTTAGTTCATGTTCAGATTTGGTACCATAAGATTGTGCTGTTAAGAATTATTACTGTTCAGAGTTTATATTTGTATTTTCTTGACTAATATTAATGTGCAAACGTCACATGGTACGACTCAGTAAAACTCTTTTTATATTAATTCTTGTATTCTGCACATTTTTTTTGCATGAAAACACAATTTAAACCTTTACTAAGTCTTTTACTACGTTTAGAAATATTTATCTAGCCCACAATTTTTATTTTTTGTTTAGACCAATATATGGCTTATTTAAACTTAGAACAACTCTCACGTTGTTTTAATTATATTTTTTCATACTACGTTAATTTAAAAAACCTTCATAATTTATCAACTGCTCACCATTGATGACGTAAGCGATGTGCTTTCCATCGATGTGTACTGCTATTAAATGTCCGGGATAGTTCTTCATTTCCCATTTATAATCAACAATGTTCTTAAGTTTGACCTTTGAGGAGCCATGGTCATGATTACCAGCGCTACAGACAACTTTAACATTCCGATCACAGATTTCGTGACAACTTTGCTTGTCGCCAGCTTTGAAAACGCTAAAAGCGGAATATTTTATATTTTAGAATATTTTTTACAGAGATAAAAGTTATGTTTCATACATGACACTTCCGCCAATTGATGCGCCAGCACTTGCATTTGCCGTAACATCCGGTGTATGCGTGTCTTTAGCCACAACACCACCAGCCTGCTGCCCATGAAAGTTACTCATTCTGACCGCTACTAAGATTCGACGCTTGTGTTTCGTCGCTATCTCTTCCTCGTTTATTGTTTTTTGCGTTAAATCTGCGGTTTCTATGTTTTCACCTGCGTTCACTACCTGTTTCGTGGTCGCTGTCAGGTTCTGCTGTTGGAGCGCGTTCGTTGGTGCAACCGCGTCGCGCCGATTGTGAAATTCGCGAAGTGAATTCTTTACAAGGACGAGCACTGCAATCAGCGCAATTAACATTTAGTAATAAATCCTCGCAGTCACTGGCTATTGTGATGTATGTGTTACTTTCGATCCAATGCTTTTTTTTAGCGTTCCTAACAATACAAATGGGGCTGTGGTCGTGTTCGGAACACTTTTTGTCGTATGATGCCGCTGAAGTTTCCGATTTATCTTATTCTTCTTCTTTATTGTCACAAATTATTGGATGCTGTTGTTGTTGCGGACTTTTCCTCTGTATAACGCAAGCAGTTAAGTATGCAACTTACATGAATTGTCCAAAAATTGGTTTGCTTATATTTGAGTTGATTGAGCTGGCTAATAAATAAGAAATTTTGCAACTTTACTAACTTAAATACTTTTGCGAAAATTTCTCAACGCCGCATCTCAAGCGAAATTTATTAAATTCTTCTTCTTCTTCTTATTCGTCTCCTTCAATTTTCGTTCTTCTTCACCTGCTTGGTAGAATTGGCTGCAATTGGCGAGTTGACAGTTGTCAAACACAAGTCTGAGGGTCAGTCTGCACTAAGGGCTCGTGTATATTTGCATTTGCTGAAAAATTGTGAGTGTTGGGAATCGACCAGAAATACTACAAAAAGGGATATACTAATAAATACATCTGCAATTCTAGGAATATATTCAAACATGCAAATAAATCAAATTTCCATAAGCTTCTTCTTCTGTACTACCGTAAATTTTCTTTCCATATCAAAGTGAAAATTTAATTCAATTTTTGATCAGTGTGAAAGTGGTCATCCATTGTAATATATTAGTACTAAGATTTAGCTGAATGACATCAAAATGGTTGTGTGTGCCTAAGTATTTTGCATTCATATATGTATTTGTTCCTTCGTTCTGTCAATAGGGCACCCCAAACAATACTTCATGTCCATCCAACATGTAGCTCGACAAAATAACGGCACTTTTTTTCGTCGGTCCCAAATGGTCGCACATGTCGGATGGACTTCATTATTTTAAAGTTCTCAAAGAGAGCACATCAAGCGCATTAGATATTTTATAGCATAAAAATGGCGATGCATTGATTTTAACAATTATTGTTGTACTCTTTACAATTTATTTTCTATGCCTCTTTTTCTTAATTACTTAATTCTCTCTAAAATTCAACGTTTCTTATGTTAGTAATTTTTTGCGCGAGATGTGCTTCGCTCAAAAATTTTAATGGAATGAGAAAATGCACCAAGTTGGATAGACACGCACACGAACGATACTACATGTCGGATGAACCCACAGAAAAGTCAAAAATGTTTGTCTTTCATCGGACATGCCCATCCAAGTTGATTTTTTGGACACAAACGATACTATATGTGCGATCAAGGTTTATTAATACAGGTTAAGTCACTTGAGAGAAGCTCGGTCGCACTGTCAGAATGGATAAAAGGAAATCAAGAAAAAAAAAAACCTGAATCTGTACAATTTTTAGCTAACAGCTACTTTGACAGTTCGAGCAAAGGCAGAAAAAGAGTGCTTTTCTCTCAAGTGACTTAACCTATATTAATGAACATTGTGTGCTATGACATGACAAGTCGGATGGACATGTAGTATCGTTTGGGGTGCCCTAATCTCATTTACCAACATGTCTTCTGAAAGTTAAGAATCTGATTTTCAAATGTGGTTTATTCAAACATTTATTTTCTCCCATCTTGATCTAAAGCTAGTTTATACATTTATTGTATTTATAATCTAAAAAATCAACAATTATTGGGTGTGCTCTTTTTCTTTTATGTTATATGATCTGCAACCTTGATATTTATAGGTTTCTTTTTAACATGACGCTATTAAGTTTCTGCGTTTTTGTTTTTGCTTATTTTGAAGATGTCATCTCAAAAATTTTTTTATTAAAATTTTTAATATATTTGCATATTATAATTAAAAAATTTATTCATTACTCTTGAATGAATTTATTCCTAGCAATGGTCGGAAATTTGTTTTCTTATTGTTCAAACTAAAAATAATATATGAATTTCAATATATATTTATATGTTATTGTTTGTGCTCGCTTATGTTGATTAATTGTATAACTGAAATAAATCAATATTTATAAGCATAAGTGTCTGCATGCAATCAACGCACACGGAAAGATCAGCCACACGCTAAATTGGTCATTTGATTTTTTATTGTCAATTTCTTTTGCCCACTCCCAAATTGTCAAGAATGTGAGCTGTCCCAATTACACCTGATTTAAACTAACCAAAAATGCTGTCGTTCGATTTAAAATCTTCAGCCTGCGACCATGATATAATTATAAGGTAAGCTGACTTTAAAATGACTGCTCAAACAAGTTTTGCAACAACAAAGCTGTGAGGGCCGTAAACGTCAAATGATAAAAGTAGCAACAACAATTAGAAAATTAAAATTCGGAAAACTGGTTTTGACTACTTCAATCTGACTATATCTTATAATTCTTCCATTCGTGCGACTAGCTTTTAATAGATAATAATTAACAAGGTAGGAGTGACAATTTTTTTGTTGACCAGCTTTTGTCAAATACGCATAGAAAAAGAGAAAACGAATAAGCAGCAAAACAGACGAAAAATTAAACTTTGTTCTGACAAGTTTTGGTCGAAGCTCTGAGAAAACAGGTAGTTGTCAAGGCTACATTGTAAATTATTATATCATTATATCATATTTTGATTCTTTTTTTTTTTCTTTTTATTTGAAAGTTAATTTATTTTGACCTTAAAAGATCTAGTAATATTATTGTCAGGCATCATTTTAAAGCTATTATAGATTATTATATATATTAGAGCTCTTGATTTTCGAACTTTACGAGCACCTGGGCCATTCCCGAATGCGCGGACTTTTTCGGATATTTCGAGCTACCTGTGTTTTTTCGAGCTTTAGCGTTGTTTGAACATGTAATTAGTTCTTTTTGTTTTATTTTTTTTTTAAGCACTTCGAAAGTAAACCCAAAATTAATTGTGTAATATATTTATAAAACTATCCGGTAGCTTGAAAGGCCGAAACTACCCTGGTAGTGTGAAAATTACTCAAAATGTTCGAACACCCGGGAATTCGATATACACAGGCTTTCGTATTTCGAGTGCCCGGCTAACATATTTTTCGGAATTGTTCAAGAGACACTCTTTTACACAAAAAAATTGTTTTTATAATGAAAATAATTCATTGTCAAGATCTTTTTTGTGTTTATAATAACTTTCAAACAATTATAAGGGTTGCTCACGATTAAGTACATGTATGTTATTGTGTATTTAACACTTAACAAATAAAAGTGGATTTTGTAAATAAAAATATACAATAAACAACGACAAAAAAACGATAAACGACAAAAACAGAAGTGAAAAGTTATTGACAAAGTAAACAAATAAAAACAAATAAATTTAATTGCCATGCTATTGTCAGGCCACCTATGTCACAATCGGCAATTTCTTGGCTGTCTGCAATGATTTGACAGAATTTACGCATTCTCAATTGCCATGACAATACTATCTCGTGTGGCCGCATCGTTAACAAGATAGTACTGCTTAATATAATGGGATTCACGATGTAGTATATTCGTGATTTTCAGAGGTATACAATATAAATACCAGATTATGAACTTATTTTTTTTTTTGTTTTTTGATAATTATTTATTTGTTGTCGTTTTATCTAGAAATATTGTTTTTTGTCATAAGTGGTTTTGTTTTGCAAAATTGTATTTTCATTTTAAAATTAAAAAGAAACAAAAAAAATACAATAGGACTTTTCGTTCTTACAAATGCCACAACCTTGGGCCGATTGCATATTTCCTATTCTTGCACCGTACAATGGTCATATACTATGCATCGAGAATACCTCTAATGTATTTTATTTATGTTAAACTATAAACGAAAAAAAAATTTCTTGCCAAGATGGAAATAATAAGGGATATTCACGATTTTGTGTATTCACAATATACGAGGTCTGTTCAGAAAGTATCGCGAATTTTGAATTACCGTGGGTAATGTATATTTCATTTTCGATTCCGAATGTTGACTGTGGCATTTAGTGAAGCTACCTTGGATTGAAGCAACGATTATCGTTCGTGCAAAATGTTTTCAGAGGGCAGAGAGGAGGTGAACGGCCAATTCTCGAATCACCGTTAGGAAAGTTGCTGAGGACATAAACATATCGATTGGATCATGCCATTCAATTTTTTCCAATGATTTGATCATCAGACGGGTAGCTGCGAAACGCATTATTTGACGTTTGATAACGTCTTTAAGTCTCCGTAGTAAATTGATTTATTTTGAAAATTCCGTTTATTTATATTCGTGTTGAAAAGAAATCATTTTTTACTTTTACTTCTTTTAAAATTAAATAATTTTAATTTCGTACTAAAAATAATCGTACTTAAGCGGGATCATTATAGATCATGAGTGACACTCATGCTCAAATTCTCTCTTTTTATGCAGGTTCGCGTGTGTGACCATTCTTTTTCGTCAGTCAACAGTCAACCACAAAATCATTTGTCGTTGAGTGACAGTCAGCGTCCATATTTGTTGAATTTTCGAGTGTCACTCATGATCTCGTACGTAGTACGAAAAAGGCAGTACTCTAGCGTATAATTTTGAAAAAATAGATTTTTCATTTTTTGATATTTTGAAGATTAGACCTTTAAGTATACTCTAAAAGAATTTTTTTCTTTCAATTATTTACGGAGTACTAACTATTTTAGTGACGCCATACGGGATAAAACGCGAATGCATCGCTCAAAAGTACGAGTTAGAACTGATCGTTTAGCAGAAAGTACTGAGAAAAATAATTATTTTAAGAAGAAATGGATGGAAATGGTATGGAGCGAGATCACCGATTAGGCCCGGTCACATGATCAAATTTTTCATTCAACAAATCAAAAAATTTGACCAACAGAAATGTATATGGAATTTCACGAAAAATTTGACATGTGAACACTCATCAAATTGTTGGTCAAATCGTTTGAAGAAAATCAAAATATTTTGATTTTTCGGTTGTTTGACCAACGATTTGATGAAAAATTTGACGTGTGAACACTCGTCAAATTTTCTAGAGCGATTTCATCACTTAAAAAAAGCTTTCAACGCGAACACATCAATTCAAAATGCACGATGAAGAAGATTTTTGTAATGATTTTATTGAAATTTATAGACTACATCCATAACTGGCAGATTGAATCGGAAATTTACAAAAAAAAAGATTAGTTAGAAATAAAGCATATGGAGTGCTGCTGATGTGTTCACTTCGGTGTACAAGACAATAATGAAATTTGACGAAAAATTTGATAATATGAACACTCGCGTGGTCAAACTGTTTGACCAATATTTTGATGAAGAATTTGATAATGTGACCGCCCCTATTAACGAAATGTAAGACAGCACCCGTTTATATGACTTTCACCGCCTGGAACTTTGCTGAAATATTTAATCGCGTTTTTCTCAAAACTACTTTTTTCCAACACGTTTGAAATGATATCTCAAATTCTAATGAACCGATTAGCTTAAAATTTGGCTTGGACCTTTTTACATATCCCTCTATGACCCGGACTATTATGTACAAATTATGTTTTTTAATATATTTAAAAAAGTTAAAATTTTGAAAAAAACGACTAAAAACATGACTTATTTTTTTTCAAATAGTCGCCATTACGTGAAAACAATTGTGAAGATGAAGGCACCCTTTTCTTAGCCCCTCCCCTCCCTTCCCCTCCCCTACTCTACCAGCCTGTAATTTTTTTAATTTTAAAATTTTTCTTTTGAAAATTTTTTGTGATTATTGACATAATAAAAAAATGTTATAATAAAAATATTTTGCCTTTTTTTAATTGAACTTTAAAAAACGCCTAAAACTTTCACCTCTAGACTAGAATATTGCCTCAATGTTTCGTATTTTGTAAAACTGATCACAAATACGTATACACCAAACCGTGAATACCTTTTTTATTTTGATATGTTAGAAAAGCTAGCTAATGTAAATAAAAAGTAACGCGTCTAAGAAAAATAAGACTTGGATTGTTCAGGAAAGGATTTCTAATGTTTTGTATAAAAATTATCATCCATCACAAATTTCCCAAGATTTTACTTTACGAGTTTATATTTTTTTCATACACGCTAGATTTCAATAATGATGTACGAAGTTCTATTAGAGAGAAAATTTTTAAAAAATATTTCACGTATAACTATAAAATTCTACCTATATATACAAAATAAATAAACATTTTTATAAACATCTAAAAAAATTGCATAAATACAACACATAACTTCATTTTTACTTTGTGAAATTATCGTATAATGACAAAAATTTAACTGTTTCCTCTTTATCGAGTAATTTTAATTTTATTTTTAAATAGTTTTTATTATTAAATTAAACAGGGAGTAAGAGTAAAAAAGATTTCAAGTCTTTATAAACGCAAACAAAATTATTATTTAACTATTTTCCAAGCAATTTTCTTAAATTTTTTTTTAATTGTTGGAACAACGTTTAGCTTGTTGCATGTAAATGAATGTAGAGCAGCAACAATTTAAATATTTTCATAAACTTTGCATATCATAATGATTTTATGAGCGTAATTGAGAACACTTTAGTAAGAGCAACAACTGCTTTTCAAAAATAACTTAGTTGTTAACAAATAAATCGACACAATTTCTAAGTTGATGGCAACATTAAATTATTAGTCTATCTCTTAAATAAGCTGAAAACTGTTTAACCTTTTAAACTGACAATAAACAAAAAACTTAAAATATGTGTTACTCACACAGTGTTGGTTAACGTTTAATAGAGACAAAAGTGTTATAAATTTTTTATGCAGCATTACAACAAAATAAGCTATAAATAATGATAGTTTGTGTTTTTTAATACTTTTTAAAAATAAAACGTTTAATTCTTCAAAATGTGTGTTTTTTCTGTTTTTTTTTTTAATCAAAATTTCATAATTATTATAACTTAAACATTTCTTTATCACGTGTTTTGTTTTAACTTAAAGAGTTGCATATAGATAATGTTGAACATTTAATATGAAAAGAAATTTATTATGTAGCTGAATATATATATGACTGTGTTTTGATTGCATAAATATGAGGAAAAAGCTTGTGCATTTTTGTATTTCTTTTTGTTTAATTAATAAGCTGAGTTATATGAAAATAATGATCATTACCATGCAAATAATTATCATTAAACAGCATATAAGTTAAATTCGATATTTGAGTTGCAATTTGTTCAAAACAAAAACAAGGACAAATAAGTTTTTTTTTTTTGTTATTTGTATATATGTATTAAGCGGCACATGAAGTTGTTTTATTTTAAACTCTTGTTTTTACACTCCTTAAATAAGTTTTTCATCAACACTCATTTATATTTTAAGTGATAACATAAATAGTTTCAAAATTAAACTGTTTATTTTTTTAACAATTTCTTTAATTTTTATTCAATTGCATAACAAAATGGTTTTCGTTAAATATACATACATTTGCAATTATATATTTGATTTGACAAATATGGGTTTAAGTTTTTTTTTATTCATTTTTAACATACCTACTTTTGTTTTAGAGCTAATAGTAGAGTTTTAAAAAAAGCATAAAAATAATTTTTATTATATATATATATATTATCAAAAAAAGTACTTCATTACCGGAATGAATGTGGTTATATTTATGTATCGCTTTCATATACCAAAAACAAAAAACTAAGCTTGGAAAATGAATAAAGTTTAAATTTTGTTAGCGTAGAAAAATACAATTTCTATTAATTAACTTTGCAAACAACTTTCCAATATAAAATTTTTTACTTTTCTTTTAATTTTTTTAACATACTACTTCTGTTCATAAGTTTCTTCATATCTGCATAAAATTTCAGAGATTGTTTTTGCATTAAACTTGCATTTGAATATTCTACAGATAAAGCAAATAAGAAACATACAAAACAAACAACATACTTTAAATATTTAGCAAGTATTCTTAACTTTTCATTACACAGCACAACACGTTATTTTCAACAGACAGTACATTAAAGTCGACTCAAAATCGAACTGCAAATTGTGCTATTTTTGGCATTTAAATAGCGTATTAACATTTTAGGAACGGATTGTTGGTTGGTTTGTTTAAACTTATTTCCTCTTGTTCAAAATGTCTAACAAAAGCTTTTAGAAATGGGCTCAGCATGGCAGCCAAAACATACCAAGTTATAAAACAGCGCATATTAAATGCTTTATTTCGTCTGTCTTGGCTTTTTTCATCTACAAAGTGTTCCTGGCGTAGGCTAAAGTTTTTATTTATTTGTCGTACTGTGCTATGTTAATATTTATTTTATGGTTTTTTTTTTGTTATTGTAGTTTTTATTTAAACATTTGAATGCACACCAGAGCTACCAGAACCGCCGGTTATATTAGCAGTGACTGGTGCCGAAATAGAGGAACCTGTTCGCGACATTGCTAGCACTGCTGCAGCTGCTGCTTTAACAACATCATTGGCAGCAATGTCCTCCTGTTGCTGCTGCTGCTGCTTTAACATCATTGGCAGCAATTTCAGACGCATTTCTTCCTTGCGTGTCTGTACCGTTAGCAGCTCATCGCTCAGATCATTGCAGATACGCAACAAGAGATTGTTTTGCTCGCGGAGATGTCGCAAAATTTCACACGTATTATTCTCGTGCTTGAATGAAACATGTTTGAGAGTTTCGCTGATTGCGGAGACGCGTTTTTCATAAAGATCTGCATTTGGTAGCTGAGCTGTGGTAGCAATTGGTGCTGGCGCCGTCGGTGGCGGATGTGTTGGAATTTTCGATATAGGTTGTTGCGCTGCTGCCAAGTCAACATTGCTTGTTGAAGGTGATTGTGAGTTACGCGGGGTAGCTGGTTTGCGGTAAACCTCAAAGGCAGATACACGTTGATTGGTTTGCAGTGAGAAGCGTGAGGGTGGGAGTGCTGCAACAGCAGCAGGTATTGGGATAGGTGCAACACCTGCCATCTGTTGAGGTGGTAAGGAATACAGCTGTTGCTCGAGAACATGTTCTTGCTGTTAAATAATTAGTTTAAATTTATTTTAATCTTTGGCATCTTTTGGCAATATGGAATAAGGTCCAACTTACAATGCTTGCAGCACCATCGTCTGGAAATTGTGTAAAATCAGCAAATCCAGTTGTAGTTTGCAAATCGAAACTAGCTTGTGCCATGATCTGTTATATAAATGAAAATTATATAAAAAGTAGTAAAAGCAATATTTTAAACACCTACCTCAGGTTGCTGTCCAGTTGGTGCGGTTATCTTAAATTTATTCAAATCCAAACTGCTGCTGCGTCCATGACGATGTGGTCGAGGTGGTGGCAATGGTGGTGGATCTTTTTTATTTATAGTCGCCGACTGTTGATTTGCACACAAACCAATAGCTATGTTTACTGGTATAGCTGCAGCCGTTGTTGTTAGCTCGTCACCAGCTCCAGTGGTGTTCGCAGTGCAGCCAACGCTGCCAATGCTCGATTCACGCTGTGGTGGCGGTGGCAGAGCGCCAATATTTTTAACTGGCAGTTTTTTTGCTTGAGGCCGTTGTATAGCGCGTAAATCATTATTTTGCAATGAGTCGCGATGATGAATTGTTGCATTAGCTGTAGCGGATGAGTTGTTGCTAATGTTGTGCTGCTTGGGACTTGAATCGCGTGCAGCATCACGCATAACAACTACGCCATCGCTTTTACGCACTGGAGGCTCGCACTCGGCGCTGACAATTTCATTGGCAGCAAGTGAACCAGCTGAATTAAAATCAAATAAAAAAAAATTATAGCTGATATCATAACAAATGCTAATTTTTAGACTTACCAACGGGCGTTACACGCAGGGGCACCGGATGCAAAATTTGCGGATCAGATACAACAGCTTGCGCGGTGCGTTGCATATCAAAATTAACTGGCTTAGGTCCAGGACTAGAAACATTTGATGTAGGAGATTCGGTAAATTTTGTCCATTGAGTGGGCGGAGCGTCCTATGGGAAGTATTAAAAAGTTTTAATACTTTAACCTTAAGAATTTAATTAAAAAAAAATTTTTTATTATATTACCCCAACCCAGATCTGGCGCTCCTTGGGTTTGACCACAACTGCTGAGGTTGGTGGTAAGCTGGGTGGCGTTATGCTAGGCTCCACATTAGGTGAATTGGAAATGCTGCGATTTTTTACAGGTGGTGGCAGCGTTGGCGGTGTTAAATTTGTCAAGCCTTGACGCGAATTTGTGCTGACCTATTATAAGTGGAAGCGTTTTATTTTTCACTAAAAACTTTTTGTGCCTCAGTTTGACCTTTATTTTTTTTATTATTGATGAAGGAATATGTCGCATAGGGCTCACCTGTGACGTAGTCGATAGCGTGCTTAAGTTCATCATACTCTTTTCTGCTCGCGTGCTGCTCGAGTTCATTGCCAAACTTGATGTTATTATTGTATTGTCCGTATTGTCATCTTCATCGTCATCATTCAAATGCAGCAGATCTGCCTCTGGTGGCTCATGCGTGGGCATTTGTGAGGCTAGTGTTGAGTGTTGCAGCACGTTTGGATGCAGACAAGCAGGCAAAACTGCAGGCAACGATATATTATTTCGCCGTAACACAACTAGATGCATGGCAGCCGTAAATTCAGCCAAACTTAAGGCGCCATCGCGTGTTACATCGCACAGCTGCCAAATGTGGCGCAGCTCTTCCACAGGAATGCGCGACTTTTCAAAAAACACCCTAAAACCAAGGAACACAATTTTTTCAATCCTTAAAATGTTTTCAATAATTCTTCACAAACCTTGCGACGTGTCCAGAAAGCAAACCGTTTGGATCATGCTGCACAGCTTTAAATTGTTTAAAGTAATATTCGCGCTGTTCTGGTGTTATTTGGTAAACTGTCTCCAGATCAGTTTCATGTTCATCATCGCTGCTATGTCGATCAGAAGATTCCTCTTCGGTGCCTAGTAGCTGTCTGTGTTCATCACCGAGCAGACCATGCCAAAGCGTCTCCTTGGCCCAGGGACGCTCTGCAACGCTATTAGTCGGTGTGGGACTGTCACTGTTAGTGCTCCAGGCCTCTGGTGAGCCACCACGACGACGCTGCATTTATCAAAAAGTTTAAAATATCAAAACTTCACTAGCAACAACAAATAATTACCGCTTCGCGACTGCTGGTGCCAGCGCAGCCAACACCACCGCCTCCACCACTGGACTCATTCTGCTCTACTTCAGAGTCGGTACTTTGTACGTCGGAATTCTGCGCATTCTGTTGCTGATGACAAGTAGCCGCTGCACTAACTGCAGAGCTGCGGCGTGAGCCCGCTGCCGAATGACTGACTGTTTCTTGCCAATCTGCGCGACGTGGCAATGAGTTTCTGCGATCAGCCACTGGTGGCGGCAACGGATTCAGGCCATTCGACTGATGTAGCGCTTGGCTTAGCGGTGTTCCAGATGTCGACATCATATCGGCAGCACTGGGAGATTCTTTCCAACTAAAACGTGGCAACGGTAGCTGCACCGTAGCACTTACCAGCTCCTGTCTCAGTGGCATAGAAGCTTGATAGGCAGCAATTAATTTTAGGCAAGCGTAGAACTGAGCTCGCGATATATGCAGTGCAGTGTGTGGTATACCGCTCAAAGATGTTATCTTTATAGAAAGTGAACAATTTATTGACAAAAATCTCAAGACGTAGATAACAATCGTAGTTCAACACATTACCTCGCGTATTACATCATTGGACAGGTTCGCTGAACGATAGAGTTCCATCGCTTTCAGTATCGGTATTTTGCCAGTTTTGTCAACATCGCAGCACAGGAAGAGGTCGCTGAAGTAACGCGATTCGGTTTCACTGAGTGCCACTTCTTCCATTCTCCGTTTTGTACTCTTTCTGCTCAGGACAGAATTAAAATTTCACAGCTGTCTATTTAAATTAAGTTAATTAATTAGATTTTAACGATTTATCGTTTGATAGTGATGGACGAATTTCTCCTGCTGCTACTGCTGACTCTTCAGTTTAGCAGTCGTGCATGCAGCAGCACCAACAATTTTTATACCTACGTCAATAGTCGCGGTCCTTGCTTTTTTTTTTACCTATTTTGTGTAATTTACTTTTGCTCTTATTTGCGATTCAGTACCTCCCCTTTCAGCACTTCCAGCAGTAAAACCTATAACTTTTCTAGGAAAAGTGAAAAATCTTTTCCGCAATTTGGTAGCCACTTTGCTTCGTTATTTACACGCGTATTCCTATAATTACTGGTAAAGTTCAGCTCAAGTTTTTTGTCGAGAATAATTTTACCCAGTTTTTAGCAACTAAATACTTTAAAATGTTTTAATTTTGTCCATAAAATGTGCGAAAAATACAATTAGCTGTTTCTCCTTTGGCTAATTCCTCTTTTTTTTTCTTCCTTTCCGAATCTACACGACTTTTGTTGCACAAATCAAAAAGCAAAACGTCAAAGATGACATTTGTTGATTGTGTTGCGGAAAAGCATTGCCATCTCTTGAAAACTACACTTTTTTTTGCACCGAACATATCAAAATATTTGTAAATTTTTTTTTAAATTTTTTCTTGAAAAATGCAACTCTTTCAAGATAGAGAAGTTTCTACATTTTGAGTTGAAGTCACAGCATCAATGCAATAATATAACTACAAATGTAGTCAGAACTAATTTAAAATACTGCATGGAAAACTTAATTTTTTCCTTTAGTTTGAATAAATATGTACGTAGTCAACAGTTCCAGTAAAATTAAATGCACTAAAATTGACGCGCTTAAAAGTAAAAAATGTTCAGTGTTGATGTATTTATGTTCTAATATCGTATATAAAATCGAAATGATGCAAATCGAAAATGTTCGCCATATATTTTCAAATTATTTCCAATTTTATTTAATTCATTAATTCGTTATAGATAGTTCTAATAAGTTTCTATATTTTATATTTTTAAACGCCTAAATTAATAACGATATTATTTTTTTTATTTTTTCTATCAAAGTTCAAATTCAAAGTTTTAATTTTGTAATAATTTTGGTTTTTTATTTATACTTCAGGCAATATGCCAAGTAAGAATACTTGCAATGAACGACCTCTTATTTGGTGAATATGTCTTTAATAACTGTCTATAATAACTTTTTGATAAAACGGTAATGTATCGAATGAGTATTTTCTTTTTTTTTGTATTTTCGATTACCAATATCCTGTTGAGCTTATCGATAATTTTTGTTTTTACTTACAGATTCGAACAGCTGTGAGCTTTCAAACATAGCATATGTATCAACAGGTACACCAATAAATTTTTCCGTCATTTCACATAGTGCAGTAATAAATTTTGTAAGCAATAAATTCATATTTATATTTGCCAAGTAAAGCGAATTTTGTTAAAGTTTGGGGTATATATTTTATTAAAAAAAGTATCTTGTGTTTACTATGTAGTTGTTACAAATATTGGTTGAAAATAGCCTTCGCGGTTTCTTCTATTGTATATCATGTCATTAAATTTCGTAGAGCAGATCTTGTGATGTCCTCAAGTGTCCAGTCTAAATCTTATTTATTTTGCTTGTACTATTCATTATTGATGTAAAATGGCTACAATCTTCCGCCACTTTCTACGCTTCTTTTTTTATTCTATTTTGTACATTTAATGTAAGAAGTTAAAAATCTACTTTCAGATGCTAAAATGCAGCCTAGAGGTTCATACATTGATAGCTCATATTCTGAATATATTGTTTAAACATTTTTTATTATTATTAATTACTACAATTAAATAAAAAATAGTTAAAAGTATAAAAATACAATTAAAAAATGAAATTGTATTTAAATATGAGTATAAAAATTTCAATTGAAATAGTATGAAAACAAATCCTATTGATGATTTCTTCAATACTCCAAAGTAAGATATATGAGAGGATATATAAAAAATTTTGACTTGTATGGGAGGTGGACGTGTCCCTGTGTGGATTCCAAAAATATTCAATACTGCACATTCTTTGGTGAACACAAACATTATTACCTGTCCTGTCTTGTTTAGGTGTAGGGTCTAAAAAGTGTCAATTTCAAACCCATATTAAAAATTGTCTCTTCTACCATGATCTTTTTACAATATCTCATAATTTTGAAAAAATTGTAAAATTATCTTACCTTGTTTCTTGGTTGTATAGGCGAAAAAGTGAAAGCCGCAAAATAAAAACAACAACAACAACTTTAGATATGTATAACGTCACAAATTTGTGTATCACATTTTTATTAACCCCCATGCTGAATTTAATTTCGATATCTTTATTTTCGAGTTATTAATTTAATACCGCTAAATGAGCCATTTCGCCCACTGTGTGACGCCTTGACCTGTTATTATTATTCACAATAAATCTAATTCAAATATTTTATATACTACTTGATCGAATTAAGAAAATTTTATACTCTGCATTTATGTAGATATTATTCATATAACATTTTTTTTTTCTGTAAATAGATATACAAAAAAATTAAAATATAGCTATGAACTATATCTATGTCTTGAATCTAGTATTAATGTTGTATATTTTTTAAAATAATTTATAAATATACCACCACATTCGGAATATTAATTATTTGATTAAATTTTATTATTAAATTTTTTTTTAATAAACAGAATTTATAGTATTTAAGCTTTAAAGTATAAATCAGAAGTACACAATTTAAAACAAGCATCACATCGCGAATAGCGCTATAAATTTATTACGAAATAAATATTTATATTAAAAATAACTCCACTTTTACTCTGAGTGTAAGAGTTGGCATATACAGTAGCCGCTCGGTTATGTGTACACTCAAATATATGAACATCCAAAAGAGTGAACAAAATATCACAAACTTTTGTACACGAGGTTCTTAAGAGTGAACAGCTCTTATCTCTTTTATGTGAACAGTATTATTACATATATTTTTTGCAGTTCTTGGCTTATGTTCTGCTAGACTTTTGTTTCGTTTGCTATGTATTTTTTGATGCAATAACGGGACACTGTATAAAGAAGTTTTCATCGATGGGAAAGCTTTAAATTCAAATTGAAAAAATAAATCATTGCTTTTTAAAAAATGGTAGGAGGGTCACAGCATTATCTAACAAATTTAATATTTGTTGAATCGGCAGAGTTCGTAATAAATAAAAATATAGAAAAAATTCTAACTGCAACAGAAAATTTGTTATGAACTAATTTAAAAAAAACTGGAAATTTTAAAAAACTGGAAAAAAGTGACAAAGGCTTAAGGAAAATTAAATAAATTGAATGTTTTCATGTTCAAAAATTTAAAAATTGACCGGTTATTACTGAGCTTATTATAGAACACGTAAAGATCTTAAGTAATGAAATAAAAGAAAAGGATCGTTTGTTTTCGTTTCAGTGAAAATTAGAAAAAAGTTTGGAATAAAGTTTTTGAAAATTTCAGGAATCAGTTTAACAAATTTTCATCCAGCTCGCACCTTGTTGCCTGCTTAAAAGCACATTTTCACAATATGATAATGTAACGCAATCTATCACGCGCCTACGGCTGAATTATCTAATCTTATCTGTTAGTTCGGCAGCGAGTTACAACGTTCAAATGAGGATATACAGGATCGGAGTGATGGGTTTGTGCCCGAGGACGAGAAGAATGAAATCCAATTGTTTTACAAAGCTACTATAAGCAGTTCTAAGTTTTGGATGCTTTTGACAAATTTATCAATTGGGCTGAAGGCAATTGTAATGTTGATGATATGTATGTAGGTGATATGTAGGTATTTCACAAATGCAAAGAGCAAGCATTAGAAAAAAACTGGAAGCTAATATTGTACAAAACATTTAACAGAATTTTCCAGTCGTTAGCAGTTTAATTATCATCATCGTTTCCTCGAGCTCCTAGGCTGAGCATAGGGCCTTTAAAGTTTAATTATATTTTTTATTTTGTTTAGTCTTCAATTGACAAGAATCAGTAATTATTGTTAAAAATTAATTTACCCGATTTTATTAAGTTTTTATTGGTCAGTACTTCGTTGTTAAACATTATTATTTTGTTTTTATGTATATCTGATAATGAGTAGTAATATCTATAACTTCAATGATAAGTGGTATATCTATAACTTCAACCTCCAATATATGAACACTTCACAAAAGTAAACAAGGCCTGTTTGAATTAGTTCACATAACCGAGAGGCTACTGTATAAGGACCACATGTTATTTGTGTACATGCTTAACTTTTTGTATAAGCTTCAACAATCCAACAATTGTATCCAACATCATTAAGACTTGAAAATATATGTGCGGGTTATTTAAAGAACACTCAACCAATCTTTAGAATTTTCTGTTACATCAAGTGCATAACACATACGACTTTATTTTGTTGGTATTAGAAATTATCAATAATTTTGTTGTTTTTCATCTTTACTTCATATTTTTAAATATTGATATAGCAGTTCCAGTACAAGATTTGTAAATACTGCAGATATAATTAAATAAAAATATATTCAAAATTGTTATACAGTTTTAAGTAATTGTATTGTTTGTTCTCACTTGCAATTTTAGAATTACATAACTATAAATTACAAAAATGGCTTTGCCTGAAAAACTTGCGAATAACATGAAAAGATTTCAAGTATGAAGGTTTTCTCACAGTATTTATTTGTACTTCTTAATAATTATTCGAAATATATTTGTCTTTAGGCTCCCAACAATTTACCGGTTTTCTTAAAAGGTGGGCCTATTGATAAAGTGCTTTTTGGAATTACCGCTGGACTTTGTGGTATTGGATTACTTGGCTTTGTGCACTTGGTCTACAACCTAGGATTCAAAAAGAAGTCTGGTTAAGTGTCTGTCATATTGTATAAAGAAAAAAAAACCAAAACCAATTTATTTGAAAAATTATGAAATTTATGGCCTGTATTGCAATATATGTAATTCGTTATGTTGTAAAAACAAGGAAATGTAATATGGCATTATTTATCTCTTCAACATGGCCTCAAAAGTGAAAAAAGAAAAAAAAAAGAACGTTAATAAAAAATATGCTCTCAACGAAAATTTAAATAAAGTACAAAAATAAAAAAACAGAATAAAGTTCTTAGATTTAAATATCTTTTGAATTTTTGAGAATAAAGAGACTATTAACAAAAAGTATTTTTTCCCATTTGTTTTAGGGAAACTTGGTGAGGTAATTATGTATCTGAAATGAAAAAATTTTGATAACTTTCTTCGTTTAACCATAAAAAATAAAATGTGTTACAATAGAGAAAAATATGAGGCTTCTCAATAGTCAGAAGATATGTCAAAGAAGTTTGCAATTGTAAGATAATAATTGAGTTCCCGTACTAGTAATGTTCAGTCCATTTTATCAATTTTTTTATTTATTTATTTATGTGCCAAACTGCTATAAGCCCTTATGCCAATGTATTAATGTCAAAATAAACCACTTTTTAAGCAATTCCTTTCAGATACAAACAATTTTTATTGACGAAACGAAATAAGTTACATGCATTAAAAAAAAATTATTATTTAAAAAAAAACAATAAATTTTACAATGTGAAAAAATGTTAAATTACATTTTTCTAAAAGATGTCTCCGAGGCTGGCAGCATTATTTCAATCAATTTGGTCTTGCAACATAAAAAATCTACCAAAATAGCTTAAGACATATTTATATACGGAATTTTAAAAATATTAATTTTGGAAAATTCCAAGGCTTATAAAAAATTTTTTATCTGCTGTAATAAAATCTGCTTGATTATATTGAAATATTAATTTTGTACCTCAAAACATATGTGTATTTTTTTTTTGGTGTATAAACGTTTTTTTAATTCAGGAAAAATTGTTAAAAGGTTTTTCCTATACAGACATTTTCATTTGATATTTTCCCATTTCAAATTTTTTTTTTTTATATAGCAAAAACTAAAAACAGAAATTTAAGTAGAAAAGCAATCTGTTTCAGCTTTCTGTTATTGGAGAAATTTCTGTTTTAAGTAGGTTTTTAGTTAAAAATTAACTTGAAAGCTAAAATCAATCATATTAAGGGCAAAAAATATATAGTACCAGAAGCCAAACTGACTGTAGTTTATCTTTGATTGAAGATGGCTAATACTAATTGAAAAGGTATTTGCATGATAACGTAGAATAATTATTGTATATGTTATTCTTAAAAAACTTATTTATTTAAAAATTTATTTTGTTTTTCAATAGGTATTTGGCTGCGATTAATGGAACTTCAGAGCCTTAGAATTGTTTAGGAATTAAAATATACAAGTAAAATATGCCGTAAATTAATCGTCAATTATTATTTAATTATTGTTTTATTCTAAGAATTATTTATAGAAATTTAGTTAAAGCTTTCATTACTGTACTTCAATAATAAAATTACTATACTATAATACCTATTATAAAAATTTTCTCAATTATTTGTTATGTATTTAATTTATAATTTATTGATTTAATATAATTTAATATAATATTATATTGCTTAAGTAAGTAATTAATATTAACCCTTGGCTGAGAGAACCACATTGCTCCTGTGATAAAGCTGCCACACTCGTTACTCCAACAACAAAACATCGCTGTCAAAACAACTTGCCGTTAACTTAATCAATACTTGAAAATAGTTAAAAAATTACCTTTAACTATGTAAAATTACCTACAAATTACGAAACAATTTTTTAGACCCTTTCATTTTGTTTGAACATGGAGAGATATTTCATTTTAAGGATCGATTCCTTTTTCGCATTGACAACATATTTTTATTCAGCAAATTAATTTTTGGATTCATAATAATTGTGTACATTTCAATTTAAAATAAGTGAACTTCCAGTAAATGTAAATTTTTTTAATTTTGTGTTCACTGATCTTATTTACAGATATAGAATCTAGCCCCAGAGCTAAATGAACATCGTGCATCATATATTCTGTGGAATACATTTCTGTCATACGTTTTCCATATAGTTTCTTCATGGTGGCCATACTGTGACAGTTACCAAGAGATAAATACATACAGTGCTTCTGAAACTGTTATGGGTGTTTTCTTATATTTTTGCCAGTTGTTGTTGTTGCTTTAAATTTGACATTTGACTTGAATTGTGATAAAGAATAAATGCTGTCAATTGTTTTTTTTTTGATTCGTCGATTGATTCTTCCATTGTAATGTGATTGTTTTCTTTTGTTAAAAATTGTAATAATTCGTTCGTTTATTTGATAAAGATATGTAAAATATATAAATAATGATGTGATTTTACTGAAGTGTTTGCTCAAATATATGTGTAAATTGAAAGAAAGATACCCAAATCCTGCCAGATATAAACGAAAATATTTACTTCATACCACAACTGCTTTAAAAGGTTATGAAAAAGCGATAAGCTGCAGCCAACAACTGGGATAGGAAAACAATAATACAGAAATCTAGAGACTTGAAAACGCAAAAATTACCTCAACGATACCCAAAGCGCACTACGTCCCAAAAATGGAGCCGAATGATGAAGTGGTAGAACGGCAAAAGCTGGTGCCTAACGATGTGGAAACAGAAGAGGAACCCACAAGTCAAGTGACTTCGGCACCGCAAAGTGCACCTAAATCCGCGCCAACACCTGCCTCTCCCGTGGCGGTGCCAAAAATACATGTTTGTTCATAGAACTGAATTAGATAATAATGTGAAATAAGTGTAATAAAATTGTTAAATTTTGCAGATTAAGAGCATTTCCAGTGGCGACACAACGCGTAGTCGCAATTCTGCTTCCTGCTCAATTGAACGCACCACCTCTGACAAAGGTCAGACCTCCGCCAAGGTTACATACATCAACGAGCGTCGGCAGCGCGCACAGCTGCACGGCACCGGCGACGAACGTTTCGAATTCAAATCTCGTCCACGTAAACTTTTGAAAGGTAATTACAAGTTGACATGAAAGATATGCCTTAACTTTCTCTATCACTCTGATCTCTGATTAAGAGTTTGGTTATGGAGGAGCAGCATTGTATAAAGTATGAGGTTTTCGCTGGGGCTGCATAAAATCTTTAATTGTTTGGTTTAAATGTTTCATTGTTTTTCTGCCAATTAGTTAATTGTTTATTTTAAAGATCCTTTGTTTTTATTCATGAAGCGTAACAATGTTAAAAAGCTCACTGCAACAATGTTGTTAGAACCATTGCATTTTGTTTGTTCTGTAATTAAATTAACAAAACTGCTTAAAAAATTGCATCATGTAGTGTGTTAGTCATGATTTATTTGCTGCTTTTCAACATTATTATTTCTATAATTGTTGCATTTTGTTGCTGTCACCTTTGTGCGCTAAACGTAATTAGTTTGATATTTGGATATTGTTCTATGGAACATTTCCACGCTTAAAGCATTTCATTATTAAACCAAAAATTTTGCCTGTGGAACATAACATAAAATTAGTCATCCTACGCATTTTATTTTATCTACACTATGTAGCAAAAGTGAACATTCAAATCGTACCTTATATTTGTTTTGTTGGGAAAAAATTAAGAATTTAATTATTAGCGGGATCTATAGAAGACAACAGGCTACAAGAACAGTAACAACATCTTTACAAAATAGCCTAAACTAGCACACATTATATTTTACACTGCTTAACATTGACTAAGGAAATCAAATAAAATTGCACTTTAACTACTCGAATACAATCACCAAAGTGGCAAATCCCTGCAAACATTTTCTAAATGCCTCAAAAAAAAAAAAAAAACTTAAAAGAGTTTTTTTATGCGTTTTTATGAGTACGCAATAAGAAGATTCCTGAAGGAGTCTTTGATGTGATTGTTAAATGTTTGTTAAAAAAAAAAAAAAATTCCTGAATCATTATTATGCCTGCTTTATGAGAACACATTAAAATCACTCTTGAAAGAGTCTTTAATATGATTGTCCAAAAAGAGATTATGAATCATATTTTGGTGACCACAACCTACTAAATGCCCTCAAAAAAGAGTTTTTTTTTTGAGCGCATTGTGATGATAAATACTCATTTATATGAGTCTTAAGAGTATTTTACGAGTCATATTGTTTGCTGGGATGATGGTGGCCCATTCGTAGGTTCAACCCAGCCAGCATTTTTTTAAATTTTTGAACATATAAGAGACGCTTTCGACTCTTCTCCGCGATGATGACAGTCGAAAGTGCGCTCGATTTCTGATCGAAAAGGACTCTTTGGTCGGGGAAAAAAATGTTACTCTACGCGCGAATCTTCTTCAGGAGTCTTTTTCGAATCGTTTTTTGATCTTGAATATGACCAAGAAATGATTAAAAATCGACTTATTTTTGAGTAATTATCAAGTCGTTTTTTGATGTTGAATATGAAAAAAAAAAAAACAAAAAACGACTCGAAAAGTCTCTTCAAGTAGAGTCTCTTGTAGGGTATCATTTTCTTCCGAACAAAGAGTATTTTTCGATCAAAAAAGGGAGCGCTTTATATTGTTATAATAGAGGTGAAAACTAATCCAATTTGTTTGCAAATTTCATAAAATTCTAAGTAGATTCGGATATAGGAAATGTAAAGACGAACATTTTAAGCACATATAAATAAAACTTTTATTGGGCTTAAACTTGTTTTTTAATTATACATATATAAATAATAAATATTATGCATTCTGCAGAATGTTATATTTACTGCACTTCACGATTGCACTGATTAGACTAAACGAAATTGCGTTGAAAAATTTCGTTTGCTTCAATTCGTTAAATTTCCCGTTAGTTGCCACAAAAAAATGGAATCAGTCAGTTTTTGCTCAATTAGAGGATCAAATATGCTTCCGCACACGGCATATACATATTTTTTTTTGTAGACGAAAAAGGCGCAGCTGAGCAAAATATGCTTTTGCACACACTTTGTTTAATATCTCGTTAGTTGCGACGAAAAATGGAATCAGTCAGTTTTTGATCGTTTAGCTGATCAAAATATGTTTCCACACACGACATGTATTTTGTTATTGTAGATCATCAGGCGGAATCGAAAAAGAATCGTTTGGGTGATTGGCGACAAAACAGTCATCCAAATGCTGGCTGGGAATTGAGTACGTTCAAAGTTACATAACGGTTTTAGTATTCATGGACATTTAAAGCCCAAATCTCTTATTTGTTTTGGCTTAGTTAAAATTTTATGAATCATTTTCTAGCAAGATAAAATACGACAAATTTCTCTTAACTGTTAAAACATTGCTTTGAAAGTCAGGACCTCTCAACAGTAAAGTCGTCCTAGCAAAGTCAAGTCCTCATTACCATTGAAAATTATGCACGGTATTAACCCTACAATCGAATCCACACCAAATGACTTACTAGAACTTTGACAGAGAGCTCAGCTTACATTGGAGGCAATAATTTAATTCGAAGCATGCTGAATCTTGTTTTACCAATGAAGCAAATGTAAATAGTATATGTTTTGTTTGGTTTTTAAGTATTCACTTTTGCTGTATAGTGTATTTTTCAACAGTCTCCGTTATTTACAGTTTTCACAGTTAAAAATAAATAAAAATTATGTGACCCATTTTTACGACTCCCTCATTCATTAGCTTTTGAACACAAATAGGGTAATTTAATTTCTCCCTGCGACGTTGTGAACTAACCCAGCTGCTAACGTAGTTGAGGTGGCATCTTAAAAATAAATCATATGCAGCAATGCGTCACATTTTTATTTGAATCTAAACCCTAACCGCTAACATTCAGCTAATTTTATACCAAGTTTCATATTATTTTTAGCCTTACCAGCTAGTAGATATGTTTTTATATTATATTTTATTTGATTTGATTTGATTTGATTTGATTTGTTTTCATCATTATTATTATTATTATTATATTGTTCCCTTACGTTTTTATTTTTATTGTGGTTATTTTTGAAAAAATTAAACTCAACCAATTCATGCATTTGATGTTTGTGGTTTGCATTCGTGACAACGTTGCAAAGACAACGAAGTAAACGGCAGTGACCACAGCATTAGCAGTAACAACAACACAAATAACAACAACAACGACGACGACGACGAACATCTTCACAACACATCAACACACAATTCACCCAGACGCAATCCCTCCACTGCTTATGCTGCAGGTACTCCTCCACAACTAAACACTTTTGGCCAGCAGAGTGATAAATTTGACGATCGACCGATTAAGCATCATTCCTTTGTCTCAGAAGTTCCGGACGTTAAACATATGGAGCGTGCACTGTTAGGACTGTTGGACGATTTTCATTCGGGCAAATTAAAAGCATTCGGTAAGCAACACATACTAAAGCTAACTCATCAAGCTAGACTATTTCCTTATCTTCTTCCTTACATTCAGGTTCCGGCTGCACTATGGATCAAATGACTAAGATACGCGAACAACAGGAAAGTCTTGCCAAATTGCATTTCGAATTAGCTGCTGCCGAAGAGGATTCGCTGGAAAATGGCAATGATTTCAATTCAGCCAAAGCACAAGAAAATATGCTGCAATTGGTGCAGCGTTTGGAACAGCTCTCCATATCCATAGAACAACTGCAAACGAGTCACACTGGACTTTGAGAGTTGGCCACACAAGCAGCCTCAGCTGCAATGCTGCAGTTGTTGTTGCTCTTTGATTAGTAGCTCTGTCGGTGCGTATGAGGTGCGTGATTATTGATGGTGATGATGTTGATATTGATGATTGGCTAGCGTGATTGTTGGCGTTAATTTTTTTATTTGAAATTTTTTACCAGTATACTTAGCATCAAAATATTAATTATATTACATATATTATATATATATATATATAAATATTCAATTCAATAACTGGCATCAGTGGCAAGTGTAAGTTTAGTAGTTGTAGTTGTTACTGTAGCGTATAAATGTAAGCGTGTTTTAAATGAACAAAAAACAATTTTCAAATTTAGGGTTATATTCCAACGTATTAATTAAAATTAAATAAAAAAAAAACTTATCTGATAGTCGGCGTAATAAAATTTTGTTCATATGTATAAATAAAAACACAAAAAACAATTTTTTATAATTAATTCGCTTGCAATTTGTATCCACACCGCGCTGTATGATGCTTGACTTGGTTGTTTAACTTTGTCACTCTTACGTCCGGTTGTGTTAAAAAATAATTAAAATCAAGTTACTGTTAAAATTTAGGTACAAACAACTTATTTTTTCAATTGAAAGTTTCACTAAGCTCTTTTTTTATAGACAGTGAATTTAAAAAGAAAATAAATTAATTGTTCTATCCTTCTGTTTTGGAATTATTTCTAAAGTCATGTGTAAAATTTCAAACAATATTTTAGTAACAAAAAACTTCTTAACTGTGTAGTATTTAGTGTAAAATTTACTGATTTTCCAATGTTTTCCAATGGAATGCAAATAAAAATTGAGTTGAAACAAAGAAAACAATGATATTTTATTAAGAACTGTCTAGCAAGTGACTCATTTGTTAATTTTTTTACTTTCGCCCCCTTTTAGAGCAACATCCAATCCAATTTGCTATCTAGTTAAGTTTTCAGTTAACTTCATCCATCACATGCCAAGAGAATTTCGTTATCGATTGCTCTTCTGCACATTAATCAACCTTTTCGTTACCCTTTTTCGGCCCAAAGTGACATAGATTTTCAAATTTTCCAAACAAAGAAAGCAATGATATTTTATTAACTGTCCAGCAAGTCTCTCAACTTTCGCCCCACTAGGAACATAGAGCAAAATCCAACCAATTCGACATCTAGTTTAATTTTCAGTTCACTCTATCCAGCACATGTCAAGAAAGCTTAGTTATCGACTGCTCTTATGCAGATTAATCGTTTTCGTTAAACCTTTTCGGCCCAAAGATTTTCATCTTTTTTCGTCAATGTTTTTGAAATGGTAAACTTTGGAAAAAAAATTTTGGAAAAAGACGTATGCTATATTGCAAGACCATTCTTTCCGATTCCATGACTATTTTCGGAATTCAAGCGCACCATCTTCCAAAATGGCAGCTTTATTAAAAAAGTACCTTCATTTTGAGTTTTTTTCAAACTTAAATTTTTTTTTTTTATTTTTTGTGTAGTACTTGTGTAGTACTTCAAGATCCGGTAGCCAAAATTTCAGAATTCAACCTGGCTACATTTTCACCGGAATTGTGGATTATTTTGTAAAAGATCGATTATATCCGCGGTCAGAATTGTTTTATTGCAGAATCTTAGATAGCGGATCGAAGATGGCGGACGAAAAATGGTGAAATTTTTTGCTTTCTGCTCCTGAATATGTCTGGTTTCGCTTTGGTGAATTCTAAAATTTTTGAGTAAAAAAGTTCCAAAAATGTTGGTGTTTTTTTCCACGTGACTAGTGCGCGTGAATAGTCACGGAATCAGAAAGAGCACGTTAGAAAATCAAGGATAGGGTTAATTTCAGTACCTCTATTCCATTTGATTCGGCTTACCGTGTGTCCAAACCACAGGCATTTTCTGTGCTTTATTACAAACTTTATAGATTCCGGACCTATCCGCGCATATATAGCTCACCTTTAAAATTTTGGTTTCACCAAAATATCTGTCTAAGATTCCGCCTTATTGGGAGTTTCTCGTGAACAATTTTTCCTCGGGGACTCTCGATTAATTAATAAAGCTATCGGCAGATTCTCACATCAAAAGTATACGGGAATAAGTGGCTATTCAATTGGAAAAAGTTCTTACAATTTTTCCTCAATAATTTTTGCAAATAAGCAAATTTTATGTTAATTATATTCACGCAAAACTCGTAAGGGAAAAATTCTGACAAAAAATGTCCAGGAAATTCCGATAAGCCTAATAAGAAGACATACATATAAACGAAAAAAAAAAAACGAAATGGCCATTTCAGCCCCTGAAAGGACTTGACCGAGCTTCTTATGATCAATTGTGTTGTGTGTGATGTGAAATGTTTTCACACAAATGATCGAGAACTGAACCTACACATGTTTTACGCCGACTCCGAACGGCTTATGTTCTCAAGAAGCTTTTCATGGCAGTTTTTAGTCTCTGAGGTTTGCCATTGTCTGCAGAGAGGTGACGGCCGAACAGAAAAATTAATTCAATTGAAAAAATTTTCTGTGTCAGATGGAGGATTCGAACCTGGGTTCTCTGGCGTAAGAGTCACACACTCTACCCACTACGCCACGGCCGCCACACCATACATATATGTCACATATTTGTTTGATCTCAAGAATCAAACAGTCAAAGAATCAAGAATCATCAAAAATAACAGTTTTGATCAAAGAATGGACTGTCTTCATACTCTGGCTCGGGCGCAACAGTTTTCCACGGCGCAACTTCAAACACGGTCAATCATTAACGTATTTACATAAATCAAAGGGCACATTCAGCGGAGTCAACAGTTGGCAACAGTTGTGTAAAAATTCGCTGAATGGTACAATTATGTGAGCGCTCACCAAAACTGATCAGGTATCGGACGTTATTTAATCGAGTGAAAAAATTCTATGCTTCATGAACTCAACTGTTGAGTACACTGGTACACCTCAAAAAATATGTAATTACAAGTTTATGTTTTTTTTTCAAAGAGCGCTTTAAATAACAACAATAAATCAATGCGAAAGCATGCACTCATCTGAAAGCTTGAAATTTGTTCACAACAGTTGACTCCGCTGAATGTGGCCAATGAAAATGGTATTTTTTAGACGGCTTTGGTTTTGGTTATTGAATTAGACTACGATTAGGTAATTTAGCTTGTATGGTTACTGTCAGCAAATGTACTAAAAATGGGCGTGGTCCCACTATATATACACCCACTTTTCATAAATCTTTACAATTCCTTAGTTGTAAAGGTTTCTATAAATGCAAAAAACGTCTGTTTCCCTCTGCTGTTCGTAATTTTTAACCAATTTAGTTGTTTTGTTTTTCTTAAATGGAGATGATTACGGTACGAAGGTAACAGGCAAAGAAAAAATTGTCATACCTCCTTTTACCAAAGCGGTCCGGGTATAAGGTAGTAGAAAAATAATATTCTTGATATTTTTTTTTTGTGTCGGTTTTGAACATGGCTGAATTAATAAGGTCAGGATCCATATGACCATAGCTGTGAAAATCAATCACCTTCGTTTTGATAGCTACTGTCATTCGCTCTCCTCCATGCAAACACCATATACAATAATTACACCATGGTTTTGTATTTAAATTTTTCAAAACTTCACACAAGCTTATCCTCCGCGTACTGCTACTCGTACCAAAGAATAGAACAGATTCAGACTTTGACGTGATGACGATGTTGCCGCTCCAAATTAAAGAATCCGATACATTGCCTCCATAATTCGTTATGGCATTGCTTGAAGGGACAATTCTCGTTCTGTGAAGTGATAAAATTAAAAACTTTTATGAAATTGTCCATTTCATAACTGCATTTCTGTTTAATGTACTCTGATAACGTGAAAATATTTAAAAAATATTAATTTCAGTTTATCACTACACTATGGTAATTGAGCCCCTAACAACTCACCATCTTTGATTTTAAAATCAAATGTTATCAGCCGATTCGTAGCTTTTATTTTGTTACACCTGCAAACAAAAAAAAAAAAATACTTGCCCATTTTGTTCCATCAAGCTATCGAAAGTCAGGCTTCGACGCTATATAGGGTGAGTTTTTTTCTGGAGACATTTAAATATTTCGAAAAGTAAGCAACATAGCGAAAAATGTTTCAGATAAAACCTTGCCTTGATAAAAAAGGCCAAATTACAAAAATATTGGCGGCCTTTATCTAACCTCAAAAACAGCCATTTGTCGTGTACATAACCTCAAGTATCTCAAAATTCTTACATGATGCACAAATTCTGAGCTCAGATTCAAATTTTACGCAAAAAAATTTCTTCGAAATGATCCTCCAACTGACCAATACAATTACAACCCCATTATTTGCAGATCTTTGTTACTAATGCACATATAGCTATTTCCCAACGTGTACAAAAGACTTGCTGCAAGTCTTGTAGATAACGGTATATATTGAGAGCAAAGGACAAGCAAATAGACAATAATCAATTTTTCTGCATACCCACATATTATCGCTACCGAAATCTACACTGTTTAACGGCTGTTAGTATTAATGCACATATAACTACTTCGCTGACTGTATTTTGCTTAAAAATACGATGTTTTCTCGCCAGAGGACACTATGATGTTAACTTCCCCAGTCTAATGTAACAAAGATTTTGCATGATATCGAAAAATTAAATAAAAAAATCTTAGGTGTTAAAAGAAATCAAAATTGACCTTGATTTGATCTTGAAGCTTGGGTCCTAAATCAACGACAATATCGTCATTATTTGACTCCCTAAAAAAAAAGAAAAAACTATACCATGTAACCAACAAATGTCAAAATTAATACAAAGTTTAACTTGTCATCAGTTTTGCGGCTTATTCGTTTTCTCTTTTTCTATGCATTTGTGGCAAATGGTGGTTGGCAAAAGAACTGTCACTTCTACCTTGTAATTATTATATCATGCTTTTTGCGTAACTTTTGAGATATTCGTCTGAATAAATTAACATAACGAGATAACAAACCATTTTCAAGCAAAATATTTCCCACAAAAAATACTTATTTTTGTCTGGAGAATACTAATATAAAATACAATAAAAAAATGAGGGTTTCCGTTAAGAAATTTGGGCTCAAGATCAACGGCAAGATCACCATTACTTGGCCATTACTTGACCATTTTTCGAGATATTTAGGCGTCTCAGAATAAAAAACTCACCTGTATAATCTTATAAAGCTGAATGTCACCTTGTCTGTATGTACCCGAACTCCTTCTACACCGTATGTTCGATTTTAACCGAATCAACCGAATTTTGAACATATATTCTTTGGTATAATGAGCAGTCCTTTGTCTAGATAAGTGAGCGATATAAAACAAGGGGGCGTCACTTTCATTCTAATGGAACAAAATTAAAGTAGAGAAGAAGTACCAAACGTCCCTATTCAAGCTAATTTTGCATATATATTCTTTAGTATAATGACCAGTTCGAAGTCTATAAAAGTGGACGGAATTAGAAAAGAGGCGTGGTACTCTGACTTCAAAACTGTATCTAAGTAGATATCTATACCATGATAATGATATTTTGCATACGGGTGGGTTGGGTCTATTTCAACAAAGTGGGCGGGACTAGGCAGAGGACGTGACAATTTTTTAAAAAACTATGATCAAGTTAAAAAAATCGTTATTTGACGTAGTTCTTATGCGGCCCATACACACTGCAATCAAAGCAAAGATGGAAGTGTAACCTGGAAGTTTTTGACGTTTATCAGAATGAAGTCGCCGCATGTGTGTCGAAGTTACGCAACTCATTGACGGTTGCAACTCAGGTTACTCCAATATTAAAATCATTTAATATTTTGGTCGCAGGCAAGGCTGGTTACTGCAACCATCGCAGCGTGTGTGGCAAAATTTGTGAAAATATCGCTTTCAGGTTACATTTCCAGCTTGGTTTTGGTCGCAGCGTGTATGGGCCGCATTACAGCTGAAGAGCTTAATGTGGAAAATTATCCATTTTTTATTTTTTTAAAAAATCTTTATTCAATGTTTAACGATTTCGCCAAAATGCGATTCTGAGTAAAAAAAAAAGTTGCTTCTATTGTTGTGTGATTCAAAATGGCGCTACAGATACGGCTCAGGTATTAATTCAAAGCTGTAGAGCGTTATCAGCTTTCACAACAAGAAAACTGCAACTAAGAAAATTTGTCAGAAATCGACTAAGAGATATTTAGTTTGTTTGTACAGAGGTTATGTGACCTGCAAAGCTATGTTTTTTTTATTAAAAATATTAAACAATTTTTTTACTGGTAAAAATTTTGAGACTTAAGAGAGAGGTCCCGGAATCCACTCTATTTTTTCTCAAAAAGTATTTAATAACATTTGGTAAAATGCGTATAAGGATTAACCCAACGTTAACACTAGACAGTAAAGTTAAGACAGTTGCAATACACTCTCACTTTTTTAATAATACTCTCTCACTTTCGCAATCGTCCGAGCTAATGTCTAAACTTTTTCGTTGACACAATGCTAGACACAACTCAGACAGTAAAATTAAATTTATGTCAGAAACGTCGGGGGAAAAACAACAATATTGATATTTTTTTTTTATTATTCTTCATTTTTAGGCATGTGCTTAAAAAAATTAAATAAAATGGAAAAAAGACTTTCCAAACAAATAATTATTAAAACTATTGAGCTCTACAGAAAGAATGACATAATTGAATGAATAAATTGTCCTGATACTTTTTGCCTCTGGCTGAACGCCTACGTCACAGACCGTAAAATTAAACTTTTTTGACTTTAATAAATATTTTTTACTGTCTTTACTTTACTGTCTGTTGTAAACGCAGCGTAAGATGTAAACTTGAAATCAGGGGAAATAAAATTTAAGAAAATTGTACTGGAACTTAACCTGAAAATCAAATAAATTCATCAGTTTGAAAAAAGTTCATATTCAGGCCTATCATGTGTACTTTTTTCGGCCGGAATCGGAAAAGAGAATTTTCGTTTTTAAGATAGCAGGTAGGACTTCAACTTTTTATTGTTTACACTCAAAAATATTGACGCTTGATTACGAAATTTGCATTTAAAATTTCCAAAAGTTCTTGTGCTTTATTTTAAAAAACGAAAATTCCCTTTTCAGATTGCTGGCGAAAAAATTACTCATGATAGGCCTGATAATAAAAGTACAAAATATAGTTTATCAATATATTTCAGATATTTATGTTCCCTTGATCCTTATAAGTCTCTTCCATAAAGTCACGTTTAAATACCACCTATAGATTCGTTCTTCAATAAAAATACAAAACACTTTGTGTAATCAGCTCAGCCAATAAATGCAGACAAATGTTTATGTTTTCTATTTTTTTACAATAACAAAATAGCTGTAATTTGTATTTTTATTTCATATATTTCAATATATATTTTTGCCATAAATTTCATAATATATATTTATATAGTTGTGTTTTTTTTTTTTGTAATTATTTAGTTTTTCTGTTTTTTTTCTTTGATAAACAATAATATAATTAATTATAATAAAATTTTTTTATATATAATAATAATTGTTTACATACACCTCATACCACTAAATAATGCACATAGTTTTGTTTATTTATTTCATAATCATCACCATCATCATCATCATCATCATCATCATCATTATTATAATCATCATGCTCAATTGCTATGTAATTGATTATAGATGATTTTTTTAACTTTTGCTCACTTATGTGTTTTTTTTTTCTGTTTGATTTTGATTTATATATTTTATATGTTATATTTTTATATAGTTCTTTTATATTTATAAATTTTATTTATATAGATTTTAGTTGTAAAATTATTTTATATAAATTCAAAAATATAATCGATACAAAAATTAGCTACTAATTAGTTGCATTTACTAATTGATATAAAAAAAATTAAGAGAAAACTGAAAACGGATAACAATAAAATAGGCTGACTATGATAGTCGATGAGAAAAAATTTATTTATATGTATATAGAGTTCTGAGAAAACGTGTAAAACAATTTTTTAAAAAAAATTCATGTTATTTTACTGTTTCATGCATATAAAGATTCGCTTGGATTCATTTTGAGATTTGAGGTTTTAAATAATTTTTATTTTGTTTTTAGTTTGTTTTAGTTATGTAAAAAAGTGGATATACAGCGTTATTTGTTACATTTTTAGTTATCATACTAATGTTTAAATTTTTTGAAAAAATTATAAAAATTGTTTTTATTTTGTATATACTTTTTTGTTGTTTTTTTATTTCATACACAGCATTAAATACATTTTTTATAGATTTTATTTATAGTTATTAAACAATATACAATAATACAATAACTACTATATAATAATAAAAGCGAGAGAATTAGATAGTAGATTTTTTTTCAATTGCAATAGGCAGCTGTAGCAACAACAATATTTTTTTTATCATAAAGTTCCTCTAATTTTTCTCTAAATTGTTTTTATATAATAGTTGTTTTTCTTTGTTGCAGAGTGTATACAGTATATAATAAAACAATTATATTTATAAGTTTTTTTTTAATATTTTTTTCTTTTTCTAATTTTGTGTTCTCTTTCTTGCATAAGAATTAAAATAAAATTAGTTTGCTATAAAATCGTTTTTTTGCGCTAAACGCGTTTTTTTTTTAATTTTAGTTTTTCATAATAAATTCATAACTAAAAACAATCACTTTTTTGAGACATGAAGTATAAATTTAAAATAATTTTTTTTTTTTATAAACTAATGGAATATTTTTTCTGTTTTGCATTTGTGTGGAATATGTAGAAAAGGAGGTAGAGACATAAACATCGAAGAAAAAGAGGTTATTTTGCTGAGAAGAGGAGAAACAAACTTTTGAGTGAATAAACTTGAAAGATTGCTTTGAGTGAAATATTTAGAATGTAAGAAATTCCTCAATCGAATGCAGTGTTTACAACCGGCTTCTATATTGGTCAGGTACTAGAAATTTTCTGCCGCACTTGGTGTTAAAAATAAGTGAATATTTTGTTTGAAGTCTCTTTAATTTCCTTGGAACATTTTTCAAAAAGTATCTACAAAAACTTTCTCTCCACCTTTTCTTTGCCTCCTACACCTTGCTTATTTATCGCATTAACATTTTAACTAAAGCGGCGAACACAAATGCAATGAATAAAAATGAAACCATAAATATGACCGCCTTTTCTTGATCCGTAAAGCGTTTACGATTCGTATAGAGCGTTGTTAGCTTCATGGTGTAACGTCGTATAGCACCGCCATTTTGAGCGTGAGTTGCAGCCGCCGCCGCTGCAGCAGCATTTGCCAATAGTGGATTATTGGCCAGTAGTGTGCCGGCAGTGGCCGCCAGCAAGGATGCAGCTGCCGATGATGAATGCAAATCACCACCAACAACGCTGGACGTGCCGCCGCTAACACCGCCATGGAACTGATGTGCATGATGATGATGGTGATGATGATGATGATGTGGATCATCACAACCGGCAAAATTCGCTGCAAACTCACTAGTAGTTACGCTGGAACCGAGTGGAATGAGTCCAATAGCATTGCCACCACTGCCGGCGAGCAGACTAGCAGCACCACTGCCGCCACCGCCACCAACACCGCTAGAGCTAACCGCCGAGGCGCTTACCGAACGATGATGTAGTGTTGATGTGGTCGCTGCTGCTGCTGCAGCACTGCCATTGTGTCGACTATTGTGATGCGAATGATGTGCATGATTGTGTGCGTGATGCGAATGCCCGTGGGAATGATGTGCATGGTGTGCGTGATGGGAATGTCCATGAAAGGAAGCATTAAATGCATTGGAATTACTGTTGTTGTTGCTGTTGCTACTGTTGTTTTGTGTGGAGCCTAGACCAGCGCCTAGCATGCCAGCTGCGCTGCTGAGCAGTGAACCATCGATAACATCGATGGAGGGTAAATGTGGCACTTGATAACGGAATGCTGAAGTAAATTGACCGGGCAGATCAGCGCCGCCGCTGCTGCTTCTACTGCTGATGCGTATGGGACAGACACGAAATTGATACGTTGAACCAGGTTCAAGGTTCTCAATGGTGAACTTTGTTTCGGCACCGCGATAGATCTGCAAAAAAAGCAAACAATTGTTAGAATCATCTGTTTGAGTTTTCATCAGTCAATGGGGAAAATAAGAAATTAAAACGTATTTTACAGAAATAATACTGTCAAAAGCAGTTAAATAGACGTTAAATTCACCCTTATAATTTATATATTTAAAAATACATATAAGTTAAATATATAGTTCACGTGGCAGTTCACGTTTTTTACTCACCTGTTTAAAGTCCCCATCCTTGCCAATGGCATATTGAAGCACATATTCTAAACGATCGCTGAAGGAATTCTTCGAGTGTTGCCACTCTAGTGTTAGCGGCACACCCAGCGACAAATTTCCCAGTCCAGCAATAAAGCTCGATGGCGTTTCAGGTAACAGCCCCGAAGGTATGTTGGCAGCAGCGCCTGTTATGGTGCCCGTACCAGGACCCAGTAGACAAACACCACCTTCAAAGGCCACACGTGGCGCCTTGATGTTGCTGGGTAACGTAGGCGTCGTGCTGAACACATACTCGTTCGAATACTCGCCCACACCAGCACGATCTGTACCTGCACATATGCGGAACGTGTAATTTGTCTGTTCCTGCAGCTTGTTCACTTTGCACATGCAATTCGTGCCCGAATAGACCACCTGAAATTCTTTGGCACGCTGCACATACATCTCCACATAGAACTTGGTAAAATCCAGATTCTTGCCATCGCCCCACTTGAGTTTAATGAAATTATGGCCCACACCTGTGCACTCAAGCGTCGGTGGTTTGGGCGGTGGTGGCAGCGTTGTAAGTTTAGCATAGGCGGAGAAGGGACCGGCGCCAATGGCATTGACGGCTTGTATACGCAACTTGTAGGAAGTCTCTGGGGTGAGGTCGGTGATGGTGTATTCAGTGGCAACATCCGACGTTGTTATTGAACGTTCAGCATATTCAATGGTATAGGCTGTAATTGGGGCACCATTACAATCGGGCTGCGACCAACTAAGCGTCACATCGTTGGCTGTAAATTCATAATCCTTGATCTGCGGCGCTGCGGGTATGGCCGCGGGCGTCTTGGCATTTACTAGCGGTGACCATTTGCTAACACCGGCGATGTTACTCGCATTTACTCGAAAGTAGTAGAGTGTAAAGGGCAGCAAATTGCGCAAATCTGCGGATGTTTGGAGGCCTTGGTAGCAGGTTTGAAATGCCGACGCAGCTATTGGAACTTCAGCGGAGGTTGCCGCCGTGTCACTGCTTACCGCTGCCGATTCTAGTCTGTACTCCGATATGGGCGCCCCATTACAGTCAGGTTCAACCCAATTGACTGAAAGCTGTGTCGCTGATTTTACGGCCACGCGTGGTGCGGTAGGTGCACAAGGTGGCGCTGCAGCAGCAGTAAATTTAAACCACGCAGACCAGGCACCTGCTCCAATACGATTCAGGGCACGTGCCTGCACCTCGTACTCACATCCAGGCTGTAGATCCTTGACTACACAGAAGGAATCCTTACCGCGGTATATAATAGACGTCATCTTCACATCAGTCTCCGAGTCTGCGTTCAGGGCGGTGCAGTTCGAACGCCGCAATTGCACTTCAAATTCGAGTATGGGTGCGCCACCATTGTAGTCGGGCTTGTCGAGTCGCAGCACCGCTGCATAGGGACCCGGTGGGTTGTCGTAATACGGTGGTGGCGGTGCGGCAGGTACTATAGCTTCTGAGGTGACTGTGGCAACTTCAGAGTAGGCACTTGTGCCAGCTGGTCCCTCGCAGGAGGCACGTAGCTGGTACGTGGTGCCAGGCTGCAGGCGATCACAAGTTGCTTCAGGTTCGGGTCCGCTATAGATACGTTCGAATTTAGGTCCCGAGCAAATTTCCAAGAAATAGCGCAGAACTTCGGCACCGCCGCGATCGGTGGGAGCTTCCCAACGCGCCTTAAAGTAGGTGCCATGAATTTTTCCCTTCACCTGGGGCTTGCCAGGACAGCCGGGACGTTCGGGTGCCGTCTTAAAGGTAACTTCAGTGGACCAAGGCGAAGCGCCAGCATCATTATCGGCGCGCAGCCTAAACTGATAAACTGTAGCACGACGCAGCTGGCAGCACTCGTAAATGCAGTCGGCACCATTGTACATGTTGAGGAAACCGTGGCCAGTCTCGCGATCCAGCATCTGTAGCACAAATTCTACATCCTGCTGACGACGTTCCCAGATCAAACGCAGACTATTCGCAGTCACAGTTTGTAGCGTGGGAGGCTTGGGCGCAGTTGGTGGATTTCCCGAAGTGCTGTAGGTACAAATGGGCGAGTAAAGAGAGGAACCCACATCATTGATGGCGGCCAAACGAAAATTGTAGACAGTTGATGGCTGTAGTTTGGTGAGTATGTATTGCTTGCCCTTGGTTTTCATAGCCTCGACAAAGTGCAGTTGTCCGGCATGCTGGCGAGCAGAACGCGAGGAGGCTGGAGCGCCGGTTTTGCCCTCATCGTATTCGAGCAGGTAATGGAGAATGGGTGAGCCGTTGGCTTGCGGATTGGTCCAACGCAGATGTAGTGAGTTTTTTGAGCGAACAACCAATTTTGGCGGCATTGGTTGATCGGGCTCACAAGGCGGCGTTGTGAATTCAGTCGGTTCAGAGGCAGAGCCCTGTAGTTTTTCGTAGTGCACCTAAAAGAGCGAGCGCGCATTATTTAGAGAAGCTTTATTAACTATTAAGCAAAACTTAAAACTTACTTGAAGGCGCACAACATACTCCTGACCCGGTTGCAGATCCTGCACAATGCAATCATAAGATTCACCCTTGTAGAGACTCTTGTATTTGCATTCCTTGGCACGATCGCTGAGCAGCACATTGAAACGCAGATCACGCTGATTAATTAGTAACGGATCCGTATTGGCGGGAGCCTCCCAAATAATTTTCGCCGAGCGTGAAGTGATATCGGTAACCTGAGAAATTAGGACGGAGATTGAAATTCGGTGGTGCTTCAGCAGGTTGAATAAAAAACTTACCTCCGGCTTTTGTATCGCAGACAATTGCTCAACAATTGTTGTCTGATAGTCATCTTCATCTTCGGCCACACTCGACGATTCCTCACCATCCTCGGAGGTGCCCACTGAGGAGGCACCGCCACTGATATGCTGTGGTGGTGCTGCTCCAGCAGCCACATAGCCACCATTACGTTGAGACGCAAGACGTCGCGCATGATGATGATTACTATTGGGATGCTGCTGTTGTGGATGATGATGTGGTGCTGAATGATGATTGTGGTGACTGTTGTTGGACGCAAGTGATGTGGTCGTTGTGGCTGCTTGAATCGTTGTGCTAACATGGCTGTTGTTGTTGGTATTGCTGCTGCTGTAATTGTTGTGATGACCATTCAAGTCGTTCTTACGGGGCGAAGGTGAATGCGCAGGTGTGGACATGGCAGAGTCTACAAAAAATAAAAGAAAAATTATACAAAGTTTTTAATATTCAACAGAATTTCGAAGACTCACTCATTTCTCTTTGCTTCTGATCTAGTTTGCGCAGCAATTTTGTATGTTGGCGTTGCGTGCGTTCATCCTTGTGGTAGCTATTCGGAGGCGACGGGGAATGTGGTGAATGCGACAGATGCTGCTGTTGTTGTGTAGCTTGCTGCTGCTGTTGTTGCTGTTGTGGGGGTGGCGGTTGCGGCTGCAAATGACCACCCGGCATGGCATGAAAATGAGTTGGTCCACCACCACCAGGTCCTGCAGGAAAGCCTGCCGGTAGCGGCGAGTAGAAGTGCGAAGTGCCATTCGCAGTTAACTGCAAAGAGAAAAAGAAATCCATGTTTATGAATGCAATCAAGATGTAATTCCTGGTTTCTAAAATACTTTAAAAACGCTAGAGCTTCCACCCCCGCTGGCAGTGACCAACACTTCTTGTTCTTTATTGGGTACACTTGAATTCATTTTAAGGCAGGTTGTTCTCGCCGTCGACGTGTTCTACCGTTGCAATAGTACAATTCAATTAAGCCGACGAAGTCGGCCACGTACGTGTCTTGCTTATATTTTTTTCCTGCTTCTGAATTGTTTTCTTATCGCACTTGACACGCAGTCAGTTCGTCAATTTGATTTGATATTTTTTTTTTCTTTAGGTCCGCCACTGTCTGTTCTTGCACGTATATATTTACTTTGTTGTTTATTTATTTTTTTAATTCAATATATAAACGATTTTTCAATGAAATTTCAACAGGAACACAGAAAATCAAGCAAAACAACCAGCACAGCCTTTGACAGTTCTAACCAGTTGGCGTTGCCAACCACCGTTGTGATTGTTCTCTTGAGCACGTTCAGCGCAAGTTTATTATAGGGAAAACTCTAAAGTTTGAGGAAGCTTAGTTTTGTGTTGTTCATGTGTATATTGTAGCAATTGTATGTGTAAAAAAGTATTGACTTCTTTATTTTAAAGTTTTATTAAGTTTTTTTTAAATTTTTCAAGACGTAAACTTTATTAAGATCATAGCAAACTCGGTTTGATTTATTGTATATTGGAGTTGTTTATAAATGCAGATATTTATACGATTTGCATGGTGTTATTTTTGCATGACTCGCTGTTCGTAAATGATTAGCTTGATTTGGTCAGAATAGAAAAGTTCATGTTATATTGTGTATGTAAAAAAATGAATGTATATCCGGTTTTTAATTAACAAGTTGAGTGAATATAATCAGTTAGTAGTGCAAATGCTTATTAAAAGTTTTAAACACTTTTAAGTAGTAATAAAACATTTTTTTGATATTTGTTCGTAACAAAAATAGTTATATAACTTCAACTTTTGAATTCAAAGCCGTTGGTTTTAGTGTTAGCAATGATAACAAATTTAATGACCGAAGTATGCGCATGGCTTAATATAAGATTTTATAGATTCATTTATGTTTGTGACGGTCATGGCATTCTAGTATCGCGTGGCTTGTATGCGATAGAACCCAGGTTGATATCCCATCTGACACAGAACGTTTTTTAAATTGAATTCAATTTTTCCGTTCGGCTGTCACCTCTCTGCAGACAATGGCAAACTTTAGAGAGTAAAAACTGCCATGAAAAGCTTTTTGAGAACATAAGGCGTTCGGAGTCGGCATAAAGCTTGTAGGTCCAGCTTGTCGAACTTTTTGTGCTGAAACATTTCACAACACGCACAACACAATTGATCATAAGAACCTCGGTCAAAGTTTTTCAAGGGCTGAAATGGCAATTTCGTTTTTTTCTCGTATGTTTTTATTCTTATAAGAACTATATGAAAAATCAATATTATTGTTGGCATATCGTCGTCTGGATAAATTTTGTCATATGTTATATTATATTTATATATACATATGACGATAATTTATCCAGGCGACGATATATAGAGATAAAGACAAACTAAGGCATGTATAATAAAACGTATTTTATATTCTAAATTTCTCACCAGAATTTTAACATCACTAATGACAGTTGCATTCTGTATATATATATATAGCCAATCAAATTAAAACCAATTCAGTTTCTTTGACCTAAAAACATTTTAAAAGCTCATTAATACAAAACCATTTCTCCAACCCGCATTTTGAAACATTAAACATTCTCTTGAGCTAAATTTGTAAACTGCTATGTATTTACACGACGCTTTTTTGCTACGCCTCGCAGCTCAAACGAAAGTGTTAATTAATTTTATAAAAATTTACACCAATTTTTCGTTTTCCATTTCTGTTTTTGGGGCTTGTTGAGGAGACCACAATAATTACTTGTTTGATTTTATATAAAAAACTAACGCATTGTATGCAAATTCTATTGAAATATTTGTAGTTTTTGTTTTCATTTCGGCAGCTTAACTTTGTGAACAGCATGAAAAGTTTTAATGCTTCTATTTTTGATTTTTTTTTTCGTTAAGCTGTTGCTTAAATTCCCACAGAACAGCTTTAGATATTTATTCATAAATTTTTGCAAGCATTATTAACAAAATTAATTGCTCGAAACTTTAGTTTTGCTTGTTTTTAGCATAGCAACGATTGTATAACATTTTAATGAGATTTTCTATTGTTCTTTCGAGTTGGCCAACATATTCGTTGAAATGTATAATCATTAACTTTGACCCAATTTTTTTTTTTTTTGCTTACTTTGTAATAGTTGTATATTGTTGGTTATGAAAGTTTTTGCTAACTCTTAGTATGTAACTGTAAAATTATTAAAGGATATATTTTAATGATATTTGTGGATTTGACTTCAAAAGTAGCACCTAGCAAGCTAAAATGGATTTTGTTTAAGAATCTAAAAAATTCTTCACCAAATTTTGTGTTTATACACTTCTAAACACTTTAAAGGTTTCTTTAATTCCAATAAAACTTTTCATATAAAAACATATCCAAAACTTATACGATTCGGGTGTTTCATAATTGCTTTATTTTACTAACATATATAATAATATGTATAATTACAGTTCTTTTTAATCTGTTCAATGATATTGATAAGCATATCTTTTTGTTGTCATTTTTATTTTAGGTCGCGATTTTTCTGTCAAGCTCACATTCAAACAATTATTTTGAGGTTGCAACAAAGTTGCAGCCGTGCTGCACTTGTGCAAAATTGTTCTCCTGTTGGCTGTTGTAAAATTGAGTTTTTTTTTTTAAACAATCGTGATATTTTTTTGCGACCTAATGAGTGTCTATATGTGAAAAGACAATAAGTCAAAACATAAACGTCACAGACATGTTCATACCTTGTGCAATGTTGTTAAAAAAAATAAAACAGAAGTAGCAGCAGCAATGTTGCTACAATCGTGTAAAGTTTATTCGCTACAAATAGGTATTGCCGTAAAAATTGTCCGTACAATATATGCTCTAATGTAATAAGCACGATTATGCTAATGCGAAGTTGTTGTTGTTCTGAGCCTTAATGTTGTGTTATTTAAATTTTTTGCCATGTCTAGGATAAAAACCTATTCGAGTAAAATAGCTTGCAACCTTTATCCGTTGTTTTATCTAGTATTTTATGTTAACTCTTGATGATTGAGCTATGTTTAAACGATTACAAAAAATTCAATTTTCTTTGCATTGATTGTTCAATCATAGGTCAATATTTCCGAATGTAAAATTTTGTAACATTTTTAACAAAAAATTAACAAATTTAAGTAATGTTGAATTTCTTTCGGAACGTTTTTTTACTGAAGTCACATTTATATGTGACGATAGTTTTGATCAAGCATAATAGTAAATGAATAAAATTAAATTTGCATGCAAGAATAACATTTACAAAAAAAGAGACCAAAGTTTCCAAGGAAATAATAAAATCTAGTGCTTTCGAAAGTATTCAATGTTAAAACTATTTCAAGATAATGGATTTATTTTCCAAACAATTGAAATATTATTGTAGGAAAAATCGTCTGAACTACATGGTGATTAAGATTTATTGCAAATTAAAAAAAAATTTCTACTCAAACTCTTCCTTCTATCTTCCCGGCGATAGCTTGGTTAAATTGCTTGTACGTTATGAAACGTTGAGCAAGTCATTAGGAGGGATGGGAAGGTTCAGACGATATAGCATGTTGTCAAGCCTTGCCGTAGAGCACCATACAAGCTGTAATGTTTTATCGAATAAAGGCTCTATACAGCAGACTGACAATATGTTAACATGCAATCAAAATTTTTTGATTTCAAGGCCATCATGCAAGTTTTGACAACATGCTGTAGCGTGTGAACCTCCCTAATGAATAACAGAAACAAAAAAAAAAGATGTCGAGGTTTCCAGAAATTGATAGACAAGTGTCCTTAGTGTGGCATGCGACAGCTGTGCATGCTACACGATCGACACAAAAGTTTTCGATCATTGTCAGATTAAAGAAATTTGTGTCGCATTTGACATATCTCACATAATTTTATATGCGGCTCACATTGACTCTTTCACAAATGATTTTAAATTAGTTCCTATATTTTTAAAGCTTTCAATTATTTTCAGCGAATTTTAGACAAATTTTTTTTCTTTTTTTGTTTTATAAACATATCTCTCAAAGACTGCAGCACTTTTCTTTTATTTTTTGTTTTGTTCTTTTAACAGAAAAATTTGCGTGAATTCAAGGTATTCACGACAAACACTTAATGACTTACGTTTTTAATAATTATCTCACTTAGTTATTATAGTTAGACAGGCACATTCGGTCAGCATTGTGGGTGATTTTAGTTATTGCACTTGCGTTATTGTTGAGCGTTATAATTAAAACGATTGTTCTTTTTTTTTTTTTTGTTGATGTTGTAGATAATAATAAAAAAAAATTATTTAAAAATGTGTAAAAAAAAAATGTTGGCATGCAATATTATTAATAGCAATATAATTAAAAATAACGGCACAACAGCAATAATAATTGCAATCACAAAAGTTAAAAAAAGTCACAATGACAAGCATTTTAATAACTTTTAATTATTTAACGGTTTCTATAGAGTCAATAATATTTTTTTTTTAACAATGAAAAAAATCACAACCGCGACAGCATCAATTATATTGTATGTCTCGTATTGTTTATGTTAAACACATATAACGGCTTGTTAAATTTTAGTAGCTATTATTAAATAATTTAAGCAAATTGTTAAAAAAAGGGTTGCCACATGCAAAATGGAATTTGTGTGAATTTGTGAAAAAAGAATATATGATTTTTTTTTAACTGGATATTGAAAAAACGGTGAAATTTTTTCTAGGTAAAAAGAAACACTTAGTTTTTTTATTGATTTATTTTTACAAAAAATTCAAATAATAGCTTTTGGTAAAAAACTAATAGCATTTTCTTTTCTTAAAAAAATTCTGCATTTTGTCCGTTATTTACACAAAAAAAAAACGCTAGCCTCTAAAATTGAAAATATTGACCGCAAAAGTAGAAAAAAGAGATGCAGAGTTTTTGCACTCTCGAGATTGAAGATTTGAGTATACTGCCCTTAAATGCTACCAACTGAATGCGCAAAACAGTGTCATGTAAGGAAAATATTTCCCGTTATCTTCGACATTTCATTAAAGTTCCATTCATTTAAATATAGTAAGATTAACTCAACTACGTTATCAATTTCTTTGTTTTTTGCCCTCTCCCCCCTCCCCACTTGTCAATAGTTAAGCCGTCAATTAAGATAGTCAAACATGAAAATGTACGGATGACAATGTTTTCCAATGATGGAGTATTTTTAGTATGAACTTACATACTAAAAACAATTAACATTTTTGGTAACGTTACAATATCTGAAACCCCCTACCCTCTCCCTCACTTATCGAAGTGATTTTCAAAATGGTGATGAATGTTTATGGTGACGATGCTCTGTCTAGAACACAGTGTTTTGAGTGGTTTAAAATCTTCGAAAGTGGCGATTTCGACATCAAGGACATAGAGCGGTCTGGTCAAGTGAAAAATATTTGAGGGCGAAGAATAAGAGACCCTCTTCAGTACAGACTCGTGCCAAACACAAGATAGCTCGCAAAAGCACTAGGGTTCATCCAGAAGGTAGGAATTCGGCTGCCACACGAACTGAAGTTAGGAGATGTCAAAAGCCGATTTTGCATGTCAGAAATGCAAAATCGAACGCTACAAAAAGAATGTCGTTTTTGCATCGAATTATTAGGTCTGCTCCGTAGTTTTGTAGCAGAAATTTGCAAGTTGCAAAATTTCAGATAGTAGGCGAAAAAAATGCTCTCTTTGCGAGAAAAATTGCAAAAAGTACGGGAAAAGGTTTATCGCAAAAAGTTGTAACTTTTGAACGTCAAAAACATTCGTTTATTTTGTAAAAATTTTGGACAAATGTCGCATCAAAAGAATAAATGTTTTGGCACCCTAATCTGACATTAGCTGTGAAAAAATAACAGCTTGTTCCCTTTTCCACACGGCAATTTTTTCTTGCCGGCAAGTCGAGTTTTCCAGCGCTCGGAACGTGACAAGAGGGGACGAGTACAGACCAGGGATGATATTTGGGGATTTTTAGGGCTTTTTTGAGCCCTTTTTGATTTCATAAGCCCCGGAGCACTTTCGATTGATTTTAGGCCCTTATGAAAAATTCTACTGAAAAAATATCATCTGAGTAGTATGTCATCGATGTACAAATTTTAAATAAAATGATTTGAAATCGATATCAGTAAAAAAAATTCTGTAGATTTTAGAAATAGAAAAAAACTTAAACGTTCTTCTCAATTTTGTTTTTGAAGCTATATTTGAGCTAAATAAGCAGGCACGTTTTTGGTAGGCTACAGAATAGGTAGGGAAAACAATTCAGGAAAAAAATTTCCAAAATGCCATCCAAAAGTAAAATTTTTTAATTTCAGAATGTTTTTACTCGAAAACTATAGGCTTTTTCAAAAAAATTAAGACTGCGGAAGCTGCGAGAGAATATTTTTTATCACCTAATTCGCTGTGATCTAACTAGTTTTAATGTTCAAGGATCATTATTCCAAAATTGTATAACATTTATGAAATTATTCTTTATTAAATTCGGCCATTCCTGAATATATTTTTTTGGTAGAACTGAATTTATTTTGGTGTCATGCCCGTTTCGTCCCGCATCATTAATTCGTCTTCTTATAAGTCTTAACGCATATCTTGTATCATATCTTTCTGACATTCTTATGATATAACCAAGGACTCGAAAAATACTTCTAAGACTCTTTAATGATAAATATATCGATCCTAATTACGGTTTTCTGTGGAAACGCTTTGCTATTTTTATTTGTATTATTGACTTATTAAATAAATGGCTTTGTTAAAATTTTTTATTTTTTAACATATATTTGACTTTTTCAATCAATGTACGAGCCTTTTTTCTAAAGTACAATGAGACAATGATATATGAAATAGAATCTTTTTAAAAGAAACCATTAAACTTTATCCCTTTGACCCACAATTTTTGACTTTGAGAGCTGATCGATTAAACTAAAGTGTGCTATTTTTAGGACAAATTTATTTAGATTTAGATTAAAACAGTGAAAGCAAAAAAAAAAAAAAATCCCGAAAATATGAACTTTAAATTGTTTTGATTTTCCGAAACAGTTAATTTTAAATATATTTGAATATTTGTGGTCTTTAATATTGAATAACCTCTAATGGCCCCATTCTTGTCAAAAATGCCCTATTTTTGAATACATTTTGGCCGTTTTACAACTAAGTCAATATCATCCCTGGCACAGACTTGTTCGTACCGGCAAGTTTTCTTTTGTACTGTTTTTTCTTTGATTCTTTTTTTTATTGTTATTCGTCAACTTAAGATATCAGCGCATTAGTGTGCAAACAAGGTTGATTTATAAGGTTGTCGCAGGGCTGATCGCACTCTCTTCTCAGTACCCATAATTGTCAAAACCAGCCAATTTTGCGAATGACTACGAAAGAAAAACGGATGATAATAGAGAGCACTTGCAGATTTTCTATGAGCTGTCAACTTCGATTTGACAATTATGGGTACTCGCTCTCTCTCTTGCGACAACCTTATAAATCAACCTTGTGTGCAAATATAAAAATTGATTTGATGTTGCAATATTTAATAAATAAAAATAGCAGTAAGTAGATACAAATTAATATTAATTAAGTAAAACTACCTCAAATCTTATTAATTTTTCTGTAAACAGTTTTAGCATTTCCTTCGTGTGCTTGTGTTGAACAGACAAAGTAAAATCAGAATTGCTCAAGAAATCTTGCTGAGTGAAAACGTAAATGGCAAGTTCAAAAGGGAATTGAAAACTTGCTGGCAAGAAAAATTGCCGTGTGGAAAAGGGGACCTTGCGAATTGTTGCCAATTTCGCGAAATTTGTGTAGCAGAAAATAGCAACATTTAAAAGGACGGGATTTCTCATTTTCGCTCTATTTTGCGAATTTTTTGGGTACGGGAACATGTAATTGCAGAAAATACGGGAACAGACCTATTACTGGTGCCGAAAAATGGATACATTATGAACCCGAAGCGCGAAACATCGTATATTAAAACTTGGCCAACCAGGAACATCGATGTCAAAGCCGAATATGCACGGCTTTATGATAATGCTCAGTATTTGGTGGGATCAGAAGGTACCGATCCACTACGAGTTGCTAAAATCAGGTCAAATCATTATGGGACAGCGTTACCGTTAACAATTGATTCGTTTAAAGCGAGCATTAACAGAAAAACGGCCGGAATATTCGACCATGCACGAGAGACCACCACATACTGCTATATCAGTCAAAATTTACCTGGAGATAAGTGACTGGGAAGTTTTACCTGACCGGCCATAGTATATTTTTTTTTTGTACAGACAATAGTTTGCGAAAAACTAATGGCTAACCAAATTAATAAACATATTAAGGAACAAAGACTTTTATCGCCATTGCAATCAGGCTTTCGTGCGGGGCATGGATGCTCTTCAGCGGTGGTCAAAGTTCTTGATGACATTAGACCTGAGTATGATGCTGGCAATATGACTTTACTTTGCTTACTTGACTTCTCAAAGGCCTATGATACCGTCAACCATAATTTATTGTGTCTCAAACTTAAAAACCTATTCGGTTTTTGTGATAGTGCTATTAATCTTATGTCTAGCTATTTATGTAACAGGTTACAAAAAGTCAAAGTTGGCGAAGTTTTATCGCAACATAATCTTGTTATAAGTGGAGTACCGCAAGGTTCAATACTTGGTCCTTTACTATTTTCTTTGTTTATCAACGACATATTTTCCGTATGCAAGCATGCATCTATACATGCATATGCTGTATGACGATGTACAGCTTTATTTTTCTCGTCGTATTGGACTTCTTGACGACCTGTGTTGCAGATTAAACGAAGATCTTAACAGCATTAGTGAATGGGCTCACAATAATTATCTTCAACTGAATGCGGCCAAATCATATGTTTTGCCTATTTTCAAGAGTAAGTCTTATGTTGTTGATATTCCTGACTTATTTCTTGGTACTAATAAGCTAAGTTTAGTGTCGAAAATTGTAAATCTAGGTTTTTGTATTAACTCTTCTCTGTCTTGTACTGATCACATCAACAGTGTAGTTAGAAAAGTATACTATACCCTGCGTAATTTGAGAATGTCAGCCAGTGCAACTCCTGTCAATGTGAGACGAATGTTAGTGATACAATTAATCTTACCTATAATAACTTATTCTGAACTGGTGTACAGTAAACTCGATTCATCCTCCCAGTTGAAATTGCAAATTGCTTATAATTATGCTACGCGCTATGTATATGGCCTGCGTAAGTTCGACCACCTATCCAGTTACAGGAATGCTATTCTTGGGTGTGACTTGTCTTCATATATTAATGCTAGGAACTGTATTTATCTTCATAAACTAATTCACACTAAAACACCCTCTTACCTTTATGAAATTACAATTTACAATTACAATTACAATTTCTTACCTAAATTACAATTTAGTCTATCTCAAAGAAGTAATATTTTGATAGTACCTAGACATTTTTCTTTGAACTCTTCACACTTCTTTTTCATTAACGCTATCAGACTGTGTAATGCTCTTCCACGCAGACTGCGACAAATCTCTAGGGCAGCGATCTTTAGGCAATCTATTTTTTCTCATTTTTCTTCTACTTAAGTAAAAAACTATATAAATCAATTCAAAATCAACTAAAATAATTGTTATATTATATTAAGTAACTTTCGAAACGTTGATATAATTTAAATTTTTAAATTTTTGGCTTTCAAGTTTTAAAATTTTTATTTAATTATGTTGTATTTAAAAGAACCTAGTTCTTACTGTACTTATGTCTTCTTACCTCAATAAAACTGTCTAAACTGTCTAAACAACTTTTTTGTTTTTAGAGATGTGTTTATGTTTTTGGTGTCACTGAAAAAATAATGAAATAAGTTACAAAATTTATCATAAAAAAAATTCCAAATTCTGAGAAATTTGCACTCAAAGTTGAAATTAAGTAATTAAAATCGATTGATCTCATCTTCACACGGGTACAGCTTGGTAACGGTTAACGGTCGGTGGGGTTTGTTGATATACCGTTAGAAAGGTGATTTCATTGCCTTTGCAATGAGCTATCAAATTTTTTTGAGTTTTTTTTTTGTAAGTTAGTTTATCTACTTGAAACAATAACGTGAATCAAAGTGGTGAAATATTAATTAACCCCGTAGATCCTAAGCATGTGAAAATAGACTCCCCCTCCCAAACGAATTTTTGCTCAGCTCGACATAATCTTTCACCTCTCTGAATAGTTGCACTCAGGTGCGGGACACCCTGTATATAATAAAATAATAATAAATAATTTCCTTAGAACACCATTCCAACGATATCAAAAATCATTAAGGGAACGCTAGTCACATAAAGAGGAGTATTAGAGAAATGTATTTCGATATCATAACAAGTTTGGTAATCTTTATATTATAGACCTGTGTTAAAAATATTATTTGCTTCGAGGGAATTATATAAGAGATCAAAATTAGTCTCATACAACATTTTAATCCTTATCTTAAATAAGACTGTACATTTTTATTTTTATTTTTTACAAATTGGGTCATATGAAAATCAATATATGTAGTGTACTCAACGAAATAAATCACAAATTATGCAAGTGACATGTTGCATTAACTTTATTTATGAACAAATAAATTTTGATTGAATGTTATTTAAAAGTTGTGACAGCATTAACAACAACAACAAGAAAATCATTACAACAACAGCAAGTCGAAATGTTAATGGGTATGATAGTCAATATAAACTATTGTGACAAATTACTTTTGATAACGAGTCTCCAATGAAAACTATTTAGTATTCAGAAAATTTTATGCGTTGCTTACTCCACCGCTTACGAAACACTTACGAACATAAAGCAACAAACATTAATGAATCGAAAACGCATTAAAAACGGAACTCAATTAATGTAATGATTTATTTTTAATTAGTGCAATTATAAAGACTCCACTGCAAGTTATTGTTGTACTCTGTGATTGCGCTGTTGTAATTAACTCAATTCCGCAGTAAATCAATAAAATGACATTTGACCAATTTATTTACAACAGGTTATCGCGGAATTAAAATGCAAAAATGCATATACAACTTAATTTTATTATTTTTATAATGTAAAGTATTGCATAAGAAATGTGTCATTAAATTCAATGAATGAAGAAATCAGAGCTTTCATTTATATAAAAAAAAAAATACTAAAAACGAACTGCTGCTGCAATCTGCTCAAATTTTATTTCATTTGAAAGAACATGATGAGGTGATAAGCCAATTTGTTTAATTTTTAAATTTTTTTAAAGGTATTTTAAACAATTTTATTAAAACTGTTAACCATATTTCTCCTTTGAATTTTGTCAAGTCAGGTTGAGTTTAAAATGACTAGAAAAAAAAGTATGTGTGTGGCCGCCACGCACGGTAATATATTTGATATTAACATTATATTTTGCAATATTGAATAAAGTTGAATATAACCCACAGGTCGTTCCAGGTTAAAGATATTAAAAATCAAATAATAGACATGAAGAGAAGCTATTTACCCAACAAGATAAAATTGACCATCAAAATCAGTCAAACACCCCACTGTGCGCAGTCTAATTTCTTTCTGCAGTATATGAAAAGTGTTCGCAAAAAGAAAACTGTCATGCGCAACAAAAACACAAACAACAATATACATACGCAACTGCGCGCATATCACAAACAACAACAAACAGTTGTGTTTTACGAGAAAGCTTAACGAAGTCAGACAGGACAGACTATTTTGTCCCACAAAATTTTACAAAATTCAACAGGTGGCAATATGAACTCCGAGTTTGATAGAACATGGATATTAATTTCTCGGCACTCAACTCTAATGTGTCTATCTGGGTTCTTATGCTGCCCATACACACTGCAACCAAAGCAAAGCTGGAAGTGTAACCTGGAAGTTTTGACGTTTATCAGAATGAAGTCGCAGCGTGTGTATCGAAGTTACGCAACTCATTGACGGTTGCAACTCAGGTTACGCCAATATTAAAATCATTTAATATTTTGGTCGCAGGCAAGGCTGGTTACTGCAACCATCGCAGTGTGTGTGGCAAAATTTATGAAAAATATCGCTTTCAGGGGGTCAATTTCCGTTTTGCGTTAAAGTGAAGTAAAAAAAAACTTTTCACAATCGTTTTCATCTGACGTCTTCACTTTTTCACTTCACTACGCACAAAAACGCGATTCTTGTTCGTCTAAGGGAAAGTAGTTGCTAAATAGCATATAAGAGTTGCTGAATAGCATATAAGAGTTGCTGAATGCCTATTAAACAAAGCTTTTATGAAAAAATGTAAACAATGTATAAGAAAGAAGGAAACTTTTGCAAAAATAACTTCATCATTAATTTCATTTCATTTGCGCAGAAGATATTGGAAATAAATAAATATGAAGAAGATAAGTTTTGCGTCAACATAAAACAGCCAAAAGTAGTAAAGCAAATAGTATTTTCTTGTTATTGGCAATATCAACATTTTCCTCTAAATAGTTGATAAGATACTGTTTCTGCATACCGCTTGTCTTTTTCCCAAAGCTGCTTTTCTTTTTACATTATTTATTTTTAATTTAAAGTTTCTGTCCATAACGTGCGTTTGTTACCGGCGTTAACTTTCTTTCCATTTCAGCGAAAAATGAACAGCTGTTGCCCTTTTAGCACACAACGGGAATCGCATTTTCCGTGTAAAGGTGAAAACATATTTGACGCAGAACAGGAATTGACCCCCAGGTTACATTTCCAGCTTTGTTTTGATTGCAGCGTGTATCGGACGCATTATACCATGCTGCTGCTTGTGTTGCTTTCTTATACATAAAGGCCCTTATAGACGAACAACTAATCGCAAAATTGATTGAAAAACAGGTCGATGGTTTTATCTATAGACGCATGGACCAATTTTTCAATTCCACGCATGAACCAATTTTTCAATTCCAGTACAAAAAGTTTTTCTTTTTTAAAAAAACATCGCGCATATTATATTGAAAATGAATGCAAATAATTTTTTTATTATGAATCTGACGATTAGTTGTTGATTTTGCTACAAACACATCGCCAGTTAAAGAACTGGTGGATGTGAAATCGCAAAAATCAAAATTTTTGAATTTTTGCCAACTGATTGATAAACTGGTTGAAAAACTGAAAATAACACCTCAACTCATCTGCACACGATTTGCTTTTAACAACCAACAACCAGTTTATCAACCAGTTTTGCGATTAGTTGCTTGTCTATAGGGCCCTTAAGAAAAACAAAATGAAATAGAAAACAATAACAACTTTTGTCGGTGTCGGTAAGTGGAGCATGCACCAGTGGAAATCAGGGCTGCCGTTTAATTTTTTTTAAGAGCAGTAAAACTTCAATTTTTGAGGAGCACTTTTTAACTTTTGGTAGTACTTTGATAATGCACGGTGATACTTTTCAATGTTATATTTTATTAGTTCTTTCATTATTTTGCATTAAACTATTAAGGAATGGAGTTTCGGCAGGGTACCCTCCGCGGTCGTGTTGCAGTATATTCAAAGTCTTTAGCCGCCCTTCAGCGAGCTGGTAGACAATGAACACCGTGTACTAGTTTTGTACTAGCACTAATAGGTCATAAACGAATTAGTGAGCTATCGTATCTTAGTAGACAAAAACGCGCTAGTAAATTCAATTAGAGAAAGTGGAAAGCTATTTAGCAAGCTGCGTGTATAAACGTATATACATGCCGTTTTGGCTGCAACATAAATTTTGTTGTATTGTTCTTTTTGCCTGAATTTAGTTAAAAAGTGTTAAAAAGAATATAGCGAAATTTAATAAAATAAAATAAATGAAATTAAATAAAATAAAGCAAAAAAAGTAATAATAATTAATCATGAACAAAGTGCAAGTGGCACTTTAAGCAAATAGAAAGCGAAGTGGCTGAAAATGAGACAATGGAGGTCGAGTGTGCGTCTAATTGGGAACTGCATGCGGACCAACTACAGCATTCCCAAGAAGTGTTTGTTTTAGAAGAAGTGAAAGAATTTGATGTGTGTAGTATATATATATGCTTGTAATATTGTTACAAATATGTTTACATGTACCTATATTTATATAAAAATTAAGAAATATTACATTAAACTCCAATTTATTAATGTGTTTGACAATTTCGAATATCTATCCCGAGACACCATTTTTAGAACTAGTACTATATCTGTCCCAAGGTAATAGTGGAATATGTCTCCCAAAGAACCAGTTCTTGCACTAGTACGCGTTGATGCAGTGGGTGAAAATTGACCCTTTTCGTAGGACAAGCCCATGTTAAATGCGACAGTCAAAAGCATTGCTTGGAGATAGGCGAGGTACTAGAAGCTGTCTTCTTAGTACTAGTGAATTCACTATTTTTGTACCAGTTCTTGACGCTGCAGGGATGTTTATGTATAATCTGCAAAAATATTCGTGTCATACGCTTAATTTAATTTAGCTGGGTAGCTGCCACATATCGCACTCTAAATACAAAATAGTCACAACTCAAAATTTACAAATTTTTACTTTTTAATGTAAAACTATTTGTAGTGATCATATACTTTGACTGTAACACGCCAAATACATTTTGTACACATCTTCTTGCTCTATAGTTTAAAAACAATGTTGTGTCTCATTGCTTTGTATGGAGTTCCTTCAAAAGTTAAATAGGTTTTTTACTTCACCTAGAAATTTTAAAAATTTTGAGTTGTGACTGTTTTGTCAAAAACATATGTGGAAAATTTGGTTAGTATGTGCAAAATCATACCAATGGTTAAAAGGTAAAAAAAAGCCCAATTTTTTTAGACTACTGACCACTCATTATTCCAAATAATATGTGTGGGAAATTTGCAATAAGTCGGACAAAGCTATAGCAGGAGTTAGATTAAAATGAAAGTAACACGCCCCTGTCTAATTCTGCCCAAATTTTTACACTAATCGCTGCTTATTATTTCAAAGAATATATTTGCAAAATTTGGTTGAAGTCAGAAAAACGGTGTAGAAGGAGTTTCATATAAAGTAACACGCCCCCTATCTAAATCCGCCCACTTTTATAAATTACGAAATGCTCTTTATGTTAAAAAATATATTTGCAAAATTTTGTTAAATTCGGACAAATGGTATAAGGGAAGTTCGATTAGAATTAAATTGACACGCACCTTGTCCAATCCCACCCACTTTTATAGGCTTAAAACTTCTCATTTTACGAAAAAATATATCTGCGAAATTTGGTTGAAATCGGAGAAATGGTGTGGATGGAAATAGATTCAAAATAAAAAGCCACGCATCCCATCTTGTACCGCCCACTTTTATAAACTAACGAAATTTGCAAAATTTGGTTGAAGTCCGACAATGGTGTACCAGAAGTTCAATTAAAAGGAAAATGCCACACCCACTTTTCTAGTCTAAAGATTCCACATTATACTGAATAATATATGGGTATGGGTTGGATAAGCGATGTGGTTGGAATTTGGGTAAAAACAGACACAATGTAACAAATACATAACATATCAACAAATTCTTTTATTAAATTTACAATGCAAACGTGTCATTCTGAGAAAGGCTTTTATAAAATAGAAAAATTAATTTAATTATTAAACAAAACAAAATTTTTTCTAGATGATTACTTAAATTAAACTTAAATTAAAATGATAAAAGCTTTTGTTAATTCTATAATGACATAAAAATGTATCAATTCAACCTAGGAATTTGTCAATATGAACAAATAGTTCTTTTAGTCTGAGTTGTATGCTCCAAGTTTTTTGTATACACAGCATCAAAGGATTGTAGCATGTAAAAAAAAAACAATTGATTGATACTTACAAATGGCGCATGTATGTGTCCTTGACCCGCATGTAGCTGCTGATACTGCTGCGGTGTGAGGACAACATGCGTTAAGGTACCGTTTTCGTTAACATATTGTTGCATAACTTGTCCCTGCGGCACTTGAACTGGTACCGGCATTGGAGGCGGGCGATTTTGTGAAACCATTTGTACCGTAGTTGGACCTGTAATGAAAAAAAAACCAATTGTAATAAAAACTTCTTTATTAATATTGAAAGAAAATTTATAATTTATAAAAAAAAAAATATCAGCTCTTCAAATAAGTTTATTCATTTTGTTTGAAAAAGCAAGAAGTGCATGAAAACTTTGCTTAAAATGATGCATATTTGGTTCATGTCGCCAACATGTCGTTAAAGCCAGACAACATGGCAAAAGCTGTAGAAATAAACTTATGACCAGCAACCAGCAACAACTGCTGCAGCACACAAAAGCCAGCAGCAACAGCAGATTCACTGCAAGGAAGGCATTACAAAGAAATTCTTTCATTCTTTGCGCTTTTGTTGTTGTTGTTGCTGTTGGTGCTGTAGCAATTTTTCGCATAGTTTCGCATTATTTGTTTAGTCATAATCCACAAAATGTGAATTTGTCGCATGTCAGTAACAAAAATAAATTCAACAAAAAAGAGAAAAAAAAACCTATCATTTATTGTTATTGTTGTTTGAAAGATTAATATCGTTTTTCATTTTGGGTTCACGATGTATGTATGTGGCATGCTTTGGAGGTCAGTCACACAACCAAACTCGACTGTTCATGTGTGTGCGACCAAGCCTGTTCTTACGATGTCTGGACCAGATATAAATGTCTATCCATTGTATTAATCGTGGACAATAACAATAATAATGAATTATTTTGTTGCAGTTACTCGATGCGTATAATTCTTAAAAGTTTGATTAAATCTTTAAAAGGCACCGATAAGTTCTTTGAACTGTGAACATGAATGGTGGAAAGTCAAAGATGGGATATGATGTTAATAAATTGCACCCAAAGCGTGTATATATGATCATGCGAAACTAGCTCTTAAGTGGAGTCAAGCTTCATTGAATGTTATAACCTTAACCCATGAGTTTACAACACAAGTGCGCCAAAGGCCGCCCATGGACGGATAGCTTTCACATGCATACGAGAGCTTTCAATTAAAAAAGCTTTTTAGTCGAGGTGAGAATTTAGTACACTGAGTCAGGGTTGGATTTTTCAGTGCAATTGTACTTTTTCAGTACAATTTTACTATAAAAAGTACGTAAGTACCACAAATACATTTTTAGTACATTTTCATACACTTGATCTTCGTCATGTCGACTTTCTTTGCTTTTTTTTTAATTTCATAAAGTTTTCAGTGCCTTCTCATGAATTTTTGCAACCATGTTTACAGCACATTCAAACGCATTGCCACCCTGATCAATATTTACAGAATTTCACTGGGGGTTTTATCAATTTCACATCCTTTAGCAAATGTTGAAGTAATATTTTCGATCCAAAATTTAATCAAAACAAGGTGCAGAATTCGTCTGCTTTGTTAAAAAGATTTGTTAAAAGGCACTGGGCAATGTTGCTATAACATAAAAATTAAAAGTGTTATTGCATTTGAAAATATATCTGTTAAAGAGGAGGAAGACGCACATTTACACCTAAATTATTAAATATATCAAAAAAGTTTCATTGTTCATGGAAAAAAATTAGTACAATTTGATGCCAAAAAGTACAATTTTTATTTCGTCTTGGTACAATTTCAGAAAAGTAATTTTCTATCCCGGCACTGAATAAAATAATACGATCAGTCGCTGTGCGAACTTCATGCTGAAATGAAGTTGCGATCGCTCGATTCTGCGCTGCCAAAGGTTGCGAACATAGTGAACACTTATTGCTGAGCCGAGCCAAAAACACATCGGAGCAATAAAGAAACCAATTCATGCATCTGTTTTGCTCCAATGTGTTTTTCGGCTCTGCTCAGCAATAAGCTTTCACTATGGTCGCAACCTTATAGAACACGACAAGCTATCATTCTCGCGTTATGCTGTGATCGTACGAATGAACAGACCCGTGCTTTTCGTTCAGTGTAAGCTCTTAAAACATCCCAGTGGGCAAATGCAGCAGTCCGAAGGCCGTTTAAAAGGCCTGTATTTGCATTCGATAGGCCTTACACAATCCTTGTAAGCTCCCTTGTATTGTTTGTATGAAACGAGAAAATTTGTTAGTACTTCCGCACTCCCTGCTTTAAAGACGCCTGCTATAAGCACTCCTTTAAAATGGCTTAAAGAAGGGGTTAACCAAAACAATTAAAAAAATATTTTTTTTTTATTTCTTTTTTTGTATACCTACCTATTTATTCTGTGATTCTGTGATTTTATTTTATTTTACATATTTTTGCCGGATAAGAATATTTCTAAGTCATGACGTTGATTATTATTGAGTATATTTGAACTAACATATATTTTAACTTTTAACGAAAAAGTAACCCTGAAATATAAGCAGAACCAGTTTTTGTAGGAAAAATATAATTGTTGTACTGCCCTGTGTAGCAGTCACATCACAGAGAAATAACGAAAACTTCTTGCCTTCCTTTTAGCAGGCAGGCCTTTTAGGAGCCCTCACCGATGCAGTGATGTTGTTAAGTGTGTTGACGCCAAAAAAAGCAGTTAATGCATGCCTTTTTTTCAAGAGGCCTGACTGAATTGCCCACTGGGATAAGCTTTGCAATACAATAACAAAAATGTGAATGTATAATTTTGCGCACCCCTGGCTTAAAAGTTTAAATAAAAAATTAAAATTTTTCTTCAATAAAAATGATATTTTAAAAACTTTGGAGCCATTAGGAAAATAGAAAGTTCGAAAAAAAAATTCAAGAAACTAATAATTTTCTTTAATTCTATAATCCAAACTATTATATAAAATTGAAGTGGAAATTTTTGTTTCCAGGTAAGCTCCAAAAGCACTGGGTCGATTTTTATAAAATAAATTTTAAAATGTTATATTTGTGCTACAGCACAGCATAGGGGTACTTTTATTTCGAAATTTTAATAAAAATTATGTTTAATTAAAGTGCTAAGTTTTTAAAGAAATCCTCCCCGATGCCACAAATTGCTTGATCGTTTTCTTTCCACGTGTCTATGTGGCGGCCGTGGCGTAGTGGGTAGAGAATCCAGGGAACCCAGGTTCGAATCCTCCATCCGACACAGAAAGTTTTTTCAATTGAATTAATTTTTCTGTTCGGCCGTCACCTCTCTGCAGACAATGGCAAACCTCAGAGAGTAAAAACTGCCATGAAAAGCTTCTTGAGAACATAAGCCGTTCGGAGTCGGCGTAAAACATGTAGGTCCAGTTCTCGGTCATTTGTGTTCAAACATTTCACATCACACACAACACAATTGATCATAAGAAGCTCGGTCAAAGTCCTTTCAAGGGCTGAAATGGCCATTTCGTTTTTTTTTTTTTCGTCTATGTTGCGAGCATTTTAATAAACTCCATGTTATTCTCCAGTCTTCTCTTTGCCGCTCAGTTAGCACAGCACAACATAAAAAACAGATGAGCAACGCGCAAGGCGAAAAGAGAGATACACATAAATGCAGTGCTGAGCTGCCAAACATAGCAAAAGCAAAAAATGTTTTTATATCGTTTGACATGCATTGGCTTAAAGGCTGATGTCACATGGTGATCGTTTGAACGGCGTGTACAAGTTTTTGTTAGAGGAAAAAAAACGTGTTAACGCTCTTTATTAATAAAAAAAAATAAATGTCCGCGGCAAAGCCACTGACCACTGTGGCCTGCTAGTATTATTATGTAAAAGGGTAATGACGTATGTTCGGGATCGCAAAGCTTGAGAACTGCAGGCGTTTTATCAATAATTATTTTTTTATTGGTTAGCTATGGTACCCAGTTGGGACATAGGATCAGGCCCGTAGCTAGGATTAACCTTAGGGCGAAGTTTTGATAAAAAAAAATCTATAAGCAAATACCAGTAAAAAACTAAAAGCAAGGATATGGAAATTTTTCTAAACAAATCCGTTTTCTTTTCTTAAGACTATTCGTGAATATGTTTTTTTTTTTTTAAATGACCATAAGAGAAATGACAATGTATTTTTTTATCAAATTAATTTTGAGTACTAAGTTTTTGATTTTTGCCAATGGTTTTTTGAAAAATGCTCCAAATTGAAAACTTTTTACTGTAATTGTTTTTTAAAAAGTATAATTCCGAAACTTATCACTGAAAGTAAAAATTTCTATGAACTTTATTAATACAACATTAGCTTAAAAGGTAAAAATATGTAAGATTTCCTGCGTTTATTCAAATTAAAATTTGCTATGAAAAATTAAAAATTTTCTTAATAAGTTCACCTACTGAAGTTTGATTCACAACTTTTATGGGACGTTTCACATATACGGAAACACAAAAAAAATTTTAGATTTGGTTTCCCTTTGGCTATCTTACGCTGTTATTGATTCCCAGCTAGTGTACAAGTATTTGGACCTGTGTGAACCTTAGTTCGAGTTATCGTTAATGACCAAAATATTACTGTTCTCGAAAACGATTTCGACAATTTTAATTATATTCAAAAGAAAATATTTTAAAATCTTTAAAAATTGAACTGTTCCATTTCCTCATAAAAATTTGATATCATGGCTGACAAAATCATTCAATTCCCAATAACAATTATAACAATTATAACAAATATATATTTAAATATATAATATATATATATTATATATATATTATATAAGTTATATATTTTATATAACAAATATTATATAAAATTTTTTTAGCAGAGGATTGGGCTCTGATAAAAGTCATGTTTAAATTTCAGACTAATTTTCAAAACCCATAATTCGAAAACTGGTTTTTGCACAGCGCCAATATCTTATACCCAATATCTTATACCCAACTTTAATAATATATTAAAGTTATCACATCAAAATTAGACTTTCTTTGAAAACCATTTATTTTATTAAACCAATTTTTATAAAATGAATTAAACAGTTAGTTTTATTTGGATATTTAAGAATTTAATCGGTCGTGGAGTTGAATTTAAATTATTTGCCTATTTTACAACTTCCAAATATTTTTTTCAACTAACAAGGTGATAGTGACAGCTCTTTTCGCGATTTTAGATTGTCAAAATGTGGTACAAAAAAGAAAACGAAAAAAGTATAAAAAAAAAATAAAAAGTGCAATACACAGGCAAATGACAACCTATGTTCGCGGCTTGTGTGAATATAGCGTGTTGTCACTACCACCTTGTTAGTTGCTTCATGCATGACAGCAATCATCGTTCAGATCAGTGTTTCCAGGTGGCAAATAACGGTGGTTGGCTTTTAGTAGGTAAAAAGTTTTTGAGAAAAAGTACTACATACTTTTACACTATACCATATTAAAAAAAGATTTGTGTAAAAATAAGAGTTGGTGGCTATATCCACACAAACGGCGACCATTGATTATCACTTGCTTGTTTATTTAACTTTTTATTTTTATTCACTTTGTTAATTTTCTACATTTTTAATAGATTGTCAAAAATAGTACAAAGTAGAAATGAAAAAAAGTAAAAAAAATACAAGCAAATGACAACCTATGGTCGCCATTTGTGTGAATGTAATTGCATGATGCAACTAACAAGGTAGTAGTGACGGTTCTTTTGGCGATCATAAAACGTCATAAAATACAAAGTAGAAAATGAAAAAAATAAAACTAAATAAAAAGTTAAATACACAAGCAAATGAGAACCTATGGTCTCGGTTTTTTCAAATATAATTGCATGATGCACCAAACAAGGTGATAGTGACAGTTTTATATGCGATATTGTCAAAAATGGTGCAAAGTAGAAAACGAAACAAGTAAAAAAAAAGAATAAAATGTTAAATATACAGGCAAATATACAGACAAATGACCACTTATGATTGTCTTTTTGTGAATGTAGCCAACTGTCACGACAACCTTATTATTTGCATCATGCATGGGCTTACAAATACTTTCAAAACTCAACTGGTCATTTAAAAGCAATTTTTTATACTATGAATTTAAAAAGGAGGAGAAAAAGTAGTGAAATTTGTGAAGTGTCAAAAACTGACCGCCAATCACTTCACTGACGTCTGACCTACCAGCAATCAAAATGTGAAAAAGAGTACAAATAATTCATTGAATGCCGTTCAAACGATCATTGTCTGATCTCAGCCAAACAGGTTGTGCTTGAAGCTAACAAGAGAAAAAATTTTGTTGTGTTGAACCAAGGTTGAACAGTTTATTCAGCCCTATTATGAATAAAATTTCCCTCGGAATTGAAAAAAAAGGGAGCTTTCATTTTTTTAGACATTTTTTGTGATCTTAAAAGTTGACCATAATGCAAATACTTGTGTAAAAATTTTTCAATAATTCCGTGCACACATTGTAAAATATACGAAAATTCCCTTTTCTTATAACCGGACGAAGTTTTATTCACAATAGAGCTGATTATTTCTTATTCGCTGCGAGACAAAAGCTCTCTTTGACACTGTTTACACGTCATTGGCCCATATTAGACGATGTCCGTTTGTCCGATCTTTGTTGTTGCTTTCAATATGAAACTGTCAAAAAACAGTGAGAGTGAGAGCGGATGAACTTTTTGTAAGGCGGACAAAATATGTTCATTTTGTCTGCTGTTGATGTCAGCAGACAACGGCCACAACAGTGTGGCGATGTGGCGAAATAAAAGTTTTGCCACACTTTAGCAGCTAAAAAGTACTTTTTCTAAGGAAAAGTACTAATATCCTACTATAAGATAAAGGAAAAATAGTTGCTTGAAACACTTACTTTTGGCAGGTTATATTATTAAAATATTGACAAGAAAGTGGTGTTGGAAGAATTGGTTAGTAAAATTATAAATATATTAATGGAATTCATTTATTAATTTAATGATAATCATTTTATGTTTGATGCGTATTGATTTGCCGAGTTTATTATATTTAAAGCTACTAAGTCGTAATCGATTTCCATGTTGAATAAAAAATAAAGATATACCGCGTATCAATAAAAACACAATAGAATAACAATTTCAACTCTAAAACTTTCAATCACTTTTGTATCTACGCAACGTTGCTATTAAAAGTAATTGTTTTCAAAGTGCACAATATAAAGTGCAGTAGAAAATGTACTCAAACTAAATGAAATGTCAAATGTGTCCAAACAAACAATCCAGAGGACAAGAGAGTAAAAAGTGTTCATTTTCGTCGGACAAACGGACATCGTCTAATATGGGCCATTCAAATTGAAGGAACATTCAAAATTTGTTGTTGTTTTCCCAGCGAAAAAAGAGATGAACTCTCTGCGAGAGCGGAAATGAACTTTCTACACTTCATCGCATCAATCAAAATTTTGATGGAGCTCAAGAACTGCATCAATCAATCACAGGGTTGCATGATCAACTTTTCTGGTACTTACAACAACACTTTTAGTCGGCATCGGCCATTCAATCGAAAAATCACGTGTGAACAGCTATTCAATCAAATATCTCGAAGAGAGTTAAAGAGAAAAAAATGCGAAATTCTTCATTCAATTTGAATGACGTATAAACTCAGCCTTTTCAAGCTTTTTTCTAGCAAGAAAAAAAAAACGCAACAGAGTCCACAAAAAAAGAGGCAACGAAAAAAAGAGGATTTGGTTAACAATGAGAGCCTATTCACAAGCCTGAGTATATTATATTTTTATATTTTGCATTTGATGATACAACTGAATACTTTAATTTTAACATTTAAAATTTCTTAATGGCCTCTAATATTTTTATAGCTGATGATGGGTATTTGCTGGTATTATATATAAACTTCTTTAGTAGGAAATAAGTAAATGTGATCTACTCGTTTTTTTTTTTATTTTAAGAACAATCCAATTCACATAAAATGTTTTTTTATTAAATAGTGTTAAAATGCATTTTTACACATAAAAACACATTTTCGCAACAATAACAGATTTGTCTGAGGCACAACACACATTTGCCGTTTCATGTTTTCAATGCAAAATCAATAAATTTAAACTCGAACATCAATGAAGCATTAAAAATTCTCAATGTTCTTTTAATTATTTCTCTTTTCTTAATTATCTTTTTTATTTTGTGAATAAATCATTAAAACATGTCCAGGTTTATAAGTGAAATATTTTATTTCAATAACGCCCACTCAATGACGTCAATTTGCATAGCAAAGACGCAATGGTAAAAAAGTCTAGATTTGCACTTGAACAATATTAAAAAAATTTTTAAGTCAGAAGTTGAGGTAGTCGAAGCACTTTAATGTGCTCATAAAAAAAGCGCTATTTTTTTCTTTTTAATAAGTTTCATAAAACATTTAATGATTTGCGTCAATATGATTTATAAGGAAATCAACATTAAATTATTTTTAAGAATTTGAAAAGCTTCAGCTTAAAACTTGTTGGCAACAACGGCGTTTAAATAGGAAAATAATTTTTACTAAGAATTTTGAAATTTAGCTTAAAGAAGTTTTGCGTTCGCATGCCGCCGCATAGAGATGAAAAATGTGCAATTTGTGCAAATATTTTGTGGAAAATACTTTGTGTAAACTAAGGGGCACGCCCACGCCTTCTGGCATTGTCAACATGAGACCGCAATGTAATACTTTAGAACAAGTTTAGACGAAGAAAAAGAAAACTTAAGAAAACTACAATAACAACAACAACAACAACAATGTTAAGTACTGCTGCAACTTCATTTAAAATTCTAGAGGAATTTCCTTAGAATGCAACGCTGCGAGCATAAGTATAAAAGTGTGTTCGTGTGTGTGCATGTGTGTCACATGTTTGAGTGTGTGTGTGTGTTTCACTTAACGAAGTGCAGCACAAATACTTTTGACATGCTTTTTTCCACATCTTTACAAAACTATTTGCATATGAGGCAAAAAAAAAAAGAAGATAAGGAAGATGTTAAAAAAAAACCCAACTAGAAAATCCTGAAACCTCCGCCACGTTTCAATGCAAAATTTTGACATTTACTTTGACAGCGCATAGAATTTTTTTTTTTTATAACATTTCTTGAACGATTTTCCACTCAAATTAATTTGAATTCAAGCGTGCGAATTTGCTGCACTGCAATCTCTTACGAACCCTGCCACACCCCCATCTTCATGTTATAATCGATTGTTATATTTGTCACGCTACCATTTTTCTACTTGCAAATATATATTTTATTAGATATAAATGTGTGTATTTGTGTGCACATTTCACACTAGATTACATTGAAGCTGCTGCTGCTGCAAAAAAAAAAAGACGTCCAAGCATGCATTAACATTTAACATTGATTTGTAGTGACAGCTCTTCGTTTGACACAATTTTTCCTGTCATTACAATGAAAATCATGCTACTGGTGTGTACAACAGTCGATTTGATACTAATAATAAAGTAGAATTTTTAACGATTAACGATTATAAATAATTATTTACAAAGTAGTTCGTTCTGCTTTGTCAAGGTTAAATAAAGTCTACATAGATTTAACCATAACCTTGTAGACAATAAAGTTATTTTAACAAATTCAAAATTTTCTTCTAGCTGTGATGTGTTCTTTCATAACAAATGTGCTTTAATTTTTAATTTTTCCTATGAATTTTGGTCTTCTACGCTATAAATCATATTGAAAATTTTTTTACTCAAATTACACTATTTTAACGACAAAATCCATGTCATTTATTTCAAAAGTTTTTATTTATGATCAATGTTAAAGAATAACAAATTTTATTTAATTTTTTTTTAAGGATTTTGTTTTAAGCGAGTTTTCAAAAGAAAAAGTTGCACAAAATACTATAAAGCAAAGTACTACTACTACATCAATCAGCACTAAATGTATTGCAAAAGCACTGATCTGCAACACTGGTGCTGTGATCGACGCTGCATTAAACGTGAATAAAAAAAAAAAACAAAAAATTCACAATTTGACAATAACAACAAAGAAAGCTCTGCACACGTGTGCATGTTCTACCACGCTGTTGTTTTCCATAAAGTAAAGTACCGTTATCGCAGCAGCGTCACTGTGATGTGATGTGCAGTTAACACTTAGTCAATTTAATTCATTAACTCGGTGAAGATGGGTGCAAATTCAATTAAAAAATACTTTCAAAGTAATGTTTCAAAACGCATAAATGATTCTGTTGTAGTTAATTCTGAAGAAAGACGAAGTGCAGCAAAAATTCTCAAAGAGAAGATCACAATATGAGTGGTAAGCTTTTTGCATATATTTATATATTCACTTTGTCACTCCGTTTATTATACTACAGAAAATAATAGAATACTATATACAGTGGCCAACAAAAGACTGGAAACAGCATACAATTTTTGATTTATGCAAAATTGAAGCAACTTAACGAAAAGTTAAGACACAGTTTAATTAGAAATGATTATTTAGTTAAAAAAAAAAAACAAAACTTTGATCTTCACCAAGATAACAAAACATTTACAATAATACGAACAACTTATCGCGATAAAAGACTGGAAACAGAAATTGCGATCTCTCGATTGGGAGAAGCGATAAATTAAAAATGTTTTTGCTTAACTTTTAAATACAAATTTTTATATTTTAAGGAAGCTGCAGTTTAAGTTCTCTTCTAATTGGACGAGCTCATATAATGCCATCACGGAACTAAAGTTCAACTATCGTACGCCAATATAATAAATTCAAAATGGATCCTTTAACAAAATAGTGCAATAAAAAATAGTGAATTATAAAAAATAAACGAAAAAATAACGAATCGGTCATTTCAGCCCTATAAAGGGGTTTGACCAAACTTTTTTTGGCCAATTATGTTGTGCGTGCTGTGAAATTTTTTAACACAAATGATCGAGACTGGACCTACAAACTTTATGCCGACTCCGACGAACGCTCATGTTCTTAAAAAGTTTTACATGGCAGTTTTTGCTCTCTGAAGTTTGCTGTTGTTTGCAGAGAGGTGACGGCCGAACAAAAAAATAAATTCAATTAAAAAAAAACATTCTGTGTCAGATGGGATTCGAGCCTGAGTTCTTTTGCATGCCAGCAATGAATATTTATCAGTATGCCACGGCCGCTAAGATGAAAAATAAAATCGACTCTTAATTTGTCCCACGGAATGCCAAAGAAATTTTTTCGGAGATATGCACTTTTAGTAGAAAATAGAGCAATATCTGGAAACCAATGCTTTAAAAGAAGCCAATCATATCGGTCTACTTTCTTTTCGGTCACTGTACATACCGGCTTGTTAAAAAAGAAGGGTTTATTTATTGAAAAAAATTAAAGTACAAGATTATTCATCAAATTAATCAATATTGTCGCCTTCAAAGTAGTCCTCCCCGTCGGCTGTAACGCACTTATGCTAGCGCTTGATCCAGTCACAGAAACCTTTCTGGAACACGGATTTTGGTATGGCCTTCAAAGCGTTCACAGATTTTTCCATGACCTCTTTTTTTTCTGGTGAAACGCGTTCCTCGAAGCGGTTTTTGGACTCGATCGAACAGGAAAAAATCACACAGAGCCAGGTCAGTTGAATTTGCCGGCTACTGGATGGTTATCGTGTTGTTTTTTGGTCAAAAATTCACGAATAAGATGAGCATGAAATTGAGTCCTTTCGGTACCAACTTCGCAGCGACACGTCTCAAGCCCAATTCATTCTTCAAAATGTTCTGAACGGATGCAATTGAAATGTCGGCGTCCTCTGCTATCTCTCTAATCGTCAATTTGCGATTTCATCGGTTTTCTTCGGTAGTCGCCGCCCGGATGGCCGCGCAGCACGAGGGTCGTCTTCTACTTCGTCTTGGCCACTCACAAATCGGTTAAACCACTTGTTTGCCTTCTGATACGATGGAGCAGAGTCGCCGTAACATTTCGTCAACATTTTACGCGTATCGGCGCAGTTGAAACCATTTTTCACACAAAATTTGATACAAACTCGTTGCTCAATTTTTTCTTCCATCGTAAAAAGCGAGGACACGAAAAAAGTTGTTGTAAACAAAACACTGTCACTTTACTAAATGTCAACAAGAGACAATCAAGAATCGAACAATTAAGTCCGGTTCACAGTGTAAATGAACCTTTCTTTTTGAATAAGGTGGCATTTTCTCCATCATCATCAACAGCCGAGTAGAGCATAGAGCCATGTCCGTCTGTATGCTTGTGTGTGATGAAGATTACAACCATAATTTTGGGGCTATTATAAATTTCGATATATACGTAAATATTTAAAAATCAAGTTCGATAATTAGCCAAATTGCTTGAACCAGACAAATTAGAGAAGAAAAATTTGTCAAATCTCCCAATTTTTGCGCTGAAACAATATTTGCACTAATCAGTCGATTTCTACAGATAGGTGCAACTTTGCCAGTGTTTGTCGTTTCGAGTGAACGTTCGTTTTCGTCGCTACGAAGACTGGAAACATACCTAAGCAGCAAAACGAGAGGTATGCTCTGCTTAATGTTCACAGAGATGTAGAAGTGAATATTGAGGACATTGAAAGTTCAATGATCCAATCTTTAACCAAAAAAACATAAAACACCCAACATTTTTTTTTTGAGTGCGCCCGTGGATGTGGCTTAACCCTTAAGCTGTTTAGTGAATAAAAACATAAAGATTTTTCAGTTATTCATACATAGGGTTGCCAGACGTACTGTTTTTAACAGTACATGTACTGGTTTTTTACGAGTGTACTGTTTTATTCACAACATCTAAATCAGTACGCAAAAGTACTGATTTTATAAAATATGTACTGTTTTTGTACTGTTTTTTTATACACACTGTAAATAAGCTCTTTTTTCGCACAACATCTAAATCATTACGTAAAAGTATTGATTTTATAAATTATGTACTATTTTTTCTACACACTGTTAATAAGCTCCTTGTTTCTTTAAGTGTAAAAATTGGTGTAATACAGGAATATAACAGATTTGAGACACCCTATTATAAAAAGAACTTCACTTTGTTTAGTTGTGTTCAACTGAAAATTGCTACTTTGTGCATTCAACAAAATTTACTTCAAAAAGAACAGTGCGAAACACAAAAACTTCTCGAGATTTCTTAATATTTCACTCCACGGTAAATCATTTGTTGTACAATTGTTAAAATTTTTCATTTTAGTTTGTTTTGATATTTATCTACGTATGTAGATCAAAATGGAAAGCGATTCAAATGAATCAGCGAACGCCCTATCGGATAATTCTAGCAGCGATGTGGAAGAAATTGGCTGTCCATCAGTAAATAGTAAAAAGAAAAAAATTGGAAATCGACGCAAAAATAAATTTAGAGACAGCTGGAAAAACAAGTTTAGTTGGTTGTTAAAGACAAAGGACGACTCCATGGCCAGGTGTTCGGCATGCGGCACATCCTTCTCTATTGCGAATGGCGGAGTAACCGATATAAGGCGTCACATGAAATCTGTAAAACATGTGCGAAACTTAGCTAGTTGTAATCAAAAGTCAGTAACATGTTTTTTAAACCAAGATAGGTGTAAAGCCGCAGAAGAAACTCGTCAAAGTAGCGCTATATCAGAGGCTGTTTTTGCATACCACACAGTAATGCACAGCCACAGCTATCACTCAGCAGATTGTAGTAGCAAGCTCTTTAAGCTAATTTTTCCAGACTCGAAAGTGGCTTCCAATTTTACTTGTGGAAGAACAAAGTGTTCTAAAATTATATGAAATATTCTAGCAAAAGTTTCTATAGAAAGATTAGTTAAAGATTTAGAAAATAACCACCCATTTTCAATCTCGACCGATGCGTCAAACAAAGGCAATATAAAAACATTTCCAGTAGTAGTTAGATACTTCTCCAAACATACAGGAATAAACACAAAGCTATTAAGCTTTTATGAGTCAAACTCAGAATTGTCTATTGACATTGCAAACTCATTAAAATCAAAATTGAACTCACGTAACTTAAGCCTAGATAACGTTACTAGCTTTTCCGCAGATAATGCAAATGTGAATTTTGGATGCAAGAAAAGCGTATTTATGGAACTGAAAAAATCAAATCCAGACATTATCGGCATAGGATGTTTGTGCCATATACTTAATAATGCATTCAAAAATGCATTAAAGCTGCTGAAAATTGATATCGAAAATATAGTTATTAGAATTTATAATGAGTTTAGCTCATCGACCAAAAAAACATCGAATCTGAAAGATATATATGACTTTTGCGACTTAGAATGGTGTGAAATGCTTCGCCATGTACCAACACGATGGCTTACTTTGACACCTGCTATAGAGAGACTGTTTAAGAATTATAAAGCCATAAAATCATATTTTCTATCAGAAGATTGCCCAGCTTTTTTAAGCCAATTTTTTGAACTTGAAATTTCTGAAGCTTATTTGGGCTTTATTCACAATATTGGAACTGCTTTATTATGCTCCATAAAAAAATTGGAGCAAAACTGCTTGGTTGTTGTCGATATGTTTCAAATAATTAAACAACTTTGCGAAAAATTTAAGCAACAGCAAAACGAAAAATTTTATGGCATTTTAGCTGAAACTGTCTGCAGTAATTGCGACAATCTACAAGAAGTAGATTTATTTAAAGAAAGGGCAGACGCTGTTTTATTCTCCATAACAAATTACATCGAAAAACGATTCGATTTAACAAAAAACAAATTCGAGAATTTAAGTGTCTTCAATTTTAATTCTAAGTTTACATTCCATAATTTTACTCAAATTGTAGAATTGTTTTCCATCAAAAATATAGATACTGACTTTCTTTTTGAAGAGTTCGTTTCACTGAAAATCTTTTCCGAATCTGTAGACAAAGAGAAACCTGCTGAGGAAAAATGGAAAGATTTTTTAAACAGTGGCACTTTTCCTAATTTTGAAAAAATTTGCAATGTAATTTTTTCCATACCGCATTCAAATGCAGCTACTGAAAGAATATTCAGTCTAATGTTTTCGTTTTGGAGAAAGGAAAGAAATAGGCTTCTAATAGAAAATTTGGAAAGCGAGTTGTTAATAAAAAACAATTTCGGATATACTTGTAATGAATTTTACAATATCTAAAAGACTGAGGATGGAAGAAATACCATAGTAAAAAATGTACAAAAAAACAACAAATATTAATTTTCAGTTTATTTAAAAATTACAAAGTTGAAAAAATAAATTGTAATGTTTTTGTTTTGAAATTATAAAAAAATGTGTATAAAAAGTAGTGTAGTTATAATTATTTATGTACCAATGCTGTACCTGTTGCAAGAAATGCATTTTTTATGTTCTCAACAATTTTACTGTTTTTATTATATTTTTATGTTATATTGAAATTAACGGAAATGTTTTTCTTTTTATTTTAATAAAAAAAAACTTATGTACTGTTTTTTTTCGAATTGTACTGTTTTTTTTTACACTTTGTACTGTTTTTATACATTTTGAATCTGGTTACCCTATTCATACAGCTGAGATAAGTATAGCTAAACAAAATAACAAAACTCACCTTCATAAGAAGTACATGTAAAAAAAAATCTAGAGACGTTGTCGTCGTCAATGAGTTGCATGCATTAAAAAAAATAATCTATAATCATATTATAAATAATTTCTTTAACGTTAAAATAAAAACAGTACTTGTAAAATCAATTTAATACTCCTGCTTATAACAGCTTATTAAATAGAAGGAAGAGCTTGTATATAATATGAATAAATTTTGAAAATACTAGCATATCGTGGCATATTTTAAATTAATTAACCATGTCCAACAATAGAAAAATAAATAGCAAAAATAACAATTGCCCAACAACAAATATATTAAATAAAACTAGTAAATTTGAATCATCGAAATCAAAATTATAGGTAACATACAGATAAATTACAGCAATTTTCTCTGCAGTTATTAATATGTTTTCTTTTTTTTTACTTGTTATGGCGCAGCAGTCCTAATTCGCACGTTCAATGGACTGCCTTACTGACAGCTAGTCAGCCAGCTTGTTAGACCGTCAAGACAGGCGTGCGCGCACACACAGTGCTTATTATTTATTTATATAAATGTTTTTTTTTTATTTTCTTGAAATTTTCAATTGAATCATATATATGTGTATGTGTGCATAACATTGTTCAATAAACCGCTGTGAAATAGCTCTCTACTATGCCACATTCCGCAAGACCTGGCTTTCAATCAATCTAAACTAAAATTTTTTCGCTTTCCACATATCCGCTATCTTATCCATGTCAAATCTGGCCACTTCACTTCTCTATCCGCCGTATTTGCTAGACATTTTACACTATTTTGCCATTAACGCGGTAGGTGGTAACTCTGCTCGCTGTATTGCTTGGGGATTTTTCAATTTTGTATAATTTCCTTGCCGTAAACAAAAACTATATTATTACAAGTTGCTTGACGTTCGTCTAATTTCTTGAAGCGAAGTTTTGTCAGGTTTTTGTTTATATCTGTTTGGGTTTTTATTTTTTTATTTTTGGGGTTTCCTAAATTGTCGAAATAATTAGTTACTTTGCTGTTGTGCAATAATAATTATGACATTTTTAAATTTATGACAATGAACGACATTATAAAGCGATTCGAAATTAACTAAAAACTCGTAAACAAAAATGTTTGAGTTTTAAATTGTAATTAGTGCGACTTAAGTGTAGTAATTAAAGACATTTATTTGTCATAACATCAGTTCACAAATTCAGTTTATTTTAAGTTTTCCTAACATATTCCCAAACGTGGGCAAGCGAAGATATCAGCCAGGGGAGGGAGAGGATTTTTTTTTATCAATTTGATTTGTAAAAAGAATTTTTAACTGAAAAAAGTTGAATTCGAAGTGGGAAAAACTTGAATTTGGCAACATAACAAATGCCAAAAAATGTGTGAATTCTTAGTTTAGTCTGAATTTAATCCAGGCCGTAATTGTAATTATATAATTGCATATTTCATGGCAACCGGATATTTTGCTAACCATGACTGTTGTGGAATTTAGTTTTAATGCAATACTTTCAGCAGCGCTTCAACAAATTATTCGCATCAGTTAATCAACTTCGAACTGTCATCTTTTCAGGCATAGTTGATGTCATCTTAATTTTCCGCCCAGTTTTCAAGTGTCTAGTTTCGCTACACCTAATCAGTGTGTCATTCTGTCTGTATGATGGTTGTTTGTTCGCCCGTGTTGAGTTACAAGTTATCCTCAGTCCTAAAAGCGGAGGCAGTTACAACTGTCTTGCGTTAATTCGAGCTGGAAATCACAGTCTTGCTATTGCCCTGCAGTGGCAGCAGTTTATGAATGTTTTGTTTTTTTTTTTTTTCTCTACATCTGGACACTCATCTTTTGTGTCTATTAAAGCTTTAAGTCAAGGATTTTCGCGTAATCCTAGGCCATAATTAAGTGTCAGGTCACATCAAGCAAAAACGCATTCACTTAAAAAAAATCTCAAGTTAAATGCATATTTACGCATTTATAACAACACAGGCAAACAACCCAGCAAACCAAATTATATCGTTTCGATATTGAGTTGATAACATAAGGATAATAATATTTATCGTTACCCTACGGAGAAAGTAGAGTAAATTGTTCTAAAGTGACTTATCTCGTATCTGGTGATAACGGTACTAATCACTGGATAAGTCGATGTGTGTGGCAGTGAGAGTCTGTTCAGCAAATACTTGCTTGTCCAATAAACGTAAATTTTTCGATAAAAAGCCACTAAAACAATTAAAACCACATTATAGGGGGTTTGCGGGCTATCCTACATGTAGGGTGGACAAAGTAGGACGGCAGAATAAAGGGAAAGTCTGTTCGAGCCTGTTTGATGTCGGACGAACTTAATTATTTTTCAGCGTTCAAGAAGAGAGCATCGCGCAATGGCAAAACAATTACTTGCTGCTCTAATAATTGATTAAGTTTTGGAAGAAGAGGAAGAGGAAATAAAATAAAACAAAGGAGAAACAGAGTATCTGAAAAATCTGCCATTTTAATATATTCAACTTTGCGCTCTGTTTACCCTTTTCTTCAAATGTTCACTCCACGACGTTTTTTTTAGAATGAGAAAATATATGAAGTGGTTTGAACGTGCTTTCACACTTACTACATGTAGGACGGGCCACAAATTGCTTTCACACTTCCTACATGTCCATCCGATCTCTCAAATTGATCCTACATGTAGGATAGTCCGAACCCCCTTTATGATTGTTAAACATTGTATGCAACAAGTTTATGAAAAGAAAGTGAAGCAGATTTGTGGTTTAAAAAGCGGTATATAAAAGGTAAGTAACTGATTTTTAAGTAAAAAATATTCGGAAAAGGCACAAGCAAGCGTAATCTTAAAAGATCAATAAAAGAAAAGAAACAGGATTGCGCTGGTTCTTTCAGTTTAGTTGCCTCGTCTTAAGGGCTACTGCCCAAACAAAATCAACAGAATGAAGACTTTTGTTTGATAAATCTCTGCTTTTGATGTTAGCGACGAAAGTTTTAGGGTCGATTCAATGCAACGAACTATAAGCGAAGCACCATTAACAAAAAAACTTAATAATTGATGCATACGCCACAAACCGACTAAGCGCAGTTTCGAGGAGTTCACGAGCATATTCTCCGTGAAGAAAATCTTAATGTTTCTCTTAATGAAAAGACGGTTTAAAGATTATGAAAGTATTTACGAAGTCATAAAAGATAAAACTTTTGTTTTTTCATTTCATTTCATTTATTTTTATTTTAATCTTTGGATACGTATTTCTTATAGATTAAATAAATATAAAACAAACATATTGTCTTAAACTAAAATTATATCTATGGATTAATATACTTAAAGAATTCTATTCAATAAAAGTCTCATTGCATCTTTAGAGATAGAAAAATCTAATCTATTACTAGCATTAATATTATTGTAATGATGTAAGTAAGGTCCTATATATAGGAGCATTTTGTATGACAAATCAGAATATGAAATATATCGCTACTTCTTAATAACCTTGCAGTGACATTAACCGCATGTTTATGTAATCCGAAATGAGCTCTCTCGTTCGTGAAAGAAACGAGCAACAATACTTTTTCATATGAAAAATTTCATATTGTGTCCCACACGAATGAGAGTGCTGCTTTCGGAATACATAAGCATGCGGTAAAATTGATTTTTTCCAGAAGTTCAGGACAATCGACTGATCCAGAAACTATATCACACACAAAAAGTAATGATAGTAAGTAGATAATAAATAAAAAAAAAAAAAAAAAAATAAATTCCTTCTAGTTGCAAGGGATTTTAGAATAATTAAAAGGCATCGCCCACTATATGAGGGAAGAGGAACTTGTGGATTTAACGTGCGTAGAGCAAATCTAGTAAATGCTTTATGCACACGTTCAATACGTAATTTATGAGAAGAATAGGACGGGCACCAAATGACAGAAGCATATCCTAATCGAGATCGAAGTAGATTAATGTACAGAGTTTTAAACGTGTACGGATCGTGCATGATAACGTGTATGATAAAGTTTTGAATTGTGCCTTTTGTAGTTAGGGTGCCATACAGCCTTTAATGTATAACTTTAAACTATATCACTTTCTCAAAAATTTAGAGGTACTTGAGTCAAATGCATCAATACCGGATGTAGAAGCTCACATAAAAAGCGGTACTTAAAGAAGCAAGCGAAAGCAACGTAATATAATTTAGATTTCTGTCGTTTGAAGTTTATTAAAATAGATATGTAGTTTGACATTTTCAACGTTGTTCCTTTCACGTTTGATTACTGCTATAGATTCCTTTAAAAAAAATCCAGAAAAATGCCTTTATTTCGCACTTCTCTGTGCGTTACCCCCTTTAAACTAAAAATTTTCAAACTTGAACAAAAATATTGCTTATTTAATTTCATCCATGGAGGATATGTAACTAAGTTTTACTTTTATTTTTGTAATTTTTATTAATAAGTTCACTTTTAATAATAAAAAATTGATCTGTTAATTTTGAAAATTATTCTTAATTAATTGACTACTTAGCTTTGCAACCACTCTACTTCAAGTATCTTTAGACCATTAGATATGTCGAAAGATGTGTATGAAGTGTCAATTGGTACTTGCTAAATTTTGTGAGACCGGTTCTAAGGTAAGTTCAAAGGTATCTACGGTGTATTAACTGGCCCCTGCCTGCCGAAAGTTTTTTGAACCGTTTCCTTGACAAAACCAAAGGTATCTACCCGGTGTAAATTGACCACTGCCAATGACAACGCCTTGTAAAAGTGAACGGTTTGCTTCATATGTTGGTGGCAGAAATGGGACTGGTCATTCTCCCTTGGGCACATATCACGTGATAGGTACTGAACCTGTTCTTTTCTCCGTAGGGTAACGATTATCAAAATTTTGACGTAACGATATCGAGTAAAGACTGTTTTCGTTACGATAAAATAAAAAAGTATTTCGAAGTATTATCGATAAATTTTACTATAAAGAGCTGGTTTGCTAGGTATTTTTTAAACATGTATGTAAGAGTGGATGTGTGTTTCTTTGGATATGTTTGTATGTAGCTTATATACGTATAATTTTGTAATTTGATTTGATCTGCGTCTCCGGTTCTGCTTTCAACGCTTGTTGAATCCAATTATTACAAAGCATGTTGAGTTGAGTTGTTGCTTTATTGTTGTTGTTGTTGTTATTGCCATCGGGGTTGGTGCCACTGACATTATATACTATTTTATATTGTTGTTGGCTTTAATTTGTTAAATTTTAGCTCGCGTTGAATTTTTGTTGTTTACGCAGAGAGAAATAATTCTTCAACCTAAAAGAATCTGGATGCATTTGTAATTGATATAAAGTATATTTTACTATTTTAATATATACAGTGGTGGAAAAAATAATAGAACCAAGCAAAATTTCAAATGAAAACTTTTGTAAAAAATATGTATGTAAATATTTTCTATACTCACTTAACGAAAAGCCTTCTGCTTTTGGTCAAACGGGAAATCCGGAGTCTTGTTGGAGTTCTAACAGGTCATTGCCCCATTGGGGTAATCGTCGACTCCGATATATGGGAAACAGATTTTTCAAAGACTTGGTGAAAGAGTTAGTGAACACACCACTGCTAGACATCTGGAGGTTCATAAAAAGCACGGGATGGTTTGAGGAACAAATCGGAACAATGGTTTAACATGGTACCACAAACATAAAAAGAGATTCGCAATGGATCTATAGGCCCCCGCGGAAGTGCCGGTAACGGTGCATGTTCCTACTTACCTAACCTAGTCCCTGTCTGTCACCCTTTCGGGGGCTTCTATAAAAAAAAACATAAGTACTGCCGATTTTAATATCTCTCCCGAATAGTTCTCTAGAGGGGTTAAAAATATAACCCGGTGCTATTATATTTTGCATCAACATTTCTTCAACATTTCTTCTGAACACACCTACCTTCTATCTGCCACCCTTCTGGGGGTCCCCATACAAAAACTGTTGATTATAGTTCATCTCTCTAACGAATTGAGCCCTAGAGGGGCCAAATATTTGAGCTTGCCCTATTACTTTTTCCCAGTCAACATTTCTTTTCAACTTCTGGGGCCGCTATGCAAAAAACACAAAACCTGTCGATTATAGTTTATATCTCTTCCGAATTGATCTCTTAGAGGGGCAAAATATATGAGCTGGTTCTATTATTTTCTGACTTCTTAACATTTCTTTTGAACACACCGACCTCTTATCTGTCACGCTTCTGGGGGTGGCAAAAAACACAAAACTGTCGATTATAGTTCATATCTCACCCAAATTGATCCCTAGAGGGTTCAAATATATAAACTGGTCCGAATTATTTTTTGATCTTCAACATTTCTTCTGAACACACCTATCCCTACCTGGCATCTGCCATCCTTATGGGGGTCCTGATACAAAAAACACAAATAGTGTAGATTCTAGTTCATATCTTTCCTAAATTAATCCCAAGAGGGTTCAAATATATGAGCTGCTCTTGTTATTTTTTAACCTTCAACATTTCTTTTGAACACACCTAACCTCTATCTGCCGCCCTTTTGGGCCCTCTTGTATGGGGGCACCGTATGGGGGGAAACACCAAAACTGCTGTCGATTATAGCTCTCATCTCTCCCGAATTGATACCTAGATGGGTCAAATATATGAGCTGGCCCAACTATATTGCGCCCTGCAACATTTCTTCTAAACACATCTGATACCCTTCAGAGGGTTCCCATACAAAAAACACAAAAATGCTGCTATGTTTTCTGATTTGTGTTTTTATTTTAAAAATTTTGATTACATTTTCTTTGGGAGCAATTACATACGTATGTAATTGTTCCTCATAACTTGGTTGATTGGTTTCAGATTAATCTCTCTCTCTCTTGCATTTCTCTGGCGCTTTTGCTTATTTTTTCAATTACATATGTAATGGCAGAAAATTTCTAATCACATATGAAATCGATGTTAAATGTAATTAGCAATTTGTTTCAACGTGTTGTATAATATTCATACATTTTTATTTTTGGTACTTATTTAAATTTAATTACTTTTATTTTATGCAATTTTTTTTGATTCGATTCACCACTACTTGTTTAAAAAATGACAGCGTGTCAAACATGCTTTTTTATTTGCATAAAATTTACAATATTATAAATCTTATAATAAATGTCTACAAAAATATTATCATATTATCGAGTTGCATAAAATAAATATAAATAAAATGTGAACATTTTTTTTCATGGCGCTGTCAATTTGCTTAGCTGCCAAATTGACGCGCTCGCACGTCTAAATGTCAGTCAGCTGTCATTATTATGCTAAAGAACATGTAAAAATTTGCCGTTATATCAGTATATTTTTTTTTTTCGTTTTTTTGCTCAACTTTTTTATGGCACACGTTATTTATTTATATATGCGTACATTTATTTCTACCCCCTTTTCCATAGAGTTGTTTTTATCCAATGGTTACAACATTTTATAAATTGCGACATGAGTTTCGAATTTTTCAAGTTGTTATTATAAATTTCACAATCAAGGTCTTGTGAAACCCTGTGATGTCGACACATGTGTTTCTTTCGTTAATTTAAATTTAAAGTTTGCAAATTTTATTCTTCGATTCGCAGACACATAAATTTGAATTAAGTGTATATAGAGTGAATGTTTTTCTCATGAGTTTTTGGAATGTTTAAATCTACGAATTGATCACATCTGTTCACTGAGTTCTTTAATTAGGTTATAATTAAATGATTTTATGGCTTATCTACAATATGCGATGATTTTAATTGTGAGAAAATTTTATGTTGCTCGTAAAATAAGCTGCTATAAAAATAATGTGTTGAATAAATTTCTTTATTTAACCAAATTGAAAAACAATCGTTTCAATATGTATCGAGTAAATACAGTCAGCAACTGCTGCCTTAAATTTGCTTCAATGCAATAGATATGTTTTCGAACGAGTTTTTGCAAATTTTGACATAAGTAAAGCCTGTGCTTTATAAAGCTGTTATAAAGACGACACCCCTAATTGTGCTAAAAATGTGTACTTCTACTCTAGCTTGACCCTTGTGCAACGTTTTCAACATCCGCTACAGCCGGTATCAAAAAAGGGTTACGCCACGAACCCTGCAAATCAACCCATTGCGATTTTCAAAGTAAGGGTGTCACATAAGTCACTGACTTTTAAATGTCGTAATAAAACGCATTGTTTTTTCGAGATTTCTGTGAGTTTTTATTGAGTTTTATAGAAGAGATAAGGAGGTTATTGATGGGATGTAAAGTCGCTTAAATGACCGCCTCCATTTTGCTTTTTCAGACACACGAGCTTTTTTCATGAAATTTTTCATGACATTCTGGCATCATTCGGGATCAATTGCTGTAATGGCCGGTTGAATTTCCTGTTTTAGCTCCGAAATCGTTCGGGGCTTATTGGCATAGACCTCCCTTTTAGGATACCCCACAGGAAGAAGTGCAACGGTGTCAAATCGCATGATCTCAGTAGCCAATTGACATCAATCCGGTGTGAGATAGTCTTTCCTTCAAATTTCGTTTGCATAAGGTGCATCGTGTTGTTGGCTGTATGGCACGTGGCATCATCCTGTTCAAACTACATGTCATCAAGATCCATGTCAGCAAATCAGACCAAAGGGAGTTGGTCAGCATGTCGCGATATTGGGCACTTTTCACAGTAACTCCGATTCCAGCTGCATTTTCGAAGAAGAATGTTCGGTTGAAACCGCCAGCCCAAATTCAAATTGTATATCGTTGCGGATTCATGTGAAGATCTTGAAGCGCTCTTTGGTTCTTCGTGCCCCCAAATGCGTTAGTTGTGCTGGTTGACTATGCTTTGTCACTCAAGATGATTTTCTTCGAAAAATCGATGATGTTCCAACACCCAATCTTAGAATGAGGCTGCGCATGGTCTGCCGGCTTTAGTTTTTGGGCCAATGGAATCTTATAAGCGTGCAGATGCAGATTTTTTGCCAAAATACCACCTAAACCTAAACGTCATCCTAAACACGATGACTAATCAACGTTGTTGGGTCATCGTTAATGCTGACCACGTTCATGGTTATGTTTTCGACTGAACAGGCGGAACGGGGACAACCACTTCTTTTCATATCTATCAGAATAGAGTCAGTGGACTCAAATTTATGGATTAAATTGACCACAGTGTTGCGAGAGAGTGCGTTATGTTAAGCGGGAAGTGTGCCGGCTTTGCGAAACGTCTACGAAAAATGTTCACTATTTTTTAGTGAATTTTAACGACTTGTGATAGTGATAGTGATAGTGATAGTGATAGTGATAGTGATAGTGATAGTGATAGTGATAGTGATAGTGATAGTGATAGTGATAGTGATAGTGATAGTGATATTGATAGTGATAGTGATATTGATAGTGATAATGATAGTGATAGTGGTAGTGATAGTGATAGTGATAGTGATATTGATAATGATAGTGATAGTGGTAGTGATAGTGATAGTGATAGTGATAGTGATAGTGATAGTGATAGTGATAGTGATAGTGATAGTGATAGTGCTAGTGATAGTGATAGTGATAATGATAGTGATAGTGATAGTGATAGTGATAGTGATAGTGATAGTGATAGTGATAGTGATAGTGATAGTGATAGTGATAGTGATAGTGATAATGATAATGATAATGATAGTGATAGTGATAGTGATAGTGATAGTGATAGTGATAGTGATAGTGATAGTGATAGTGATAGTGATAGTGATAGTGATAGTGATAGTGATAGTGATAGTGATAGTGATAGTGATAGTGATAGTGATAGTGATAGTGATAGTGATAGTGATAGTGATAGTGATAGTGATAGTGATAGTGATACTGATAGTGATAGTGATAGTGATAGTGATAGTGATAGTGATAGTGATAGTGATAGTGATAGTGATAGTGATAGTGATAGTGATAGTGATAGTGATAGTGATAGTGATAGTGATAGTGATAGTGATAGTGATAGTGATAGTGATAGTGATAGTGATAGTGATAGTGATAATGGAAATGATAACGATGAAGATAATGATAGTGATATTTATTATGGTTATGATTATATCATGGTTAATTATATGATTATGATAATGGTAAAGATATGAAATTGGTTACCCTTGAGATACAAGGTAAATTTGAATTTTAAAATTTGTTTTCTCTGAATTTCAATTCATTTTTTCTGAATTTCAATTGATCTTTTCTGAATTTCAATTGATGTTTTCTGAATTTAAAATGGAATTTCTGAATTTCTACTGATTATTTTTGAATTTCAAATGGAATTCTGAATATCAATTGATCTTTTCTGAATATGAAATGGAATTCTCAATTTCAATTGATCTTGCCTGAATGTCAACTGGAAGTCTGAATTTCAATTAATCTTATCTGAATTTCAATTAATCTTTTTTGAATTTCAATTAATCTTTTCTAAATTTCAAATTCAATACTGAACTTCAACTGATGTTTTTCTGAATTTTAATCAATATTTTCTGAATTTAAAATGCACTTTCTGAATTTTAATTGATCTATTCTAAATTTTAAATGGAAATCTGAATTACAATTGGAAAAAGTGTAGATGCGATTGTCATTGTTATTTAGAACGGTTGATATTTGACAAACCATTAACTGATTTTTTTAAAAACTAGATAAGTAGTTAATTGTCAAAAAATTTGTAAAAATTTGCATCCTCTTGAGTGAAATCATTTAGCAGTTTCTGGTTTGAAAGAACCCGTTTATGAATTTATTTTATTATTCAATTGCATTTACTTAGTTTTTGTTGAGATTTATTGAATGTGATCTCCTTAAGTGTTATAAGGAGAATTTTTTTGTTTATTTTTTATACGAAAAATTAATTTATTTCGCACATAAATTCACAGATTACCAGAAGAAAAGTCTGAAATAAAAATTCTCACAGTTTTGAGTAAAAGTAGTTCAACGTTTTTGTTTATCTTTCCCCCTCTCTCCCCCCTCCTCCCCCCCTCAACACTGGGTATAATTATTTTTACGATTTCTCTTCTAACCAATTTACCAAAAATAATTTATCTTTTACAAGATGAGAAAAAGCGAAATGCAAGATGAATGAAAAGAGGAAAAGAAGAAGAGAACACATAAAATTAAATAAACAGCAGACAAGCTGATGCGTTTAGCAGCTGCTCCACTCTACCCTTCACCATCAGGGTCGTATGAGTAAAAGTATTAGGTATGTGTGTGTGTGTGTGTATTGGTGTGTGGGCTCTTGTATTTGTTTGTTAGCGCAAATTACATTTAAGCTTGATTAATGAACTTTTTAGACTAAATGAATTTTTTTATTTTTTTTTTGTTTTCACAACCACATCTTTGAAGATGGCAAAGAATAATGAGTTGGCATTCATTGCCTACATCTGGCCATATTCTTCATTAAGATAGATAGATACTCTACAATGCCGCAGACTACGACTGAGCTTGACCCAAATACAATTTGGCACACACACAGCAAGCATGACAGGTAAAAATCAAAGAATTACGTAGTTAATAGTTTCTGGTAAAAAACTGAATCAGTGAATGAATGAATGAGCGAGTGAGTGTTGCAGTGAGTGAGTGTTGGAGTGAGTGAGTGAGTGAGTGAGAGAATGACTGCATGTGGGCATGAGTGCTTGTAAACTTGACAAATGACCGGCTGTCTGCCAATTGAAGAGCAACTCGAGTTAAGCGGTTTTTCAAAATTTATTTCACTTTGACTGCCAAGATGGCGTCGAAAATGGCGGTCATTCCTCTTAAAGCTGGCAAATAAATCGAAGTTTTACTTCCAAGACCATTAAAAAAGCAAAAAAAAAAAAACGCAACAAAAACAAAAACAACATAAAAATAAGAGCATTGCGTTTGAGTTTCTTAATGGCTGCGACTGGTACGAATCAGTTGGCGGCTGAGACCACAAACGATGCGTCGTCGTCGTCTTCGGTGTGTCTTCATACATTAATCAAGCCGTGCTGCCACATCGATGCCACTTCGGCACGCAGCATGCCAGACATAACCAAATTCAAATAAAATGAGTTAAGTTGTTTTTTTTTGTTATTTTCTGTTATTTTTTGTTTATTTTATATTTCATTAAGTCTAAAACGCTCGAGTGTGTATGTGTGTGTGTGTGTGTACGGTGTAAGAAAATGAAATTAATTACTTTGCCGAGTGTGTCTGACGAATTGTCTTTATTGAATGCTACGTCAACGTTGCCACATTTTTAAATTAATTGTCTGTGTTTGGCATACTAATAAATTTTAACCAAGCAATGCAAAAATGTGGTATATAAATATAAAACCGATTTTTTTTTGCAAAGCTTAATTAATGGCACAATCAAAATGGCAAGGTCAGACAAGGTCATTTGAAGAAAAAGTATCAATATTTTAAGTACTCTAAGTAAATACTTAAAAGTTAAAATTATGAAGTCAACAAAACCAATATATAAGCATTAAATGCTTAAATCAAAAAAAAAACGTTTAGTAATCATGTTGTTGTTAATTTTTGCCACTGCCAACAACAATTATGGACAAAAAACGATTGCCGCTTATAAACATCAAACGCCAACTACAACAACTACAACAACAACGACAACCAATTCAAAAAGATACGTTTAAAGTTTTTTGTTGGCGCCATATTTCCTCGACTCAACCATAATTATTGTAACAACAACAACACCAGCACCACCACCACCATCACCATAGAGTGTCAATGACACTTCACACTTCATATTTTGCAATATTGGCAAAAAGTGCTGTTCAATTGTTATTTTTTTATTTTATTTTTTTTGTCTGAATATGTTTAACTGCCTGTTTTTTTACGCCTCTTAATAATGCGGATAATAATTTGAAACATAAAAATTTGAATTATTGCAAAAATTCACCATATAGCATAAATTATGAAAAAAGAAAATTGTCATAATTTGACAATTTAACGTTTGAAATTATGTAATTTTTTCTATGGTTTTTTTAGTAACTTGCAATAAATAATCATGACTAATATATATTTACTTCATTTTTATTATTTTTGGCTTTCAGTTTCTTTTCAGCACAGTATATCTATGTTTCAACAATATTTCTTGAGAAATTTAGACATGAAAAAATCGCTTGACTATAAACACAAAATTATCTCTGCAATTTAGCGGTGACTGTAACTTAGCTATGTCTAACTTAAGATTTCGTTGAAAAAACCCAGAGATTAACATTATATAATTTTTTAAATTACTCAATACTGCTATAAAATTAAGGCTTGAAAAAATTACTTTGTTCATAAAATGACCGCAATAAGTTTTTTGACCTAAAATTTCTGCAAAGTATCGCGAATTAGACTCAACTAAAATTATTTAAATTTTATGGCCACTCTCAAGTTATGGATTTTACTCTTACTATTATATTCTGTTCAGGATCATAACTTAGTTTAATTCGCTAACTCGATGAAGATAGTTCAAAATTCAATTAAAAAATATTTTCAAAACAATATTAAAAAATGCATAAAAAAAACGAAATGGCCATTTCAGCCCTTGAAAGGACTTTGATCGAGCTTCTTGTGATCAATTGTGTTGTGTGCGTTGTGAAATGTTTGAACACAAATAATCGAGTACTGGGACCTACCACCAGCTTTATGCCGACTCCGAACGGCTAATGTTCCCAAGAAGCTTTTCATGGCAGTTTTTTACTCTCTGAGGTTTGCCATTGCCTGCAGAGAGGTGACGGCCGAACAGAAAAATTAATTCAATTGAAAAAGCTTTCTGTATCAGATGGGGGATTCGAACCTGGGTTCTCTGGCGTGTGAGCCACACACTCTACCCACTACGCCACGGCCGCCACTAAAACACATAAGTGTTTTTTGTTATATTACTTCTGAAGAGAGTAGTAGTACATTTAAGATTCTCAAGTAAGAGAGTAACAGTCCGAACAGAACCACAGCAGGTGCCGGTTGTCGGGCCTCTCTCTAAGTAAAATTCGCTGAGAACCCGTCCAGAATAGGATTGGTTGTCGGATTAGCGTTGCTTTTCTGTGTGAATGCTTCATTTTGACACACAAAACGATACGTCAGGTCATGAGAAAAACTAAGAAAATAACACTCAACACAGATGATCCTTAGCAAAAATACGGCAACACTTACGCCACTCAAAGAGAGACCCGACAGCCGTCGGAGAAAAATTAAAATAGATTCTATTCTGGAGTTTTTCCATCGCGAATTCCTACAGCGATTCCATTTATGGCGGCTGCATATATTTTCATGCATTTTGTTGCACGGCGAATCCGACAACCGCGACCCACTTTGTTTCTGTTCGGGCTCTTAATCCCGATATGAGCGGTGAGCTTTTTGCATATATATATATATATATTTGTACCTCAACGCGTACTGCGCAAGGGTGCAAAGAGAATTTAGTTTGTCAATGGCTGTGGTCAGACCAAGGATCATTAATATAGGTTAAGTCACTGGAGAGAAGCTCGGTCGAACTGTTAGAATGGATAAAAGGAAATCAAGAAAAAAAAAACGTGAATCTGTACAATTTTTAGCAGTTCGAGCAAAGGCGGAAAAAGAGTGCTTTTCTCTCAAGTGACTTAACCTATATTAATGAACCTTGGGTCAGACGATGATTGCTTGAACGGCTTTCGAAATGTTTTGTTGTTGCTATCAATGCAAAACTGTCAAAAAACAATGAGAGTGAGAAAGAGGTGGATCTGGAAAAAAATCTTGGGGGGCGGGGGGTGGAGAGAGAAAGAGATAAAATTTCAAGGAAATTCGTGTAAAACAATCATTCTAGTAAGTATTATTTTCAAACAATTCGTCTAAAATTCTTTTTAAAAAGACAAATTAAAGTTCTTCAATTGAGTCGACTCGAGTTGAAAATTCGACTAGCGGACGGTGATAGGCGCAGTAATTAGACGAGTTATTTTAGACGAATTTTCCGCAGACTCATATTGCCACATTTATTTATTTCTCCCTTTGGAAACACATACACATAGTGAAAAGCCATTAAAAATTTTAGAATTTATTCTGCTTTAATTTTAGAATTTACATTCTAATGCTTTAACCATTACACTTTCAATTACTGCTGTGTTCGATGACGTAGGAGTGCTCTCCCAGTTTGGAGATACATTTTTTAAATTTTTTTTAAAATTGCTTGATGTTTATCAACCAACTTTTTATCAAACGTCAATTACTACTTTTGTAAAATAATAAAAGCACATGGCAATCCTGGCACATGACGCTGACATAAGGTGTTATTCGCCGGAATACGCACATACGTTTAACTTGCGTGTTCTTTAAAATAGGAGTAGTAAAGAGTTTTCATAGTTTTTTTCTTTTTAAAGTTATATGTTTTAATAAAATAAGACAAAACAATTAAGGTAAGAGCAGTAACATTAAAAACTAATCATTTTTGAAAATATATTTTTGGATTTTAGTTCAATAAAATGGGTCGCGGAAATCATTGTTGTCCTGAAAAACGTCTTTTAATAAAAAAAAACTGATTACAGAAGGAAAAACGTATAAATTCATACAAAATACTGAATAGGTTGTTCTGCGCAAATGATAAGAAATGCTATTAAATGGCAAGAAAAATGTGAAACTCGAGGTTAAGTCAGGAAAACAACACCCCGTGAAGATTCGACAATCCTCAAAGCAGCTAATCGTGATTCTTTTATCACCTCCAGAAGGATTAATGAAGACTTAAAGCTAAATATCAGTGCTGTTACAGTACGATAGAGACTATGCAAGGCACGACTGCAAGCTAAAAGCCCCAGGAAGGTCCACCTCGTTACTAAGAAGCAGCGCGTCAAGAGGTTAGAGCTAAATTTTTGGTTCCAGTGGTATTAGGAAATACGTTCGAAGACCACCTTCCAAGGAATACTGTCCACAGTACACATTGAAGACAGTAAAACAGGGAGGTGGTAAAATGATGATTATATATTATAATATATCCGATATTTTGGATAAAGAACACCATGACTCAATTTGTGATTATATATGTATTGAACAATACAATGCTGCCGTATGCTGAGGAAGAAATGCCTCTTCGCTGGATTTTTCAGCAAGATAATAATCCAAGACATAAGGCGAAAAATACGAAGGCTTGGTTCCAAGAAAAACAAATTGAGATAATGCCTTGGCCACCTCAATCACTAGATCTAAATCCCATAGAAAATCTGTGGACTGATGTAAAAAAGGCTGTGAAAGATGTCGAGCCAAGAAATATGTTTGATCTTTGGGAAACGGTTCAAATATTTTCTGATTCGAACGATGATGTGGAATTTGACAACGTTGAAAGTGAGTGTCGTTGAGCAACACACAATGACGTTGAGCAACACACGCAGCTCCGTCAAGGTAGGAAATGACCTCTCCGAAACCTTCAATACCGAAAGAGGTTTCAGGCAAGGCGATCCACAGTCTTGCGATCTCTTCAACATCATCATGGAGGGGATCGTACGAAAGGCCGGTGTGCATCGTAATGGCACCATTTTCTATAAAGGTGTCAAGCTCCTTGCTTACGCTGATGATATTGATATTGTTGGCAGAACCAAGAGAGATGTTACCGCTGCTTTCGCCGCTATCGAAAAGGAATCAGCCAAAGTGGGTTTGACGAGAAATGAGGGTAAAACAAAGTATATGCTGTCTACAAACAAGGGAGCGCGGCGTTTAGACTCCCACGTTTCATCCGGCAGCTATAACTTTGAAGTAGTCAAGGAGTTTGTATACCTTGGCACCGCCATTAATACTAACAACGAAATCAGCCTGGAGATAAAGCGAAGAACAATAATTGCTAATAGGTGCTACTACGGGCTCAGTAAGCAACTAAGTTCCAGAGCCCTCTCTCGATCGACAAAACTAACACTCTACAAGACGCTCGTTCTACCTGTGCTGCTTTATGGCGTTGAGGCATGGGTAGTTTCGCAAACTGACGCAGCCGCTCTGGGGGTGTTCGAGAGAAAAGTTCTTCGCAAAATCTTCGGTCCTGTTCGAGTCGGCGATGACTATCGCATCCGAATGAACCACGAGCTGTATGAGCTCTACGGAGACATTGACGTAGTTCGGCGTATAACTGTGCAGCGACTACGCTGGCTGGGTCATGTCCATCGTATGGACGACGAAGCTCCAGCGAAAAAGGTGCTCGAGGCGAGGGTCGCTGGTCAACGACGACGAGGGAGACCATGCCTCCGATGGATGGACCAGGCTGAGGAAGCCCTAACCGCACTTGGTGTATCCGATTGGAGAAGGTCGCGCGCAAAGCAGAGGCGCCTGGCGAGAGCTGATGAGGTCGGTCGAAATCCGGACACGGTTGTCACGGCCACCTAAGTAAGTAAGTAAGTAGAAAGTGAGTGTAACATGCGGCCTTCGAATTTGTCTTCCAAAAGAAGTAGCACTAATTTTCTTTGGGATTCACACAATTCAAAAATGTCATCTACGCTTACAAGTACATATACAATTGACCTATTGGGGGGCAAAGAACAACTTAAGAATTTTTTAAATGACCCCTTAATTACAAAGAATTTCAATATTTACGAGTACTGGCACCACAGCTCATTTTGCTATCTTATACCTATCTACTCTTTCTTCTATTGTCGCCAGTGAACAACTATTCAGTCCAGCTGGGTAAATAACAGTACGTTCAAAAAGTCCATAGGGTGACACATAGATGGCGTTACTAGATTTTTTCCATATGATTTTTATGTAGTACCAGCCTTCAAACGATGCGTATAAAAAAAAAAAAAATGGAAAAAAGTGAATTTCGAGATTTGATAAAGCATTGCTTTTTGATGAAAAAAAAAATATAGTGGAAACCAAACAATGGCTTGATAAACATTATCCGGCCTCTGCTCCATCGAGACAAATGGTAGAAAAGTGGATTGCTGAATTTAAGAGTGGTCGTACCAGCACAAATGATGCAAAGCGCCGTGGACGCCCAAATCAGACTGTTATTCCACAAAACATCAAAAAAATCCACAAATTGGTTATGAACGATCTCAAATTGAAGGGGCACGAGCTAGCTGACATTGTAAAGATAACAGATGGTAGTGTTTTTACCATTTTACATGTACATTTGGGTATGCGAAAGCTCTGTGCAAAGTGGGTGCCGCGTGAGCTCACAGTCAACCAAAAACACCAACGAATTGATGCTTCAGAGAAGTGTTTGGCGCTGTTAAACCGCTATAAAATCGAACTCTATCGTGGATATGTAACAATGGATGAAACACGGCTTCACTATTACACACGAGAATCCAAAAGACAGTCAGCTGAGTGGACAGCAGTCGACGAACCGAATCCAAAGCGAGCAAAGACCCAACAGTCGGCTTGTAAGGTGCGAAAGGAATAATATTCATCGACAATCTTCAAAAAGGAACCACTATCAACAGCGACTAATACTGTGCACTTTCGGATCGATTGAATGCTGAATTTGCCAATATTTGGTGCCACATTTGCAAAAGAAAAAAGTGTTCTTTCACCAAGACAATGCACCGTGTCACAAATCTATGAAAACGATGGCAAAATTAAATGAATAGGGTTTTGAACTGCTATTCCTGTTTTCAGATCTCAAGAGAATGCTTGCTGGAAAGAAATTCAAGTCAAATGATGAAGTAATCGCTGAAACTAAGGCCTATTTTCACGAGAAAAAGAAATCGTACTATAAAAGTGGTATCGAAAAGATAGAAAATCGCTATACTCGTTGTATCGCTCTCGAAGGCAACTATGTTGAATAATATAATCGAGTTTTATCAAAATTTTGTTTGTTACTTACTCATCCTACGGACTTATTGAATGACCTGCTATACTCTGACCGACGAAATAATTGACACGGCGAAAATGCAGACAAGCTATTATTTTTAGCTTATAATATTAAGTTATATAACTTTAAATACAAAACTGTTTCTTAAAATGCTTCACAATAGGCTCTGTCAAGCAAGCAGAGGAGTCGCTGTGTACAAGCTCGTGTGCGTACACGAGCGGACGTTACCTGGTAAAAATCTTAGGAAAGAAACTTAACTAATTTTAAATTTTGTTTAGTATTCTTATCATTTTTGTAAAATATCTGTAAAGGACAAAAATACGAACTTCAATGCAAAGTCAATCTTTAAATTTTTTCCATGGTGCAATAAAGTACTTTCCATGGTGGAATAAAAGAAGGTAGATGCATTTCACAGATGCAGCCTGCTATAACTGTCAAAACGAACTTGACAGCATATAGAAAATCTGAAAGCGATGAGAAAGCTTTAATTGGAAAAAATGTGAATAAAAAAGTGATATGCATGGATTTTGACAATTTTGGCTACGAGAAAGAGTACGCAGTCCGCAATGCATCTACCTTCTTTTATTCTACCATGGTACTTTCAACATTTAATAGCCTAGACACATTGCCTGCGGCCGTGCGGCATCTGTCAAAATTTTTTACATGTATTTCTTATGGAGAGAAACCTGGTGTAAAGCCGCCCTTGTCGTCGATATAGAATCGTTCCTAATTTGACAGCTTTTCGTTGCAGCCGCAATCAATGTGTTTTCGGTCGTAAAGCTCATTTAGTTAAATCTGTTGACATGGCAACTCTACTCACTTTCTCTCTCTCGCGTCTACTGCTCAGCTGCTGCTACTCTGCGACAAGGCATTGCCACTTGTTTTAAGCAGATTAATGCTGCACACAAATGTCACTGACATTATTATTGCAAATTTAATATTTTTGTTATTGTCACTTTTATTTTGTATATCTTGGAAAGATTTTTCACATATTTAAGCATGCAGCTAAAATGAAAACAAAACAAAAAAAAAAAACAAATAAACAAAAAAAAATAATAAAAAATGTAATAACAACAAATACCAAAGATAGCGTTGGTTGACATCAGCAAATTGAATTTGTTTATCTTGGGACACTCTTCGTACTGCCCGTGATACTGAGCATGTCACTCATTATTATACATAAATATTTCAGCATCAAAAGCATGGATTTGCTTTAAATACAATATTCTTTGGTTATATAAAGAAATTGTAGAATGCAGTCGTAAATAGCGTATTTGTTATTGTAAATGTTGGCATTTCATGCTTGACTCATGAAGAAGTGACTGCAGTCGCAAGAGTCACAGTGAATTCAACAACAACAACAAAAACATCAGTAACAAGATAGTTAATAATAAAGGCAAAAGCATAACAAATTTAAAACTTGTTGACATTAAATAAAAATATTTTTTTTATGTTCACATTTTATTGCCTTTTTTATAGATGAATTTTGTTTGTTTTTAATTTCTTCTTGTCGTTTATTTTTTTGTTTTTTGATTTTTGCCTGCATTTTTAAGCTTTCTGTTTTTTTTTTGTTCTTTCTTAATTAGTGTTGTTTGCACCTTATTTGCTTTTAACAAGATTTTCTTGTTTATTTTAATGATACGTTTATATTTTGTTCGTTTACTGTTTATATATGCGTTGTTGTTGTTGCTTTAATTTTCTTTATTTCTCTACTTAACTTGTGTGAGAAATTTTTTATGTTATTTATTTAAGCTGCCGAAAATCTGGCCACATTTCATGGCATCTCTGTTGCTTCAGCTTAAACAAATTTGTATTTTGGGTCAAGTTATAAATTTAAGGCCTTTTTTTAATTCAAATTTTATTTGCATAAAAATTTCCAAAAAAAATTTTACTACCATCTACAGCTAAATTAATTTAAATTCAAATAAAAATCATCGCACGTGGCTCGGCGTTCATTGAACTCCTAGACTAACAGTCAAAATAAACAGATCCAGTCAACAAAAGTCAGCGAATAAATAAATAATTTTAATGTTGCTGCCTAAGCAGTAAGAGCGAAGGCGCGAAAAAAAACAGAGTGGCAGCATAAGCTTTAAAGCGGCGCACAGAAGGTTGAAATCGCCAAAAATGGAGATTAATTCACTTAGAAGCCGGAGAGAACTTTAAATTTTTTTGTTTTAGTTAAAATGAGCCCAAATAAGAAAAAAATGTTGTTCGTCCGTCCGTTCGTGTATTCGTTTATTCGCCTATCGACATGATTACAGTCGTAATTTTGAAGCTTTCGTTATGAAATTCGATATTTAAGTTTGAATCTAAAAACTAAAGAATAAGTTCAAAAATGAGCCAAATCGAATGAAAACCACGCCTACCTCCCATACAAAGTAACTTTATGAAAACGATTAAATGTCCACAAATTCCACAAAGCTTATTATATGGACTTGAAGTTTTGTATAAGAGCTTTAATATTTAATATTCAATCTGAGTATCAAATTCAACCACATCGGATAAAAAACCACGCCTATCTCCCATGCAAAGTGAAATCATCAAAACGGTAAAATTTATTTAAATTCAACAAAACTTAATATATGGCCTTGAAATTTAAAAATGAGCTTTGATATTTATTGTGCACTCTGAATATGAAATTCAACCAAATCGAATGAAAAATACACGTACTTCCATACAAAGTGATTTTATGAAAAATGGTAAAATCTCCTAAAATTTTACAAAAATTAATATAATGACTTGAAATTCCTAATATATGCATGTTTAAATTTTTTTTGTATGCACTTTGAGTTTGAAAATTGTCACAATCTAATGAAGACTTTGCTTACTTTCCATACAAAATGGTGTCATCAATATAATAAAACCTTGAAAACTACGTCCCAGTCAAAAATCGTACCTTACTAGTTTATTTTTAAAAAAGAAATTCATATATTCATATAATTCATATCTGATATATGAATTCATATAATTCATGTATATTCATATAATTCATATATTACGAACTGATCAATTAATTTGATATTTTATAACATATTACAAAATTGTGACTATTTTCACAATTTATTTCATTCGCGCAAAAATGCGCAACTTTTTATTACTGAATAAGAAAGCTCACATATTGTAGTTTTGTATAAAATTTTAATTTTTACTTGATGTTACCGAATTCCTATTTAAAACTTCACATATATTTCGAACATAGCTCAAATTTGGACATATAATTTGGACAGTTCTTGAAATATGGTATTTCTACACAATTATTGTTAATCTTTTTTTAAAATAACGCTTTAATACCTGGAGTTTAAGGTTCTGTAATAAAGAGATCACTTTTGACGCATAAACAAATTTTTTTAAGCTTTAAATTATGCAGAATTTACACTTTTTCAATTGTTCGCTAAAATACGAAAAATTTTTCAACTTTGAGGCTATGCAGCAGAAAAACTAAATAACATTTAGTAGTGATGTAGAATTTTGAACTCTTTCTTTTCATACATGTTATTACTCTTTGAAATTTTCATTATTCAATTTAACTCCACTTTTTTCGATTTCAATCCTCTGTGCGGCAATGGAAAATTTGAATTGAACATTTTCAAACATTTCTTTAAGGGGGCTTATATCCATTTTGTGTGTGAAAAATTTAGCTGTGTTTTATGAGAGAATTGCGAAATAACGGTTAAAGATATTCAGCCTAATTATGAAACATTTTCTCCCGGGAGTTGATAAAGGGAGTTATCGTTTTTACGATAGCAGATAAAGACATCTCATTTTTTTTTTATTTTACACTCATGAATATTGACGGTTGATGAACAAATTTGCATTCAAAATTTTCAAAAAGTTTTTAAACTTTATTTTACGCACGGAAACTCCCTTTTACAACTTCCGGAAAAAAATGTTTCATAATTAGGCTGATTGATTTAAAAATATTTGTATATTTTTAAGGAAGTATTTAATTTTTGAAAAAAAAACATTTAATTTTTTGTGACGTCATTTCTGGATAATAATAATAAATTCCCTGAAGTACCAAGAAAAAAATGTCTCTTTTGGCAGGCAGGATATTTCGGATTTGGAAAATCTAAATAATAACGCAAAAAAAAAATCCTGTTGAAATACACACTGAGGACTACGGATTGACATCGAGTTTTCATTAAAGTTTTTTGTTTACATAAAAGGGGCCTAGCAGAAGTCAAAATTTTAAAAAATGCCTATAATTTGATGTTAAAAGTAGTAGTACACAATTTTGTAGGCCTTAAAAAAAGAAATCGATGCCAATCTCTGAAAAAAAAGTTGCTTACGGCCCACATCAAATTTCAAGTCAATCGGCGTAGTTTTTAAATAAGTTTTTGAATAATTTTGCGCGTCGCTTTTGTTCTTGGTGCCTCAGGGACTTTATTGTTATATAGAAATGACATAACTATTGTTATCATGAACTTTTTGGCAGTCCAGGGGGTCAATTCCCGTTTTGCGTTAAAGTGAAGTGAAAAAAAACTTTTCACAATCGTTTTCATTTGACGTCTTCACTTTTTCACTTCACTACGCACCAAAACGCGATTCTTGTTCGTCTAATGGAAAGTAGTTGCTGAATAGCATATAAGAGTTGCTGAATGCCTATTAAACAAAGCTTTTATGAAAAAATGTAAACAATGTATAAGAAAGAAGGAAACTTTTGCAAAAATGACTTCATCATTAATTCCATTTCATTTACATTATGAACAAGATAAGTTTTGCGACAGCATAAAACAGCCAAAAGTAGTAAAGCAAATAGTATTTACTTGTTATTGGCAATATCAACATTTTCCTCTAAATAGTTGATAAGATACTGTTTCTGCGTACCGTCCTTTTTCCCTAAGCTGCTTTTCTTTTTACATTATTTATTTTTAATTTGAAGTCATTTTCTGTCCGTAATGTGCGTTTGCTACCGGCGTTAACTTTCTTTCCATTTCAGCGAAAAATGAACAGCTGTTGCCCTTTTAGCACACAACGGGAATCGCATTTTCCGTGTAAAGGTGAAAACATATTTCACATGACGATAACGCAGAACAGGAATTGACCCCCATCTATGGTTTGCACTTGGCATAAGTTTGCGTGAATACCTAAAAATGCTATTTAAAGTAGGAACTTCTTAGGTTGCGAACATAGTAAACACCGGTTCAGACAGGCAGGCAGATCAGATCAGATCAGAAAACACATTAGAGCAAAAGAGATGGATGATTTGGTTTTTTTTTTGCTTCAATGCGAAAATCTGATCTGATCTGCCTGCCTGTCTGAACCGGCGTTTACTATGTTCGCAGCCTTAGGTTGCGAACATTGTGAACGCTTGTTGCTGAGCAGAGCCGAAAAACACATTGGAACAAAAGAGATGCATGACTTGGTTTCCTTATTGCTCCAATAAGTTTTTCGGCTCGGCTCAGCAACAAGCGTTCACTATGTACGCAACCTTAGGCGGGGCTCTTGAGCTTGAGAGCAGAAAGATGAAAAATTGCACATGCGGAACCATGAGGTAACCGTTGCATAAGTATGTATATCTGAGAGAGAGATAGAGAGAGAGAGAGAGGTATTAAAAAGTCACAAAGTACAAAAAGTCGCAAAGTAAAAAAACGCCAAGGAAAAAAATTTGAAAAAGGTCGCAGGGTGTTAAAAATTATAAGGTGCAAAAAGTTGCAAGGCATAATAAAAAGTCGCAATACATCATGTCATATCATATCATATGTCATGACATACATCATGTCATATGTCATGTTATATATCATGCATATGTCATATGCAATATCATGTCAGCCAAACAGATTTCGGTGTCATATATAACTATCGCATAGCTTTGCGACATTTTTTGTTAGCAACAATTTTAAAAAATTTCTTAATTTATATTGTGTAGTAATTGTGAAGAAAATTTTTATTAATTTTTTTTTGTTAAAAAAAAAAAACGCCTCCAATTTAGAATTAAGCTCAATTTTATTGAATATCTTGCTCAACACAATTAATTGACGATGGCTCATTGATAAAAATGTTGGCATGGCATGGCATGGTATAGCATGGATGGCAATGCAGCCGTAAAAAAATGCAGCAACTTTCTATAACAATTTAGCGAAGCAACAATGAATAAACAACAACAATAAACAGCATAGCTATCTGTTTGGGTTATGGTTTATTTTTTTATCTGTTTTCTGAAAAGTGGCTGCTATTTGTGCGCATTTTAGCGTTAAAATTTGCAATATCCGCTATGCAACAACAACAACAACAATTGCAACAGCAATAATATCAAAGCTTACAACAATAAAATCTGCAACAATTGATTGCACTACCACCAATACTAAAGTGTCGCATACTTAAATGCCACAACAACAATGACTACAATACAAAAAAGCCATTGAAAATGCGCATCTAATGGATGCATTTAAAGTTTATTCAATGGATTTCCTCTATTTCATTATTGCGTTGGTTACTTAATACTTTACAAAAAATAAAATCAAATAATAACGACACGCATACACATGTTGCAAAAATATGTATAATACAGAAAAATATTTCATGAATAGATATTCAATAGATAAAAAGTTATCTAAATTGTGTTGCAAAAAAAAAAAAAATTAACGTATAGGTTTCAAACTATCCATATTTCTTCCTCTACCAACTAATTGATTTTGAAAGCAATATCTTTGTTACTTCATGCCGCCGCTTGTCACTGTTTGTCACTCGTAGCTAAAGGTGACATTTCTGCATGTTTTGCATGAGAGCGCACTGTCTGTTGTTGTTGTTGTTGTTGTTATTGTTCCTATTTCTATACAATGTAGCTAGACAAATACCTAAAAACATAAACTTCATTCATTAAATTTGTTCAAAGTCACGTTACGTGTCAAGTTATGCATTCACGAGATAGACACCACAGCAACAATGAAAAAAAAAATAACACCTACGGATGCGGATGCGAATCCTTCGAATGTCAAAGCTTGTTTCCCACGCAGCGCCGATGTCTCTGTGTCTTATTAATTTAATTTGTTATACATTTCTAAACTTTTGCCCTTTGCGCCAGTGTTGCCGACAATATTTCCAAGTTTTTATGATATACTCGTATTAAAAGTGTGTAAAGGTTAAGAAAAGTAAGATATATTAAGCGATAAACGAAGTGTGCAGGAAGAGGTTGAGAGTTGGAGTTTGTGTTTGAGTTGGATAGTTATAGTTATAGTTATAGTTATAGTTATAGTTAAAGTTATAGTTATAGTTATAGTTATAGTTATAGTTATAGTTATAGTTATAGTTATAGTTATAGTTATAGTTATAGTTATAGTTATAGTTATAGTTATAGTTATAGTTATAGTTATAGTTATAGTTATAGTTATAGTTATAGTTATAGTTATAGTTATAGTTATAGTTATAGTTATAGTTATAGTTATAGTTATAGTTATAGTTATAGTTATAGTTATAGTTATAGTTATAGTTATAGTTATAGTTATAGTTATAGTTATAGTTATAGTTATAGTTATAGTTATAGTTATAGTTATAGTTATAGTTATAGTTATAGTTATAGTTATAGTTATAGTTATAGTTATAGTTATAGTTATAGTTATAGTTATAGTTATAGTTATAGTTATAGTTATAGTTATAGTTATAGTTATAGTTATAGTTATAGTTATAGTTATAGTTATAGTTATAGTTATAGTTATAGTTATAGTTATAGTTACTTTGCCTTATTAGTCAGTTATAGAACTTTGCCTTACTTGAAACTTAACTCAATAATTTTTCAAACTTTCTTAACTTTAATTTTTTTTCTGTTTTTAATTAAGATTATTTAACTAGTTCTTCATTTTCATTAATACATCTCAAATCAATAATTAATTCTTTTTTAAAAAAGTTTCTTTTTTTTGGTAAATTTAAATCTTATTTTGTTCGTATTTATATTTGTTTATTGATTATAAACTTTTTAATTTAAATTTTATTGCTTTCAATTAAGCTTATTAAATTCAAAATATATGTGCAATAACCCAAGAATAATAACTAAAAAAGTTGAATTTGATGTGGAAAAACTTGAACTTCAAGATAAAAATATGTAGGTATAGATTTTAATTAAGTTTTTTTTAAGCAGACAAATTTAGTGCTTTAAATTCGCAGCACTTTAAGAATTATTTACTTATATTGTTTAATAGTTTTAATTTTTTCAATGATTAGGCAGCATCTGCTCCTTTTCAACCCCACGCTACGCTTATTGTGTGTATTGTGATTTTACAGATTTTTAGTCTTTTATAAATTTTTACGAGTTTTTACCGGGGAACGAATATAAAAGGTACGTTATTTTAGTGTTCCGTAGTAGGCTTTATCCATCTTTCCGTAGCGTATATGTTTGTGTACACGTACGCAAACGCATACACTACAATACGATGTCATAAAAAATTAATACAAACTTTATCATTCTGTACCGTTCAACAGGAAAACATACGGTACTGTTAGAAGTGTTTGCGTGGTAAGTACTTAACACAAGCGCCATACGGTAACTTTAAGTATGGCAGATATGGGTTAGGTGTGTTCAAAAAAAATGTTGAGGGGCAAAAAATAATAGGACAGGCTCATATGCATGACCCTCTAGAAGTCCATTTCCGAAAGATATAAGCTATTTTTGGCAGTTTTTGTGCTTTTTGTATGGGGATTTACGATTTTGTGTCCGGAAATGTCTCTGTAGCAAATCTAGGAGGGCACATATTTGCATATTTTCATATAGTCCAGCGGCACTAAAGGCTTTACGGTCTTATGAGCTCATATCAATACTAGTTTTTGATTGCGTCGAAATACTAAATGCACTGGGGCAAAACAACAAAATAGAATTGTGTTGGGTACCAAAACATGAAGGTTTCGAAGGCAATGAAAGGGCGGACTGCCTTGCCAAAAGAGGATCATCACGACCTCTTATCGGCCCCGCACCATTTTATAGTGTTGCTAAAGACTACTTTGCGGTAAAGGTTAGGATCTAGAAACATAATAAATTTCGGTGCCACTGGAGCAATACTAATGGACAGAGGTAAGCTAAGAAATGTCTAACTCTCAGTAGAGCTAAATTGAAAGATTTACTCAAGCTAACCAAAGCAGTCCTAAAATTTCTTGGAAATTATTCTACAGGCCACTGTTTACTTAGATACCATCTCAAAAAGATGGGCCTATCTAATTCAGATGTCTGCAAACTCTGCGAGTAGGAGGAAGAAACTTCAGAGTACATTCTATGTCAATGTCCGGCAATCTGCAGCTTCAGACTTCTTCACTTTGAGGGAGTGGGGAGGGTGGGGGAGGCATCAGTGCCTCCTTCAAGAATATGGGACACCAAGCCAGAAACAGTGCTGAAATTCATAAAAAGTCTTAGTCTGGAAAGTTAAATCAAGGGCATGCAAAATGGGCCCACTACAAATAACAACAACAACATGGGGTCCTAAAGAAGGGTGGCAGATAAAGGGTAGGTATATTCAGAAGTAATGTTGAGGGGTAAAATATAATAGGACCAGCTCAAATATTTGACCACTTTACGATTCCATTTGCGGGAGATATAAACTATTCACGACAGTTTTGTGGGGGGACTCAGAGAAGAGTGACAGATAGGGGTAAGTGTGTTCAGAAGAAATGTTGGAGGCAAAAAAATAATAGGACCGGCTTACATATTTGACCTCTCTAGAAATCCATTTGCATGAGAGATATAAACTATTTTCGACATTTTTTGAGTTTTTTTGTATGGAAATCCAAAGAAGGGTGGCAGATAGGGGTAGGTTTTGAAAAAAAAAATGTTGAGGGGCAAAAACTAATAGAACCAGTTCATATATTTGACTACTCTACAAGTCCAATTGCGGGAAATAGAAGCTATTTTCGACAGGTCTTGCAGTTTTCGTATTTTTTGTATGGGGACCCAATTAAGGGTGGTAGTTAGGGGGTAGGTATATTCAGGAGAAATGTTGAGAGGCAAGAACTAGTAGGTCCACCAAATATATTTGACCACTCTAGGAGTTCAGTTGCGGGAGATATAAGTAATTTTCGACAGTTTTTGCAGTTTTTGTGTTTTTTGTATGGGTACTCAAAGAAGAGTGGCAGATAGAGGGGGTAGAAGAGAAACATGAAATGAGTTCGCAACCGTAGTTAAATTGTTTCGCTCTCTGCTTTCTTTGTCTCTCAAAAACCGCAACACATACGGTACTTTTAGTGTAACTACGCCAACGGAATGATAATAATTATGCTCATTTTTGTGCAATCGTAGTGTATTACGTGTATAACGCTACAAAAGAATTAGTGATGTCACCTATGCTACACAACGTTAACGTACTATTCTCTTAGGCAACGCTATATTACCCTTACACACGCTACATTTAGCGTCTATTTTCGATCCATGGTTTTTACTTACTTTTACTTGAAAGCGTTCCCGTACATTTTATGTTTTAAGCAAGGAACAAATATTATATGATCGTTGTGAGGTAATAACGGGTTCGTAATTAACGTTCAATTCAAGCAACAAAGAAAGAAATATTTTATGGTTCTATATTTCATTTCTGCACTGATTACGAATTTTAGCAGCATTTAGTTCTATACTTCGGCTTTTGATGTTTTCATCTCATGGGGGAAAAAAACAAGTAAAGATTCAGATACTTGTATGGTTAAAAGACTACGTAAAGTTATTTTTCTCTTCTCAGCTTTTTCTCCATCTTTGCTTCTCTCCACTTATGCCTAATTCGATACATTTCGATTTATAAACTCTTCCAACAAAGTTCATGGAAAACATACTACAGCGCAGTTTATGTTATGACCATGAATGACGCTGGCATTTAATTTCCTTGACATGATTTTCACGGTATACATTTTTCGCCTCTTTGCTTATCATTACTCTTGAGACTGCAACAACATTGTTGCTGCTTGAACTGCAACCTTTAAGATATGGATTGAGTTACATGAATCAAGTTTTATTAACAGCAACAGTGAAGCTATAACAAAGTACAAACTGAAGATTCACACACGCACACATATGCACACATTAAGCCTGCAAGTGTGTGTGAAGTGCTTAAAAATAAATAAATCTATTTAACTTTTAACCTTTTTGACTAATAAAAAACTGGCGCAACTTGCAACTTGTTGCTGTTGGCTTAAATGCAGCAATAATTAATAGATATTTAATAAAAAAAAAGGCTTCAATTTAACTTAGCAAAAAATAATTAACAGTAACAAATTACATCAATAAAAAAATGAAAAATGAAAGCTTAAATACGTCAAGCTTGCTATGAGCAACGGTTAATGCTTCAAAAGTATGAAGCTAGTTTATTCAACCACTAATTGTTGGGCAAAAGGTTAAAACTCTATTAATGGCAATGTTATTATTGTTGTTGTTGTTGTTGTTAGTGTTGTGGTGCATCATTTTCAAAATGTGGCGCATATTACGTTCAAAAATTGTCGATGAGTTAATTTCTTAAAAAAAAAAGAAAAAAAAAAAATGCCACGTGTTGAATATAATTTAAATGCCAATGTAGCGTGTAGTTGCAATTTAACATTAAAGAGTAAAAATTTTCTAAATTTTATTGTGACCAATAAATGATTACTTTTTATAGTAATTTTTGAAATAATAAACATGCGTGCCTCATGCGTGCTGTTTTTATTTTAAATAAGAAAATACCACCAACATACTCGTAGCTTGGAAAATGTTGCTTATAAGCTGGTAATTGTATTATAGTTGTAGGCTGCTGCTGTCTATAGAAATGAGTTAGCAGCAGCTTCTGTGCCTACCAGCTAGCCTAGAAGTAGTTTTTTTCTACCACTTTTCTGAACAACTTTAAGCGTTGCACTTAGTTTAACACACACACAGATACACACATAAACAAACGCATTGCCAGCTTAGTGCGTTGCTCGTTATAATAGTTAGCTGCTGGCTACAATATTAAGTGCGAATTTAATTCTTGTTGCTATATATTTGTCGATGTTGTTATTGTTGTTGTTGTTATTATTCTTTATTATTTCTGCTCGACGGCTACTGACCTAAATATTTGCTTGGCTTGCTTTTTGTAGCTATTTTTGTTGTTGTTCTTATTATTGTTGTGGCTAGCTATCTAGCCAAGTACTAACTAACGGTTAATACTTGCTTACTTAGCTAAAAAACTCAACAATACGAGTATTGTACAAATACTTTGTTGCTACTGCTGCTGTTGTTGTTTTTTCTATTGCTATTGCGTTCACTGCTGCATTTAACCGCATTTTATTGCTAATAGATACATTTTGCATTAATTTTAGTCAGTCATAAGCACAAAAAAAATTTAAGCTGGTAAGACTTTAAAATGGCGTTCATAATAAAACATATTCAGCTGTGTGAATTTATTTTTTTTTTTGTTTTGTTTTTTTGATACAATATTAAGCATAAACTGCGAAATATTTCGCTCGGCGTCAATTGCGTGCATACCGTGGCGCTGCATGTGTTTGCGGTGCGTATGTCTGGCATTTCAATTACTTGCATACTTACATTATTATTTTTTCTTTTTTTTTTTGCTTGCATGCTTATTTGCTTTCAATACTATGAAACACAGTTAATAAAAAGATTTTGTTGACATTTTCACATAAGTCTCGCTCATGATTTACCGTAGCAGACATAGAAATACTAACAGAAATCAAAAAATTGCGATAAACTTTTTGTGTGAAAATGGTACGAAAGTGAAAGTAGCGTAAATATAAAACTTTATGAGCGGTTTCAGTCTCGATATAAAAAGAACTTCATCCTTCATCAAAAGAAAGTAAGCATCTATTAGAAAGATTATTTTACTTCATAGAAATATATATTGAAACTTATTAAACTACAAAACTGAAGAAGTAACAAAGAACACAGTTAATGCAACACCACTGGTCTTAGCTCAAAAATCTAGACATGAATTGTACTTAGTTGGATGATAAATTTGCTATTTTGTGACTTTATTAAAAAAGTGACAAAATTCAAAGCTAAATATTCGTTTCATTCGGCATGTACCTGATATATTGGCATATGTTTTATCTTTGTACGATGAATATTAAAGGCTGTAGGTATACTCCAAAAAGTGAACAAAAACGTTGCATGTGCTTACGAAAAGACCCTCATACAAACCGTCTTGTAAAACGTAATTCTACGTAAAAAAAAAGTAGGCGATCGCAGTGAAAACTTTATGCTATGAAATAACAGCTGTTATAAATTTCCAAAGTAGCTACAGTCGGCAAATCAGAAGCGTCCTACTTTTTTAACTCTATTTATCAATATATGCGTTATTGAAAGTATAAATTGCTATTTTTTAATATTTATATATAAAATATTTGTAACACAATTACTTTGGGTAATCAGTAATCGGTAATCGGGTAATCGGTAATTGCATCGCTAATCGTTTAGTAACCGTTTCGGTAATTGGTAATCGATTGGTCATCGCTTCTGTAATCGGTTGGCTATCGCACCGGTAATCGGTTGGTCACCGCTTCGGTAATAGGTTGGTTATCGTTTCGGAAATCGGTTGGTAATCACTTGTGTAATTCGTTATCAGTTCATAATCGCTTGGGTAAACAGTAATAAGTTGGTAATCGTTCCAGTAATCGGTTTGTTATCGCTTCGGTAGTCACTAATCGGTTGGTAACCGCTTTACCAATTGGTAATTGGTTCATAATCGCTTCGATAAATGGTAATGGGTTGGTAATTGCTTCGGTAATTGCCCTTGGTAATCGCTTCGGTAATCGTCAAAAGGTTGGTTATCGCTTCGGTAATTGGTAAACGATTGGTAGTCGCTTCTGTCATCAGTTGGTAATCGGTTCGGGAATCGGTTGGTAATTGCTTCGGTAATCGGTTAGTAATCACTTCGGTAATTGGTAATTGGTTCGGTAATCGGTTAATAACCGCTTCGGTAATCTGTAATTGGTGCGGTAATCGGTTGGTAATCGCCTCGGTATTAAAAAACAGCTCACCAAACATGTTTGGGTAGCATAACCACGAAAAAAGCAATGCTGTACAATCCAACAGAAATGAACAGTTAAAAGCGTGATGATATCGTTTACAGCGTGATGATAAGCTAACAGCGTGATGATACCGTGAATCTATAGTTTTGCTCTCTACCAAAGCGGCGTAATTAGCGCGTCTAAAGAAGTTTTCACTTCAAAAATCTGAACTGCCACGATTCTCTAGTTATCGTGGTGACCGACATTGAAAACAGGGTTTCATAGTTTGATTTATATAAATAAAACAGAATGAAGACTATTTTCAAAAACCGCAAACTTTAAATTTTAAACGGAACAACTTGCAATTTCACGTACACAATTTGCAATAGTGTCAATTTATTAAATACAAATCTTCACTATTTTTGAGTTTACAACGATATAAAATTTCTTAATTCATTAAACAAATGCTATAAAATCAACAGGTAGTAAATGGAGACATAAAACAAAATCCATTAAGAAAACCACTCGACACTAACATTTGTTCAACATGAAAAGTTTTGTGGTAGAAAAAAAAATCTGCCATATATGGCAAACAAGAAAAGAGAAAAAAAAACCGAAAACAACTTTTAAACACACCCAATAAATGTCGTGGCAATTCTTAAGAAATCCTATAAAAAACTAAGAAACTTTGGGCATAAGCTAAGAAGAAAAAAAAAAAAAAATCAAGGTGTGTTTAAATTGCACGCTTATCGTATAGTTATAACTACAGAGCAGGTGAAAAACCCAACCACAGAAATCATTCATTTGTGGTAAATGTGCAAACAATTCCATATAAAAAAAAAAATACAAAAAATAAAAATTCAAACAAGTTATTAATTCAATTCAATTAATTGCCCTTGACAACAACTCACAGAGAATGCTGTGGCAACGCTTAATCAGTTCTGACAGTTCAATTCAAGTTGCAGCCAAGGAATTTAACAACTTGAACAAGAACAGCTTCATTTAGTAGAAGCAAAAAAAAAAAAAAGGAAAAAAAAAAACCATCCATTTGACGCAGAATTCCCCAAATCATAAAGTTTGGTCAGGCCAATGAGTGTTGTTGCGACTAAAAGTTTATTCAAGTCAACTAAGAGGTTATAGCTCAGAGCCAGTCTGTCAGTGATTGCTGCCAACCTTAACTCTGGGGGGAATTGCCACCGAAATACTTGTGCTGCGTTGTGAAAGTTTATTGCCACGACGCATTTGAATGACCTTGACGGCTCTGCTGTTTTCGGTTCGTTGAATTTTTTAAGCTGCCTCTCTGCACGCTTCATGTTGTTGTTGGGGCTTTTATATCAATATGAAAAAATAAAAAAAAAAAAGTATTCACAAATTGAAAGCAGCATGCAGATGCTGCATTGGCATAAAAGCAGCCACTTCTGCTTGAAACACTCCCCCCAATGCTGCGCTCACATTGTATGAACAACGCATCGCATTCAAGTCAATGATCCGCATTTTATGGCTAACATGCTGCACCATAACTTGGTGAGTGACCGATTGAGTGACTGTGCGAACAAATGTGTGAGTGAGTGAGTGAATGAATGAGTGGCATAAAACCACAGTCACTGGAGTGCCTGCCTTACTTTTTCTCTTGACTGTATTTTTAAAGCTGTGTAAATAGCTACCCTGGATTTCTCTGTTGGCCTCAATTTGTGGCAAATGCCAGTTAACAATGTTGCCAGCATGTTGCTGTTGTCGGTATTTTGAAATGGTTGATTGTTGTTGTTATTGTTGTTGTTGTTAATCTACCTGTCCAATGCGCAAATGTAAATGTCAGTCGATTACTAGCGTTTGAGCGAAATCGAACACATTTGGTCGTTGTTAAAATTGGAAAACCATTGTATGGTTTGGTGTTTTATTCGGATTATTTTTGTTGATCTTAACAGAGGGCCATACAATTTTTCTGAAAATTATATTTTTAACTTTTCAATGCTTTTGTTTAACAATATGATGCAGCTAGTTTTGGCTGTTGTGATAGTGCGCGACAGTTAGGTTCAAGCGGCTCTTCTCTTTCAGACACACTTAGGCAAATAAGGCCTGTTATAATACCAGGGGTTAATTTTCCCTTCCTGTTGAAAAAATTTAAATTCGTCATAATTTAAAGCTTACATTTTTTTTCATGCGTCAAAAGCGAGCTTTTTATTAAAGAACCCTTCAACTTCAGGTTTTTAAGCGTGATTTAAAAGAAGTGGTTATCAGTAATTGTGAAATATGTAAAATATGTCAAAATTTGCGCTATTTTCGTTGTCATGTGCATTTTTAAATATGAATTCGGTAACATCAAGTAGAACTTGAAGTTTCGTATTAAACTACAATATTTGAGCTTCCATATTCAGCAATAATAAGTTGCGCGTTTTTGCATTAGATTACATTTTAGTTACTTGAGTTATTCATATTATACAATGAATTAATTTTTGAGGAATTTAGAAAGGTTTTACTATTTAGATAACGTCATTTTGTATGGGATGTAGGCGGTGTCTTCATTAGAATGTATCAAATTTCAAACTCAGTGTGCATACTAAAAATTGAAACATATGTTTATATTAGGAATTTCAAGTCAATAAATTAATTTTTGTAAAATTTAAGGAGATTTTACCGTTTTCATAAAATCACTTCGTATGTGTTGAAAAGTTGCACAAAATATGAAGCTTTATGTTGTATGCAAATTAAGCTGCTTGACTGTACATATGTATGTGAGCTTGCCAAGTTCTACTGTTTACATTGTTTCAATTCAAAGCTATAATTCACATATGGTTTCCCACCAATTCTTCGATCCAAGACCAAACATTGTTGGTTGTATAAGGCGCAGACGGTTCATGGATATATATATAATTATTAATGATAATGGTGCAAGATAATAAATTTTCATTCATTTTTTAGACATTTTTGGTCCGCTATAGATCAGCAACGTAAGTGTAGAAAAGCTAAATGTAGATGTAGACACCCTTATTTTACATGCGCCATATAAGAAACCTAAATGCCCCGTCTAAATCTATTCTTTCTAAATACACGTGTAGAAAAGCTAAACGTAGATGTAGAGACCCTAATTCAACATCCGCATATAAAAACTTAAATGCCGCGTCTTAACCTTCACTTTCTAAACGTAAGCGCAGAGAAGTTGCTCAAACGTGCTGGGTAAAACAATCCCGGTCAAAACGGATTTTGTATTCTTTGAGTAGGTTTATGAAAAACACATTGCCATACCCTCTTTTCCACATATCAGTAAAAATGCTATATATCAGATGGTTTTGATCCTATAGACTAAAATTTTGAAATTTAATTCATATGGTTACAAGATATGTTGTGTTTAATGTGAACACCTGCCGTGTAGGCCTAATTTCACATTGTTTCATAACATTGGGACCGAATTAGGTCCCATATTATGATGACACTTCGCAACCCTTGGTGCGGGTGAAGGCCTATCTAAAACCTCTTCCATACTAAGGGGTATGGCACCCGGTTTGAGAATGCAAACCTACACCGAGCTGAATAGCTCTACCTGCGATATGGGTGATAAACCACAGCCACCACGAAACTCCCCGAAGGGACGTTCCCTAACGTCAGACTGGCAAATTGCCAGGGGCGTTCTGACTCCCGTGGTACCAGTTTTAAAGTCCTTGGTCAGACCTCGTAGCCTACGCCCCAGCTACTACCAGTTTTAGCCCATCACAGCTCTGGACTGGTTACCAAATTCGAAAAAGTAAAAGCTCAAAAGGATGATCATCGCCCAAAAAGAAAAACACACAAAACATGCACACCATATACCACATATTCACACACAATACAATTATGGATCATAAGCCACAAATACACACACAAACACCAAACTCACGCATGCAATACAACGTCGCAACAAACGTCGCATCTCAAAGACACCACAAGCATACTGATTTAACCTGGAAACTTGCTCACTAGTTGTGAGCGCATTTCCAAGATCAAAATTCCCATTGACACGCAACACAACCATTGCACGTAAATCACGAATATCCTCATAAAAAGTACACTCACGAAGCACATGCAACCAGTCCTCACGGGCTGCCCCACAATCACAACTTTCACTGTCACTCAGGTTTCTTTTATGCAAAAAAGCATTAAGAGTACCATGTCCAGTCAAAAGGAAACCCAAACTTAAGCTGAAGCTAAACTCTGGATGTTCCTTCAAAAACAGAACATGACGTATTAATTTATACGTGACCCTTACATTCACAGACTCATTCCATCTAGATCGCCATCTAGATATCACACATTCAGACAGTCTAGCTTTCCTTTCACCTTCATTCATACTATTCGCATCAGAGTGCGAAATCCAATCAAATAATAATGAAGGCACGCCTTTCTTGATCCCGTAGGCTACGCAATTGCGAATCACTACAAGATCAAGCGGAGGTACCCCCATCAAAGTCTGCAAGGCATCCGTAGACACCGTGCGACACACCGGCATGCATTCAATGAAAACGTCTCTCTGACAAGAGAGTATCCTTCGATATCCCACAGCAGAACTGACCCCGTCACCCCATATTCACCCCGTCACCCCTTTTCACTTCTAAGCAAACGGCGCACTTTACCTACAACCGACTCAAGTCGGCTTTTCATTGCCACAAGATGTGCAATGAAACCCATCTTTTCAGCCATGGTTATCCCCAAGTATTTGACTTCTGTCACATACTTGAGAGTAGCCCCATTCGCACGTACCGATGGAAGTCGATTCGGCGCTAATCTGCCTTTCAGCAACATTATCACCGTCTTTCGTCATTATCAACGTCATCCATGTCCACACTCACCCCCCTACACTTGCACTCCAATCACATACCATCGCCATGGCCTCACTTGCCTTAGCCTCCAGCTTAGCACGAGACTGGCTTTCAACTAAAACAAGGAGGTCATCCGCATACGCAAAACATTTAAAAAGTTGACTGAAGGATCCATAATGAGGTTCCAAATGAGTGGACCATAGATATACCCCTGAGGACAACCCCGCACAACGTTTATCCATACACATTGGCTTACACCAGCAACACATGCACGCCTATCGGAAAAGAAATTTTGCCAAAGTTTACTCTCCCAACACCCAACTTCATTCAATCTGGCTATTACTCTATCCCAGCACAGATAGTCGAAAGCCCCCTTAAAATCAATAAACCCCAAGACATATTTAGAGCTGCTATCACTCACCACATTCTTGACAAACGTCCACGCATCAGTCACACATTTGCCCTCACAAAGGCCCGCTTTTTCACACTCCAGAAGCCGTTCCACCATAACCCTCTCCAGTACTTTTCTAAGCACCGGAAGCAGGCTGATGCCCCGATAAGATCACGGATTACTCCTCAACCTATCAGGTGACTTTAGGAGTACAATCACTGTTGCCTTTTTCGAAACAGAGGGGGAAATAAGCCTTAGATATACATTTTTCATACAACGCTTTCAGATATTTAGGAATAACTTTTCAGATGGTTTTACCCATCTCTTCAGTCAAACCATCCATACCCGGAGGCTTACAACTTCGCAACAAACTGATACCATACTCAATCTCGTCCACTCCCAAAGCAGGAGGATCCATTTCTTCTCCAGCAGAAGAAGAAACATCACCTTCCGATCTCGGGAAGAATGAACTCAAAAGTGCACGAACACAATCACCCCATTCTGTAAGAATGGTGTCACCAAGCCGGATCGCAATCACCTTAGTAGTTTTACCCAGACCACGACATATTTTATATGCCATGTACCACGGGTCATCTCTACGCTCATACACAAAATTTCTCCATTCCTTCTCTTTCACACTCACAAGCATATGCTTGTATACTCTCATGCATGCTCTATAACGATCTCTATGCTGAGATACATCATTCTCACCATGGCAGAATTATAAGGTATGGTCATCACGGAGAGGAATGGAGTAAAAAGCAGAATAAAGCTACATTGATGTCAAAATCAGCTGTTCATCGCGAATTTCTTTATGCTCACGTTTCGCAGTTGTTTTTAGGTTAAAACTGTTACAGGTTTTTTTTTTGCAATTTTAAGACTTCTTTCACATTTTATAGTTTTTATTACACTTTTTTTATAATATTTTCACTCAAATTAGCACAAGTTTAACACCCGCGACCGCACTGTTTGCAACTTGGAGACATAAAATATTATCTTCATTTGCAATTTCTACGAAATTCGTCGTTTTGACATATATGTTGCTTCTCATTGTCCACTCTTCGTTGACGCGTGAGAGCACTCAGCGCAGCGGCCCTACCTTATCATTGTATCATGATTCTCACCAGCTAATATCGCCCTTTGGAATCTCTTCCTGAGACGCCGGAGTAGCTTTCTCTTCTCAGTCAGGTCTCGTGTCCTTCGATTTTTCTTTCGACTCCTCGTAAGCAAGGTGTCGTTGACACGCTCAACCCAAGGTTGATTTATAAGGTTGTCGCAGGGCTGATCGCAGTCTCTTCTCAGTACCCATAATTGTCAAAACCAGCCAATTTTGCGAATGACTACGAAAGAAAAACGGATGATAAAAGAGAGCACTTGCAGATTTTCTATGAGCTGTCAACTTCGATTTGACAATTATGGGTACTCGCTCTCTCCCTTGCGACAACCTTATAAATCAACCTTGGCTCAACCCATTCACCCAAAAAAGCAATTTGCTCATCCACTCTCATTCATTTAAACTCATCAATTGGAACAGTCATGGCCATCTCGTAAAGAAATACGCCATAAACTTCTCAATTGACACCCAATGTGCACCATCGCTTCACATTTACCTGATTACGCGACACATTGATATGGTTACTGTCGATAACTTTACAAAAAATGCGCGTCACTATACTCACGTCCACTTTTCAGGGGATAAGCACGGAGCGAAGCGAAGTGCGCCGGGTATAAGCTAGTATTTATATAGTTATTATATACATTTTGGCTCAAAATCATTTTAATAGTTTAAAAGAAATAAACGGCGTTGACTCTTGATAGTTATCCAATATAACTGTAGTGTTCCGAATAAAATTTTCTTATAATTTCGCTTAGTTTAACGATTTCGAAAATATTAAGAAAAAAGGGCCTTAAGATATGGTACGTTTGTGTCTACTTTAATAACTGATTGTGTAGTCATTCGATCAAAATCTATCAGCATCAGATTTGACACTTCTTGGAATTTTTAATTTCTTAATGCATACGAGTATGTAAGGCTCCACATGTATAACTGCTCCACAAATGCTTTGCTGTTACAGAACCAACAACAACAACAACAACAACGGTTTAAATTTTCATAGTCATTAAATGTAATCTACATAAATTAACAGCAGCTCTTAACATATATAAACAATTTAATATAACATAAATGCTGTTAATTGTTGTTGTTTTAATTTGTTTTTATTTTATTTATTTACTTAAATTAAAGACCTACAAAAGATACACATATAATTTAACGCAGTATCTCAACACATGAGATACATGTGAATATAGATAGATACAAGCAGACAAACCCTGTAGGAAAATCAACTAATTTAAAAGTAGTTGATAAAGTAGTTTTTTGTCAACCACAACTAGTTGAAATTCTGACTTTTTTCCATAGAACGAACTAACTTATTTTGTATGGTGATGTCCGCTAAATAAGTCAATTGACTGTCGTCTGCATATATTTTCAACTACTTGTTAAATTAGTTACATTTAAATTATTTTTTTAATTGCTTTAAAATAACCAATTAAAAACTATTATAAGCTTGTAATCTAATAAAAATTTTCAATTAAAACATGGCAACATCAGAGTAGTTGCCGCCTTAATATAATTCAAAGTAGTTCATATACTGGTTTATTTTAAACTAGTTTTTTAACTAGTTGTTTTTAAAAACAAGTTAGTTTGTTCCTATAGGGAAGTAAGTCAACAATAACGGAGATAAATTTAAAGAAAAATAAAAAGCAAAGGAAAAAAAACATAAAGAAAATTATTTTAATGAATGAATGAATGAGTGTATCCAATAGATGTCGCATGATTCATATCCGCAATGAGCACAACAAAAACAACAATGCAAATAAAGTTGAAAGTGAGTAACTTGTGGGTAAACCTAGATACTACCAGCTGTTGTTGTGCTTTAATTGTTGTTATTGTTGTTGTTGCTGTTATTAGCACATTTTATTCCATTTTAAATTAATTCATTCACAAATTAGTTGCGGTTGTTGTTGTTGTTCGGTCATTTGCTAAGCTCTTACAAACATGCATATTTATAGCAAATTATTTTATTATCACTTATGAACTACTTGAAAAAACTAGCAACTTTGTTTTTCTTTCTTTTTTTTTTCTTGCATAGACACAGTGAGCAGCAAAAGTTTTCGCATACACTTCAAAGCAACAACAACAACAATGATTATCATGTTGTTTAACATAAAAGTAAAATGCAAATTTTTTAAAGAGGAGGTTTGTTGTTTTTTGTTAAATGTGCTAAAGAGTGAAGGTTTTAATTGTATGTAAATTAAAAATCGATAACTTACAAGCCGTTAACTAACAGCTGCTTAAACTTATCTTGGCTTGAATAAAAAAAAAAAATGCTAACCGGTTTTGGCCATTTTTTGATGTCATTTTTAAGCGCATATTCTTAGCATGAATCAGCAGTACAAAATATTTGTATCTTCTAAGCATTGAATTTTTGCTTGCTTCCAAAAATGTATCGAACCTTAAATTTGGTCGCAAAAAAAAAATGGCCAACAAATGCAACGCATGCAGCAATAATTTTTGGTGTTGGCTGTACTAACATAGCTAGTTATTTTTTTTTATTACTAGCAATTATTTGCTTTCAATAAAAAAATTTTAAAGAAAATAAAACACAATTAAGACTTAACATGACTTTGTTATTGCATTTGTAACACTTAACAGACAACAGCACAACAATAATAATAATAATAACAACAACAACTGGGGTCTTAGTGCCTGCAAAAATTTCTGAAATAAGACTTGTTTTGAAATTTCTCGGAATTTTAATCAACGAAGCAGCACAAATTATTAGATTGTGTGTGGAAATTCCAAAAATAATGCCTGTATTTATATGTGTAAAAAAATTAAATATTAGACTTTGTGCTGTTGTTATTTTTGTGAGTGTTTGACTTATGATTTTTTTATATTATTGATTACAATATTTATACTTCTATATATAATATTTTAAAGCCCAACAAGAGGATTAAAAGCCGAAAATTTTATATTCTACAAAAAACTACAAAAACAAGTTGCTGTACAGATACAATAGCAGTGTCTTGGGTAAACTGATAATCTTATTAAGTAGGAATTAGTTCGATGAGGAATTCCATTAAGCTTTGTTAAAACTGGTTCCAGGTTTTTCTTTTTGCTTCAAATTTAAAAAAAAATATTTTTCTAGTACCGTATTGCACAAGAAATAAAATTTTTGTAGAAATGCAAAGAAAATATGTAAGTTAGCTTTGCAAATTTTGATTTATTACAACAAAAAAAAAAAAAAAAACTAGTAAGGAATGGAGCTTCAGCAGGGTGCCGAAGCTAAAATACCCCCCGCGGCCGTATTGCAGTATATTCGAAGTCTTTAGCAGTCCATAAAATGTTTATGCAAAAATATTTGTTTCATACGCTTAATTTTTTTTTACCCTTAACTGGCACATAGCGTAAATTGTAGATTGCTCATTATGCTACAGAATATATGTATGTATGTGCAAAATTTGATTGGTAGTATGTGCAAATTCATACCAACGGTGTAAAATAATTTCGTTTAAAATTAAGGTGCCATGGCCCCCGTTCAATTCCGCACAATTTTAGAGACGACTGACTGTTTATTATTTCAAAGAATATGGAAAATTTGGAAAAAGTCAGGACAAAGGCTTAAGAAGAAGTTTGATTTAAATTAAAAGACATGCCCCTGTCTAATGCCGCCCAATTTTGTAGACTTCCAATCACTGCTCATTATTCTAAAGATTATATTTGCAAAATTTGTCTAAAAAATTTGGTAAAGTCAAAAAAAAACGGTGTAGAAGGAGTTCGATTAGAATTAAAGTGATACGCCTCTTGTCCAATCCTAACCACTTTTGTAGGCTTAAAACTTCTCCCCAGTGAACCAAAACTACCGTTTTTTAATTCATTTATAAACCTTTTCAGGTAGAAACGTTCATTTTCGGCACTCATAAAAGAACCCTTTTTATATCATTCGTCGGACTAAAATGCCTCTCAAAAACGAACCTTATTTTGTTCGCAAATGAGTTAAAAAAGAACCATAAATTATCCTCTTTTTTGTTCGGAAATAAGTTAAAAAAAGAACCATAAAAGTTATTTTTCGGCACTCGGAAATGAACCCTTTTTGAATCAATCGCCGGACGAAAATGCCTCTCAGAAACAAACTGTTTTTTTCTTCGGAAATGAGTTCAAAAATGAACCATACAAAAGTTCTTTTTCGGCACTCGAAACCGAAACGAAATTGAACCCTTTTTGTATCAATCTTTGGACTGAATTGCCTCTCAAAAACAAACCTTTTTTTGTTCAATAATAAGTTAAAAAAAGAACCTTTTTGAATTATAAATTTTATTATTGCATAATACTATTTATAATTACATATCGATATTTTGTTAAAGAAGAAATGATTATTACTAAAATTAGAGATCATATTAATCAATGGGTTGATCGGATTAATATACCTGGGCTGGAATTCACGCATTGTGTTTTTCATGATATTGATGTTTCAAAGGGGAAAGGCGTGATTGATTTCCAATTTGACAAACTTCCAAATTATATATGAAATATCAAAATAGTTAAGTTATTAATTAAGGAATTTATTTGATTACATTTTTGCTTGGAATGTTTTCGTGGTTTTCATTCCATTTGGGCTTGATTTTAATTTTTGATAGAAATGTTGAAAATTTTTATACGTGTAGCAGTACATCCATCTCGCACTTGTAAAAAAGTTCATATGACGTTTGTACGAAGGATAACATTTTCATTTTAAGTTCCTTTATTTACCTGATTTTAGAATATAAAGAGTAACATTTATGATTCATTTGTGAACTCATTTATGAACAAAAAATGGTTCGTTTATGAGAAATTGTTTCCTACTGATATGATAAAAAAAATTATTTTTTTTTTGAACTCATTTCAGAATGCAAAAAAGAAACATAAATGATTCATTTCCGAACTCATTTATGAACAAAAAATGGTTCATTTACAAGGAAGTCTTACCTACTGAAATGATACAAAAATGATTCATTTTCGACTCAAAATAAGTTTTTAATGAATTTCGCAAAATATGCACAATTTTTCTTTATGGGAAAATCTTTCACGATTTTAATCTTTTATAACAAGCACTTTGAAGCGACAAAATAAAAAAAAAAATTCTAACTAAAAACGTTCGCAAAACTCTCACCTTACTCAAAACCCTCGCTTATGGTTCAGTGGGTCGTTATACTAAAGAATATCTGTGCAAAATTTGGTTGAAATTCGAGAAACTGTGTAGATGGAAATATATTAAAAATAAAGTGAAACGCCTCTGTAATATAATATGTATATTATGCCCCAATATAATATGCCCCAAGTAATATGTGTGCAAAATTTGGTTTAAGTTGGACAAACGGAGTATAGGCACGCCCCTTGACCAATCCCACCCACTTTTGTAGGCATAAAACTTCTCATTATACTTAAGAATGTATGTAAGAAATTTGATTGAAATTGGACAAACGAAGTATATGGAGCTAGTTTAAAAATAAACTGCCTACTAAGATTGCTTAACTACTTAAGATTGCTCAAATTACCAAGGATTAGTGTGCAAAATTTGGTTGAAGTCAGACACACGTTGTAACATAAGTTCAATTAAAAGTAAAATGCCACACCCACTTGTTTAGTCTTAAGACTCCACATTATACCCAAGAATATATGTATGGGTTGGATAAAAGATGTGTGCGAAATTTGGGTACATACAGACAAGATGACATTCAGTTTTATACAGGGTGTCCCGCAATTGAGTGCAACTATTTACGGAGCTGAAAGGTTACGTTGAGCTGAGCAAAAAATCGTATAAGAGAGGGGGTCTATTCTCACATTCTTAGGAGCTACAGGGTTAAAAAATATTTCACGACTTTGATTCACGTTATTGTTTTTGGCAAAAAAAACTAACTGACATACAAATTATTTTGATAGCTCATTTTAGAGGCAATGAAATCACCTTTCCAACGGTATATCAGCAAACCCCACCAACTTGATCGCTACCGAGCTGTAATCGTGTGAAGATGAAGTCAATCGGTTGAAAAAGTTAAAGAAATAATAAGAAATAACGACGAAAACACTAGAAGTGCTACAACAAAATTTGAATTTTTAAAAGTTTATGAACGTGGGATATCTTATTTAAGACTAAACGTTGAACCATCTTGCAACAACATCGAAGAGTCAGTTCCGTATCTAAAAGAAAATGCCGTTCAAATTGATGAGTGTTTGTTATTTGACCAAAGTATAAATTTAAAAAATTTTGTAAAAGACATGGCAAATAGCAAGAAATTCTCAGAAATTTTATTGGATGAAAAATGAATAAATTATTTCAAATGTCGTACTGACAGTTCAACCTCCGAATTTTTAAAAAATTGTAGTTTTTTCTACGCTATACCGGCACATTATGCTGTAGCCGAAAGAGTTTTTAGCCTGATGAATGCTCAGTGGACTAACGACAGGAATAGACTCTTATCTGAATCAGTTAAAAATTTTGTTATGGTTCAATTTTACTATAAAGACTTATAGCCTGTTTAGGTAAAACAAACGATACGTCTATTTCACGAACACATCGCCAAACAGGCGAAAATCAGCTGCTTTGAGTCCATGTATAAAGAATGTCAGACACAAACGAATACAGCTGACTCAGTAATGAACGAAAACCGTAACCACAGTGCGAATTTGGGTCTTTGTGAACAAAAAAAAAAATCCGGACGAAACGTAAAAATTTAACGAGAGCAAAATTATTATCGTTCTGAAAATGGAAGTTGCTGCTATGAAAAAATTAATTTTATTTTATAAGTTTATTTAAGAATAAACAAATATTTTATATCACTTTTATCAATTTTTATGTTTTTGAAACTATGAAACAATATTTTTTTTGCAATTCTTTACAACTCACATAGATATCATAGAAATTAATTTTGTTTTATTTTTTTTTTTTCTAATTACTTAATACTTACAGAAAAAAACTGTACTAATGCTTTGTTTGTATTAATAAATACATATTTTTATTTTGTTATATTCATTTTTATTGAATATTGAATATTTAAAAAAATTTTATTTTTTCAGTTCTCAAAAATAAAGTGATTGTTTTCCGATGAGTTTTTGCATTTAAGGTAGTATAGGGCTGCTCTGAAAACAAAGTGTACTCTTTTCTTCAAAAAACAATATGGTAATCCTACGTATATAAAACATGCATTAAGCTGCAATTTTATTTAACTTTTATCTTAAATTATACATACATTTCTTAAAAACTCTACGATGTCCTACAAAACAACTATAGCTCACGATTTTAAAATACAATTATGTGTTTCAAGGTGAACATTTAAAAAAAAATTATGATTACATATTTAAAAGTGTATTTCTCAGTGTAGCCAAGATATACCCTAACTTCTGAACATTTTTTTTAAAAATGAACAAGGATCATATTATAAAAATTTTGAATTTTGTATTGATAGTTCGGTCAAATCTCACAAAGTGAGTGGGACGGTGTAAATTGCGACGATGTTCATTAAATTTCACCAAACATCTCAGAAAACAGAATTTCAATGGTCATCTTTATCAAGAAGCATTCTTAAATAATTCCCAAATACGTGAACTTTTCACGTAAGCCTTTTCCGCGTCCCTAGGAAAAAATCCTACGCACTCCCATGGTTCTATGTATTTGGGTTTGAGACATAGTAATCTACCTAAGTTCATAAAATACTGGAATGATAAGCAATGATTAAGCGCCACCAAGTTTCCAGGAATGGATCGCAGTATCTTGAACTGATAATGAAGCTGCATAAGACATGAATGGTTAAGTGTCCAAAAATGTGTCGCAACCATGAATACAAGTTTTTATGAATTTTTGCTGCTTTGATATTTTAGAGCGAACAAAAATGAACACTATTTAATTGTTAACAATAAAATTTGCCCTACACCCAACCCAGGCCACATAAAAAAATTAACCCCTTGCTTAAAACAACACAACTCTTAATATGATTCACCAGTAATTAGTTAACGAGTTACTTCAATTAAAGGCAATTATTTTGTTTCGATTGCGGTTAAAATAAAAATTTTTAAAATTTTCCACTTACAATAGTAAAAAACTGAATTTGTATTCATGGAGTTGTCTTCTTTATGATTCTTACCTGAAAAATAAGAAAAGAAAAAAAAAAATAAACATTAAAGCAGTGATAAATTCCAAAGTTTCAAATAATTTAAAGAATTGCATAGAAGTTAAAAAAAAAGACTTAATACAATGTGCTGAGAGTTTTTATTATTTGCATTAATTCGAATGTTCGCTTAAATTGCAAATTAGTAGCAAATATAAAGCAATGCATATTAATGAAAAATTTGTTGCAATTCAAACGATAAGCTGTAAAATTAATGTTTATGGAAATAGTATTCGATGTAATGGTGGTGGGTGGCGATAGAGGTGGGCAGCAGCATCAATTGAAGGCATGGCTTGACCTCTTGAATTTAGGCGAAAATAATTTATTTAGCTAAACAGATTATTGATATTTACATTATAATTTGAAAATTTTTGCATTCAATTAAAAAGCTTATTAAACACATCAGGGTCAGTACTGACATAAACGGATAAATTGTATATAAACGCTCATAAATGAGAATATTACTTTGATTTACTTAAACTCAAACCAGACATTGTCTGTACTTTTAATATAAAGCCGTTTTATGCAAATTAGTGTTAAAAACTCTTGTTAGAAATTGACTACAATACATAATCAAATCTATAAATACGAGTAGATTTATAATTAATTCAAGCATTGCAAATTCAAAACATTTCATTATAAATATCTAAATTTTTGTTTAAACATATATTTTCATTTAGTGCAGCTTTTACAGATAAATTCAAATATTGTATTTACTGCAATTCGCTATTGCTACAAAGTATCTAAATTTTATGTCTAGCTTGGCCATCTGCACATTTTTTGGGCGAGAAAAAAAAACAATTTTTTAATGGAAATTTTAACGGATGCTTATAATATTTCATGATTGTATATTTATTCATGCAACACATGGATTTTATTTGCTAAGAAGAAACAAAAAAAAAAAGAACCTTAATATTTGCACTTGTATTAATTTTTAGAGAATTTTTATTTTTTGCACAGCTATGAAGAATAATGTGTGCAAAAACAAATTTAAAATTAATTTGCTATGAACACTTGTAAACTACTATTATTTGGAACACGCGTTGAGCTTTTAAAAATGAGTTTATGCAGTGGCGGTCATAAGTAATATTTTGCTCATTAAGTTTTATGGGTGTGTGTGACAAAGATTAGTTCGTTAAATTTTAGATAGTAAAATTGTTGAATTAACATGTTTAGTAAAAAGATTAAGTACTTATTTATAATTATTTATAAACTTTAACTTATTTATAAACTAAGTGTTAATTTTGAATATAAGAGAACTTTTAAAATTAGAGGCATGTTACAGACTTTAGTTATTTCACACTTGTTTTCAAACTCGTGTTAATGGAATAAGCAAGAACTGAATCAAAGTCCAGAATTTTTATTTTTATTTAACTTCCTTAGGCGCGTTGAGCACTTTTTGGTAGAGAGCAAAACTTTAGATTCGCGATATCATCACGCTGTTAGCGATATCATCACGCTGTTAGCGTAACAAAAATTATTGCTGTAGAGCATTCCTTTTACGAGATTACCTAGCATCGACTAAGCCGAAGACCGAAGTGATTATTGAACCGATTACCAGGCCGATTACCGAAGCGATTATCAACCGATTACCGAACTAATTTCCGATTACCAAGGCGATAACTTAACCAATCACCGATTATCTAAGCGATTACCAACCAATTACCGAAACGATTACCAACTAATTACCGAACCAATTACCGATTACCAAAGCGATTACCGAACCAATTACCTAACCGATCACCAACTAATTACCGAACCAATTACCGATTACCGAATCGATTACCAACCGATTACCGAACCAATTACCTAAGCGACTACCAACCGATTACCGAACCAATTACCGATTATCGAAGCGATTACCAGCCAATTACCGAACCAATTACCGAAGCGACTACCGAAGCGATTACGAACCAATTACCGATTACAGCGATTGCCAAAGCTATTATCAACCGATTGCCGAAGTGATTATCAACCAATTACCAATTACTGAAGTAATAATCAACCGATTACCCATTACCGAAGCGATTACCAACCAATTACCGAAGCAATTACCAACTGATTACCCACGAAAATACCAAGTCATTACCGTTTACCGAAGCGATTACCAATCGATTACCAAATACCAACTGATTACCGATTAAAAAAGCGATCAACAACCGATTACCGAAGCGATTATCAACCGATTACCGAACTAATTTCCGATTACCAAGGCGATTACCTAACCAATCACCGATTATCGAAGCGATTACCAACCCAAATACCGAAACGATTACCAACAAATTACATAACCAATTTCCGATTACCGAAGCGATTACCTACCGATTACCGAACCAATTACCGATTATAGAAGCGATTACCAACCAATTACCGAAACGATTACCAACTAATTACCGAAACAATTACCGCTTATCAAAGCGATTACTGAACCAATAACCGAAGCGATTATCAACCAATTACCCACCCAAATACCGAAACGATTACCAACTAATTACAGAACCAATTACCGAAGTGATTACCAACCGATTACCGCACCAATTTTCTAAGCGATTACTGATTACTGAAGCGATTACGAACCAATTACCAAAGTGATTGCCAGCCGATTACCGAACCAATTATCGATTACAAAAGCAATAACCAATAGATTACCGAACCAATTAACGAAGCGATTACCAAAGCTATTATCTACCGATTACCGAAGTGATCATCAACCAATTACCAATTACCGAAGCGATTACCAATCAATTACCGAAGAGATAACCAATCGATTACCAATAACCGAAGCCATTACCAACTGATAACCGATTACTAAAGCGGTCAACAACCGATTACCGAAGCAATTCCCAACCGACTACCAAAGTGATTGCCAACCGTTTACCGAACCAATTACCGATTACAGAAGCAATAACCAATAGATTACCGAACCAATTAACAAAGCTATTACCAAAGCTATTATCAACGGATTACCAAACCAATTACCGTAGAGATAACTAACCGATTACCAATTACTGAAGCGATTACAACCGATTACCGAAGCAATTACCTACTGATAACCCAAGAAAATATCAACTCATTACAGTTTACCGAAGGGACTACCAATCGATTACAAATTACCGAAGCAATTACCAACTGATTACCGATTACTAAAGCGATCACCAACCAATTACCGAAGCGATAACTAACCAATTACCGATTACTGAAGCAATTACCAACCGATTACCAAGTACCGAAGCGAGTATCAACCGATTACCGAACCAATTCACGCGTAAATTGATAAAAAGGGTTAACAAAGTAGAAGGTGTCTGATTTGCCGACTCTGGCTACTTTGGAAATACATAACAGCTATGTTATTTCATAGCCTTAAGTTTTCACTTCTGTTGGCAGCCCCCCCCCCCCCCTGTCCCCACTACCCACTTTTTTATTTATAAAGGCTTTTTGCAGGAACTATAACGTTTATTAATTTTTTCCAAAAAAATCACAAAATAATTGTTATTTATATTATATATAATAGACATTCTTTCATATTTCAAACAACAGCATACACACAAATTAGCTGGTTTTATAAATACAAGACTTTATTGAAGGTTCGCTCACAATAAGTTGTAAATATTGTAAATTTTGTAAAAAATTTATCACAAATACATCACATCGTGAATACCCCTATTCTGGATTTTTATGAAGATGAACGTTACTTTTTAATTTTTTACCTGTAACCTTTGTATTCATCATAGGCCCTTATCATGAGTTGCTTTCGACGTTCAATCTTCGCTGGTTATCGAAATGCGAATATCGAATTTGTATTATTAGCACTGCAACCCTGTCAAAATTTTCGTTGTTCGTCGTATTTTCCTTTGAATAGAATTTTGCTTTCGATGCGGGTCATGCTGAGTGTTAATTGTTAAAAATGTAAGTATTTTATGACTGTCTTTTGACGACTACAAACCAATTTTTAACTATTTTTGTAAATTTTGTGCAGCCCAAAGGTGGTAAGCAACAAATCGCACAACTTTTGCCAATTTTGATACGCTTTGAATTGATCTTGCTCGTGCGCATTGATTTAGCAGTTCGTCTGTAGTTGTCATCAAACCTAAAACCGCCTTCCTGGACAGTCAGAAGAAGTTCTGTAGAGGTCTGTAAGCAAATTTCTAAATGTTGTGGACGTCAAAACTTGTATGAAAGGCTGTTCTTTATCTAAAGCACGTTATAATACGATATACAAAATTTTTCGATCAGGCCATTCTACTATAGTCTCGAATCTTCGATTAAGTGAGCTTGACCGAGATCGAGCCAATGCCATTTTTTTACACAAATACTCAAAAAGGCGCAAGTAGTCGCAAAAAAATTTGGTACCACCCGAAAGAGGAAAGTTTGAAATGTGGGCTTATGAGCATTTTTCATGGAATTGAGTGGATTTCAAAAAATTACAGTTCATTAAAATTTAGACATTGTTTAGGAAAAAACACAAAAAACTTACAAATTCAAACATGCGTCACGGTACCAAGAATAATAATTTTAAAAAAACAAAAACACTGAACTGACCCCGTATTAATAAGCTTTCATTGTGTAAGGCTTCATTAAATATGTTTTAGAATTAAAGATTTAAAAGGCATTTTTATTGAGTAGTGTAAAATCTTTAAAAATTTCTTTCAAAAAGCGCCATCTTTGGTTGACCATGGAGACTACATCATACGGTAATTTAACAAACAAACCCAATTTTCTGCATAAGAAATGTGTCTAGATTACAAAAGGATTGGGAAAAAATTTAAGCCCCGTAATTTTCAGTTTCAGTTTCGATACTCGTTCAATCAGTAAAAAATTCAACTTCAATGAAAGTAAAGGTATATTTTGAGTACTTATAACTTAATAATTCAGAACGTTACTGACATTACTAGATTAATCGGTAGAATTCTCACTTGCCGCAAAGCAGTGAGAAAAGTGACACATTTTTATCGATTCACTTTTCGCATAGAAACACTTTTTTAAAAGCTTCCATTGAAATGAAATCGGAACATGTGACAGATAATCGAACTGAAACGAACGAATTGAACAGAGGTCGATTCAGATTCGTACAGAAACATTGCTGGTGAAAGTGACGTCAGAGTTACAGGAACGAGCCACTGATCCTTTGTAGGCGCAATCTTTATCGCAATATTCCTACTATTGCAACATATGGCCAAATCGCTTGACATGAACAGCAGCATTTCGATGATGATGATAAAGATGATGACGACGTAAAGTAGTTAAAGTCTCTACCTGGAGGGAGCAATTTTGTAGTGCCTACGCGTAGCGCGTGCCTATGTAGTAGTATAGTAGTAGCGTTGGCGGTAAAAAAATCCACTCATGACATGATTTTTGAAAACATGCAAATTTTATTTAAAACATATGCTGCATATTAAAGATTTAACCATTATTATTATTATTATTTATATGTATGTATCTGCAAGATTCTGCAAAATTTTTATTGCAGTAACAAAAGTTTACAAAATCAACAAATTTTGCGGCAAGGACTGCTAAAGTAAGAAGTTCAGAGTACTTCTACAGGCACTTAAGCTTACACATACACTCGAACACGCACTCATATACGTATGGGAGAGTGTAGAATTCAGTGAATCTGTGTGATGTTGCCAATGTGTGTGTGTGAGTAGCGCTGTAATAGCTGGCATGAAACAGCTTGTAGACCGACCACAAAAGCAAGCAAGTCTTTCATTTGGCTCATTCTTGGGTTCATTTTTTTTATTATTATTTTTTTTTTAGTTTTTTTGAGTTTTTGTTTTGTTTGTTTTATATGTTGCAGTTGTTTTATATATGTATATATATATATATATATATGTATATATTTTTGCCCTCCCATAAGCCCACATTTTTCGATTTTTTTGTGCTGCCCACTTGTGTTGTTGTGTTAAAGTTTTTGTTGTTTTTGTTGTTGTTGTATTGAATTTTATTGTTGCTGCAGTAAGTAGCGCAGCGAAGAAGCTCAAGTTCAACAACCTGCAAATGGGAATTGAAATCTGGAAGCTCCATCAGCAGTAAAAAGTAACAACAACAATAACAACAATTACATCAACAACATTGCTAGCAAAACAAGAAAAATAAAAAAAATTGGCATCACACAGAAGAAGTTGCTTTGGCGTTCGTACGCTCTCTCAAGTGAAGCTCCTTGACTGCTCACGATTGTTGTTGTTGCTTTTGTTGTTGTTGGCTTGCGCTTCTACACGCTTTGTTTTGTATCTGCAGCAATTCGACTGCCATCCATAAGCTATCTTTTCTTGTACTGGTTTTTTATTTGTATTTCTTGACTTTTTCCTTTTATACACATATTTATACGTGTTTGTTTTTTTTTTTTTTTTAAATATTTTATTAACATAATTTTTAGCTTTGCCTTTGATTTTAAGGGTTCATTATGTGCTTTTTTGTGCTTTTTTTTACAACAAAAAAAAAAAGAAGAAGAAATTTTTGTAAAGCTTAAAAATTGTTACTTGTAGTTGTTGCTTTCCTAATAGCAGCTCATTAAAAACTTTCCTAATGCAATGCAAACCTAAGCTAAAAAAAAAAAAACAACAACAACAACGATAACAACAACACAAAAACAATTTGTTTTGTCTGCCTTTAACGCTGATTAAAAGCTTGCTATTAATTATTAAAGCTACACATAAAATAACAATGAGTAAGGAAAGCCTTAAAAAAAGCACAAAAAAAGCACACAAAAACAACACACAAGTTACACAGTCTCAATTTTGCCTCAAGTAGCTGGAAAATTTTAAACTGTTTAAATGCTTTTCTTAGGTGTGCACAAGGAAAACAAAAAGAAAAAAAAGGGGGAAAAAAATTCAAAAAATCACCGCATTTCTGGCGGCTATTTGCAAGGTCAGTGTGAACAAATTTTTTTAATTTCTCAGCTCATGCCGCACAAATGGTGCTGCTTTCACGCTATGATCGGCCACTTAAAAAAAAACAACAACAATAAACACAAAAGAAGCATTAAAAACAACACTAACACCCATGATCAAACAACAAGCTTCAGGCAAGGCGTAAAAATGGCAAAAATTTGCTACTGAACAAAAAAAGGGTAACAAAAAAAAAAAAAAGAAAAATTAGTAAAAAAAGCGGCAGCTGAGTATTAAGCGCCAGGCCCCGCAGCGTGACCCTGTTTAGAAGTGTTGCTTGATTATACCCTGCTTTACTCTAACTCTTTTTAACTCTCTACCTCTTTTATGCCCCTAGAGACACGTATTTAAATTTGTTGTTATATTTTTTTTCAGTGTCCTTTTTTCGTCCTTTAAAAATTTGCTACAACATTTACTGACCGCTGCTTGTACACTCGTATCAATCTTGTTGTTTTTATTATTATTGTTTATAAATATAAAAATTATGCTTTATTTTTTCCCTTCACTGTATTGTTTTGTTTTTAAATTTGGTAACCTAACTTTTTGCTCTTTTTTTTAAGAACACGTAATAACATTTACGTGTCAGTCACTACTCACCACCCACCACCCACTCAGCTATCGCCGAAGACCACCCATCCACCCACCTGCATCGTCCTTCGTTGCTCTATTTGAATTGCTTTTGCTTGTCGAAGAAATATTTCCAGACAAATTGCTTATTGTGTGGAAAAAAAATTACGAAAACGTGTGGACAGCTTGTGCTACGTAGCATTTTGGCGCTGTCGACTGGGTGACGCATGACTCTCACTGTCTGTGTGTGTGTGTGTTTGTCTGTGCGTGCGTGTCACCCACTTGTTCTCTGGCTCTTGGTCTCTGCCACTCGTATATATACGTCCTTGAGTTTTTGTATTTATTGCTGCTTTAAGTTATTTTGTCATTTTGTCATTTTTGCATTTTTTTTTTTTTTTTTTTTGGTATTTTTTGTCTTTTTGATCCTCCTGGATTCGATACCCACGTCGGTCTCGTTGTGCTTTCGGTCAGTACGTTCGCACGCACGCACACCATCATCATGAGAGTCTTAAGAAAACATTTCACTTCTTTATTATCATTATCATTGTCTGTAGTAGTGTTGCTATAGCTCCTTGGAAGCTGACACTGATGAGCTTCATATTGTGGCATGGACGCGTCGGTTAGACGCTGCTTCTTGGTTGCCATGGCTTGATTGTTTGAGGTTCAAAAGTTGGCAAGGGTTGTCTTGCAAGGCTGGCTGTGTGTGTGTGTGTTTGTGTTTATAAAGAGATCGGATTTATGGTTTCAAGTTAAAGCTTTAAGCCAGCTCTTGAATTAACAGCTTTAGAAACTTGTTCAACTTAAAGCTTCTTTAGTTTTCTTCCTTTTTAGTTTAATCGCATTATAGTACCTAGATGCCTTTGGAATTTGGCATTGTTACATTCGTAGTTGAAAAAGTGCTCTGAAAATTGATTCAAAAGCACGCTGTTTCGAATCTAGCATCTACACTGAGAAAAAAAAAAACAATAGGTAAACCACCTAAGTCGGCTTGGGTAAATAGAATTGTATGGGAATTATAAACTTATGCTTATTCACCTAAGCAATTTATTGTTTAATACATTGCTTTGAAAGCATATACTTCGATACCTTGCCAAAAAAAAATATTTGATGCACAAATGTTAACAGATGCTGTATTAACAGTTGCAGTATGTCGCAGTATTCTGTTGATAGTTGCAGGACAGCTTCAGTTGTAATTAATATTGAATAAATCACTCAGCGTAACGTAGGAGTTTGGCTCGAAGCTAATGTAGTGACTTCATACACAGTGGTATCGGTGGTTGTGGGTTCGAATCTCAACGGCATGCGAAGGTAACATTTTTGTATTTGATATTTAATTTAATTTAATTTAATGTTCTTGTTATAATATACGTCAAGCAGCAAGAAAATTCGAGAAGTCATTAATTTCTAAGAAAAAAACTTTAATGATAAAAGAAAAATCTGTGTTGTTGCCGATTTCAGGCAAGCAAATCACAGAACGAGAGACGGCAACTTAAAAAAAAAAGGAAAACAAAAAAAACCAAAACCCGAAAAAAAGTTATATTTTGAAATTCAATTTTTTTTTTAAAGTAGTATATAAAAGATTACGAAATACTTGGTTAATTTATCACCCAATAAAAATTGACAAGTCAACATGTAAAACTTAGGCGTTTTGATAAAGTACTTGGGTGGCTGAAAACTGGCAAAACCATTTTATAAATTATGCTAGGTTTTTTTTCAATTTAACATAAGCTTTTTTCTCGGTGTAGAAGGCTCAAAAGTCAACTTGTAAGTCAATGAGTTCCAGACCCAAGTTGAACCATTAAACAAATACCGTTTTGTTCCTTTGCCTCAGAAATGAGCGCCGCAGGCTAAAAATTTGTATTGAAAATCGCTGCAATTTGTAATAAAATTTTTTTAATGAATTGTTGATATCATACAGAATGAGCGCCGTAGTAGAACATTTATTATTAAAAATCATCGCGACTTATGAATAATGTACGAATTTTATCATAATTTAACTTCAACCTATGAGAGTTAAGGCTGATGTATTTTTAACGATAATTTTAAACTGTTTTTCCTTGTAAATTTAATCATTTCGAAATTTTGTGAAATGAGCTTGATCCCATAAGCTTACGTGTGTTTAGGTTAGGTTAGGTAGAGGCGGCAGCCGGTGTATATGAAATACATACACCAGCTCACTTAGACCAGATAGATCCATTGTGATACCGCTGCACATAGGCTTTTATTAATAATGGAACCAACTTGAGCTCCTGATGAACCCTTTTAGATGCCTGACATCAGTCGTTGACAGGTCGTCAAGCTCATGAAAGAAGAAAGTGCCTAAATATTTGTGCCTTCTTCTGGCTAGCGCAGGACAGGAGCACAGAAGATGGGATATGGTTTCTTCATCTTCCTTGTCTCTGCAGCTTCTACAGAAGTCATTTGAGATTACTCTTAACCTGTAGGCATGTCTGCCTATCAAGCAGTGCCCTCTCGATCGCCCGAGATCTAGTGTCGGCCAAATAAGCCTTGATGCTCTGCATGTCGAGAGTTCAGCCCACCTAAACTGTTGGCTTTTGATATGATATTGTTACTGATTAGCAGCTTGAGAGTCGCTAACGGGATACCCGGTGGGTTCACCATGATAAGTGGCGCTCGTGTCCCATTTCTAGCGAGCTCATCTGCCTTTTCATTACCTTTTATGCCTTTATGCCCAGGTACCCATATAAGGTTGATGCTGAAATAGTTCGACATTTCACCTAATGAATTCTTTGGCTACTTGTGAGTTTGTGGCTACTTGTTCCAACGTTTTTATCGCAGCCTGACTATCAGAGAAGATACAAATTTCCCGTTTAGAGACAACATTTTTTAAAAGCCATGATGCTACCTCCCCTATTGCCATCATTTCGGCTTGAAACACACTACACAGTGGTCAGGAAGCCTACGAGCCAGAGATACCCCAAGCTCTTTTGTGTAGACCCATCTGTATAGAAATATAGACACCCTCGTTTCCATGCTGCACCATTGACCCAGTATGTTCTAGGTGGAATAAGCGTACCATACCTTCCTTCAAAGGAAAGCGAGGGTTACTGCAAGCCCTTGATGAAATGAAGTTGAAGTTATTAAGTATGGATTAGGGACCCGTTGTCATGCTTTTCCATACTCCCAGTTTTCTAGGTCTTATCGCCAAATAGTCTGCTGTCTGTTTGGCAACCAGGTCCAGTGGTAGAAGATGAAGTATGGTCTCTAGGGCTGCAGTCGGTGTTGTTCTCAGAGCATCGCTAATGCATATAGATGCCATTCTCTGCACTTTTTGAAGTTGTTTCATATAAGTGACCTTGTCTAAGGACGGCTACCATATTACTACTCCATACAGAAGAATAGGTCTTATGACCCCAGTATACAGCCAGTGAACGATATGAGGCGAAAACCCCCATCTTGTTCATATGGATTTTTTGTAAGTATAAAGTGTCATTGTGGCTTTTTTAGTGCGCTCTGCTATGTTTAACTTCCAGCTGAGCTTCTATCGAGTATAAGCCTGGGTTCTTTGCGTTATTCGCAAGGGACAAAACAGACCCATTTAGTTTGATTGGTGTTAAGGACGGAATTTTATATTTCCTGGTAAATAGGTCTAGCTCTGTTTTAGCCGGATTAATTCCAAGACCACAGGGCTTGGCCCATTGTTCAAGTCTGCAAAGGGCTCTTTGCATAATGTTGCATAGAGTAGTAGGAAACTTGCCTTTGACTGCGATTGCTAGGTCATCGGCGTAGGCTGCCACTACAAATCCATCTCTTTCAAGAGATAGCAGTACGCCATTAACTACCAAATTCCAGAGGAGTGGAGAGAGGACACCTCCTTTAGGCGTACCTCTTGAGACAGATCTAATGGCGCTATATGCGATTGAACTATTCTACTGTTGAGTAGCTTGTCTATAAGCTCTGTAATGATCTTATTCACGCCTAGTCCGACTACGTGTGCTTAACAGAATCGTCAGATGCTTTGATGAATGGGCTTAAATGTTAAAAGCTTTACGTGTTTTTCGTACTATTTTAGTTTTAGTAGCCCAAAAGGGGTGGTGAAACGGCTTTTAAAGCTTATTTTCATTATTTTCCCATAGAAAAAATTCTCCAAGGGGGGAAGGGGGCTAAAGCCCTTTCAGACCGTATGCAGATCCGCCACTGAGCTCGGTCAAAGTCCTTTCAAGGGCTTGTTTTCTTTTATCTATCTAGTTCCCTTGACTCACTTGACTCACCTGATTCAGTTGGTCAACTTGAGTTGTTTGACTCAATTGGCTTAACTGTTTTTTTTTCACCTAACACAGCTGAACTAACTCACTTGCTTGCTTCACCCGACTCACTCAGGAGTTATTTGGCTCATTTAACTTTCTTTGCTTATGTGGCAAGCTTCCGGCACTTTGTGTTTTGCTTGTCTGACTAACTTTGATTGCCTGACAGCTCACTAGAATCATGATGATCATGATCATTATGATCAAATGGTTTAAAGAGGTCTGACAGTGCTGTGCACATACTTAATATAGTGTTATTTTTTTAAAAATTAACTCATAAAAATGAAACTGCAATGTCAAGGTCGTGTAATAAAAGCATATGCTATAAAATATAAAAACAAAAAATTAAATTTCGCTACATATTTTAAAAGCACTAATTTAATATTTTATACACAAAGGTAGTAAAAAATAGCCATAAAAAAAAGACGGCAAAATTCAACAACAAAGACCAAAGTCGACGACTCTCTTTTATATTATGATAAGTAATGACAGTTATTGTTGTTGTTGTTGTACTTGCTTTATTTGGCTTGTGGTGCTCTTATGTGTTGCTCTTATGTGATGCTCATGAATCTAAATTATTGCCTAAATAAGTATTTGATTTTTTTTTTATATGCATATTTATTGTGCGTACACACTTTAATGCCGCAACAACAACAAAAATAACAAGAACAGCAAGATCAACATCAGCAGCAACAACACAATTGACAACAACAAAATTCGGTACAAAAAATATATATCACTCCCCACGGTTTAGACGCTTATATAGCACGCAGCAGCAGCAGTAGCAGCAGCAGTAGCAGCAGCAACGGAAGTACCAACAAATGCCGCCATGAATTGCGTCAAACCGGATGTAAGTGCTCAGCATACAACAACTGCAGGGAATGAAAACAAAAAAAAAAAAAAAACACAACAACTAAAGCAGTATAAATCTAAAACCAAAAATCATGCTTGATTCCGGCATTCAACAATAACAACAAATAGCAACAACAAATAGTTAAGCATGGAACAGCAATAAATAAAAGAGCAACCAATAAAATGCAGAACAAAGAATAGATAGAAACGAAAAAAACCACAAAGAATTCGTAAAAAACAAAAAAAAAAAACAAATAGCGCATAAATAGAAATAAATGCAAATCGAACCAAATCGATTTAATAGCGTTAGCTGGTTGACTGGCTGGTTGGCCATTCAGCGAACACACTCAGCTACAACGTTGAAAATTTGCTGGTTTGAGTCTAGGTTAAAAAAAGAACATCACAAAAAGTTACCACATTTTTATGGAATTTTTCGAAGTTATCTTGTTGGTTGCTGCTGCTTGCTACTCAAAGCCACTCCTGCTTGAAGGCTGCTTTGCGCCAGCTTAACATATGGCTTGTTTTATGTTGTTTTTGCTTTTATTAAAATTTGTTGTTTTTGGTTTCTTTTATGCCAAAAATATTATTCATAAAAATAACAAATAATCATTAGAATAATTTTAATGGTCCTCGAATTTTGTTGAGTGCTATTTTGATGAGTTGTTTTGAGGTTGTGTGGTGTGGCATGATTGTTGATTGCGTCATAGTTGTGTAGCTCAAGTGGGCGGTCATGGCGCAGGTTATGGGTTTAGGTGATGCTTGTATTTTCATTTGACTAGATAGTGTTTGCCTTTGAATTAATTTACTTACTTTTTAAGCTTAACGCCTATAATTACACTAGGCAAAAAAAAAAAAAAAAATTGCAAATAATTACAATTAAAATTTGGAAAAATTATAGTATAGTACATTTACAATGATTTTGATTCTTAAAAAGCTTCTATTAGAAAAAACTAGACACAGTTTCCTAAGATTTTGAAGTGACAATTTTTTTGTTTGATATATTTTGTGATGAATTTGTTGTTAAAAATAAATGTAATTCAATGTTATGTTTAATAAATAATCGCAGTTACTACTCAGATTCGTTTCCATAAACGATACAATATTACGTTCGTGATTTTGGCACGAACCAAACTAACAACCATAACTAGAAGATAATCAGCTACTGATGCATTTAATGCATGATTTTTTTTTAATACGAAAATATTAATTTTTTTTTTCTTAGATTTTGCTATTTTGTGACTTTATTAAAGTAGTATTTAATTCAAAGTTAAATATTAGTTTCATTCGCCATGTAACTGATATTTTGACGTATAGTTTGTCTTTGTACAATGAATATTAAAGGCTGCAGGTATAGCCCAAAAAGTGCGCAAAAAGTTGAATACGCTTGAAAAAATTTGCAAAAAAGAACAAAAAAAAAAACCGCGTTGTAAAACTTAATTCTACGTCAATATTAATTAAAAGAAATGTTTAAGAAATTTGCTTATATTTTTAATTTTATTTAAAATGAGTTTGACATAACTAAAGCACAAATCCATGTTTGCAGCATTTAATCCAATAAAAGTTTAAGCATATTTTATTATGTTATTTTTTAATTTTTTTTATTAAAACTTATGTAAAAATATTTGATTATTTTATAAAATATGACGACAAGCAATTATTTCCTGCAAATTACAATTTTTTTACAATAATGCATGGAACACATAACGACGGCAACGACGTTAGCCATCTGTCAAATTTATTTTACATGTATTTCTTATCGAGGTGAGTTTGGTGAATATGTGTTAACGACATTGTTGTTCTTGTTGATGTCGTCGGTATAGAATTATTTCTATTTTGACAGACGACAAAAATTGCTCTTTTTTCATTGCTTAGAGAGCATGTCAAAAGCTTTATTCATTTAATAATTTGGCTTTGCGTGTGGGAAAGCTTTTTGTAGCGTCGCTTTCAAAATAATCAAGTAGCCATCGGTATGACTATATTTCTCTCTTTTGTCGTGTAGTAAAGCCGTTGCCGTCATCAATGTGTTCCATGCATAATGCTAGAATATACGCAAATTTGCTGCGACAAAACTAAAGCCTTGACTTCAGTCACTCACTGTTTGAGTGCATTTTTTAGCAATTAGCAATGTTACTTTATACCATCTTGAATAAATAACATTTATTTGTGAAGCAAAATAGATTGCATACAAAAAAACTTAACACTTCAATTGGCCGTTGGGGATTATTTATCCAGGTTAGACAATTTACATATATAACAAAAAGTAGGCAGTGTGTGGACTGCCGACCAATGTGAAAACTTAAAGCTATGAAATAAAATAGCTGTAATGAATTTCCAAAGTAGCTAGAGTTGGCAAAATCAAACGCTTTCGACTTTTTTTTTATCAATCTATGCGTAATTGAATAAACGGCTATTTTTATAATTTTTATATATATAACATATTTCTAACACAATAACTTTGATTTGGGTATCGGTAATTGGCTCGATAGTCGGTTAGTAATCGCTTCGGTAATTGTTAATCGGTTGGTAATCGTTTCGGTAATTGGTAATGGGGTGATAATAGCTTCGACAATCAGTTGGTAATCGCTTCGGTAATCGGTTGGCTATTGCTTCGGTAATTGATTGGTAATAGCTTCAGCAATCGGTAATTGGTTCGGTAGTCGGTTTTGTTATCACCTCGGTAATCGGTAATTGGTTCGGTAATCGGTTGGTAATCGCTTCGGTAATTGGTTGGTAATCGCTTCTATAATAGGTAATCGGTAATCGTTTGGTAATCGCTTCGGTAATCGGTAATTAGTTCTGTAATCGGTAGGTAGTCGCTTTGGTAATCGGTAATTAGTTTGATAATCTGTTTGAAATCGCTTTGGTAATCGGTATTTAGTTTGATAATTGGTGTGAAATAGCTTTGGTAATCGGTTGGTAATCGTTTCGGTAATCGGTAATTAGTTCGGTAATTGGTTGGTAGTCGCTTCGATAATTGTTTCGGTTATAGGTTGGTAGTCGCTTCGGTAATTGGTTGGTAATCGCTTTGGTAATCGGTTAGTAATCGCATCGGTAATTGATTGGTAATCGCTTTTGTAAACGGTAATCGGTTTGTAATCGGTTTGGTAATCTGTAACCGGTTGGCAATCACTTCGGTAATCGGTAATTAGTTCGGTAATCGGTCGGTAGTCGCTTCGGTAATAGGTAATTAGTTTGGTAATTGGTTTGTAATCACTTTGTAATCGCTTTGGTAATCAGTAATCGGTTGGTAATCGCTTCGGTAATCGGTAATCGGTTGGTAGTCGCTTTAGTAATCGGTAATTAGATCGATAATCGGTTTATAATCGCTTTGGTAATCGGTAATTGGTTCGTAATCGCTTCTGTAATGGGTAATCGGTTTGTAATTTTTTGGTAATCGGTTGGTAATCGCTTCGGTAATCGGTAGGTAGTCACTTTAGTAATCGGTAATTAGCTTGATAATTGGTTTGTAATCGCTTTGGTAATCGGTAATTAGTTCGGTAATTGGTTGATAGTCGCTTCGGCATTTCGTTCGGTTATCGGTAGGTAGTCGCTTCGGTAATTGGTTGGTAATCGCTTTGGTAATCGGTAATTGGTTCGGTAATCGGCTGGTTATCACCTCGGTAATAGGTAATTGGTTCGGTATTCGGTTCGGTAATCTCTTCGGTTTGTCCGATGCTAGGTAATTCCTAAAAAGGAATGCTGTACAGCAAAAATTTCTGGTACGCTTACAGCGTGATGATATCGCTAACAGCGTGATGACATAGGTAATCTATAGTTTTGCTCTCTACAAAAAAATTGCTCAACGAGCCTAAAGATGTTTTCACTTCAAAAATTTATTAAATGGCCAAAAATAAAAATTCTGCCCTATTCAGAGTGAAATTTGCAATAAATTTGATAAAGGCGAATCATGACATATAATAAAAAAAAAAAATCCCGAACTATAGGCCGTTTTCGTACCACCTCCGTGGTTCCTTAGTTACAACACATGGGTACATGGTACCCACGAAAGACAACAAAACGTCAGGATCAAGCAATGATTGCAACAATAAAAAAAGATTAATTTTTATTAGCAAGATATGCATTCAAAGTGAATTGCTTTTGAATATTTTGCGTAGATCCATTCATCACCACGAACCGTGGACGCCAGCTTAGTAACATACATGAGCTTAAAAAAGCCATTTATTACTCAAAAATATGGTCGAGCACGGTTTGGATTTACAAGATTTACTATTGCGAAATGGCAAACTTGGGATCCCCCATCTTGGGATCGACCGAATTTATAGGGTTAGCGGTGTAACGGCTGGTTTCATATACAAGAACATAATAATAACCAAAAAGAAATCTCGTTAAAGTACATTTAACAGCATAATTACGGTGCGAAACACACTTCCAAATGTGCCAAGGAGTGGTTTGCTGCTAGCAAAAATTTATGTTTTCAATTGGTCCGGTCGATCAATCGCCTAATTTCAGTCTAATAGAGAAACTATGGGAAATTGTGGATCGGAAAACTCAGCGCAGGAAAGAACTCTGTCTTTACTAAAGCGGATTTGGTATGGAAAACTATTTCAATAGACGTTTCAAATAACTAAATTGAGTCGTTGCCTCGAAAATGTGAAGCAAATATTAACAAAAACGAAGTTTTCCTTGTGTATTATAATGATATGTTGGATGGTTTTTAACAGTATCCATATAATGTGCTTTAGTTTTGTCGCTCAAGCTCTAGTAATAATATTAACTTTGTATTAATATTTTTGTTTTAAATAAAATATTATGTTAAGTTTTGTTGGGCTTATTACATAAAATCTATATTCATTTATGTTCAATAGAAAATAATTAGTTTTAAATTATATAAAAACTACCAGGCCACAGTGATCCGCGGCTTCGCCACTGACGTTTTTTTTCCAATAAAGAGCTTTTACACATTTTTGCTGCTCAAACAAAAATTTTTGAACGCCGTTCAATCTATCACCGTGTGCCATCAGCCCAAGACAATGCATGCAGAACGAAACATCGAACGAAAAACGAAATAAAAAACTTTTTTTTCCTTTATTTTAGTTTTTTGTTTTACAGCTCAGCACTGAATTTATATGTTATGTACCCCTCTCTCGCTTTGCGAGAGGCTCATCTGTTTTTTATGTTGTGCTGTGCTAGCTGAGCAGAAAAAGAGAACAACATGGATTTTATTGAAATTCTCGCAACACAAACACGTGAAAAGAAAACGATCAAGCAATTTGTGGAATCGGTGATGGTTTCTTAAAAAACTTTACACTTTAATTAAACAAACGTATTATTAAAATTTTGAAATAAATATACCCCTATGCTGTGCTGTAGCGCAAATATGACATTTTAAAACGTATTTCATAAAAATCGACCTAGTACTTTTTGCCTTTACCTGGAAACAAAAATTTGCACTTCAATTTTATATAATAGTATAAAAGTATAGATTGTGTTCCATAAAATGGTAACAAGGTAAGTTTAGTGCTTTAGTTTTGTTCGACACTGTATCTTTGAATTTTTAAAAATACCTTTACTTGAAGGGTACAGAGCTTAGAATGAAATGTTTCCCTAAAATATTGCCACTTTCTAGCAAAATAGTTTTAAACTAAAAATTTCAGTCTGCTTTAAATAAGTCATTAAAAAAATCAACATTATCTGAAGCATTCATGTAAATCTCCATTCTACCAAACATAATTTACATTGCCTTCAAATAACTACACATGCAATAGCTTGAAATGCACTAACGCCTAAAAAGCGGCTACAAAATTATTGCTGGGGTTCCTTTGTTAGCTTTGCATAACCAACCGAAATTATGGCATATTTCCAAAAATAAAGTCAACAATAAAAATTTTAAATAAAAAGCAGCAATCATTTCAGTGAATGACTGAAAGCAGCAACGCATTGAAGTCGTTCATTTGTACGCATTGTTTTTGTTGCTCCTCTAGTATTTTAGGCAATGGATACTTTATGCGCTGCAGCGTTTAAAATATTTACAATATAAATTTATGGTTTGGCGTTATGCATGTGAATGTGTATGTGTATGTTTGGCTGCTTATGTGTGCAGCTCCAGTTTTTATATTTATTATTATTGTTATTTTTTGTTCATTCCTTCTATTTACACAAACTTAATATGCAGCTTCCGTCTGACTGGACTGCATAATAATTTCTGTATTAAATGAAATGCCAAGTTATACAAAACTACTAGCACAAAAATATTGCAAAAAATAAACCAACATGATACCGATAATAGCAAAACTATGAATAACGTTTTAGAAGAAAAAAAAATAAAAAAATAAATAAAAATTAGTACGGAATTGCATAACAGATAAATATTTATTTTTAGATACTGATTATTTTGTCAGCTTTGATTTTTATGGTTTGAATTTTTGAATTTATGAGAGTGAGTGTATAGTGCTTATGACCATATTAACAGTCAAAATTTAGACGTTTTTTATAAAGCCATTTGAAATATATAATGACTTCATAGATTTTAGTGCTACTTATACAATTTTTTCATTAAAATTTTATATGCAAATACTATTATTTTGCTACATACGGAAATGAACCAACTCTTTTTTGTTGTTTAACTCGTTTTTGAAAAAAACAAATTTCAACTAACCTGAAGAAAAATTTGCAAATGTTTGCAAATTGCAAAAAAAAGTAACTTTTGAGAAATGCCATATAAAATGCATTAATTTTCGCATACATTAAAAAAAAAACTTAAAAAAAAATCTAAATTTGGTCCATTTTACAAGTAATCCATTTTCAAGTAATGTGAAAAATATGATTTTTTTATTCAACTTTTATTTATTCAAAAAATTGCCTATGTTAATGATTTATACACACGTTCGATTTCTTCATAACTTCTAAACTATGTGAAATTTGGTTCTGAGAACTTCAACAAAGCTATAGCAAATTTTTTAAAACAGGGCAGTAAATATAGATTTGTGCTTGGATATAATTAACGCAAAACTAAAAATCATTTAAGTGACTTCATTTTCTTTATTAAGACTAAAACAAAGTAATTTTGCTTTTACCTTGTCCCACTCTAAGTAGGTACCTTTGCTGCCACGCTAACTTTAAAATATAATTTTCAGTTTTTCGCGAATAGCTACAAAAACATTTATTCTATAGAAAAAAAAAAATAAATTAAAAAAATATTGAAGAAAAAATTTTTAGAGCACAAAATTTTCTTTCAGTTAAATGTCTAAACTTAAAAATAACTCCAATAACACTGTGCATTTGTTCAAATATCAAACAAGCTGAGAACATATCATTTCAGCATTATTCGAGTACGCTAAATTTAATGGCGTTTGCTGTTTTTCAATCCTTCTGCCCGTTTTCGAGAAATTGAAGGTTCAAGGTCAAGTACATGTTGATGCAGTTTTTGTTAGAAAAACTTTTGTCTCATTAACTTTATCGACTTCAAGTCAATGAGTGAAACATTAAAAATTACCAGGAGAATATTTTCTTAGAACAGTTTAAGCCTCAAAACCCAACCCTTATGGTCAAAATTGACCCCATAAATCAAAAAACCTGTTTTTTTTTCTTATAAAAGCTTTCTTCATACTAAAACTAGTAACTTTTTGATGGAAAAATATTTCCTTGACATACTGGCGCTGAATGAAATTACAAATGAACCTAAATTAACCCACTTTCTGTGTACCTAAAATGATCTCAAAGGTATTTAAACAAAGTTTTTCATTTTTGTTTCATTATCAGGCATAAAAGTTCAAGTTTTGTTGCATTAATGTTTACAAATTCTATATATCCTATATGCAGGGTGTCCCGCAACTGAGTGCAACTTTTTACGGAGCTGAAAGGTTATGTCGAGCTTAGCAAAAAAATTGTATAGGAGGGGGGGGAGTCTATTTTCATATTCTTAGGAGCTACAGGGTTAATTAATATTTCACGACTTTGATTCACGTTATTGTTTCTAGCAGAAAAATTAACTTACGTAGAACTTATTTTGATAGCTCATTTTTAAGGCAATGAAATTATCTTTCCATGGGTATATCAACAAACCCCACCAACTTAACCGTTACCGGGCTGTGATCGTGTGGAGATGAAATCAATCGGTTGAAATTACCAAATTTCAACTTTGAGTGCAAATTTCTCAGAATTTTGATTAATAAATGAAATTTTTTTTTAGATCAATTTTGTAATTTATTAATTTTTCTTTAAAAAAAAAATAAAAAAGTTGGTTGCACTAAAAACTTTATACTTATAAGAAAACAATGATATTATCTACTGCATAACTAATTATAATGTCATTATTTATAATTTTTTTCTAATGAGTATAATTTTTTTAGTACAGCCATCTTTTTTATTTTTAAAGATATGTTTATGTTTTTGGTTTTGGTTTTTGGTGTCATTTAAAAGAAAATTGAATAAGTTACAAATTGATTACAGAAAAAAATTTTATTTATTACGCGAAATTCTGAGAAATGTGCACTCAAAGTTGAAATTCGGTAGTTAAAACCGATTGATTTCATCTTAACACGAGCACAGCTCGGTAACGGTTAAGTCGTTGGTGTTTGTTGACATACCATTAGAACGGTGATTTTATTGCCTTTGCAGTGAGTTATTAAAATATGTTTTATGTAGGTTAGTTTTCCTGCTAGAAACAATAACGTGTATCAATGTCGTCAAATATTAATTAACCCTGTAGCTCCTAAGAACGTGAAAATAAACCCCCCCTCTCATACGATTTTTTGCTCAGCTCGACATAACCTTTCACCTCCGTAAATAGTTGCACTCAATTGCGGGACACCCTGTATACAAATCCAAACTAGGCATTTACAAAACTGCAGTCATGAAGGCAAAGAGAGCGTCTTGGTCTTCCTTCTGTACAGTTATCGAAAGTACTTTCGAGGCCTCAAGGTTTAGGAAAATACTATAAAAATTCCCAACAGCACCAAGCTTTCTTCAAAAGTAATATGGTACCTGAACAGACTCTTGCATAGAAACGTTAGACACACTTATCGACGCACATTTTCCGGGTAGTGTTCACATTGACAACTCCAGCTTCCAATCGTCAACCTCTGACCTTACACCTGAACAGATTGAGCAGTTGACCAGCAAGGAGAAGTTAAGATGGGCGATTTATTCGTTCCAACCATATAAATCTCCGGGTCCCGATGGTATTATACCAGCTCAACTCCACTAAAGCTTCAATGCAATAGTACCCTGGCTTGAGGCAATCTACAATGGCTGCCTACTCCTTAACTATATCCCATCAGCTTGGAGAGAGACTTGAAGTTCATCTTTATACCGAAAGCGGGCAAATCCTCTCACACTAAACCGAATGATTTTAGAAATATAAGCCTCTCCTCCTTTTTGGTTAAGATACTGGAGAGACCTATTGGACTTCTCCTTAAGCTAAAACTTGATAGGCTTCTGTATATTAAAGGCAAGAAGAGATAGCTCTTCACTCTCTTGTATCTACAATCGAAAAATCACTTATGAACAAAGAATATGCGCTTGTTGCTTTTCTAGACATAGCAGGAGCATTCAATAACTTCCTTCCATGTGCGGTTACCTCTGCCTTGTCGGAACTGGGGGCTTTCATACATCAGATGCTCTTGGGCAGTGTGGTGAAATCAGAGCTGGGGGATCCTGTACTCGCAGGTTCGTGAGAAGAGGAACTCCGCAGGAGAGAGTCTTGTCCCCGCTTCTTTGGTCCGTGAAGGTTAACCAGCTGTTGCGCATCATGCAGGGAGAAGGCTACACTATTATTGCTTATGCTGACGATATCGCAATCGTATTTAACGGAAAATTTCCTCAGACTCTCTGCCAACTTATGGGAAGAGAACTCTCAATCCTTTCGAGATGGGCATCCTCTTGTGGTTTAAGTGTTAACCCGGAGAAAACGGATCTCATTCTTTTCACTAGGAAATATAAACTACCCAACTTAATACCACCGCGTCTAAACGACACGAGGTTGATCTTTAGTGACAGCACGAAATACCTAGGAGCTTATCTGGAATGATAATTTAAACGAACGTGTTAGGAAGGCAAACATAGCTTTTTTTGCATGTAAAAAATCGATAGATAAAAAATGGGGTTTCTCCCCCGAAATAGTACAGTGGATCTATACAGCAATTGTCCGCCCTATGCTTACTTATGGCTCACTGGTGTGGTGGAGAGCCCTAAGATAAGACAACTGCACTTCAGAAATTTGCAAAGGTGCAAAGAAGTGCAAGTCTATGTATTGCTGGGGCATTGTCCACAGCACCAACTAACGTTTTGAATGTCATGCTTCACCTGCCTCCTCTTGATATCTTTGCCAGGGAATGTGCTAGCACAGCAGCTCTCAGACTAAGAGAATCAGGTAATGGTTGCGGTCACACAATTATTCTGAACTCCTCTGTCCCCGACAAAACCAACTACTCTGTGTCCCTTGCTCAAATCTTGAAAAGAACTACAAAGTTCTCATCCCTTCGTGGCTAGACTGGGCTAACAAAACAAACCCCATTAAAACAAACGGCATAAAAATCTTTACAGATGGATCAAAATTTCGAGAACAAGTAGGGGGAGGTATTTACTCCCCGAAACTTGAAATCGCAGCATCCTCTAGATTCACAAATTAATGTATTGTATTCATAAAAGTCCCGTTTTCACTTTGAAAAGTCACGCATGCACTTTGCACTTTGTTCAATATAACTACGACTTCCTGAACGCAACGCCTAACGGAAGATTGAGATAGGCTTGCGAGGAAGTCCTGTCCAATATCACGTTGAAAACTTCCCTTAGCAAAAAAATGCAGAGCAGATAGAAAACGAATATGTGCGGATATCGCTGTGTTGCGCTGCGAGGCATGAAATAGAGGCTTCAACTTATCGAAAGTGCACCTAAAAGCCATCTTCGGAAATCGGTAAGGCTCCCTGAATCTCACTTACAGCTTAAAGCAAAAAAGGGTCTTGGGAATCGGCGCAGGGCTCTTCTCTGCACTCCCATTGCTTATCTAAGTCATTGTTGCTCAAAGGCGCACAAATGTGCACACAAGCTTTTGTGCTTTCACACGTATATAAAGCTCACTCATATAAAAAATCACCTCAGTTCGCTTTGGCACTTCAAGCAGTGAAGACTGCGTTGCTTAGTTTTATTAGTTCACGCAAAAATAATGTATATTTTTCGTGTATTTGATATTGTTCAAAATGCTTTCTGGTAGTAATCAGATAAAATATTTATTTATAATGAATGCTTTTAATAAAGCGCAATGTTTACTTTGCTACACTTCACTAGTAAAAACAAAAAGAAGCTTAAAGCTCTCACAGACACAGACGCAAAAATGTCTATGTTGTAGAATGAGCACCATTGATCTAAGTGTCTTAGTGTCTTGTGATCTAAGTCTAACATATCTTGCTCACCGCAAATTTAAAGTATTTCGTGTCATTACACTTTCCTACCTTATCGACGAATATTTTTGGACCGAAATGTCAGTGATAAATCTTGAATAGTTATACTTTAATAATGTAATTAAATTTTGTTCTAAAATAAAATGTAAAATATTTTCGTAGTTAAGATTGTATTGTGTTGCATTGTGTGAGCTTTTGAAAAACTTCCATTTGCCATCGACTGTTATGTTTTCAATGCCTAAACAAACAAATATTTAGACAGCTTTTGTTAAAGAGTGATGTGTGTGTGTGTGTATGTGTATGTGCTTGTTGTTGTTGTACTCGCTTTTGCCACTGTCAGCAAAGTGATTTCATTAAATAAAATCACATCAAATTGAATCACTTTGCAAAATAATTACATAAACATTTATTTAAGTCACAGCACAGACTCTAAATGAAGGATCAAAGCTGCTTAACACATTTGACACCAAAACAATAGCTGCCATTATGCTGTGTCTGCACGACAACTTAGACAAAAATACACATAAGCTCACATATACACAAACATATTAAAAAGCATGCATGAAAGACAGGCATTCAAAAAACTTAACATTTAGCTGAGCAAACTTCAAGTTATTTTTGCCCGACTTGCTGCTCATACAACCGCCCATTATTGCAGAGAACTTCAACTTCTATATCATGCTATATTTTATTGTTGGTTTTATATTGATAAAAAATTAATTTTCTCTGAACTTTCTTTAAACAAATTCAATTTTATATTCTAATGACTTTGAATGCTACAATCTCATTCCAACTCATACCCGACGTTATTGTTAACGTTTTCAAATTAATTAAGTTTGCATGCATTAAAAGCAAAACATGAGTGTTTTGGCTGAATAGTATCAGTTAGTACAGTATTCTAAGTGAGTCAAAGAAAAACTTGCTAAAAGCTTGAATAAAAAAACCAAAAAAACAACAAAAACACTACAACCAACGCATTTCTGTATGTATGTGCAAGGAAAACTAATTAATTACAGTGTGTAAATGACATCATTGACACAAGTTCTGAATGCCTGCTAATGATTTGGTAAATTTTAATTAAATTGCTCCCCTAATAAGTCAATTCTTCAACATAAGCGAAAAGTGACAAAAGATTTTTTTTTTTTACATAATATTCAAAAGCATCTGAACTGCTAAAAATAAAAGAAAAACTGTTGATATAGTTGATGATAAACTTAGTTACCTTCCAAGACCTGACAAGTGCTTGTTTGAAAAATATGTTCCTTTACGTGGAACTAAATTAAAAAATGTATTTTATTACATATGTTTAATTAAGCATAACATTTACTTTCCTAATGAATTCGCCACCAGTTCTCTAGCTCAGAAGAGAGCGCAATGTGAGTAGAAAACTGGTGATAGAAATAAAGTCAGTTTTGGCGTCAAGTGGCGAGCTTTTTTTCTCTTTACTTTGTGCAGATCTGCGATGTTTATATTGAACGTTATGAAGGTAAAGACGATATTACTGGAAAACTGCAGCTGTATACATTTTTACAATAATCGGACATTAATTAATCTTAATTTCATCCCAAATTTTTAACAAATCTTAAAGCTCGACTTCAGAAAAAACTCTGCTTTAAAGTAGAAGTGCAGTTATCAGACGACTTGTTGATTTGTTGACATAACAAAAATTTTTGTTAGCATTTGTGAACAAATACATATGTACTTTTCTTTGATTTCAAAATGCATAATGACCGATAAGGATTATTATCGCAAGCTTTTAGGAATTTGGTAACTACTTTTAAACAGGTTTCCAAAAATTCTAAGCAAATTTTCTTACAATAATGGCCGAATTGTTCAAGTCTGGATATGTTAAGCCGGTAGATATTTACTGATCTTTGATTACACCTGAAATTATTGTAAGACTTGTTCTTTATCCTTTGGTTAAAGATATCCAATTTAACCTGAAATACGTTAAGAATTGACAATATTTAGCTTGCTGCGTTTTAAAATCGGAAGTTCTGTGGCAAAAAGCAATAGGCTGGGTCGATACATTTTTTTTTTAGTTTAATACTCAATAGGTGTCAAAAGCTGCAAATTTTTACGCTGATTTAAAATACGCTTACCATTTTTGAAATGAATATAACTTTTGGCCCTATACCAGAGCTTTTCTGACTGAAATCTTTTCAATTTTTATCAGGTTTGCAGCCAATTGACTAACAAATTTGTGTCACTTAATCTAATAATCAACATAAAAAGCACAGATTTTACAAAATTCGATATGTTTTGTTTTCGAGGCGTATGAGTGATTTTTTCATATTGTGGTTTATTTTGTTAAATTATTTTGATTATTGTGTTTAAATTTAAGCAAAGATAATTTTATTGATGATTTTCGGACTAAGCGATCTAAAAGTATAAAGAAAAAAGTTCGCAAACAGCAAGAACTTTAATGGAATTGCTGTACACCTCTGTTATTTTGTGGAAAGGCAGCACAAATAACAGAAGTTTCAGTCATAATTCTCTCTGGTAGAGGGCTAAAAGCTATATGGAATTAACAGATGGTTAGGTTATTTTGAAACTATGTAAAAACACGCAACTTTTAGTCTCTATTGTGTTTCACAAAAACAAAAGAAAAATTTTTTTCCATATAGGCCCTGCTTAGTAAGCAATAATCTCTTAAGTCGACTTAAGACAGAACTGAGTTATTGGTGTAGCTGAGCTCTACGGGTATATATCTATGTGCACACAAAATCTGATGTTTATAGCGTTATCCTAGCCAAAGTTATGGCACAAAAATCAAAAAAGCTCTCATGGAACTTGTAGGGCGATTGAAAAGTTTAGAGTAAGATTTCTTGAAATATTGAATTTAGACATTAGCTATTATTGCTTATTGATTAAGAATTTATAAGTTCTCAGATTTTTTTTTGAAAAGCTTTTTTTACATAGGTTAAAGCTTTTTTTGCAGCATTTACCTTTTTTTGTGTCAAATTTATTACTTCTGGATCAAAATTTATATAATAAAATAGGAAACATTTTTTTTTTTGCAAAAGCTTTATTTATATGTGATATTTTTCCATCGCCTTAAATACTTTTATCTTCATATTTAGAAAACATCGCAATTCTTTTGAAAACACAGAAACGATGAATTTGTATCGGTAAAAGCTTATCACTGAAAGCTTATTCGCTCTTTAAAACTCGTTTCAAAGCTTTATTTGTAAAGCCCAAATCAGTGGTGATCACTACATGTTTTTCCATAACACGCGGGCGTCGTGTGTTTTTGTGCTTTTGTGCACGAAGTAGCAATCGGCTCGCTGTCTTCGTACACTGTGTAAAAGTTTGTTTTTTTCTGCACTGCTTCAAATTTCAAGTCAGTCTGCTTTGGGCCTTCATTCGGGGGTGATTGGGAGGGAGGGGGTCTGGTCGCTGTTTTATTTATGAATTAAATATTTTGCACTGTTTAAGGAAAGTTGTTGTTGTGTACAATTTTTATTTTCGGAAAATTTTCATTGTGAATCACAATGCATGGCTTGCTTTAGTACAGTAACTAAAGCTAAACAGAGAACACAACGAACTTGAGAACTTGACTTGACTTTTTTAGTCGGTTAAAAAAAAACGTTAATACATTCTTTGACAATGTATTTTGACCAATATAAAATTTTTTATATAAAAAAAAACGAAATGGTCGTTTCAGCCCTTGAAAGGACTTTGACCGAGCTTCTTATGATCAGTTGTGTTGTGTGTGTTTGTGAAATGTTTGAACTAGATATGGGTGAGTGTCACTCACGTTGTGATCGTGACTGAACCCATAAAAAAAATATCACGAAATATTCGTGAGCGTGCGTGATTAAAGTTTTTTCTGTGCAAAATTTAGTAATGATTTTTTTTACGTTTTTTCTACCAATTGCATACAAAATGCAACACTGACCATTTCTAATAAAGCGACAACGAATTTCTTTACGAATTTTCGTGATTAAGCGTTTCCAATGCTAAACACTTTTACTCGTGAGCACTCCTGAGTCAAAAAAATCCATCGTGTTCATGCGTGATGCGTGAACATCGTGAGCGTGCGTGATCGTGAGTAAAAAAAATAATTTTAATCGTGAACGTGCGTGATTAGAAGAAAACTCATAGTGAGCGTGCGTGATCGTGAGTCAAAAAATAATTTAAATCGTGAGCGCGCGTGATTAGAAGAAACACATCGTGAGCGTGCGCGATCATGAGTCAAAGTCTAGAGTCAGAGTGTAGTTTGAACACAAATGATCGAGAACTGGGCCAACAAGTTGTATGCCAACTCCGAACGGCTTATGTTCTCAAGAAGCTTTTCATGGCAGTTTTTACACTCTGAGGCTTGCCATTGTTGCAGAGAGGGGACGGCCGAACAAAAAAATTCAATTGAAAAACTTTCTGTGTCAGGTGGGGCTCGAACCACGGTTCTCTAGCGTATGCGCCACACACTCTACCCACTGCACTACGGCCGCCACAAATTTTTTATATAATGTGTTTGAATTCGGACTTTTTCATTCTATTCATCACCTTACCTTTTCTATGTAAAAAATGCGAAAAGAAAACACAAAAATAAAAAACAAAAATTTATATTGAAAATACAACACTCGGCAACATTCTCTTGCACTAAATGTTGTGAGAGCTTTTAACAACTTCTTTTTTCAGTGTAAAGATGTGCACTCGGAAAGCTCTCTTTGTTGTTGTTTGAACCGGGCGTGAAACAGCTCTGGCCTTAATTCTTACAATGCTTACATTGGTGCATGGCTCCACTTACGGACACCTACAAAATTTGTTGTTATTTTCGCGGGTAAAAGAAATAGAAAAGAAAAAAGATAGACGATAGGTCACGATAGGTAGATGATGATTTTGTTGCGCTCTCTTATTAAATTCTTTGTTGTGCTCTTTTATTAAATAAATGTAATTCAATCTTATGTTTACTAGTAAATTTTGCATTTGTTTTCCTAACAACAACAACGATACAAGCAGAAACCAAGAATGACTGAGAAATATTTGCAAGACGCTTCGTTTCAAGAAATAACAAGATGTTGCGCCTTCGCAGTTTTGGCAACTGAAGCATCAATGCCTGATTTTCTCATACAAAAATTTGAATTTTTCTTCTTTGATTTTGCTATGTTGTTATTAAAGAAGTGACAAAATCCAAAGTTAGATATTCGTTTAATTGACGATATAACTTATATTTTGGCTTATATTTTCATGTTATCATTTTGGCTTATATTTTTTATTAAATGCTGTATGTGTTTCTAAAGTGTTCCCCAAAAACGTTAGCATGACGTTAAAAAAATTTGTGAAAATGACCTCTATACAAACCGCTCTGAAAGACTTACGTCAACGTCAAGACTGGGATTTGAGAGAGCTTCTCTTTCAGCCAAAAATTCAAAAATTTTGTTCTCATTATAAGACCATGTGAAATTAATAAACGGGCATAATTTTTTGAAATATACAGGGTGTCCCAGACTTAGAGAACTATAATGTGGGGGCTGATTCCTCGTGATGAGACGAGCAAAAAATCGTATAGGTGGGGATGGTCGCAAATGCCCCCTAGGGGGCTAGGAGGGAAAAACAAAAAAATAGGTGTCGTAACGTTTTAATCCATAGCTAACATATCTCTGCAACGATTAAAAAAAAACATAACTTTTTGAAAAGAAAATTAAATTTACTTTAAATTATTTTTGCAAAATTTTCCATAAAGTCATAAACAAAAAATGTATAAGCACCTGAAGTCAAAAAATAGGTTTTTTTCTTTAAAAATTCAACTTTCAAGGCAATTTTCTCAGAAGAAAACCAAATGTTTTATTATTTTTTATGACGCAGTTTTTTTCCTTGGTCAATTCTCTAAAAATTGTCTAAAACCGTAACAAAAAATAATGTCTGCGTACTCTGAGTTGGAAAACATTATAACTCTACGATCGGTGAAAGAATGTGTCGATTCAGGCATGTGATGCACTTAATAATGAGAAATTGCTTTTTTTTCTTAATTCCGTTAAATCTAACTGTTTTACTAGTTATTGTAAGCAACAAAAAAACAAAGTCGCCTTGCTTGCATTAAGTACCCCAGTGGGAGGAAAAAGGTAGGGAGGAAAAGGATTCTACCCAGTGGTAGAATCGGAAAATCGATATTATACGAAAAATATTATCTCTGAGGTATAAACAATGTATGATGGATTTTTAGAGAATTGACCAAGGAAAAAAACTGCGTCATAAAAAATAATAAAACATTAGGTTTTTTTCTGAGAAAATCGCCTTGAAAGTTGAATTTTTAAAGAAAAAAACCTATTTTTTGACTTCAGGTGCTTATACATTTTTTGTTTATGACTTTATGGAAAAATTTTGCAAAAGTAATTTAAAGCAAATTTAATTTTCTTTTCAAAAAAGTATGGTTTTTTAATCGTTGCAGAGATATGTTAGCTATGGATTAAAACGTAACGACACCTAATTTTTTGTTTTTCCCTCCTAGCCCCCTAGGGGGGCATTTGCGACCACCCCACCCATACAATTTTTTGCTCGTCTCATCACGAGGAATCAGCCCCCACATTATAGTACTCTAAGTCTGGGACACCCTGTATTTAAGAAGTCAATAAACTGTACAATAAAGAAACACAATCAATGACAATAATTCACAGAACATCTGTTTTCTATTAAGTTTTCAACACAAAAGAGCACTAAATAAACCCTATAGAAATTCCCCAACCAGATGCACCTCATCCTCAATAAAAAACAATATCTTGACAAAAAAAAAAAAAAATAAAAAAAAATCAAAATACAAAGAAAAATTAATAAATAGAAAAGAAAATCTGCACTCAGCCAGTGTTGAGTGGGAAAAAAACTAATAACGAATACGACGACAAAATTTTACAAGTGGGGGAGCGATTGGAAGACAAATAACTGAAAGAAGGAGGCCACTAAAAAGTGTGGAGATACTTAATGCATTTTGAATAAATATCTTGGTCTATAGATACTACAACAATATAGCCAAAGAGATGTTGAAGATATTAAAAATACTCAAGTGCAAAGACGAGCGAGCGGCTCTGTTCAACACATCAAAGCGTAAAACTACAAATTGAGGACAAACAGTAATCAGCATTAATGAGCAACTAATGAATGAAGATGAAGATCTATGTAGTGGATCAATAAGAAAAACAGTAAGAAAAAAAAAACTGAAAAAAAAACTTTGTACTACTTACGACTACTTCCACTACAACGATGATTCGTATCATGAGTTAATTAAAAATTATGAGCTAAAAATATACGATGAAAGCTACGATAAGTTAAGCTCACTGATGCGAAAGAGCAGCAGCAAAAGTGTAGAAGTGATGAGAGAGGAAGTCATGATGAGAATAAAAAAATGTAAGCATTAGTTATGTACAAAAAAATATAACTTTTTTTTTTAATTTGTGAAAAGCTTTGACACATAAAAGTTAGTTTTAAAGAGTAAATGTTAACAATTTTTGAAGTCACAGAATATTTGGAAAATGTTTACAAAATAGTGAACATCACAGAAACTGATTACTACGAGTAGCTGACTGTTAAGTCGGCAAATTATTAAAATAGCAAAACAAAAAAAAATATGTGTGTGTGGCCGTCACGCAGCATTGAACTGAAACTTATACACCAAAAAATTGCTAAAATTACATTTTTTTATTAACATCTTTTGTCGGTTCAGCTCAATACACAAATAAATTTTCCTAAAAAAAAACAAAATAAATATTAAATCAAACTATAATTAACTAGCAAACTAAAAAAAATAATAATGGTTTAAATGAGAAAGCGCTGCAATTTATAACAGGGGTGCGCGAAATTATACATTCACATTTTTAACCGACTTCAAAAAGGAGGAGGTTCTCAAGTTCGTCGGTTTCACAGTTTTTTTAAACCATATGCCTGATTGCCATAATTTTTGGTGAACAGATAGATATCATAAACACGGAGTTGCCCGTCTGTATTGCCACTGGGCGTGGCAATACTAGATCTCGCAATACTAGAAACTACTGTATCTCGAATAATATTGACACTAAGGTACTGCAATTTAGTGTAGGGGTAGGCACAATTATTGAAAATTACTGTCCAGAAAGTGGGCGTTATTCAACAAATGGGCGTGGCAATATTAGAGAAACAGTGTATCTCTAATAATATTGGCACTAGGGCACTGAAATTTATTGTAAAACATGGGTAGGTAGAATAATTTAAAATTTAATTCGGTCAATAAAAGAGGCGTTTTTCGAAAAATGGGCGTGTCAGTACTAGAAAACTCTATCTCAGTTAATATTGACGCTGGGGTATTGAAATGAAGTGCATGATAGTCACAATTGTTACAAATAACGGTCAAGAAAGTGGGCGCTTATTCAAAAAAGGGGCGTGGCAGTATTAGAAACCACTATACACATATTTATGTAATCCGATAGGAGCACTCTTGTTCGTGTGGGAAACAATAAGCAATACATTTTTTGCAAATCAAAAAGTATTGTTGCTCGTTTCTTTCACGAACGAGACTATTCCTTTCGGATTACATAAACATGGATACAAAAGCTTTTAAGTTGGCGCTTCTGATTAAAAGTCTGATTATATTAGCGCCGACCTTAAAAGCTTTTGTATTCATAAAGAAATTAATATATTTACGATAATAAAACAAACTGGAAAAAACAAATTAATATAATAACTTTTCCAATGTAATAATAAGTTTAAATAAATAACCAAATATGACCCAGAATTTAAAAGGAAAAGTTATGTTAAAATTATTTTATACTTTGTAGTGATTTTGTAGTCGGTTTTTTTTTAAAGGTTTTTTTTGTGATTGTATTGCAAAGCTTATGTTTTAAGAGTTTGCACTGAACGAAAAGCACGAGCTTGTTCATTCGTACGATCACAGCATAACGAGAGAATTATAGCTTGTCGTGTTCTATAAGGTTGCGACCATAGTGAAAGCTTATTGCTGAGCAAAGTCAAAAAACACATTGAAGCAACAGAGCAAATGCATGACTTGGTTTCTTTATTGCTCCAATGTGTTTTTTGGCTCGGCTCAGCAATAAGTGTTCACTATGTTCGCAACCTTTGGCAACGCAGAATCGAGCGACCGCAACTTTACAACACGAAGTTCGCACAGCGACTGATCGTATTATTTTATTCAGTGTAATAAGTCTCAGCTCGACTAAAAAGCTTTTTTAATTGAAAGCGCACGTATGCATGTAAAAGCTATCCGCCCATGGGCGGCCTTTTGCGCACTCCTGTTTTATAAGCATCAAATGTATATTAATATAACGATAAAAACATATTTCTGCTTGTTTTTTGTATCGTTTAGCAAATGTTGCTTGTATGCAAAACTATAGTGAAAACTTTAAATGACAAATTTTATGCTTATGCTTTTCTCTGCATCTTTCAGTACATTCTACATCTTGTTCCAATATTTCTTTTTTTAATGCCTTAAAGTTTGCCCTGAAAATGCAAACGGAATAATAACAAATATTAACATCATCACGAGCAGCAGCAGTAACATAAACATTAAAAAAACATTTTCAACTAGCAACAGTTGCCATTGTGCTGGCCTTTGGCAAAAATAAAAAATAAAAAAAAAAATAAAAAAAAATGAAATGTATTAAAATTAGTTTATTTTCTCTTTTTTGCTTTATTCAAGTGCTCCTGCAAATTTATTAGTTTAATTTTTTAGCTGTTTATCTTAACTTTTTTTTTTTTTGTTGTTCTGTGCTGCTTGCGTAGGCGGAACCATGTTTAATTCAATTCTTGTCTAGATTTTTGGCATTAAATTTGAATATTACCAAAAAATATATATAAAAAAAAAAACTGACAATATAAAACAAAAGTACATCAAAGAATTCTATGAAAATATGCGAATTAATGCAAAAATTAATGACTCGCAGATTGTTGGCATTTGCTAGTCGCATTTTATATAGCCACTGAATTATAGTTTTATTATAAATACTCGCAGTTGGTTATAACATGATTTCTTGTTTGTTTGCAGATGATATAATTGAATTATATGATTAAGATCATAAAATCTTTTTATTATTTTCTGTGAAATTTTAGTTAAGCTTTATGTGAAACAAACGATAAGTTTGAAGTTGCTCTGACAACTTGTATAAACTTTATCTATTTAATTTTGTTACTGAACAATAAAATCTATATCTGCTTAGCTACTAGCAAAGGCTTGTTATGCTTGGCAAACATGTTTGGTGAGCTTTTGTTTTGTTGTAAGTGTTTTACGTCTGAGAAAATGAGAAATAAGCTTTTCTCTCGGTCTCTTAAACACTAACAACAAAAAAAGGCTCACCAAAAATGTTTGCCTAGCATAACTACGGCATTAGCGAAAAGTGAAAGTTTTGTGAACCTTTTCGTGTTGATATTTTTTCTTTTAAAAACAAAAAAAAAATATAGCTGGGAAAATCAAAAAATAGATAAAGGCGGATTCACTCAAGGTTGATTTATAAGGTTGTCGCAAGGCAGAGAGCGAGTACCCATAATTGTCAAATCGAAGTTGACAGCTCATAGAAAATCTGCAAGTGCTTTCTTTTATCATCCGTTTTTCTTTCGCAGTCACTCGCAAAATTGGCTGGTTATTTTGCTGGTAATTATGGGTACTGAGAAGAGAGTGCGATCAGCCCTGCGACAACCTTATAAATCAACCTCGGATTCACTAACCACCTTCAGCAAATTTTGCACGTTTTTTTATATGAAGTTTTTGCTGCCTATCTTTCTGTGAGAGACCGGTAGAGAGAGAGAGAGAGACTTGCTGCACGCTCTTTAACTTGATTAACATTATTTAAATTTTTGCAAAGCCTTTTTGAAGTTGGTCAGTGAATTCGCCTTAAGCCAACCAGACTTTAGAACAGTGCTCGGCATCTCGTGGCAACGCGGGTAAATAGCTTTCTCTGTCGCCGCATGTATTTAAGCCAGTATCGATCATATCTGGCTCGTGTCGATCATAAATGATTGAGCTGTTACAAAGCTTTCAGTCTGCAGGCAAACTCTAATTCAGTGATGACCAAACGCATACAACTTAAGCTGCTTGCATATATGTGTAACGACTAAAGCTTCTCATTTTGAAAGCTTTCCGAAAGCTTTATGTACAAAAATTATAACAAGTAGATGCGAATAGAAAAATGATGAAATCACATTAGAATTGATTACGTGAAACCGCGCATAACTCGAGAAAGGATCATCTAATTTGAACTGTCTTTTATTTGTTGTGTTCGTCTCCACCTAAGAAATTTTTTTACGACGAGAAAATTGGTATAAAACCAGAGGGCACTGTGGTAAAAATTGTTTACCAAACTGCCAAAAACTCCTAAACTGCTCATACGATTAGCATAAATATTTGTATATAGGAGTTTTTGGATACGGTGAGTGTTTTTTTGAGTTTTTTATTTTGGTCCACCTTTAACCAAAAAGGGCGCTGTAGTATAAATTGTTTATATAACATATGTTATTTTTTATACCCATGGCCGCCAAATACTTTCATTACTTTTTAAAGTATCAAACGTAAGGAAATATAACCAAACATCGCATCGCTTCTTTATTTCATTCTTTTCGGTGTACAAACACTACGTTATTATATTGAAATCAAGTGAACAAAGCGACGTGACCCTGCCTGCTTCGAGTCTACCTGTAAACTGAAAGCTTTTTTGTAGGGGAAGAATTTATATACGTATACATTTTTGAAAAAGCTCTTAGCTCGCGAGTTAATTATGTTCATAGCTGCTCTAATTAGTTCGGGCATCGTCGCTATGTTCGCTTGATACACACAGAGAATATTACGTTGCAATACGAAGAACTACGTTGCGTAGTTCTTTATATTAGTTTACATTCGATACTATAAAAACGCAACGCTACTTTACATAAACAATCATTGTTGTTGTAGTTTGCTAGTTCATAATAATCCGATTTTATATACATATATGTATTTTATTTTTTAGGTAAATTTTGTTTTAATAGGCTTTGCCCAAAAAAAAAAGAAGTTAATGAAACTTAAATATTAGCATTCATATAAAATAAAACAATATATAACATATATTTCAGTTCGTGTAGTTCGTTAATACGGTTGTTTGCATATAAAGCCTTCAGAAAGCTTTCAAAATGCTTTAACGTTAAATTGTTTTTAGTAATACACTTTCATGGTACAATGAAAAGAAGGTAGCTTTGACAACGGGCTATTTTCTCAGAGCGTCGATTAACACTTGTCAAAATCAATACAAAGTTTAACTTTTCATCTGTTTTGCTGCTTATTCGTTTTTTAAGTCTACTTTAATGAACCTGCTGAATTTTCATTGACGAATTTATGTTTATGATTTCATTAAAGAAACTTGCTGTATAAGCCAGACTTGCAGAATATTCTTTAACGCGTGTGTCTTGTATTCGTCAATAACAGAGGTCAATAACAGAGCAATTGAAGCTATTGTTTCTTAATTCTCTCTTGTATTTTTTGTCGTAGTCTTATCTAACGCGTCCGGCTTGTGTTCGTTAATTAAAAAGTTTGTCGAAATTTCTTCCACCTTTCTGCTTGTGTTCGTTCATGTTTTCACTACCAAGGCTTATATTTCGGGATTATTTTTTCATTAAAAGTTACAATATATATCATTTTAAAAACGTGACATAATAATGGACTGCATGACTGATATATCAAAGATTACAAATCTGGAATAATCTGATCTAAAACAACATTTAAAATAATATCAAAGCATATATAAAAAGAGAAAAAAGATGAAAAACTCAATTTTTTTCATATTTCTGAATTGTTTGTTGACGAAACTTCCGCAACGATTCAATAATATATTCATGTACGAAAAATCTCAACATTTTTGCATTGCGTTCGTGCACGAATTTGGGAATTTTATATGGAATTTTCGTCAATGAAATGTATGGCCGAATCAGCATATTTCGTCAAAGATGAAGAAAAATCGTACATGATACGATTGTCAATTCTTTAAATGTGGACTACTGGGATGATAAGCTTTTAACGTTACACACACATGCAAGTGTTTTAAGCTGTGTGCGTTTGGTCATCATTGATTTAAACACACTAGCGCTGCTAGAGCTTTTAGTGTGGTTTGATAATTCATAAGAGTAGGGTGCGGATGCGCATTTTATCCACACGTATTGAAAAACACGTACGCTGGCATTTTTATATAAAAGCTTTACGCTGCGCAACACAATTTTTTTTTAACAATGCAAAACTTTCGAATGCACAAAGCCATACACATAAACGCCAAGTTTGCGGTTTTCAAAAAGCAGTGCTTGTAAAACTTTTCTTTTTAACTTGATTGCGCACAAAAAAAAAATCGTTTTAAGAATTCGTTTCATTTTGATGATACAAAAATGATTTATGTATGTGTATGTAAAAACATACTTTTTAAGCAACTTCAAAAATTAGAAAAAAAAAATAATAAAATTTTGCTACACTGGCTTCACAACTTTTATAAAAATATGTATTTTTAAGATATTCGCAATTTTAAAGAGTTAATCAGATTTGAAAGATCTATAAGATTATTGAGGCGTCAGCTTATTTAGTGAAGTTATTTATATTATACGGTAGTAAAATAGAAAATTTTACAAGCGTCAGTTACAAAGCATCAGATAGAATTCACTTCAATCCACTGCCATCTATTCCTTTGCGTTGTTGTAAAAGCTCTTTTTGAAGCCTTAGCTTTTAGAGAAATTTAGGAATTCTTATATCAGCGGGAAATTTTTGAAGTAAAAACTTCTTTAGGCGCGTTGATCACACTTTGGTAGAGAGCAAAACTATAGATTCGCGATATCATCGCGCTGTTAGCGATATCATCACGCTTTTAGCTGTTCATTTCTGTTGCATTGTACAGCATTGCGAGGTTATGCTAGGCAAACATGTTTGGTGAGCTTTTTTTTAGTACAGAGGCGATTACCAATCGATTACTGAACCAATTACCGATTACCGAAGCGATTACCAATCGATTACCGAATCAATACCGAAACGACTGCCGACCGATTACCGAACCAATTACGGATTACCGTAGCGTTTACCAACTGATTACCGAACCAATTACCAAAGCGATAAACAACCCATTACCGAAGCGCAAGTCAACTGATTACCAACTATCGATGCGTTTACCAATCGATTACCGAATCTATTACCAACTCATTACCGATTACAGAAGCGAGTATCAACCGATTGTCGATTGCCGGAGCGATTACCAGCCGATTACCGAACCAATTACCGATTACTGAAGCGATTACCCAACCAAACACCGATTACCGAAGCGATTACCAACCGATTAACAAAGCAATTACCAGTCTATTACCGATTACCGAAGCGATTACTAACTGATTACTAATTAGCGAAGCGATTACCAATCGATTACTGATTACCGAAGCGATTACCAACCTATTACCGGAGCGATAACTTACTAATTACCGATTACCGAAGCGATTAGCAACCAATTACCGATTTCCAAAGCAATTACCAAGCTATTACAGATTATCGAAGCGAACCAATAACTGATTACCGAAGCAATTACCTACCGATTACCAATTAGCGAAGCGATTACCAACCGATTGCTGATTACCGAAGCGATTACCAACCGATTACCAATTAGCGATAACTTACTGATTACCGAAGCGATTACTAACCGCTTACCAATTACTGAAGCGATTACCAACAATTACCGAAACGATAACCAACTGATTACCGATTACCAACTGAATGCCGAAGCTATTACCAACCCATTACCGATTTCCGAAGCGATTACCAACCGATTACCAATTAGCAAAGCGATTACCAACCGATTGCCGAGCCAATTATCAATTACCGAAGCGATTACCAATCCGTTACCGAGCCAATTACCGATTACCCAACCAAAGTAATTGTGTTACAAATATTTTATATATAAACATTAAAAAATAGCAGTTTATGAATTCAATAACGCATAAATTGATTGATATCGTTAAGAAAGTAGGACGCGTCTGATTTGCCGACTCTAGCTATTGCGGAAATTCATAACAGCTATGTTATTTCATAGCTTTAAGTTTTCACTTCGGTCGACACGTTCCCCACTGCCTACTTTTTTTTTAATATACATATATAACTTTTTTAACATTTTCAATTAAACTATCTTTAAAGTTAAGATTGTTTTTTTTTCATACAAATTTGTATGTTTTTTTTTTGAAAAAATCATAAATTATTTGCTTGTAGCTCACTTTAATGCATTTCTATGAATGGCAAATTCATAGAAGACATCCTAAGAATCGTTCGCATCCCTAAACAGCATAAATTTTATATGAATGCATAAATAAAACCCTCCATATTGTGTGCGAAAATGCAAAGAATTTAAAATTCTTCAAATTTCTGCCATGCTTTGGGAGTACTTAATTTTATGTAAGTACCATCAGTGCACCACTTATAAATGCAGCTATTCCAAGGTAATCATCAATTATTTCATAATTCAAGCAACTAATTTCCTTAACAGCGAAAGTGCGCAATAATGTTGGTGCAACTCCCTAAACGAAGGCGACCCACTCCCAACAGAATTGTAGCTAGCATTCAGCTATTTTTAGACTAGTTAACTGCAAGTTGTTGCAGCAAATGCAACGAACTAAAAAATTGTAAGAAAAAAAAAAAAAACTATAAAAATTATAACGACCACGCGTCATGGTGTTCGATTAAACAAGCCATAGTTGGAGGAGCTGCCTCATAGCTGCTGCTGCTGCTGCTGCTGCTGCTCATCAACAGCAGCAGTAACATCAACACCTTTTTTAATCAGCTGAACGTTGTTAGAGCTGAGCTAAGCTGAAAAGCAAACGCTTCACTTGCCAGCAACTGTTGGTGGAAAGCAAACGCTTCACTTGCCAGCAACTGTTGGTGGGAGTTATTATACTGTAGCTCATAATTTCTGAGTTGTTGGTGTTGTTTTTTTTTCAAACTATTTACTTCTTGGTTTGATTTTATTTTTAGTCAATAATAGCTGCATTTTTTCTAGTTGGCGCCTTCATGTTATGGAACCTTTGAAGCAATAGTCAGTCCCCACGCTCGGCCTGCTCCCAGCCACTCGATTCGAGTCGACAAATCCTGCTATTTTTGTGCTTAGAATTTATTGACTCTTGATGTTGCTGTCATTGGCGTTGTTTTTGTTTTTTTTTTACTGCTGTTGTTGTTGTTTTGTTTTGTATTATTTATATAGAACTTCAGCCAGCGGGGTTCACTTGTTGACTTAGTTGCACGGGCGAGCGCGCCCACCCCTGTTGCGAATAGAGCCCACGTTGCTGGAAATCGTTGCCAACGCTAGTGAAGCTGTAGCCAGGCATCTTCTTTTTGTTGTTTGCTGGAATTAATATTGAATGCCTGACTGCGTCTCTTATACAAGTATTTTTTTTTCTTTTTTTTTTTCATTTGCTCTCTATTTTTCATAGGTCCTTTCTCCGGACCTAATTTAAATTGCAAAGGAATACAAGTTTATTTTGCCGACTTTATTTAAAGTCAAGTTGTTGAAATAGTTGAGCTTGTTGGTCGTGGTTTTTGGCATATAATTAGCAGTTCTATATTCCAAGCCACTTGAGGTCAAGTACCTGACTGTCTTAATTCAAAAGGTATTTGAAAAGTCAAGAAGAATGTCAAGTCACAGATAATGACATCAAAAAAGCTCTTTTTTTTGCATAGTTTTGCTGTTTTAATCTTATAAAAACTTGAAAAGGACGATTCTATACAATATTTGAAGGTTGATAAGATGTGTAATTATGATTTTTTTTTTCAGTCTATTGAAATGTGGTTATTTGGGAAAATTAAAATGTACAGAAATTAAATTTGCTGTTATATTAACAGTAAAGCTAATGTCAAGTTTATCAAGAAATTTTCTGTGGATTTGAATTTAATGTTGATATAGTTACAAATGACTTATTTCAAAATTTTCTAAATTACACATTAATTAAGAATTTTTTAAAAATGCAATAATATATAATTTACCATATAATATCACACTATACTAGCAGGCCACAGTGGTCAGCGGCTTCGCCACGCACGTTTTTCCTTTATCAATTAAGAGTGCTTATACGTTTTTGTTTCTCTTTGAATGAATATGGAGAGAGCTAGTTAGAGCTAGATTGGAGCTTGAGTTTTCACTTCAGTCGACACGTTCGCCACTGCCTACTTTTTTTGTAATATATATAACTTTTTTAACATGTTGTTTTCTTATCAAGCAACCACAAAGAAATCCTTTTAATAGTGTTGTTTGATAATAAAATTTTCCTTCTCAAAAAATATCTTTGTTTTTATGAATTTTGTTTAGTATGGTATGTGTTTCTATAAAATTCAAATTATTTTATCAAATAAGTATGTTATTATAAAAAATTAGCTTTGCGAATTATATCCATAAAATTGTGCATCAGCCTATAGTTTTTATTTTTACACTAACTAGTTCCATCAAGTTCGTTGCATCGGTTAAAACCAAAAATTAGAAAAAAAAATTTAACTGTGACAGATTGCAAAAACTCTAGAAAAAGCTATAGTGAAAATGGTTTTTTGCTTTGAGCGCACTCGTTTTAAGAGATATTGAACTCAAAATTTCACATTTCTGATCCTGTTAATATCATTCTTCATATTTACCCCCTAGTAAACGAATCAGAAACAAAATGGCAAACTGAACTCATGTAATACAGCCATTAAAAAAGTTGTAACTTAAAAAGAGTACCACGATCAGCTGCAAATTGACACCGAACCGAACCATTTAGCGAACCATTTAGCTAAGAATAAAGTGCGTTGCCAGCATGGTTATAACATGTTCACACACAGGATGAAAAGCCGCTTTTCAGCTGAATAACCTCTTTTCAGAAAAAGGTGTACACACTTGAAAAGCAGCTTTTCATTTGACAGACAGCAGCCATATGTTTGTTAATATAGCGATTTGTTTCATTGTGCTTGGCTTAGCAAACGAATATCGCCTCATGAAGGTCACTCTACTTCACACGCTCCTTGTATTATTTATTTTCAATTTCCAGTTTGTTTTCTAATTGGGAAGGAAGTTTATCTATAAATCACAACAAATGAAAACAGACAGACGAAATGTCAAATATCAGTGACAACTTGGATTTTTGTAATAGATTTTGACTTTACTTCAACGAACAGACTTCCGAACCAGGGTTGTTTTCTAACTTTTCAGAGTTTTTCGCTGAAAAGCAAACAAATATCAGCTTTTCATTTGACAGTTCTTCTATGGCGAAAAACTTAATATCATGTAGCTTTTCAGCTGAAAAATCATTATTGTTCGAAAAGCGGCTTTTCGGCCTTAGTGTGAACATACTATTACATAAATAACCAAAATTGCCGTATTTGTAGTGATGACAATCCTGAAGAGACTCTCCACGCTATCTTATATCCAAAAAAGGTTATTGTCTGGGGTGGTTTGCATGACGAATGCATCACTAGTCCATACTTTTTCATAATTAAACATGGAGCCAACGTTGCTGTCAATTGTAAGCGCTACAGGCAAATGATTCGTGACTTTTTGGTTCCCCACGTCAATATCAATCGTCTAAGTGCTAATTGGTTCAAGCAGAATGGTTTTGGCAGGGTACCGAAGTTAGAAGAAGTAAATTCGTAGTCTGTAGCCACGATAAACACGATGACATTCAGTTTTATAACATATATATTTACGAAAGTCATTTCCTATTTTGATGACGTCAATTTCTATGAGAGGTAGGCGTGGTTTTCATGCGATTTTGCCAAATATCATAGAGTTATCTATGCACATATATCAAAGCTGATATGCAAAACTTCAAGACATTTCTTTAATTTTTGTGGATTTTTAAGAGATTTTACTTTTGAAATAAGGCTACGTTTTATGGGAAGTGGGCGTGGTTTTCATCCGATTTTATTGAATACATACATTGAATAGCAAAGCTTATGCGCAGAATTTCAACACATTTCTGTAATTTATGCAGACTTTTAACAGATTTTACGCTTAAAATAAAGTCAATTTGTATGGGAGGTAGGCGTGGTTTTCATCCGATTTTGCCAAATATCAAGGGTTTATATTAAATATTGAAAGTCTATGTGAAAAATTTGAAAACATTTCCTTAATTTTTGCAGATTTTTAACAGATTTTACATTTTAAATAAAGTCAATTTGTATCGAAGGTAGGCGTGGTTTTCAACCGATTTTTTTTTAAACTTAACTATCGTTCAGGGGTTAAGTTTAACATATTCAATACAGAGAAACCCGCTACAGTTCCGAAATGACCTTATAACACCAGATAACATCCTGTGGGCTATAGATTCGTTCTCAGAATATAAATCCTCAGGTACAGACGGCATTATCCCTGCCATGCTGCAAGCGGCCAAACTACGAGTCGCTCCTTGGCTTTTGGCCATATACAAAGGATGCTTTAGGCTGAATTATGTTCATTAGTATTATATCAATTGTACTCAAAACTCTAGAGAAACTGATGGACCTGCACCTAAGGAACGGTGTAAACCAGTTCCTGGCAACTAACCAACACGCATACACGAAAGGGAAATCGGTTGAGACGGCGCTACACTACCTAGTAGCACCCATAGAAAAAGCCCTCCACCACAAAGAATATGCACTTGGTGCATTTTTGGACATCTCAGGCGCATTCAACAGTGTATAAACTGCTGCAATACTCAATAGCTTACGCGCAATAGAGGCACCACCAGCAATCGACCTATGGATAGAACATCTTCTAAATTGTAGAAGGGTTCAAGCTGAGTGGGGCACTACTACCATGGAAAGGGAAGTTAGGAGTGGTACACCCCAGGAGGGGTTCTATCGCCCTTACTATGGAATCTAGTAGTTGACGAATTACTCAAAAACTTCGAAGGGAGAGCTCCATAATTATAATGGGGGAATGTCTACCAACAATAAGTTCAATAATGCAAATCACTCTCAGGGAGGTGCTCAGATGGACTAACTCAGTCGGCCTTAACATCAACGTCGAGAAAACAGCTGTGGTTCTATTTACGAAAAGTTATAAGATACCGCCGTGGATACCACCGAAAATAAATAATATACACCTCACCCCGAAAACCCACACGAAGTATCTAGGAGTCGTCCTGGACAGCAAACTATCATGGAGAATCAATGCCAATGAGAGAGTGAAGAAAGCCAGCAATGCACTATACGCATCCAAGAAGATGCTGGGCAGCACTTGGGGTCTGCATTGGATCTACGTAACGGTAGTTTGTCTAATTCTACTCTATGGAATTATCGTGTGGTGGCCGGAGGCGGAAACGTCAACATACCTTAAACACTTGGAGAAAACACAGCGGCAGGCAATGAACTGCATAACAGGGGCGCTGAAATCAACTCCAACGAAAGCACTAGAAACAATTTTATGTATGGACCCCCTAGACATGCACGCAAAACTAATAGCCGGGAAAACGGTACAGCGCCTTACGGCGGCAAATCACATGCACAAACAAAGGTTTGGGCATTGTACTATCAGCAAGGATTTATCCAGTAGCACGGACTACAGGATACCTCGCACAGTGATAGACTCAAGAATATCAATACGCCTAGGACCAAACGACTGGTGCCACGGTATAGAACAAGCACAGCGGGCGGTCAACATTTTCACTGACGGCTCTTAACTGCACACGGGAGTGGGAGCGGCAGTTTACTGTGCAGAACCAGCGATAAGTCAGCCTTATAAACTGCCGGACCACTGCAGCATCTTCCAGGCGGAAGTGTTCGTTATAAGGAAGGCCAATATTAACATCTTTGTAGACAGCCAAGCGGCGATCAAATCCATGTGCTCCGCTACCATCAGGTCCACAAATGCCCTGACAAGCAGGGAAGCACTAGATGCACTATGCGCTTTAAAGAGAGTGCGTATCTACTGGGTTCCAAGCCACCAGGGCATTGACGAAAATGAAAAGATAGATAGACTAGCAAAGGATGGCGTCGGGCTGGGATCAGAGTCCATACAACATGTACCTATCCCACTGCAAGAGCTGTACAGAAACGTCGATGGTAGGGCCGCACAAGCAGTGGGTCGTAGATGGAGAGATACAACAAAATGCAGAATCTCAAAAATCATGTGTGATACACAATGCAATAAACGGACTATGTTCATCCTAGCACGACCGCGCAGAGAATGCAGAACACTGGTTGGTGTCCTCACGGGTCACTGCATGGCGGTAGCTCATGCGAAGAAGATGGGCATCACAACGGATGACAACTGTAGGAAGTGCAATGGAACCAGGCACGGCTGAAACTCTGGAACACCTACTATGCACATGCCCTGCTCTACTTAGATCGAGACTGAAATACTTAGGCTCACTGACGTTTCCGTCACTACAACATGTGGCCAAAATCTCTCTAGAAATCCACCTTAGATTTGTGAATTCAGCACAAATCTTAACCGACTTTAACTAACTCCCTACAGGCTCCTTACACTCAGTACCACTAGGTACCACTAGGACCAGAATTGGTCTATGTGAGCCTCCGGCAGGAGGTGGCCGGATTAACCCAACCTTACCCAACCTATTGCTCAGGGGATGCCCTCTTTAAATGTGAAAGCATTGCTTTAAACTTACACAGATCAAAACTGCCGGGGAACACGCTCACAGGGAGATTTCTCCACAATCTTCCTGTGCGACTAAAAAACGAAATATTTCGGTAATGCAAAGTTCTATCGGCCACCGACGCAATGGTAAAGGGGTGGGCTTGAAAAGCTGCCCAAGTAGACCTAGGAAAAGGATAGGCTTGAAAAGCTACCCAAGTAGACCCAGGAAATACACGAACTTGTGGCGTGAGGCCATGTAACTCCCTTGAACACTTCCCATGGTAGAATCTATACAAAAGGCTTAGGCAACCAACATTGTGTCGATACTCGTACCCAAGAGAATTGAGTGGAGATAAAATGTTTCCATATCCTATCATATATATATATATCGCATGCCGTTGAATTCGGTCCAGAAGCTCCAAATAAGATCTCAAAGCTCCTGCCCAAATGTGCGTATTGTACTCCATTTTCGGCCTTATATATGAGTTATAGTTCACCTCAAGATCAGATGGGGTGAAGTATCGCTTGCACCGGTTTAAGAAACCTAAGCACTTGTCTCATTTCAACAAAAGTCTGATTGTATCGATATGCCCAGAACGTCAAGAGCAACTGACTACAAAAGATCCACACCATTAATTTTCAGGGGAGCTAAGGGACAGTTCACTTGGGTTCAACATTGGGTCTTGTTTGCATTAAACTCTACTCTATTAGCAAGACACCACTCGGAGATTCTTTTCAAGTCATAAAGAAGTGTGTCATTCGTATTTTGCCTCTTTCTCTCAATCTCTAAAGAACTCGGGCGTTTTTTTAAAAAATATATGAATGACAAATGCTGCTGTCGTCCACAAACGAATGAATTGGGTTGTGAGTCATCGACAGAAGGTCGTTGATAAAAACCAAAAACAAAGTTGGCTATAGAACTGAACCCTGCGGTACTCCTGGGACTACGGATTACGACACAGATAGTTCTTCCTCACGGATAGTTCCTTAAGGAAGCTCGTGATCCACCGAGCAAACCTACCACCGACACCATATGCAATTAGTTTTGAGACAAGCGCTTTATGCCACATTCGGTCAAAAGCCTCTGAAATATCCAGAGTAACAACCCTGCTCTAACTGAACCGGTGAACGCATTGATTTCATTTTTCTGTAAGGATCGCCATAAGATCATCATTGGAGCGGGCCCTACGAAAACCATATTGACGGTCACTGAGCAAGTTGTTGTGCTCCAGCAGATAGTTCATTAGGTGGAAGTTTATTACGCTCTCCATAGCTGTGGAGAGATTTGGCTCAATTTTGAACTTGATCTTCATTTTTTAAAAATTATATTTTGAACTTCATTGCGATAGCTTTAAAATTATGGCTGTAAGAGTGTCCACAGACGGACACGCGGAAATCGACTCAGGTGGTGATGCTGATCAAAAATATATATATTTTTCTATACCTGCCACGCCTCCGTATTGTTAAGGAGAAAGCCATATTAAAAGAGGGCCATTTTAGCTAAAAGTAAATTGCTCCTACGAAATGCTTTTCATAGGTTTTTAAGCTAACTTTAATGAATCTAAATTTTTAATAGATTCATGGAAGTAAAATTGGGCTTGAAAAAATGGAAAAAATGGGCCTTAAGGCAAACTTATCTCCTGGGAACTATGGTAAAAAATTGGGAGATTTTGCATTTTCTTTTTTGGGTGAATTTTCGTTTTTGCTGGGTGAAATTTCAGTGGACCATTTTTCATTAATTTTTGTGCCATTTTTCATTTGGGTGATATTAAATTTGGTTTTTTTGGCGATTATTCTTTTGGGCAATTTTTCTTGGTGCTCAACTTGACCTTGCCTTTCATCTACGTTAATATTCATACTCCAATACCGGACAGCCTGTATATGAAAACTTTTTCAAAAATCATAGGCAAATCAAATTTTTAGTAATACGAGTTAAACCTGACGTTAAATACGCGACATCTGATAACACTATATTGAGTGTGATTAAGAGAACTGAGGGAACTCTTTTCAGGGTTTCAGTCTCTGTTGTTTCAGCTTGTTAGTCTCTGTTATATAATTCTATAGATTCAAAATTAAATAAATAAACTCACCATAGTCTGTTGGCATAGCGCACATTGTTGGCTGATGATGATGCGAGTGCTGCGGACACATTCCATCGTGAGGATGTGGCGCTAAATAATATTCCGCCGGATAAAAATCGCTTGGATACTGAATGTAGACGGGGCCAGGCGCAGGTGGTGGTGGCGGAGCGCTAACAACAGCACCGCCGCCAGTGCCACAGCCAACTGCAGTGGAGCCACCACCACCACTGGGTGATATACCCGGACCCGTTGTTGCCGCTACCGGATGACCGTTTTCATGCGAATGTTGCTGGGAATGTTGTTGTTGTTGCTGTTGTTGCGACTGATTATTCGATTGCACTGCATGTCCGTGCGGTTGTGGTGGCGGCGGTCCATGATGTGCATGATGCAAATGAGGTGGTCCACCCATAGCGCCGCCAGTAGCTGCTAAATGAGCGGCAGCAGCCTGATGCATTGCAGCAACAATTGCTAGTTGTTGCTGTTGATGCTGCTGCGGATGATGTACGGCACAAACGGGTGGAACTATTTGAGCGCCTTGTGGCGGTGTAGGAGCCTGCTGCAACAGAGGTGGTGAAGCGGGTAGCGAAGATGTTGAACCATCTGAAGGTGAATGTTGCTGATGTGTTGTTTGGCTTGTTGCTGATGGCGGAGGAGCGTGATGATGGTGAAGTTGTTGCTGCTGCTGTTGTTGTTGTTGTTGACCATGATGCAGCGTTAGATGTGCGTAGTGTTGTTGTTGCTGTTGTTGCTGCTGCTGTTGGTGATGGTGATGTTGAGGAAGCTGTTGCTGCTGCTGTTGTTGTTGTTGCTGCTGTTGTGGATGTTGATGTTGTGGAACAACCATAACGTTGCCGCACTGCGAGCTACGCTCTAGCGAGGAAGCGTTGCTGTTCAAACTGGAAGTTGATGAGGATGTTGAAGGAACATTGTTGTTGTTGTTGTGGTTGCCGTTGTTGCTGTTATTGTGGCTGTGTGCGTAAATGTGGTTATTGTTATTGTTGCTGTTGTTGTTTTGTTGCTGTTCCTGTGTTACCGACGCATTCAGACGCACCATACTTTGTCTCAAAGTTGCCAGGTTTTTTTTTTTTTTTTGAGTTGTTTTGTTTTTTGTTTTTGCGAGTTTTATTTTTTCTATTTGAAACACTTTTAGTGGTTTTTGCTTTGTTTAAGTTGCTAGTTAAAAGTTGAGCAATTTTTATGTTGCTGTTGCAGTAACTATTCAAATCGTTGGACGTTAATTGGTGTTGGTGTCATTGTTGTTGCAACTTTGTTGCTAGTTTTAGAAACTTTTAGTTTGTTGTTGGTTGTTTTTAATCAGTTTAGATTCAGGCAGTTGAGGTTGCGATGAAAAAGATTGTTTTTTTAAATGTTTTTTTGTTTTTGTTTTGTTTTAAAATCTGCAAAAGAGGAATAACATAGTTTTGTAAACAAATGCATAGAGTGTTCATATAAAGTTGCCACACATTCTTACGACTGCTTTTTGTGTCTTATAAATATCGATCTTTTTTCCGAACACTTTGTCAACAAACACTACAAAACTGATACAAAATTCGATAACTTATGATTTTTTTTATTCTTATACTGTAAAAATTATGACATTTTAATGAATGTGATCAAAAAATTTACTAAACCTTGAAAAAAGTGTCGCAGTCAGCTGACATGTGTCAATTTGACACATGTGCTTTATATTAAATTTCAGAGCTTTTGATAATGGACATATTAATATAATTGCCATTGATATGAGACGTACATAAATTCTGAACATTTGCTATTTTAACTATTTTGCCTTATCTTATCTCCCAACTAAGCACCATTTTCTCTGACTAACTTATGCAACTGTCAAATTTAGCGAACTGTCAAATTACACTTATTTAATATCTACAGTTTGACAAATAAAAAAAGCTGTGATATTAATTATTGATATGAGAGCGAAAAAAAAAATCACAACTTAAGCATTTTCATCACCAACGCGTTGACATGCGTTGACGTTGATACGCATAACAAATATAGGGGGAGAGGAAAAAAAATTAAGTATAGACAATTATTTTGACACTTCATAATGCATGCGACACGATGCGGCATGCTGACATCTGCCACGTCATTGCACCACCAACACACATTATGTGTTGTCTGCTTATTCGTTGTACACGTTTTGTTTCCTCTCTCTCTCTTTCTTCCTCTCTCTCTCACTCTGGCACTTATTAACCGCACCATATTGGATTTATTTAAACGTCACTGACATGTGCGTTAACGATATCAGTTCGTTTTTTTTTTGTTTTTTCGTTACATGCTGTTGTTTTTTTTTTTGTTTTGGGCGTGTAGCACGTGTCATTAAAATGTCGTTGTTATTGTTGTTGTCATTGCTGAAACTGTAATCACATATGCAGTTGTTAAAAAAAAAAAAGAAAGAAAACAATACAATACAGTACAACTTGTTTATTTGTTTTGTTTTTTGTCCTCATTTTTGACATTAATTGCGTTTTTTTTTTTTTTAATACCAATATAA